>CM053757.1:54277691-54296122 GCA_028658305.1 Pachyuromys duprasi
CCATGACAGCTGGCGCAAAGGACTGAGGAGTGAAGGGTACCCCTCCAGCAGCCTGCCCCCACACCCCGCCTCTCCGCTGCCTAGTTTGATCACAGGCAGAGCGATGTCTAGTCGTCCTTTGTCTTCTATCACTGGTAGAACAGGCCAAATTAGTTGTGTGGGAAACAGGTGATTCCTGGGGCTCCTCCTCCCAGCCACAGCAGCAGCCCCCCAGAGGGGGACAGCAGGGTCCAGACAACAGTTGTGAGCAGAGACTCTGGGTTGCTGAAGCTAGGAAAGGCTGCTGGTGGTGCAGCAAAGACTTCAGAAGATGAGAGAGTCAGTACTGAGGGCCAGCAGTAAAGCCTTGCCCTGGAAGCATTCATGGGTCCTGACAGCTGCCAAGACATTGCTCGGAGCTGTTACCATCAGGGGCCAGGCGACCTAACGAGGCCAGAGCTACAACATCGCTGGGTGGCCTGGGGATGCTCACTGACGCTTAAAGCCCAGAGCTGTAACACTGGGAGCTACGGGGTCCTCACACCCCGGCCGAGGGCTGCTGGGGTCCTCACACCCATGCCGAGGGCTGCTGACAAGGCAGCTCCACAGTTTAGGTGGAAGCAGTTATCTCCAAGGATGGTCGCAGTCTCAGATGGGAGAGACACTTCAGACACCTAGAACCTAGGTGTTTACCTGAAGAGCCAGCTCTCCAGCGGACCTGCAGGCTAAGGGCTCAGTCCCCTCGACCCAGCCAGGGCGCAGCAGACTGAGGCTCCACACTGCTGTAATTCCCCAGGGATTATATACCGACCACCCACCACACATCAGAAGCAACCAGGAGCTCGTTTTGTTTAAGCCTCGGCATTCTGGGCAGTTTGTGCCAACGTGGTATTGAACCCCAGCAGTCAGCTCACCAGGAATCAGAGCATCATCAGCTCTCATCCTGCGGGAATGATGTAGCTGGTAACGGTACAGACCGGCGGCCGCCATGTGTTTCATCACCTAAGTTTAAAACCACTTACTATGGCCCCCAGGCAGTCAGCTCCCTGGGTTAGAGCATCATGAAAGAAAACTAAGACGCTGGGTGTGACGGCCCGTGAAACGCTAACACTGGACACGGTCACATGCAGGTAGCACAAATTTGAGAACAGCCTGAGTTTCTGGAGGAGAGGCTGCTAAAGAAAGAGGTGGGGGAAGGAGAGGCGGGAGGAGGGACAAAGCAGCAGCAGAAAGTGGGGCTCGCCCCACAGGCGCCCACCAGAAAGGACTGTAACGCTGTGTCCATGTGATGCCCTCTGTGTCACCTGCATAGTCAGTGACTGTAAGTAATTGGTATTTCTAAATGGCTGAAAAACAAAAGCCATCCTAGATACATTCCAATGCTATGTTATATGTCAATAAAAAAAACATATGGGCAACAGAGGAGGCAGGGACAGTCCCTCACAGGGGTACAGTGCTCATGCAGGGCACAGACAGCGCATGCTGGCAAGGAAGCCCACTACCTGCAATGTTTGCCTCTTTTTGTTGGCTGACGGGACCCCTCAGGCCCCCAAGAATTACAAACTATTGCCAATACTCTCATTTACCCTCCAAAACATGACGAAAGGCCCTATTGATCAAATACATTGTGTGAAATCTTAATATATATGGGCGGGAGAGACTGCTTGGTGGTTCAGAGCCCTTGCTGCTCCTGCAGAGGACCCAGGTTTAATTCCCAACATTGCAGCTCAAGACTCCAGTTCCAGGGGATCTGACACCCTCTCCAGTCCTCCACAGACAGCCGGTACACACGCGGTACACATATGTGTGTGCAGGTAAACTCTCACACATTAAAAACAAATGCTATGTATAGGACTGAGCAATAAAGTCCCAGCTGGCTGCTTTCCTAAAGGATAAACATCCGTTTACCCCTTAGAGGGATGGCGGCAGGAGACGCTCTGTTGTGAAGGTGAGCCCAGCTCACTGGGGCCTCGTGGGCTCTCTGGGCATCCCTGCCTCTAGTGATTGTGAGATTTTCACTTCATTTGCAGAACACGTAGCTCGCTTTCTTCCTTTCTTGTGATTGTATCTCCCCCCCCCCCTGCCCCAGAAGCTTTGTTAGAATTTTTAGACCAAGTAAATAGGGGTGATAGTCCTTTTCTTGCTCCTGTTTTAAAGAGGAGTAATTCATGTTTCCCCATTAAGTGTAATTTTGACTTTTGGTTTTAAATAGTCTTTTGTCATGTTAAAGAGATAACCCTTTATTGCTTCCAGGGAGCAAGTCAATGAAGACTCCCCTGTGGGTATTTATGGAAAGAACCATATGTATTCTTACAATACTTTCCAGGAGTTGCTGATTATGCTGGTTATGCTAACACTTGAGCTTTTAGCAGAAAAAAATAAAATGGAAACAGTAAAAAAAGGTGAGATAGGATGGCATAGTATAAGGATTAAAAGGGAATAACGGAACAGGAAGGGTTAAATGAGGTGGGCAAGGTGGAGGAGAGGGAGAACAGGGGTGGGAAGGGGTATCTGACACCGCAGGCCTTTTGAAAAGCCACATGGAAACTTATAGAAGCCTCCTAAGATCTACCCATACACACATGCAACAGATTTTAAACCGAGTTACTCTCTAACCGGGTGACCACGCCCCTGCTAGATACAGCGGGCTAACAGCCCGGTGCCAGGAACAGGCTACCGCTTTTGGAGCTGTTGGCCGGTGAGGTCCCGAGAATTACAAGCTATGGCTTCTTTTGCTTCCTTGATCATGAGACCCCGTTGCTGAAGCCACAGCGTCCCCGAGGCGTAAAGCACAGAGAAATCAAGCTGGTACTCACCAGGAAGCGTCACTCTTTCTAGTTAGCCTTCATAGTGCTACAAGAGCCAACACAGACTACTCACACTCTTACCCAGCTGGGAACCCCACAACTATAACAACAAATACTCTGGCAAGGCGTGCCAACTATTGCAATTGGGCACAAACGTCGTGGGAGTGATCAACCACCTTCTGATGTACGGCCTGTTCTTCATAGCTGGCCCTGAAAACCCTCGGCTGGACCAGCCCCACGCCCTGGGGGAGAGCACGCCAGTGTTTCCTAATAGATAAGCACAGTGTTAAGCGGGCTCCTCATACCCACAGGTCAGCGCAACCCTCAGCTCTCACCAGAAAAGCAACACATGAAAACCAATGCGGAGGCCCACGGCTCGTCAAGATGCAGAGAGTAAGACGCTCCAGAGGTCTCTGCTGGAGCGAGACACTCTCTCAGCCCCCTCCTCCCTAGAAGCGGGGATCCCCGTGATAGAAGGGGTGGAAAGTGCGTGCGAGCCGCAGGTGGAGGATGGGTGTAAAGAAATGTTTTCCTCACAGCGAGCAGCTGCACAGGTGAACTCACTGCCGCTGAGGCAGCGGGTGCAGTTTCTGTTCAGGCTGAAGCCAGACCAAATCCCACCCCTGGCTGAGGAGCTGTTGGCAGCTGATGGCTGCTGAGAGGGAGCAGGGGCAGCCGCTCAGCCGGAGGCTGTTTGCCTAGCGTTTGAGAAGCCGTTCCCCAGCACTGCGCAAACCAGCCAGCCAGGCTTGCTCTCAGGAGGCAGAGCCTGGAGGCTCTGGACTTCAGGGCTCAAAGCCAGCCTGGGCTATAGGAAGCCCCTTCTCAAAAAAGAAACATCTAATTTCTAAAAGGAAATGAAACAACTTACAAAAGCGTAATATGAGTAGTAAGAAAAATTAATTAGCCTCCCAGGGAGGGGTTTCTTTTTAAGGTAGTCCAAAGTAATCTGTTTATAAAAAATAGGTCCTTTTCCTTGCCTGATGGGAGTATCAATCAGTACAACTTTAAAACCGTCCACACATACCACAAGTCTAGAAAGCTGAGGGCTGGAGAAAAGGCTCAGCCATTAATGACAAAGGCTCACAACCAATGAAGTAGAGAGAAAGTATTTTATAGTTTCATATTTCTTTTTTATAATTTATTTTAGATTTAGTTGTTTTATTTTATATGTGAATACCCATATTCTGTGTTGTCCGGAAGAGGGCACTGTATCCCCTGAAATATTTCATGTGGAGTTACGCATAGCCATGAGCCACCATATGGGTGCTGGGAGCGGAACCCTGGTCCTCTGCAAGAGCAAGTGCTCCTAACCAGGCACTGTCTCCAGCCCCCAGGTTCATCTTTCTTGTGCTTTTAAATTTCTATGTCTATAAAATACATTATTGCCGGGTGGTGGTACACGCCTGTAAGCCCAGCACTCGGGAGGCAGAGGCAGGCAGATCTCTGAGTTCGAGGCCAGCCTGGTCTACACAGTGAGCTCTAGGACAGCCAAGGCTGAGAAACCCTGTCTTGAAAAACAAAACACACAAAAAAATCACATTATTTTCAAAATTAAACCTTTTTAATTAAAAAGAATAAGGCTACATTTGTACCAGAGCACAGTCAGGAATCAGTTTTCTCCTTCCCCTGAGATGGAGAGACTCAACAATGCCGACTATGAGTTAGGTTGGGAGTAATCGGTACCTCAGAGGAGTTAGGTCACCCACTTTGGAGAGTTTGACAGTTACTAAAGCTAACCTAGATACACCAGTAACTTTGTTTCCAGCTATAAACCCAACAGAAATAGAAAATAAGTCCACACATCCACCAAAAAAAGAAGAAGAAAAAAACTTGCACCAGAATTTAACAATTCTTTATTTTTTGCAGCTTTATTTGGAGTGTCCCCGAACTAGACATAACTCAAACGCCTATTAAAGGAGCTCGGGTCATGCTGGTGCGCTACCAACACGCTGCACACGAGGAGGGCGCGCTGCCAGTGTGTGGAAGCGTGTGGGCGATCTCCCGGGCGCTGGGCAGCGCGGAGGAGGCTCGCTGACCGCTCTGCGCACGGCAAGCTCGGGAGCGGCAGCCGTGTTTGCTGGTGGGTAAGGCGCTTTTCGCAAGGATCCTGCTGTCCTTCTGCTCTGCTTGACCTCAGACATCACGCCCCTACCCACGGGTGACGTGTGGCCTCGGACACAGCTCCCTGCAGGCTCTGCCCTCCCTGCGCCTACATGTTAACTAGGCGCTGTGTTCCCGTTCCTGCCGCAGGAGCGTGCTGCTGAATGCAAATCAAGCATCCTCGAAGGGCCTAGTCCTACCCAATTCTGTACACCTATCCTGGGCGCCCCCTCCCCTCCCCAAGGGGTGTACCGCCTCTGCTCTCCCCAGGCCCCGCCACCCGCAGCGGCCCCCAGCGGGAGGAGACCCACAGCCTGAGTTCAATCCCCGAAGCCACAGTGGAAGGAGAAAAGCGACTCCCGAAAGTTGTCCTCTGACCTCCACCTGCAAGTCACAGTGCGCTTGTGCCTGTGCGCGTGCACACGTGCCCTGCCTACATTCATGATGCACGCCTTTATGGCTGACGGTCTGAAGAGTGTGGGAGCCCCAGCCAGTAGGGGGCACTAGTGAGTTCTCTAGGTGCTGGAAACGGACGTCCTGCGTTTGGACAGCAGCTTCTTGGGCGTTCTCAAACCTGAACCTTCATCAAGATTCGGGCCTGTGTGCTTGTGCTAGGTGTGTGGCTCAGCCTGTGTTGGGCTCAATCACCAACATTTAGAAACTAAACTAAAAGTGAGGGCTAGAGCCACATGGGGTCTCTGCTCTGAGAGGGGGAGGGGGAGGGCAGCCCACCCTAACTGAAGCTTTGCAGCTGACATCTGCTATCAGAGGGAAAATCCATTTTCTCAAAGGTGTGTCGCTGGGCGCGTCAACCACACTCCTCATCAGCACAAACCGAACTCTATGCTGTGTGTGTGTGTGTGTGTGTGTGTTGAACGAGAAAGAACATACAGTTGGGTGCGCAGGGCGGCCAGGGAGGACCCGAAAGGAGTCAGAAGGGAGAAAAACCAAAATATATTTATGAAAAGAAATACCCTCTGGCAAAACAGTAATCGTGATGAGGACTGCAGACATGGCTCAGCAGTTTATGGTGTGTTCTCTATGGCAGGGGGATCACTACGAGTTCGAGGCCAGCCTGGTCTACAGAGCGAGGTACAAGTGAGCCAAGGCTATACAGAGAGACCCTGTCTTGAAAAAAAACAAAACAAAACAATAATGATAACAATAATGGCTTTAGGGGCTGGGAGGCGCCCAGGGGCTCAGAGCATGGCTGCTCTTGCAGACCACCCAGGGTCAGTTCCCAGCACCCACATGATGTCGGCTCACCACCATCTGTAACTCCAGCCCCCAGGGTTCCGATGTCCTCTCTGGGCACTGTTTGATACGTGCAGACAAAACACCAATGCACATGAAAGAATAGCATAAAGGCCTCAGTGACAAGGCCAAGATGCCCTGCCCTGAGGGCATCGGGTGGGACCTTTGGCTCCTCCTCAGTCGCCAGCCCCTGAATAAAATGGTCTGACCCCGCCCCAAGAAAATAAAAAATAAAATACTTTTTAAATGTGTGTGCCTTGAGGAGGTGGCTCGGCCAGCAAGAAAATAAAAAATAAAATACTTTTTAAATGTGTGTGCCTTGAGGAGGTGGCTCAGCCAGCAAGGTGCTTTCTCTGCACTCATGGGGACTGACCCCCAGTACATGAAAAGGGGCAAGCAGTTTCTAGAGCTCATTGGCCACTGAGAGACCGACCCCCAGTGTGGTGGTGGTGCACACCTTTAGTCCCAGCACTTGAGAGACAGAAGAAGGTGGATCTCTGTATTACTGGCCAGCCTGGCCAATAATAATAATAATAACAATAATAATAATAATAATAATAACGTGCAATAGAGAAATATGCCCGACAGCAGCCACACACAAGTATATAAGTACATACCCACACATAAACATATACCACACACTCAAAAAGAAATTAAAAAAAGACATAACTTAAAAGTATTTATGCGCGCTGGAGAGATGGCTCAGAGGTTAAGAGCACGAGCTGTTCTTCCAGAGGTCCAGAGTTCAATTCCCAGCAACCATGTGGTGGCTCAGAACAATCTATAATGAAATTTGGTGCCCTCTTCTGGCATGCAGGTACACATGCAGACGGAAAACTATATAAATAATAAAAAAAAATCTTTAAAAAAAAAAAAAAAAAGCTCTTTTACGGAGACCCGCCAACATGGGTCGCATTAGCACCAAGACTGTGAAGAAGGCGGCCCGGGTCATCATCGAGAAGTACTACACACGCCTGGGTAATGACTTCCACACCAACAAGCGTGTGTGCAAGGAGATCGCCATTATCCCCAGCAAGAAACTCCGCAACAAGATAGCCGGCTATGTCACGCATCTGATGAAGCAGATTCAGAGAGGTCCTGTGAGAGGTATCTCTATCAAGTTGCAGGAAGAAGAGAGAGAGAGAAGAGATAACTATGTTCCCGAGGTCTCAGCCCTAGATCAGGAGATTATTGAGGTAGATCCTGACACCAAGGAAGCTGAAGCTTCTGGACTTTGGCATTCTCTCCAACCTGCAGGTCACTCAGCCTACAGTTGGGATGACTTTCAAAACACCACGTGGAGCCGTTTAAATCTGCTCTGTCATATTTTCAATAAACCTGAAAACAAGTTTGAAAAAAAAAGCATTTATGCATTCATAGAACTTATTCATAATAAAAATTAAAAAATTAAATGTTAAATGTATATATGCTTTAACCAGGTAATTCTACCTCCAGGAAATCATGCTGAAGAAAGAATCCCAGCTGATCAGTTCTGTCCAGAGATGTTAATATAACATTGAGACATTCCTGCAAAGTATTAAAGAAAAATCTTATTGCATAAAACTGGCTTGCTTACAAAAGTTACTGACACCAGCTGTTCACATGATAAACTCGTGTGATTCATACCTTATCTATTGCAGTGTAGGTCATAGGCTAGGGCTAGGACTCAGTGGCAGAACACTTGCCCAGCACCCCAAAGCCCTGGGTGTAAGCCCCAATACCTCCAAAACAAGCAAGGGAACAGCTGCATGAAGGAATGTTTAGTGGCTCTAACCAAATACTGTGAATGGGAATTTATATTTAATAGACAGAAGTTAAGGTTTAAGTTACAACCGTATGGATGTTTGTCAGTCCAATCGTGCAGAAAACAAAACTGTGTGAGAACAGGAAGAAAAACAGATGTGGGGAAGGAGATGTGATTTTGCTGTGTTATGGGCCCCAGGAACACAAGGTTTTCCACCCCTGCTCCCCCACTTGGAGCATGAGCTGCCTGGGGCTGGGTCGCTCTAACCCCCAGCTGTGGGAGGGTGCGTTTCCTGGGCTGGAGCCCCGGAGCTCAGCCAGGAAAAGATGCGATGGGACTGCCTGACCCGTATGACCCCGTGGCTCAGCATCAAGAGCTCTGAGTGAAGCAGGGTCCTTAAACATCAGGGAGACTCAGACTGGCCCTTTTGGCTTAAGGGAACCGTTTCCTCCGAGGCTCTTACCTGCTTCTCCAGGAGCATGTGAACAAAGCCCACAAAGGACAGAGAGAAGACACGGCCATTCCCTATGCGTGTGGACCCGTGTGGGACATGGCTCAGCTCACGCCCTGCAAGAGAGGCCCTGTCTGGCTGCATTTGCTTTCCAGCACCCGCAGGCCAGCTCACGGCTGTGTGTAGCTCCAGTTCTAGCGGAGCTGACACCTTCTTCTGACCTCCTTGGGTGCTGCATGCAGGCGACGCGTCCACACGCATCCAGAGAAAACACAGGTGTAAATAAAACACAAACAACTCTGAGCCTCACTTGACAAGAAGCAGCCACGGGAGAAAGAGTACACTTCTTTGTCCATAGCAATTAGACTCTTGAGGGAGAAGAGCTACGGTGTAGGAGTTTGTGGTGGTTTGTTTACGGGGGGGGGGGTCCCTGGTTCCCTCTTCCCTCCTTTGAGCTGCCACCATGAAGAGGAGACTAGTTGTTATGGTGTTAGGCAGAGCGCGTGGGGGGCTCCAAGGCTCTCTGTAATGGTTGCTTCCCAAATGCCTTCAGTGTGCTGGCTGGTAGTGCCCTTTCGCTCACGTAGATGCTCCGAGGTAGTGTCAGGCACACCCTTCCCCGGTGTCCCTGGTAGACCTCTCCTCGCTCACATTGCTTTGGGTTTTTGTTTGTTTAATTTTTTTGTTTGTTTGTTTTGAGATAGTAGCTCCTGTAGCACAGGCTGCCCCAGACTCACTATGTAGCTGAGGATGACCTTGAACTTCTGATCCTCCTGCCTCTGCCTCCCTGGTACTGGGACTGAAGGTGTGAGTCACACTTCTCTCAGGGGACAAGGTCAGGGATAAAATCGGAAATCCCAGGACACTTTGCAGGTGGTTGGGGTGAAGTTCAAGATGGAAAAAGATCCCAGCCCAGAAACAGCTGGATGTTTGCTGGGCCGAGGGAGGCTGAGGCAGACCCCACAGCCTGCAACAGAGTTCCAAAGGCCTAGGGGACCACATGGCATCCCTGCAGCAGTCTGGAATCCCAGGGGGCATGGCAGTTCCCAGGGGTGTCCGGCTCCGAGAGCGAGAGCCCGGTAGGAGGAGAAACTCCCCATGTGACTGGAATGTGATGTGCTGGGAGAGGGTGACATCCTGACTCCTCGGGAACACACGTCCATAGACTGACTATTTGAGTGTAGGTTAGAAAGACCTTTCGTGTAGAATGCACACAGAGAACTGGATCAGAGGGCCCAGGTAGTCCGGCAGCCCAGAGAGCCTCTACAGGCACAACAGACCTGACCTGGTGGCTGCTCTGGGTCCCACAGATGAATGTTCAGAACGATGGCTTCCAGCTTGCTGCAGAATTTGGAAGCCCTGGAGCTCTTCGGAGGCGGGGCCTGGCCGATGGAAGGCTCAGAAGGCAGGCCTCTGAAGGTTGTGTCCTTGCTCAGGCTCACACCTTCCGCTTTCCAATGTGTAGTCAGAGACGCACTTGAGTGCCCAGGGGAGCTGCTCCCCACCTCTGAGCCCTCCCCAACACAACACATGGAGGTTCTGAAGCCATGAGCCCAAACACAGAAGAATACACCTTTTCCCAGCACCTCTTGGAACTTTCTCCAAAATTGACCACAGAGTTGGATACATGAAAAGTCTCAACAGATACAAAAAATCTAAATGACACCTGCATCTTGGGCCACCACAGATTAAAGCTGGGTAGCAACAGCAACAGAAACCTTACAAACTCATGGAACCCAAAGCCAGCTCTCTGCTGACTGACTAACTGGTCAAGATAGAAATTAAAAAGGAAATTAAAGACTTTCTAGAATTCAATAAAATACCTGAGCTTATGGGACAGGTGCAGGCAGCTCCTACAGGCAAGTTTACTGCACTGAGTGTCCACACGAAAAAGTTGGAGAGATCTCACACCAGCGAGTTAACAGCTCATCTGAAAGCCCTAGAACAAAAGAAGAAATCACACCCCAAAGAAGTAGATGCAAGAAATACTCAAAGGCAGAGCTGAAATCAATAAAATAGAAACAAACAAACAAGCAAAAATTACAAAGAATCAATGAAACAGAAAGTTGGTTCTGGGCTGGAGAGGTGGCTCAGAGATTAAGAGCATTGGCCACTCTTCCAGAGGTCCTGAGTTCAGTTCCCAGCACCCACATGGTGGCTCACAGCCATCTACAGTGGAACCAAAGGCATGCCCCACCACTCTATCCCAGCACTCAGGAGGCAGAGGCAGGCAGATCACGAATTCAAGGCCAGCCTGGTCTACAAAGTGAGTTCTAGGACAGCCAGAGAAACCCTATCTTGAAATCTTCCCACCCAAAAAAGTATTGCTCTCAGTGTGAGTTAATGGTACAAGCCTGTAATTCTACCACTTGGGAGGTAGAGGCAAGCTCAGGAGTTCAAGGCCAGTTTCAGGTTGCATAGAGGATTTGGGGCCAGCCTGGGCTACATGAAATGCTGTTTTAAAACATCTGTACACACACACACACACACACACACACAGAGAGAGAGAGAGAGAGAACACGCATAGACGGAGAGACATCCATCCCTGCTGTCAAAGTGCAATTGCATTGCACACCCATCAAAAGTGGGAGGCTAACGCTGTTCCCTCACTGTTCCCTGTTCCTCATGGTCCCTTCAGCCTTCTCACTTTCCCCACTGGCGTTCTCCAGAGGAAAATGTCCTGTCCAGGGTCATTTGCTACAGTTACTCTTCTTTTGTAGAGATTGGAATTGTGCTGAATTTATCTGTGTGTAGGTGGCGGGAGTACACATGCCCACTACACAGTGAGGTCAGGACAACTTACAAGGGTCAATTCTTTTCTTCCAACATGCAGTTCCTGGACTTGAACTCAAACTCATGTCATTAAGTACTTCTACCCACTGAGCCATCTCCCCAGACCCCCTAAAATAACATTTGTTACTCATAAGCAAGTTAAACTCTCTCTCTCTTTCCCTCTCTCTCCTTTTCCCTCCCTCTCTCCTCCCCCTCTCCCCCCCTCCCCCCCAGCCATCTCACTGTATTTGCCCTTCTCTTGGTGATGAGAGATGACACAGTGCCTATGTGAGGTGACAGAGTGAGGTGTGTGAGGCTGGCAGGGTGGTGCGGCATTGCGTGACTGCATGCGCATTCCTTGCATTGCGTGACTGCATGCGCATTCCTTGCATTGCGTGACTGCATGCGCATTCCTTGCATTGCGTGACTGCATGCGCATTCCTTGCATTGCGTGACTGCATGAGCATTCCTTGCATTGCGTGACTGCATGCGCATTCCTTGCATTGCGTGACTGCATGTGCATTCCTTGCATCGCGTGACTGCATGAGCATTCCTTGCATTGCATGACTGCATGAAACAGGAGGCACATTTGAGCCCAGGACTTTGAGGCCAGCCCAGAAACATAGTGAGGCCCATTTGTAAACAGTGACCAGAGCAGAGCTCTTGCATGGCTTATTGCTAGAATCCTCCCTTACATTTTGTCAGACTGTGGCTGACTGTGGAAACCCCAAGTGACAGAAAACCAAACTGCTTACAAATGGGCTTACTGTATTTAGAAATTGTTTTGAAGTTAATAAATTAAATATCATAATGGATTAAGGTGGATCCTCAATCCAGTATACATAATGTCCTTGTAAAAAGGCTGAGGAGAGCACGGGGATCCAGGGAGAACATGGTACAACGGAACAGACCGCATACCAAGAAAACTTCAGGGGCTGTTGGCAGCCACTGACAGAATCCAAGAAAACAGAACAGATCTCCCTACAGTCTTCAGAGAGCATGGTCCTGCCCCCAGCTTGATTTCAGAACTTCGGCCTCCGGAACAGTCAGAGAACAGATGTGTACCACTTGAGGCCAATTTGTGCTCATCCACGAAAGCAGTCTTGGGAAAGTCGTGGCATTCTGGGAAACATTTATAGACAGATGAGCATTTTCATTTGTCTGTGTGTGTTTAATCCTGACGCACCTAACCAAGTGAAGTAGCCCAACTGGCTCCTGTCCTTCTCCATGCCTGCATGTCTGTCCTCCCTTCGTTTGTAACATAGCCCCTATGTGATACCCTCTGTGGTGGTGTGGCTAGGTACGGCCCACACAGACGCTTGTGTTTGAATGCTTGGCCCGTCCAAACACAATGGAGTGGTGCTAGCAGGAAGGATGCTGTTATAAAGAAATGAAAACTCCAATCATTCTGCTTTACCAATGAAGACTCAGGAGCCAGATGCTGGGATGAAAACCTGCCAGCTCAGAGAGGCAGAGGAAGCAGCCGCTGACCTTCCTTCTCAGTTCAAGTCCTGACAGAAAAAGCCTTTCTTACTCAGCTCATGTCCCAGGTGGAAAAAACCAAAAGCCCACTAGCTCACCCACCAGCCCAGAAGGAGAAAGCTGGAAGCCTGAAGCCCAGGAGCTAGAGCGGCACAGCGCTCTCTTCTCCATGCTGGCTTCTCTCAGAAGCCCTCCTTTCTGATACTCCCTGTCAGCTGGCTTCTTGCTCTGCCTCTTGACCTAGGGTTAACTTTATCAAAGCTCTTGGGTGTGTGCTAGGGCCGAGACACACCAAACAAAAGACAGAGTTTTACGGTTCACACTCTTGGGGTTCACAATGGGATCAAATATCCTGCAACAGAGGGGTGGCCTTGCTGGAGGAAGCTGTCACTGTGGTAGGGCTCTGCGGTCTTACAGGCTCAAGCCAGGCCCCGTGCGGAGCAGTTGCCCCTTGCTGCTCCCTTTTGCTGATCTCTTCAAGATGCAGCACTCTCAGCTCCTTCCCCAGCACCGCGCCTGCCTGCACGCTGCCAGGCTTCCCACCACGATGACCTGGACTAAACCTCTTACTGTAAGCCGGCCCCAGTTAAACGTTCTCCCTTAGAAGAACCGCTGTGGTCGTAGTGTCCTGTCATAGCAATAAAACCTCGACAGCCCCCAAAGGGCTGTCTCACCCGCCCTGTCTCTGACGCCCTTGTCATTCCGTTCTGGCAGACACACACACTCCTCACCCACCCCCAACACCCTGAGCCAGCACCCGTGTGGGCTCTGACAACACATGCTGGGCTGGGCTGCTCTGCACTGATTTTAGCATTACGTAAGCAGTCTGTGCCACCCATCTCCTCCTGCATCGTCACGCGGCACTGTGTTTATGACCGTCAGACAGACAGACGCCTGTAACTACAGTTCACCCATCTGAACTACTCTGCAGTCTTTCCTGAAGAGAAGCTGCCTCGGCGGAATGACATTCGACTGTGCACCCCCCCACACACACACACCACACACACACACACACCCAGGGACTTCTGCACACTTGTCTCCCGGTGCAGAGCTGTTTTCTAGGCCGCATCCCTGGGGATGGTTTTGCCACATTTAGGGTGCACAGGCTCTGCCAAGATGTTTCCCGAAATGGCCCATTTGTCCCCTCCTGGTTCCTCAACCACAGAACAGCTGCTGCTGTCGCAAATCCTCAGTGACATACATTCAGACCTTTACAATGCTGCCCGTCTCGTGGGGCATAAGAATAGCTAGCTCTGATTTTATCTGGAGTGCCCACCCAGAGCTCAGTGAGGTTGAGACCCCTCCCAGAGCTGACTGCATCCTTGGGTTTGCTTCTTTTCAAGAAATGCCTGCTCATATCTCTCTTTTAAAATCTTTATTTTTATTCTTTAATTATTTTGTACATTTGTTTTGTTTTGTCTGCATGTATGTCTGTGTACTACCTGCTTGCCTGATTCCTGTGGAGGCCGGAAGAGGGGGCTGGATCCCCTGGAACTGGAGTTATGGGCAGTTGGTCCTGGATTTTGAACCAGTCCTCTGGACAAGCACCCATTGCTCTTGATTGTTAGGCCAACTCTCTAGCCTCTACTTTAAAATTCTTTTGTTAAGCTAAACTGTTTATATTGACATTAAGACACTAAAGAATTTACTACAAATCTTAACATGCTATCTACCATAGCATTAACATTTGAAAGACATGTATCAGCTTGGTGTCACTTATGAAAGTGCACATCATGTATTTCAAGTATACAGTTTGATACTCATTTAAACTAACATGCTGTGAAGATGACGCTTAGTCTGTAGACAGTGGTTTTCTCTCTTCCCACCCTTGCGCTTCTAGGATTGCACCCCAATGCTCACGGAGGCGATAAGGAAGAATAGCTTCGCCCCAAGAGGATGGTTTATTGCTTTTCAACAGATTTATGTATCTGCTTGCTTGCTGTGTGTGTATATGTGCTCTAGGCATGCCTGATTCCCCAGGAGGCTGTAAGTGGGCACCAGAGACCTGGAATTGGGTTACAGACAGCTGGGAATTGAACCCGGGTCCTCTGGAAGAGTGGCCAGTGCTCTGAGCAGATGAGCCACGCCTCAAGGTTCTAAAAAGGATGCTGGAAAGAGGGTCCTTCTAACGTTCCCCACTAAGAACAGTGATTGGAGCTCCGAGGAGAGGGTGGGGAAAAGCCCTTGCCTCCCACGAAGAACCCAAGTTCAGATTTCCCGAACCCATCATGCTGTTGTCTCCATGGTCATAGGTGGTGACTGATGTCAATACACGATACCATGCCCAGTGGTCTGTGTATGTGTAACACGCGCATGCACGGGTGTGTGTGTGTGTGTCAGAGCATGCCCAGTGGTCTGTGTATGTGTAACACGCGCATGCACGGGGTGGGGGGTTGTCAGAGGAGAGTCAGGTTGGTTGTGAGCTTCTGGGCACTAAGCCTGGTGTCAGAGGAGAGTCAGGTTGGCTGTGAGCCTCTGGGCACTGCGCCTGGGTCTTCTCCGGGAGCAGCAAGCACTCTTAAGCACTTCTCCAGCCCCAAGTGCATCCCTTTGCCCCTGGCTCGCACGACTGCCTCTTTTAATACCCTCTTTCTCCTCAGAAAGAACACTGTTTACAGAAGTCATTCCCAACACTGATTTTTGAAGGAGACTGGTTAGTTCTGCACTGGGCTTGTCCTTCGTCTCACAGTTGGTCAATACATCTTATGGGCGAGTCATCCTCCCAATAAATAGTTTTCAACCTTTTAGAAATTATTTTAATTTTTGGTTTTTTGAGACAGGGTCTGTCCTTGGCGTGTAGCCTTGACTGGCCTGGGACTCACTCTGTAGCCCAGACTGGCCTGTCACAGAGGTCCACCTGCCTCTGCCTCCCAAGTGTGGGGAGCATAGGTATGTGCCACCACCAACTGTTACTTTTCAGTTTCTCTAAGGGAAGGCCTCGTCTTCTGTAAGGCAGATTGCTAGACTGTCACCAGGATCCGCTTTCTCCGTGTGTAATCCGCTGGTTACACACAGAACCAGCTGCATATGGCGGCCCACTGAAGCTACCTTTCTGAGCCGTTTGCAGCCTGGTGGAGCCAAATGGTGACCACTGTGCCAATGAAATCACAGCAAAGTTGGTGTGTCGTATTTCCAGCTATGAGTCTTAAGACACCAGACCCCTAAAGTCTTCCCCCACTTTCCATCTGGGAGTCAATGATCTGCCTCACATGTGTGAACAGAAAAGCAGCAAGATGGCAGCAACGTGCCCCAGCGAGCATGCGAAGTCCCCTTCTGGACTACCACAGAAGGCTTAAACTGTGTCTGAGAGGCCTTGGCTTGTCACAGCTCCCGGGTCCCTAAACTCTCCCCACACATGCCCTGAACCTTCTCAGGAGATAAATATCCCGATGTCAACAGTCCACTGGAATTGGGCACCTGTGTGTTGGTTTTCTTAAAATAATCAGGGTTTTCTGTTTTGTTTTCCTTCTCAGAATTTCCCCCAAGATAACCACGGAGGTGTTGGGTGGGAGACAGTGGGATTTCCTCTTCCCTCATCACTTTCTTCAGTGACTAAGCAGACCTAAAATTCAAGGCTATCCTCCAGGATGGCCTTGCAGAGGGGGCAAGTCAGCACCGTGCTCCTCCTCACCGAGCTGCTTCAGGGACATTGTCCGGCCTGTGTCTCACGGGAAATGTGGGCATGCTGGCTGATGGCGGCGGGCTGGAATCTGGAGTAACGAGCTACAACCCCAATGTTCACTTTACCAATTGTTTAAAGTGTAAAACCAACCCTCACTGATGGCTGTGACACATATCCGTTTGATCTAACTGATGACACTGGAAATAAAGATGCAAACATTCCTAACGATGTCTGGAATGCACCTCCACCGGAGAAAGCCCTGAGCTGAGCTGAAGGCCTAGTATCTTGGATGGCGAGGATCATATGACTAACTTGTCAATACTCCCATGCCCTGCCCCTGAGGAAGCCCAGATGACAGGGCAGAAGACAGATGTGAACTGTGAGAAGCCTATGTGGATTACATCAAACAGACTCAAGGTCTGAGAAGGGCCTGGCTGCCTCAGCACATGCTGCTCAAGCACCATCCCCCTTCCTGTCAGCAGTGTCTGTGCCTGCGGGTCCAGAGACAGTGCTGTCTGCAGTTTCGAGGCATCCAGCCTCAGTCACCTGAAACTCTGTGTTCCATCCTCTCAGTTTAACTGAAACTCGGGGCTTCCACCCTAAGCCGGGGCCTAAACTAATGAGTCTCATTCGGTGGCCCAGGCTGGCCTAAACTAGGTACCCCAGGTTGGCTTCAAGTGTGGCAATCCTTCTGCCTAATGGGTGTTATAAATATAGGCACAAGCCACCACGAGCAGCTGTCACCTCAGTCCCGTCTGCTTCTGTGTTCATTCTGGTGAGCATGAGGATGAAAGGCTTTAGAGAGCTGTTACTTCACTGCTAGAATACTTACATGTTTTACTTGTGTCTTTTGACCCATGGTTTTACTGAATAGCCTTGGCTGTCCTTGAACTCCCGCTGTAGACCAGGCTGGCCTCCTCAGAGATCCACTCCCTCTGCCTCCCCGTGCTGGGATTAAAGGAGCGCGCCATGATGCCCAACACATTTTAGAGCGTTCATGTTTACAGCCCAGCCTCGTCTATTGGCTGGACAGGACCTGCTAATCCGGATCCTCACCCGAAGGAATCATCTGCTCTCAGAAAGCAGAAATGCCAGGCATGTTAGCACAGCTTGAACCCAACACTGACAGGAGGATTACAAATTGGCAGATAGACTCGGCTACACACAGGGAAGCCTGGTCTCAAAAAAGGAAAAAAACAAAACAACAACAAAAACTCATATAAAAATAATCTAACACATTTCAAAAGACTAAATTTTCTTCCCAGCACCAAAGCTTCTCTCCAATGTTTTATACAATAATTTACTCTTTTATTAAAAGTTTGGGAGTTTCTGGTCACTAAAGTAATACATACTTATTTCAGAAAGTATGGAAAATACAAAATGTATAACAAAGTCCTTCATAATTCACTTAATGCTAAACACAAGCCCACAGAGCCTCAGCCCACTCACACTCCAGTCACACACAAGCCCCAAAGACTCCCTACGTTTTCTTATAGGAAGTAACAAATATATTTTAAAATACTGAAACTATTTTTAAAGGTTTCTTTACAAAGTAGCTTCCTACAAAATCTCCAATTTCCAAATTCCTCTGATACAGACGGACTACAGGGCAGACTAAAATCAACAGCGAAGAGGACAATGCAGAGCAGAAGGCCTCATCTCCAGATGCCGCCCCGACTCCTCGCACTGCTGGGGCCAGATTGTCCACCTTTCTTCCGAGATGGCTTTTCAGTCTTAGGGGCTGAAGCAAGGCGTCGAGGGACATGGGAGGGGATCTGAGAATTGAGAGGAAAGAAGAAACCACTTTCCAGCCCACAGAGCAAGGGCATCGTGTTCAGGGAGGCCCCAACTAGTGAACACAGGGGAAAGGAAAAGCAAGCGCCAGCAAGTGGGGCCGTAAATAGCGAGACCAGGCAGCGGAGAGGCGAGGCCAGCCGGAGAGTGTGGAGAGTTGGGGTCACTGGTCAGACAAGAGGCCCGGTCACCCCTGGTTCCTGCAGAGCCCCTCACCTCTTTCCGGGGGATCTCACCCAAGCGGGAGTCTGTGTTTCTTCTGGGGACAAGCTCCCCATGGCCATCAGTCCTGACACACAAATCAAGGGTATAAGCAAGGACAGGGTGGGAAGGGGCAACGGCCCGACTCCATACAGCACTGCACAGAAACGGACATGGTCACGGCCCGACTCCATACAGCACTGCACAGAAACGGACATGGTC
>CM053757.1:54296222-54354520 GCA_028658305.1 Pachyuromys duprasi
GCTTCTGAACACAGGGCACACATGCTGTGCCCGCGCCTGCTGTCACCCCACGAGGAACACTGCCTGAGACACCCCAGCTCCAGCTCGGCTCCAGCTGTGCACAGAGAATCGCACAGTGTTCTCACGTATGTACGGGGCTCTCTTCTCTCAGACAAATGACGGTTAATTACAGAAGGCAGAGGCTGCTTCTGTGTGTCCATCCAGGTATGCACTCACGTGTGAGCATGCGGACAGCTTCCGCTTTGCTCCTCAGGAGCATCCACATTAACTGTATCTTTTTGAGACAGGGTCTCACAGTGCAGACCAGGCTGGCCTCGGATCCCAAGTGCGGGGGTTACAGGCATGCACCACACTGGCTACTTTGTGAACAGGGTCTCTTATTGGCCAGGAGCTAAACTGGCTCCAGGACAGTGAGCACCAGGGGATTACAAATGTGAGCTAGCATGCGTGGCTTTTCAACACTCGTTCTGGGATCAAACCAGTATCTCACGCTTGTATCACACGCACTTTACCACACGAGCTGACTCTCCAACCCCATAACCCTCAGCATGTATCAAATGAGTGTATCTTTGCACTGCATTCAAATAATTGATTTGAAAAATTGTTGTCTGAGTTGCTGACTTCAAGTTTCATTTAAAAAAAATCAAGATGGCTCACTCACACATGCCGCTTTAATCCCAGCACTTGGGAGGCAGAGGCGCTTGGCAGTTTGATGACAGTCTTATCTAGACAGTGAGTTCTGGGCTAGCCAGGGCTGCAGAGTGAGAACCTGTCTCAAACATATATAACAAACCAGTAAACTTCCTTATGATTTACCATGAGTAAACGTTTCATTTTTTTTTTTAAGTTCTCAGGTAAAAAGGGTCCAGGCCCTACACTAGCTAAATAAGGAAAAATTCTGGGATTCTAAGTTTAAGCTTCCTGGTAGAGAGGAAGGAAAACTGGGATACAGACATCCAGGTGGGAATGGAAACAAAGGAGACAGAAAATGGCCCTACACTTCACCCCTTGCTCCGCCCGCTGCTGGCTCCTGAAAAGGACAAGCCTGTGCTCAGCGGGAATCGGCCTGACCATCTCCTAATCCAAGTTCTACCCTTGCAGCTCTGCTCTTCTCTCCCAAGCTCATACCCGCCGTGTTCCAGTCTCTTCAGGTACAGCAGCAGGTCCTCGGCAGGCAGGGCGCCCCAGCCCCGAGCCTGGTACAGACGCAAGAGCTCGGACACCTCCATCAGCTGCCTCCGGGGGCTGAGCCCGTCTGCACCTGGGAGAACAGTGGACACGTCACCTGAGGCCCTTTCCCAGCCTTCATCCCGTTTCCCTGGGCTCTAGAATGGTCTTTCCCCGGAAACCCTGGCCTGCTCACCTCTCTCTGGGGAGCCAGTGCTGAGGCCGCTGCCCTGAAGATGGGGTGAGGGGAGCTCATGGGCCCTGAAAAGACTAGATGCCAGGGCTAAGGGAACCTTAGTTTTGTGGACAGGGGGCGGAAGGCGCGGCACCTGAGAGGCTTCTTCCCAGGATGAGACCATCCGAGAGCCTAGCAGCAGGAGAAAGACGCAGGAATGACCATGGGGACAAGGCTGGGCATCGCTCAGCTCCCAGAGGGTAGCTCAGAGGCCCGGGTTCAAGCCCCAGCACTAAGCTGGGCACTATAGTGCACACCTGTACTGGAAATACTCAGGACATGAAAGATCAACAGAGGCTAAGGTCACCTTTGACTATGCCAGAGATTCTGTCTCAACAACAGAAACAATCCTCTTCCCCAGTAAAATTTTTCTATGAATAGGTACTATGTAATAAAAGAATAAACATGGCATTTCAATGAGCCCAGTTGCCTGGTCACTGAAATGAGTACTTTTAGATTCAGTTATAGAAGCTAGCTGTTACTAGTATATTACAAAGAGCCACAAGTAATTGTTTCTAACACTGCCAGGTATAAGGATAAATTTAGAAATGGAATCCAAATTCAAGCCAGGCACCGTGACTCGCTCTGTAAACCTGGTATTCAGGGCACTAGGGCAGGCAAGTTGCTATGAATTCAAGGTCAACCCCAGTTACCCAGGAAGCTTGAGGCCAGACTGGACTACAGAATGAGATCATGTCACAAAAAACCATACACACAACAACAACAAAAATGTAATCCAAATTCAAGTAACTATGTATAATCTCTCACAGAAAACGACTATGAGTGTTTCTCACTCAGACTTGTTTGAAGTGGTAAGGCAGCTACCGGCCTTCTCGGTTACGGGCGCAGAGTCAAGTCCGACCTCCAAGCTCCCACTTCATCCTAGAGCGCTAGTTCCCCGCCCTTCTTCAGAGTTGGGACTCACCAGGCTTAGAGGGCAACAGGTCAACAGAGGGGCTTTCATGGCTCTGGGGTGCTGTGTCCAGCAGCTGGGGAAATAAGACAGGATGCTCCTCTAGAAAACTGGTACAAAGAAACCTATGCTTTGAAGGGGACAGAGATGTCTCAGCCAGGAGCAGTGGCCTCTGTTCCAGAGGAGAATTACGGACTAAGAATGAGATAAACAGCTCTAAAAAGGTGAGGAGGGCTGGGGAGATGGCTCAGTGACACTGGAAAGCATGGACTGGAGTTCAATCCCCCACACCCACATCACTGAGGGTGTGCCCTCCAGGCATAGTGCGGAGGAATGGTGCACACCTTTAGTCCCACAGCACTGAGGAGGCAGGCAGAAACCTGTGAATCTGAGCCAGCCTGGTCTACACAGTAAGTCACAGGCCTGCTAGGGTTATATCGTGAGGCCCTGACTTAAAAAAAAAAAAGCAGGTATGGTGGAGGGTGGAACCATTTCTATAACCTCACTCACTACTTAGGAAGAAAACATCTGGCACCAACTTCTGGCTCACACACTTCATGAGCACGGCTACACAAGCACACAGGCACAACACAGGCGTGCGCACACACACAGAGAGGCAAGGAAGCCAGGCAGGACAGGGACAAACCTGTGATCCCAGCCCTGGGAAGCTGAGCAGGAGGAACAAGAGTTTGGACAGGATCCTAACCGGGAGGAAATGAGTCAGTAGGTAAGACAAATGGAGGTCTTGGTAGACACTCTTACCTGCTGCAAAAAATTCTTAAGGCCTTCGAGCTGAGAGGCAGGGGGCAGCCCTGGCTTCAGGGAGCCATCCCCATCAGATCCAGGGTCTTCCTCCGGAAATGGTCGCTCTGCCCTGTGGTCAGTAGTGAGTACCTCCAGTGCAGAGAAGGGCCCCGCTGTGAAGCGACACAAGGCCTTGGCATGCACGGAAGAAGTCTCCATAAATGAACCCACCAAATGCTCCCAAAGAAAAGACACCATTAAGTGGAAGAGTGGGGACTGGAGAGATGGCTCGGTGGTTAAGAGCACTATCTGCTCTTTTAGAGGGCCCGGGTTCAATTCCCAGCACCCACATGGCCGCTCCTGACTGTCTGGAATTCCAGGGGATCCAATGCCCTCTTCTGACCGCCACAGCACAGACGTACATGCAGATTACACACAGAAATCTTTTTTTAAAGCAAACAAATATAAGAGGGACACAGCTAGGAAAGATGACATCAGAGTTTAAGGGAGCTGGAGAGGTGAGCGTAAAAGGAGCCCGGGAGATGGTAGAGCTCAACTTTAAGACAGAAATGCAGACAGAAGCACAAAGCTGGGCCCTTTAAGCCAGTTTCCAAAAACTCCTTAAGAACACAACAAAAGACAGAATCTGGGGCCTTGGTATGTGGTCAACTGAGAGCATCTGCCGAGCAACAGAAAGCTCTGGGGTTGGTCTCAGGGCCACACACTGAGTGTGGTAGTAATCCTGTAATCCCAGCATTTGATAAATCAGAGTTCAAGATCATGCTTGGCTGTAGTAATGAATCTGAGGCAGATGTCACCTCCTTTCTTTGGTGGACCTGCTAGATGGTAGGTCAATGAAGGCACATGCTGCCAAGCCTAAAGACTTGAGTTTAAGTCCTGGAACTCACATGATATAAAGAGCAAATCAACTCCTATAGCTCCACATAAATATGGTATGCACATGCCTATACATACAACACAAATACAATAATGTAAAGAAAAAAATTACTGTTTACATGAGCAGGTACACAGAGGCCAGAGAGCCTTACTGTCCTGGGACAGCATGTCAATGCTCTTATTTCTCAGATGAGGGGCTAGGATGAGAGCCTTTCCCAAGCCTTTCTACCTCTTTCTGAATTCTCGCTGGCTGGGTCAACTCAACTGTTCCGGCCTGGCCTCTCCAGACTGATTCAAACTGGCTCTGACTGAATTGCTCTGCCTGGTCTCAACTAATTCTGGAAACATGTTCTAATCTCCTGGCTCCTTCTGACTTCACCTGTCTCTGTACAGCTGTCCTAGTAGAAACTCTCCCCCTCTCTTTACTACTGTTCTTCTGAGAGTTGGGTTTATCCTGTCTCTGACTTGTGCTGTCAAATCTTTCTCAGATTCATCACTTTGTCTGCCCCTCACTTTCAAACGTGGCTGTTTCCCTCTATAAACAAACTTTACCTTCACTGTTTGGGTTGCTCTAGGTCTTGGATGTGATCCCTGGCCAGAGAGCCAGTGGCTGGATTAAAATTCCTCTACAACAGTTTCCTCACTGAACCAGGAGCCTGCAGCTGGTGACCCGTCTCCTGGCCTGTGCCCTGTGGTGATCTGAATTAACGCGGCGCTCTGAGGCCCGTAGGGGACAGCACTACAGGAAGTCTGGCCTCGTTAGAGCATGTGCAGGAGGAACGGTGACTGAGGATGGGTGCTGGGCCTCAGATGCTCAATCCAGGCCCCGGGGCTTCCACTCTTTTCCTACCTCAAAGGTCAGGATGTAGATTCACCCACTTCAAACCAAGCAGAAAATCTCTCAAGGTGTATTTCCATTTCTGGACTGTAGTCCAGATACAGTCAAGCTGACAACAAGGACAGCTGTCACAGGTCCACAAGGCTGAGGTTACAGTGGCGATCCCCACTGGCTTTCCCATGGACGAAGGAGTTGTTCCCTGAGCCGTCTCTCAGCTAAGAAGCACTTCACCCTTTGGGTGTGCTGGGGACTGAACCACAGGCGAGGCGCGCTGCCAGGCCTTGGCCGTGTTATCCTCCTGCTTCCACCTCCCAAGTACCAGGATTACAGGCGTGAGCCACTGCTCCTGGCTCTGCTCGCTTTCTCCTTTTTTGGTTTCCCAACTGGTCTCACACTCACTAAGGACTAGAGAGCTTGTTTAGTGGTTAAAGCACTTGCTGCTCTTAAGTAGGACCTGGGTTCAGTTCCCAGTACCCCTATAATGGCTTACTCCATGTATAACTCCAATTTCAGGCTATCTGATCCCCTCTCCTGGTCTCCCTAGGCACTAGGCATGCATACTGTACACAGATGTACGTGTAGGTAAAACACCCTTGGACTTCTGGCCTTTTGATCTCCACCGAGGGCTGGTGGCGCTACCACGTCGTTTAGCCAGCATTGTGGCAGAACCCAGGGCTTCACAGTCCAGGCAAGCACGGTGTTAACTCAGCTACACGCCTCAGCACACTCTTGACTCTTACTTCACACTAGATCCACGTGTTTGAACTACAAAGAAACCCTAATTCATCCAAGTCACTAAGCCAGGGGTGGTCAGCCATCAAAGTCGGCCCGTCCAAAGGGGAAGCATCTCCATCACGTGGAGTCTAAGTAGGACTCAGACACTCAGGGTTAAGAGCTTGGTTAGTCAGGGTCGTGACTGGCCAGGTCCTTCTACAAGTCAAGGTCACAGGAGTGAGAACCACAGGTGTGGAGAGCGAGCGAGCGAGCAGTAGACTTCTACACAAAGAAGCAGAGGCAGAGGGTGAGGAGAAACGGAGGTCCAGAGAAAAGCCCCATGTCTACCATGACAGCACCTGTTTCCAACTCTATATATCATATGCTTCACCCTCTCTTCCCTTTACTCGGTGAGTTTCTGTCTCTTGAAATCCATGGTTGGTAAGACATCTAGACATTACACACTCATCAGGAGGAACTTGGTAAGGAAGCTCTCTGTACGTGTGAGAAGAACGCCAGTGACCTCTGCCCTTAGTTACCTGTGGGTGGAGTCACATCCGGTTTGGGCTCCAAGGGCTGGAAAGAGTTCTGGTTCTGGAAAGGGGGTCCCAGTAGCAGGCTGAGATCTGGGGAGGTGCTCCCGTGAACAGGAGATGCTCCAGGTAGATCACCCCTCACCTCTCGGCTTTGCTGCAGCGCAGGCTTCAGGGCCACAGCCATGGGAGGCATGGCCCACATCCGCCTCTCCCCCTTCTCCAGCTCCAGAGGCCCAGGGCTGGAGGGCTCAGCAGGAGCCTGCTCAGGAGAGAGACAGAAAGCTCACAGCCCGGTGGGTCTAAAGAGACACTTGAATGTGGTTATAAACTGCTTGAACTCCCTTCGAAGAAGAATGGGTAGCATCTAATTTCCACCAAAATTTTTTAAAAATTTTGGTCTAGACTTCACCCTTATTGATGCATTTTATTTTTATTTTATTGGTTTTTCAAAACAGGGTTTCTCTGTGTAGCCTTGGCTGTCCTGGACTCACTTTGTAAGCCACGGTGGCCTTGAACTCACAGAGATCCTCCTGCCTCTGCCTCCCCAAGTGCTGGGATTAAAGGTGTGCGCCACTGTGCCTGGCGATTTCCATCAAATCTTAAACTGAGCATTTTTCACATTACAATTCTATTCCCAGAAATTTTATAATTTACACAACACGTACTTTGATACTTATTGTAACACTGCAGATAAAACACAGAAAACCATTTCTGTGTCCAGGAACATGCCCTTGGTCACATACAGTCATACAGCAGCAGGCAGAGGGTGGCATGTGCTGTGAGGGGTTTACAGGAGGAGAGGGATGCTCAAGATACCAGCTCATGGCTGCCTCCGGGAAAGGAAGCCGGATGGTTCATGGAGGATGGGGTCCTGGGATAGCGTGGAGGCTGCGGTTTACTATATACCTTTTATTTAAAAACAAAACAAAAGTTTGGATTTTCTTTGTTTGTGCCACATGCATTCTACTGATGTTAAACCAGTTTAGCCAATAAGCATATCATAAATTAAGAGATACCAGACAAGTGTAAGGGCCCCTATGTTAGTCTAGGCGGGATTTAGCAACAACTTGTGTGTGTGCGTGTGTGTGCACGTGTGGAGGCCAGAAATTGACTTTGAGTGTAGTTGTCAGGTGGTCATTCTGGTTTTTGTTGCTTGTCTTGCTTTGCTTTTCCTTTGAGATAGGACCTTACGTAGCCCAGGGTTATCTTGAGCTCACTGTAAGCTGAGGATGGTGTGAGTCTCTCTCTCCAGAAGCAGTCATGCGCTGGTGTTTAGGGGATGAAGTCAGGTCCTCACGACTGCAAAGCGAGCACTTTACTGACAGGAATCTCCCTAGCCTCGGCAACAACTTACGGTCATAATTAAGGCAGCCATTGTTCTTCCACAGTAGACCACATATTCACTCACATCTCAGTTCTGTAATCACCTCTGTGCCCAACAGAATGGGGCACAGATGGTGAGCTATGGCCGTGGAAGAAAGGTAAATTTGGACAGGACAGCTGCTCCCTGAGGCGATGCCTACCTGAGGGTTGGGCGGCAGGAGTGTGGTGCTGAGCAGCTGGCTGGCCTCATCCCAGTGGGCCTGCAGCATGGCCTGCAGCCGCTCGACCAGCGCCACCCGCTGCTCCTCCAGCTGCTGGTTGCCACTCTTCAGGTCACGCACTCGGGCCTGTTCCCTTGCCAGTCTGAAGAGAGACAGAGAGGCCAAGAAGACAGCTCAGCTGGTAACTGTCTGCTGCAAAACCCGAGATCCTGAGTTAGGCCCCGTGTAAGCAGGGCATGCAGGGGCACACAGGGGCCCCAGTGCTGGGTGACCCTTGAGGTCCAAAGAGCTTGGTGAGTTCTATGTTCAGGATATCAAAACTGAGGTGGAGGAGACATCCAACATTGACCTCTGGCCTGTACATCACCTAGAGGGACACATACATATTCCCCACACACATTAGAGGTGACTTAGGGAGTTTAAGGAAACAGGCTTGCAGGACAGGAGCCAGGACACACTATCAGACTCTGACGTAACCAAGGATTCGGATACATTAAAGGAGGTCAGAGCTTCTGAGAGGCTGCTCTCCGCCACCCTCAGTCTGGACTTTACCCAGGGAAAGAGGAACCCCAAGACCAGCACCTGAGCTCATAGTCCTGAGCCACCTGCTGCTGCCGTTCCTCGCGTTCAGCCATCTCCACCTTGAACTGAGCCAGCTGGGCAGCCAGCTCCTGTTGGTGCTGTCCGCCGAGTTCCTGTAGCTGCTTCCTGGGAAGGCCCGGGGGAGAAAGAGACTTAGACTACAGACAGGAGACATCGTCGGGGGCTGTAGAGGTAGCTCAGTGCTTAAGAGTGTGCTGCCTCCTGCTCTGGCAGAGGACCTAAGTTCAGTTCCTAGCAGCCACACTGGGTGGCCAACAACTGCTTGTTACTCCAGCTCCGTGTCTCTATAAGCCTCTGTGCTCACATGCACGTACCTAAACACAGATACACGTGCACACATGTAATTAAAAATAAAAAGCCACTTTTTAAAAGATTTTATTTATTTTATGCATATTAGTACTCTATCTGCATGTGTACCTGCACGCAAGAAGAGGGCAGTATAGGTGGTTGTGAGCCACCATGTGGTTGCTAGGAATTGAACTCACTCCTCTGAAGAGCAGACAGTGCTTGTAACCACTGAGCCATCTCTCCAGCCCGATAAAAAGCCATTTTTAAACAAAAACATGTGACCAATGTGAAAAAGACAGAATGTGTATAGGTAAAGGAGCCAGATCAACCTAAGACTCTCCCAGAGCCCTGGAGAGGACAAGGGACATTAGTTCTTTGTCCTTGTCTGGGAGTGGACTGGGTCTAGGAAGGGGGCCAGTGTCTTTCCAAAGAGAGTCAAGGTAGTTTCCAGGGGCCTGACTTGTTCCCCTGGGCTGTGGTCATCAGTGCCTGGGCAGCTGCGTTTGAGGCACCAGTGTCTTTGCTGACACTGTCTGACTTAGCTCTCTGCCAACCTTGGCTGTCGAGCGCCCCCCCCCCCAAATAGTATAGAAGATGCTGCACTTCTAAATAAAGTTGCTTGGCACAAGCCATCAGCTTATGTGAGACCTGCTGGTCCTCCCACTCAGCACCTTACCATCAGGGAGCCTTATTCCTGTGGGCTCAGGTCAGGAAGACAGCCAGCTGCAACCTCCTGGCCCACGCCCAGCACAGGGATGCTAAGAACAAAGCTGAGGCCATGCAACGGATTCCCCGGAAAGCAGCACATGAGCTGATCAGCTTGGTCTGGTTTGTTTGAGACAGAATCTCACTATGTAGCCCAGGCTTATCTCAAACTTG
Organism: Pachyuromys duprasi; assembly: GCA_028658305.1. NCBI lineage: Eukaryota > Metazoa > Chordata > Mammalia > Rodentia > Muridae > Pachyuromys > Pachyuromys duprasi. The sequence continues at coordinate 54,305,581 of CM053757.1, forward strand.
GAATCCTCCTGTCTCAGCCACCCAAGCTGAGATTGCAGTCCTATAATCCATGTCCACTTGAATAAGGTCTAATAGAGAGCATTTCCACCAGGTGTGATGTCACATGCCTTTAACCCCAGCTCTCAGGAGGCAGAGACTGACAGATTTCTGTGAATTCAAGGCCAGTTTGGTCTAAAAAAAGAATGACTGAAAATTCAAACGAACAAACAAACAAACAAAAAAGAAGCCCCTCCAGATGTGAGGGGTGGGAAGGAGGCTCATCCCAGACAGCACTGTGAACACTTCAGCACCGTCCCCAAAGAGCAGCCGGAAGCAGCACTCCCTGCCCCGCCCTTCAGTGTGGCCATGCTGTCCGGGAGTGAGACTTCTAGGCCTCTCCTTAAGCCCTTCATGGCAACTCTCCCAAGAGAGACCAAGGTCTTAACAGATGGGACTAGGAGTCTGCTGGGAGTCATGCTCAAGAGGGTACACGCCCCTGAGCACACGGAAGGAAGCCAATCACACTTGCTGCCGCCACAGAAACACTGTCTAGCAAGCCCCGCACCTGTGGTGGTCCCTCAGCGACGCAGCCTGGCGCAGGCTGTTCTCATGAGCCTCCGCCAGCCGCTCGGTCACCCGCTGCTCCAGCTGAACGGCCAGCTCTGACTCCATCTGGATCCGCTGGCTCTCACATCTGGCCTGGGAGTGAGGGAAGGCGGTGACTGTCAGCTCCTTTCTGTTTGAGCCTAGTCTTCTAAGCGGTGGGAAATGGAACAAAATCAACCAACAACCCCCTCATCTGCCTTAAAGATGAAGATTTGGACCAAAGAAGTAGATGTAAGGACCCAAGAAGATGTTAGAGCAGAAAGGGCCAAGTCACCTGAGACCAGGAGGCATGTGGGCAGTCAGCGGTCTGCAACTGCCGTCTCTGGTCCGTTACCCTCTTGTCCTTCTGCAGCTCACTGGGGTCTGATTGCTACTTCACTTACAGAGCAACTCAGTTCTAATCCCACAGTGGCTGTTCCTCCATCTGTGTCTCTTCTGATGTCACTGCAGCTTCCAACCCCGGACCAAAAACTCCGTCTCAACACATTTTCTCTTGGCGATCTCTTCTTCATTCTCCTCTGAGTCATGGCTGGCTGCTTCCAGCTGCCCTTCTGTCCTGCCAACCTCTTCTCTACTATCTGCTGACATCCAGGACACAAACTTCTAAGCTACACAACAAGCTTTTGCCTCTAGGCACATTTTTTTCACTACATTTCTTAATTCCCAGAGCTTTCATATTATCCCAACCTTTTCCCAAGCTTTAAGCCCATATACCCAAGCTAGGTATGGTGGCCTGTGCTTGAATCCAGCTGCTGACAGTCTGAGGCAGGAGAAGGGGCAGCCCATCTCTATGGATCAAGACCTTGTCTAAAACATAAGTAAGTAGGGGCTGGAGAGATGGCTCAGCGGTTAAGAAGTCTTCAAGCGGACCTGAGTTCAATTCCCAGCACCCACATGAGGCCCACAGCTGTGTGTAATGCCAGTTCCTCACAGAGACATATGCAGGTAAAACACCAACACACATAAAATTTTAAATGAAAATAAACAATAAACAAACTAATAAAACAAAAACCCATGTACCCCAAAACTTCACGGCTGTTTCTGATTACGCCAGACAGAGACATGCTCACTAGATTTCCTGCCTGAGTGGTGCCTCTTCCTGAGAAAATAGCCAAGATATGAGAAGCCTGGAGCTGCCATTCTCGGCTCCTTTACTTGCACACTCCCTTACGAGTGGTCCTTTAATTCTACTTAACTTGTTCTCAGGCACTGGCCCTGAGCAAGCATCTCACACATAAACAGAGGCCCATGGTGCCATGTTCCCCCAGGACTGAATCTCTCCAAGCTTCTGCGCCACTCCAGGAATCAGCAAGCTACAGCTCAAAGAGTTCCCCCACTGCCTGCTTTTGTGCGGACGTCTGACCAGGACATGGGCATCCCCATTTATTCACATCCTTTCCACAGTCGTCTTTGTATTTACAACTGAGGACACGCTACACAGAGCCAAGAATACTGGCTCTCTGGTCCTTTGCAGAAAGTTTGCCAAGCCTGGCTTTAGTAGTTGGCCAGAGGCTAGGTAATGTGAACTTAAGATTCAATGCACTTGTTAGAAACCATTACTTTCACTGTGTATGGGCTTTGCCTGCAGGTAAAATGTGGTTAGTTCCGCCATTAGTTTAGTTCTGGCCACTGTGGGCTTCTGTTTGCGTGTAAGATGTTCGTAAGAGCCGCTCAGTGAGCTCCTGAGAGCAGGTGAAGGGGAATTAAAGACCATGTTGGCACTTCTCCAGAGACCAGAAAGGGGTGTCTGAGCCCCTGGAACTGTCAGCCACCATGTGGATGTTGGAAATCAAGCCTGGGTGCCCTGGAAGAGTACCCAGTGCTGTGAACAGCCAAGCCATCTCTCCAGCCCAGGAAGGTTTTTGTTGCTACTGTCTTAGTGGCGCTGGGGATGGGACCCAGGGCTCCCGCGCGCTGAGCCATGTCTAGTCTACAAGTTACTTTTGAACACAGGACTTCACTAAGTTGCCTAGGCTCTCCTTGAAGTCACATTCACACTGTAGCCCAGGCTGGGCTACAACTTGAGATCCTCCTGCCTCAGCCTTCCAAGTAGCTGGAATTACAGGCTTATGCTATCAGGCCTGCCTAAAAAGCGCTTTTTAATCTAATTGTGTCCGACAATTTTTGGTACTGTTTTGAGTTCGGTCCATAAGCTGTCACAGGAACTTCCCACGTAAATAAAATAAACATCCTCCTCCTGGGTACCCAACTCAGGTCTGAGCAGAAAAGACAGCACTGGAGCTGGCTGGACGGCTCAGCAGATAGAAGGGCTTCACACACCACGCTAAGTCCCAGTCCTCTGTGCTCTGACCTCTACACACGTGTCACGGTACATATTCACCGCCCTCAGTCCCCACACTCATACCACATACAATGACCAATGAAATTTTAAGAGATAAAATAAAGTGACGATAAATACAACGCAGACTGTTACCAATCGGGGTCAGGTCTGGCGACAGCTTTCAGCTGCTCAGTCAGTGCATGGGTGTGGGACACCATCTCTAAACACCAGATGAACCAGTGCACGCTAACAGTAACAGTGATCAGCCCATGCTGTGGGAAATTGTCCTCCAGTGGGGAAATAGTAGTGGAGTTTAAGACAGACTATCACCAAATTAACCAATAATAAACCCCAAACACCCAAGAAGGGCAAGTCTTCCATGATTTCCAAGTCACTGTATGTGCTCAGATCTGTTCTCAAGCACAGAACACTCAGCAGAACCTTCTGGGGCTCACCTGGACCAGGCTCATCTCCAGCTGCAGTGCATCCCTCTCTCTCCGGACTGTGTCCAGTTCCCCCTCCAGCCGCTGCACCTCAGACTGCAGCAGGGCCAGCTGCTGCTGGGCCTCCCGGGCTGCCTGCGCCTCCCGCTGGCTGTTCCCCTAAAAAGGAAACTCCAGTCTCCGTGCAGGCCTTGGCTCCTAACTGCCGGTTCCGGATTCCAGTCACGCGCCATCCCTCCTCCCAGCCATCTGTCCCCACCTCTGTGTAATGTCACCTTTGGCCTTACATGTGCTTGCTCCCAGCCCCTCACACCGGCCTCACCTCCCAATCTTGCCTTCCACAGAACTCTTTATTCTCCACCCTTGTTCCCTATTAACCTCCACATTCTGACATCTCATCCTGTTCAGTAATTTCCTCCATGTTTCCATTCCCCAACTCCTGCAATGGCCACTTCTACCTTCTCTCTTTCCAGCTGAGCCTGGCCTTCCTCCTGCAGTGCCTGATGGCGCTCCCTGAGCTGGTGTTCCTGCCGACTCCAGGCCTGCCTTTCTTCCTCTAAGGCAGCCTGAAGGGCCTCCAGCTTCCGGCGCTCACAGAGCAGCCCGGCCCTCGCCTCGTCCCGCTCTTCCTGGAGGGCCCGGCACTGCTGCTGCCCCGCCTCCAGCCTCAGCGCCAGGGCTTGCCTTTCTTCCTCCTGAAGGGGGAAGACGCCAACTGCTTCAGTGTGCTCCAGAGACCAGCTACCCACGGACCTCCCCACAGTGAGCGCTGAGAAGCGCAGTCACCGACGGTACAACAGCTGCCTAGCTCGGTTACAACGGTGGGAGAACACCCCATCCACGGTCTCCAGGCGGGGGGACACCTGGGCCAGCAGGCCTGGCAGAAGCCCAAAGCTTGAAGCTTACAGGTCCTGGGGAGACCTAAGGCTGCTGTCTTGCCAAATGGACACAATGTCAAAAGCTTTCTGAATACCCCTGCAATCCTAGCACTCAGGCAGATAGAGGCAGGTGGATCTCTGTGAGTTCGAGGACAGCCTGGACTACAAAGAGAGTCCAGGGCAGCCAGAGCTACCCAAAAACCCTGTCTCAAAAAATAAAAACAAAACCACACTCCCCATGTTTAAGGGCTGGAGAGCCAGTTAGTGATGAAGAGTGTCGCCTGCTCTCCCAGAGGACCCACATTTGGTTACCAGGACCCGTATGGTGGCTCATGGGTGTCTTTAACTCCAGTTCCAGGGGATCTCAGCCTTCTCCTGGCCTGTAAGCACTAGCATGCATGTGGTGCACAGACATACATGTAGGCAAAACAACCACACATGCAAAATGAAAATACCTTTTTTTTTGTTTGTTTCTCAGGACAGGGGTTCTCTGTGTAGCCCTGGCTGTCCTTGACTTGCTTTGTAGACCAGGCTAGCCTCAAACTCACAGAGATCCACCTGCATCTGCCTTCCCGAGCGCAGGGATTACAAGCATGCACCAATACGCCTGGCTCAAATGCATTTTTAAAATTCATATTTAACAGAGATTTGTGCTGTCCTCAACCCTGCCCAGCGAAGGTTCATTCTGCTGTGGGCAACAGCTAACTTGGAAACTCAGAAGTGGGTGAGAGTATGGCAAACAAGCTGGGTGTTCAACTCTAAATGAAGGCGTCTATACCAACCCTCCCTCGCCAGGCTTGGGAAATGTGAAGAGGAGGAGGGTATGAACCAATGTCTTGTCACATGGCAATGCACTCATGAACACAGCAGCTCTGGTCACCTCCACAAGACCTATGCAACCAAGCCCATAAGACCAGCCAACAACTGGAAGGGCCCCCAAAAGAAAAGGAGATTTGGGGTGCACTTATCAAGAAACATGATTTATATGTACCAGATTGGTAAAGAATAAACAAAAGGTACTCTGTTTCAAAAGCAGACACACCCTGCCTTCTGGCCAGGTGAGGTGCAGCACTGTGACCTGTCTTCCAGCCAGGCACCAGCCTACCCAGCACCTTGCACCTCGGTCCTGGACTTGCAGCCGCCAGAACCTGAGAGAAAAATTACATGAACACAGGCTGTGTGTGGAGGGGAGCAGGAAGACCTCATGATGCTTTTAAAGGAAATACATAAGGCCAAGTGAGGATCTGCCATATTGTGGGCTGTGCATGTGTGACATGAACTTCCTGTTTCTTATAAATCCTCAATATGATTTTTTTTCTTTTTTTTTTTTCATGACAGATCTCACTGTGTAGTCCTGCTGTCCTGGAACTCACTCTGTAGACCAGGCTGGCCTTGACTTCACAGAGATCCACCTGCCTCTGCCTCCCAAGTGCTGGAATTAAAGGTGTGTGGCACTATGCCCGTTGGTAATTTTTTAAATAAAAATAATACATAAAAAAGAACTCAGTCCCAGAGTTTCAAATCTCAGCTTCAACCCTCCTTTTGACACTTGTTTACTGTGTATTTTGGTTTTGAGTCAGTCTGGCTATGGCCCAGGCTGAGCTGAAACCTGATCCTCTGGCCTTAACCTCCCAGATGTGGTGAATACGGGTGGGCGGGCGTATGACACCAGGCCCAGGGGACCATGTGTTCTCAGGCACACATCACTGACTGTAAAACGAGATCATACACTGTTTACCTTGTGAGGATTAGAGTGAAAGGCGTGTCTAAAGCACTCAGCAGTGCCTGGCACCTACCAAGAACTTAACATACAACAGCCGTCAGCATCGCCATTAAAACCACAGCTCCGGCTTGTGGGAGGAGCTGGCCACATGGCCCCACTGCCAGGACCACAGCTGTGCTTGCTAAGAGAACAAGCATCAGTCTGCACACACCAAGCATGTGTCATGACAGCAACAGGTTCCAAGCCTGGCTACCAACACACCGGCGACCACATGGCCGCTCAGTTCTCAGGGTCCACAGTGAGCTTCGTCCACTGTCTCAGGCTATGGAACCCAGACCAGCGTTCCCACACCTGACTCAAGATCACCCAGGAAACGTCTGAAACCCACCACGTATCTGCTGAATCAAAACTTCTGGGGTGACAGACTGAGGGTGTGGCTCAGTGGCAGAACTCTTGTCTAGGATGTGTGCAGGTCCTCTGGCTTTCTGAATACTGTGTGAGTGTGTGTGTGTGAGTGTGTGTGTGTGTGCGTGCACGCACTTATGTACTAGGGGGTAAGGTCTCACTATGTAGTACAAGCTGGCCTCAGACTGTTTACAGAGATCACCTGCCTCTGCCTCCCTCCAGAGTGCTTGGGATTAAAGGCCTGACACACCACACCCAGATTCTTGGCTGGGTTTAATGTTTTAATAAGAATATAACTTGCCTGGAGGTATGGTGCATGCCTTTAACCCCAGCAGATGCAGGTAAATTTCTGTGAGTTCAAGGCCAGCCTGGTCTACAAAGAGAGTACAGGATAGCCAGGGCTGCACAGAGAAAAACCTTGTCTCAAAAAACCAAAAGCTATATATATTATCTTGCAATCTGTGGCAGCCGGGCTGTTCTGATGGAATACCTAACAGATATCAGCAGAGCGAATGCCCCAAGGATGCATCTATGTGGCATGGCCTAGTGCCGCTTAAATTATGAACCCACAGACACCACCTACACACAGGAACCACCTCAGCCCGCCCACCTTCTTACCAGTGCCTCGTTCTGCCTCTGCTGCAGCCTGGTGCCCTCCTGCTCACGATTCAGGGCTTCCATGGCCTCGGAAAGGCTTTGTTCCAGGCGGGTTACAGTCTTTCAGGAAAGAAAAACACAGAACAGTAAGAATGAGGAAAAAGCCCTTACTTCACAAATAATTAGCAATGTAAATTTTAAACTGCAGAATGAACTCCATAACAGAGGGCATCAAAGAGTGGGCACCTGGGGGAGGGAGAACCAGAATGACAGCAGGTGGTGGGGAAGGGCTCAGGGCAGCAACAGCAAGCCAGAGGCAAGTCTCAGGAACCCCGATGCCAAAGCTACTTCTTCCTGCCAAGACCTGTCTGAGCAGGCTCTAAGGCCGCGTGCTCCAGGTCACCCACCTCCTGCTGCTTGCCTCTGGTGACTTCCGCCGCCTGCCGCTCCTCTTGGAGTCCCCGCAGCACCTCCGTCCGCTCCGCCTCATGCCGATTCCAGCCCTCCACCACCCGAGCCAGGGTCTCAGGAACAGCAAATAAAATAGAATTCCTAAATCACGTTTTCTCCCCCTTTTTTCCCCTTTTCTAGTCGTGAGTGATGCCCTTCTCCCAAGTCAGAAAAGCTGACCACCTCTACCCACTGTTAACATGTACACCTGGTTAAACCGGGTATGCTGAGGCAGGACGGCCACTAAGAGGCCAGGGAAAAACATGCACTGGCAGCCTCATCTACACTTGGGCAGTGCCCTCCATGAGAGCCCCGACGTCTGCTGCTGTCACCTTGTCTAGCTGCTCAATCATGATGTCTTTCTTGCGGTCAGCGGCAACAGCCACCGCCAGCTGCTGCTGCAGCTCTAGCACCCGGGTCTGCAGGCTCTGGATGTGGCGCTCACAGTGCTGGAAAGAAACAGAGGACGTGGCCGCTGCTCTCGCCCAATCTGGCCGCAGCACCGGACACTCCAGCATCCGTAGGGAAGCTTGGGCTGGAAGCGTGGGTCCACAGAATCAAGTGTTCTGGAGCAGGAACCATGAGACCCACGACCTCCAAATACTTTCTTGTAAGCTCAGGAAACTTATCGGCTTCTGAGCGCTTCCCTTGGCTGCATTTCCCATAAACCGGGTGTGGGAGGCGCAGCGGTGCACAGTGCGGGGAGGGGCAGTTCCTCCCGCTCTAAGGAGCTCACTGAGCACGGACTGGAAAGCCTTTTATTCACGGCCCAGCGACTGAAACTCATGGGGGGAAGCAGCGATTCTGCGATTCTGCCTTCTCTTCATTCCTTTCACCTCTCCGCCCCTCTGGACGCTAGGGTGCTCACGGAGGAAAAGAGCATCGTATCATCAAAAGCTCCAGAGCTTTGTGCGAGCCAGTGACGTTCTTGCCCATTTTAAAAACACTCTTGGGGCGGGGGGCTGTGTCAGGTGAGAACCTGTGCCGAAGAAGACGTGGAACTGACCTTGGAGGAACTGCGGTTTGAGGGGGAAACGAGCAAGATGTCTGTCTGTGGACAAGCTGTGGGAAGGGGTCAGGGACCTGAGGACTACTTGTGGTAATACAGACACAGGACAGTCAGTGGGGGCCAGCCTTCAGGCTTATCAGTCAGCCCTGCTTTTCCACCCAAAGCCCCTAACCTCTAACCTCGCCACTTCAGAAGAAAGCCTTTGCCTCTCACCTTTCGCCTCGTAAGCTCTGAGTCCAGTGCATCTCTCAGCCCCTGAAAATCTGGGGGGTTGGTGGGGGCGCCTGGCCGAAGGCTGGTGTAGCGGGGAAACAAGTCCTCCAGCGCCTGGGCTGAGCTGGATGGAGACAGGTCTTGCAGAGGCCGCGTGCTGAGCAAGTCAGATAGACAATGTCAAGGGTGGGAGAGCGTCTGAGAGCCACTGAGCCTGGTCTCTTATACATCAGAAACCGCATGGCAGATGTATAAGAGCCAGCAACAGCAGAGGCCTACGCCCTACTCTGTGACGTTCCTTCCTCCACAGCAGCCCCTCCAGCGAGGTCTAACACCGGCAGAAACAAGCTTATTCTGCTAAAGAAGGATGAGCCGAGGAAAGAAAGAGCTAACTAGACAGCTACTGTCCAGGTGTCAGAAGGAAGAGAGACGAAGAAAAGATGGAAACCGATGACCAGCTTCTTGGATCCTTAGGAAATGGCTAAGTGGTGAAGGCACCTGGGGAGCAGAGCAAAAGCAAGTGGGCCATAAGAACCCCAGGGCCAGGAGGATCCCCAAGGAGCACTCACTTGAGCAAGGTAGCGGTGCTGTCACTGTCAAAGGAGTCCTCTTCCCGTCTCTCTGAGCCAGCTCCTGGAATGAGGGGAGCCCCTGCTTGCAGCCCAAGAGACCCCAAAGTAAGGATCAAGTAGGAACAGAGGCCATTTGAAGAAAAGAGGCCTTTCCAGTTCTCCACTCCCCAAAGCTTTCCCCAAAGAATGGGTGCTTTTTCTTCTCAAGTGTCGCCCCACATTCCTGCTTCCGGCCTCGGCCCTTACACCTCAGCTCTCCTCTACAGCTCTAGGGAAGGGGCTGACTGACTTACGATAGTCATGTGAGGTACGGAGCATGGTCTGGAGCTGACCCCGAACACTTTCCATCTCAAAGATATGCTTAGAGCCATCCTAGGGGGAGGGGAAGAAAAGGCCACAGAAGTCACATTTAACCTGTCTCCAGCCTACATCCTGCCAGGGCAGAATTTTCAAATGGGCCTTAGCAAATTAAGGAGAGTAATCAGACCCAACAAGGGAGGTCTTAACCTTGAACCCGAATGTTTACAGAGGCCAGAAAGGAGAGGACATGAATAAAGCAGCAGGTATGAAACCAGTCTGGAGGGGCCTGCTGTGAACTGATGCACAAATGCCTGGTCTGAAGCAGGTGCGGCTGTACCCACTGGATTCCATACTCTGGAAGACCCGTCTTCTTTTCCACTGGAATAATTTATCTTCTCTAAATACATGTTTAATGACTTGCATGCCACATTTTGAACCATACAATTAAAATAACTTGGAGCTGAAAGGGCTTTTACATATTTTGCTGCTGTCCCTAAGTGCACAGTCATGACCTGGGTCCAAGAACCCTGATCTTCACGACTCTACAGTGCAGGTACCCGACCAAACAAAACCATGAAAAAAAAACCAAAAAAACACTAAGGACCATCAGTTTCCCAAATTCATGTATATTGCTTCATAGTATTCCCTCAAACACGTTTTCTATAAGAAAGCATGTGTACTTCAGAAATAATTGAAATCTAATAATAGATCCAAGCCACAGCAAAGCTACCCTGAAAGTCCAAGAGCGTAATACTTCCTAATCCCTGAGAGTGCTCCAAGACACAATACCCCTCTCACCTTTTTCTTCACGTTGTTCTCCAGTCCAATGGACAAGCTGCGACTCAACTCTTGAGCCAAGCTGTCTAAGCCCTCATTAGGAGGTGAGGTGGATGCTAAATACAGCTGAGCTCGGGCTGTGGCCTCCGCCTGACGGCTGAGATGCAGGGAAGTATAGAGCTGGGAGGTCACCTCTGAGGATACCTGGTTCAACCCAGGCGGCTCTGACGAATCGCTCAGGTCCTCTGGCCGGAGAGGTGAACTGGGGCTGGTAGCGACTGTAGCCATGTGTGAAGAGACAAGCGGACCCAGCAGAAAGCTGGGAATTCCTGGCTCAGATTTGAGAGGTTCCAAACTTGTGCGTAAGTTCACCAAGAAAAGTGATTTGGAAGGGAAGAAGACACTTTGTTGGATCCTCAGCAAATAGGGGTATCAGGGCTTTCTCGTTAGAGTGTCCACTGGCTCCAGAGGCCATGGGTGGGCAAAGAGATTTCCTCCTGGGAACCGCGAAGAGCGGTTGTGCCATGCAGTCAAGGTAATGGGCAGAAGACACGCACGCAGAGCGACAGAACCGCTGCAGTTCCCTCCTAACTGGAGTCCTGGGAACGGCAGATCGGCTTCGGCACGGGCTAGGCCTGGTTAGCTTTTTTTTTTTCCCCCACACTCAAAATGTACAAACTGAAACAGACCCCAAGCCAACGAGGGCCCAACGTCTGTCCATCAACTAGTTTTAGTGCAGAAAGAGGCGAGACTTCATTGCCACAACCCCCCGCCCTCAACCCGCTCCTATTTCAGCTGTGACACCCAGAGTCAACTTCCTCCCAGGTAAGAAAGCCCCAGCGGAGGTCCGCAGAATCCCCCCCGTACCCCCCCTAAGAAATCCCCATAAAAGGCCCCGGAAAGCAGCCCCGCCCCCCGGGGAGCCCGCTGCGTCCACCCGATTCCGACTACTCTGAAGCTGCAGAGGACCGACCCCGACCCCACAGCCTCCACCAACACCAAAGCCCAGCCCTCCCTAGCGCGGCGCTCCGCTCCCGAAACCGTTGGCAGCCTCCCGCCCACGACCTGCAGCCCCACCTCCCGTGAGTTACGTCACCCGCCCGCGACACCAGATTCCCCGCATCTCCAAGCGCTTCGGAGGCCGGGGCGTGCGGGCGCACACGCGCGCGGCATCGCTGGCCGCGGATTGGCTGCAGCAGGAGGCGGAGTCTGGCGGGACTACCGGGGGCGGAGTTACTGCTCCTGCGGGTGTCGCTGGCGCCCCGGCCGGGCTTGGAAACCGGAAGTAGCTTGTCACCCTCTCGGAACAATTCCGGTGAGTCCGGGGTGGTTTACCACCTGGCTGAGGAAGCTGGTTCTCCAAAGTCGGGTGCAAGCCTTTGAGCGAGGCTCCTCCTCTCGCAGATGACGGTCCACAATCTGTACCTATTTGACCGGAATGGAGTGTGCCTACACTACAGCGAGTGGCACCGCAAGAAGCAAGCGGGGATCCCTAAGGAAGAGGTGATCGGAGAGTCCCCGCGTACCATCCGAACGCACATAGTCCCAGCCCGGTCCTTGTTCTCCAAATCCTGCTTCCTCCCCCCTGCCAGCCCGTCTCTCCATAACAGACACCTAATTCTACCCCCTCTCTCTGCAGGAGTACAAGCTGATGTACGGGATGCTCTTCTCCATTCGTTCGTTTGTCAGCAAGATGTCCCCGCTAGACATGTACGACCGTGTTAGGGCTGCTGAGGGGACGACTAGCCAGCTTTGGGAGAGGGAGATACTGTTTTGGAATGGAAGCGGCATGTGTCCCCAGAGAGGGGAGAGGGGTCTTAGAGGCTGAGTCTGGAACGAGAGTCCTGACGCTGGCAGGAGTTGCTGCAGGTAGGGTGTGAAAGTCGGGAGAGTGAAGGCGGCAGCAGCCAAGCTGAGGGCTGGAGAGGATGGTAGGTGTCTTTACTCGAGGCTGCTACAAACTGTTTGTAGGAACAGGAAGGCATTGGCCTTGAGGGGATCACAAATGTTTCTTTGGGAGTGATTCCCTCCTGTCTTAATCCCGGTTTCTGCAGGAAGGATGGCTTTCTGTCTTTCCAAACTAGCCGTTACAAACTGCACTACTACGAGACGCCCACTGGAATCAAGGTTGTCATGAACACTGATCTGGGCGTGGGCCCTATCCGAGATGTGCTGCACCACATCTACAGTGCGGTCAGTGTGAGCCGGGGCCCTTCTCCCAGAGCCCCGTGGGTCTCTCGGGCTTCCTGCCCTAATCCTTCCCTGTGGAACTCAGTTTTCTCCAGAGCTCCGTAAATAGCAATGATTTCTCCTAAGGGAGAGCTTGTGTGGGTCTTTAAAAAACTGATTTCCTTTTTCTATGAGTTGTATGTATGGTGTAAAGGGTGTGTGGAGGGCAGAAAAGAGACAGGTCCTCTGGAGAGTTACAGGCAGTTGTGACCTGACCAACATCCTTTGCAAAAACAAACAGTATGCCATCTTTCCAGCGGGGTCCCCCCACCCCCGCCCCCGTGTATTCTTACATCCTTGAGGTTGCACCAGGTTTGAGATTGAAAATGAGAACTGGCCCAAGTCTGGCTCACACGCCCTCCTCTTCACAGCTGTATGTGGAGCTGGTTGTGAAGAATCCTCTGTGCCTGCTGGGACAGACTGTGCAAAGTGAGCTCTTTCGCTCCCGGCTAGACTCCTACGTACGATCGTTGCCCTTCTTCTCTGCCCGAGCTGGCTGAAACATCTACCTCACCCCTCGCAAGAACCTTTGATGGCCTGGGCCCTGCCTGTCTCCTCCGGGAGCTTCAGCCTGAAGGCCTGCCACCCGCTGCCTTCAGGCCACAAGAATGAAGCTCGCAGGGGTTCTAGCCGGCTTTATTCCCTGCTTGGCTCTGTAAGAAACACAGAATAAACTTTTTGACACCCTCTGCTGCCGGCGTGTGTTTCTGTGCGCCCTCCCAGTATGACTCGTGCACAGAGGAGAACTCGGGTGGCCACACATCCCCTAACAGCAGATTTCTCTTGAGCTGGATAATTCTCTGCTGCGTTTTAGAATTTTAGCAGCAACCTTTGCTAAGTGTAGCGCACACATTCTGCCTTGCCTCTAGCAGTGACAATCAGCGTCCCCAAACCTTGTTTTCTGGGACAAAAAAAAAGCCCTCTCGATCGCGCACCACTGACCGGGAAGAAAGCTGACATGCTTCCAGTACAGAAAGTGAGGACCAGGATCCTAAAACGGGGTGTTCCGAGCAAGGCGCCCTGGTGATTTAAGTTCGGGCGCCCTCCGCAGGCGGAGCTTATGCAGATGAGCAGCGTGTTCAGCGGGGAGGCAGGCGGGTCCATGCAGATGAGGGGGCGGGGCCTGCATGCTGATGAGCTGGGCTGGCTGCCGACGCGGCTGGGCGCGCAGCGGTCCCGCAGCGGTTCCAGCTGAAGTGGCACCCGTCTTTCGCCACCCCCTGCGCCTGGGTCTCTATCCTTGAAGACGGCCCTCGACTTTATCTTTATCCTTACCCGTTCATCCTCCTGCTGCCCGCATCACAGCCCCCGGCCTCTGAATACCCACCACTCGCGGCGGCCCCCCACGGTTTCCCGCCGCAAACCCCGCGACCTCCAGCAGCCCGCCCCCGCGGGCCCGATCCCGCTGGGCGGCTCTAGCTGCAGCCTCCCGAGCCTTCCCGCTCTCCCGGGGACCGCACTACCACCACACCGGTGTGTGCCCTCGGACTTCCCGGCTCTCCCCTCCCGCTCCCTCGGAGCCCCCTCCCCCGCCCTGGCCGGCCGGCATGCAGGTGTCTATCGCGTGTACCGAGCAGAACCTTCGCAGCCGCAGCAGTGAGGACCGTCTCTGTGGACCCCGGCCGGGTCCTGGGGGCGGTAATGGGGGGCCAGTGGGCGGAGGGCACGGGAACCCTCCGGGGGGTGGAGGAGCGGGCCCCAAGTCACGAACTGCACCGGTCCCCCGACCTCCAGCACCCGCTGGGGCCCTTCGAGAGAGCACCGGCCGAGGCACTGGCATGAAATACAGGTACGGGGTGGCCGGGCAGCCTACCCATTCGCTCCTCTTTCGGGACCCTTGTGACTTGCTAGGTTAGCCGCCACGACCCCTTCAAACTTAGCGTAAAAGGTCCCGGTTGCCCCTCGTCTTTAACCGGCACTCCCTCTCTTGGGCTCTGTTTGCTCCCCCAACTATGAGATCAAGTTTCCTAAGGTCGACAGAGTCCTGTCAGACCTCAACGACGCCCCTGAGCTGCCCTCCTTATCCTCAAAAAGGCGGGGAACGCCGGATCTCCGGGCTGCTTCTCCCTTCCAGTGGAGTGTCCTTGGGTTGGCGTCCTGGGGAGAGGAGGGAAGGAAACAGCAGCTCACTCTGGCCGGTTGGGGCGCCTGACCCAGATATTGCCCCCATCAGCCCCGGGGCCAGTCTCCCTCAACCTTTCCAGGGTGAGGGCAGGAGAGAGGACCGATGGACTTCTCTCACCCCCGTGCTGTAAGACAGGAGCTGGGTGGGAAGGGCTGGGGAATTTCTACTTTAACTCGGGACTGCTGACCAGAAACTCTCAACTCAAAATGGGGGAGGGGTGAGGGGTGCACGACGCTTGTGCTTGGGAATGAGCTGTGTCCTCTCAAGTCCTCCAGTCCTCTCCCCGAAGCAGCTGTGGTTAGGAAGCAGAGCTGTTTAATCTGTGCCTTGGGAAGAGGAGGAGGGTTTCTGGTTCAATCCTCAGAAGTCAGTGAAGAAATCTTACCCCCACAAGCGCCTTTGCTGGGGCCTCATCTGTGTGCCTAGTCAAGTGCCCCCGGCTTGAGCTGGTTTACACCTGTCACCCAGCTGCCATTCTTTGACTGGGGGCCTGTTCTCAAACTCACCACAATCAGCCAGTTCTCAAATCCCACTAGTCCACACATCCCAGACGTGACTTAGACACATGCAGGACCTCACCCAAGAGAAAGAAGCCAGAAGACATAGATAATAGGAGGGAATGGATACGCTGGAAGGTGGCTCTCAGGGACAACCAGTCTGTTCACTTGTTCTCTCAACAATATTCCTAGGGCCTCTGCTGTCCTTCCCATCAGCCCACGGGGCTGGTTTCTTTGGACTGAGACCCTTGAGGGTTTCTCAGATTGGAAGGACAGGAGATGGGGGCTGATATTTCGAGGGGAGGCTTCACCCTTTCCTGCTGCTTCTGTATCCTGCAGGAACCTGGGGAAGTCTGGACTCCGGGTGTCCTGCCTTGGCCTTGGTGAGTCAGAACAGAAACTAAAGAAAGGGGGTGTTGTTTTATGGCTTGTCTGCATGGTTCTTCTGTGTCTGAATTCTCTCTTGCAGGTACCTGGGTCACGTTTGGCTCACAGATCTCAGATGAGGTATAAGTGATGGGTCCTAGAAACAGGGTAGAGGTGGCTGTGGTGAAGGAATAAGGAGAGAAAGAAGTGGGATTGCAGGGGCCAGGGGATCTGAAGCTGGAGGAAGCAAAGGAGAGAAAAACGTGGAACCCAGGGCTAGGGGCTGTGGTTAGGGTGCAGGGAGGCGCCTAAGGGCCAGCTGTTCATCCGCAGCATTTCTGTGGTTAGGGTGCAGGGAGGCACCTAAGGGGCAGCTGTTCATCCGCAATGTTTCCTCACCTCCCTAGACAGCTGAAGATGTCCTGACAGTAGCCTACGAGCACGGCGTGAACCTGTTTGACACTGCTGAAGTGTGCGCGGCAGGAAAGTAAGGACCGGGGTGAAAGAGTACAGCTGTGTCTGGAGGGCAGGATGACAGAACATCAGGGATTCCTGTTTCCCTCTTTTAAAAAACAACAAAACCCTGGGAATTCTGGGAACAATCAAGTCCAACTTTTCAGGCTCATAGGTACCTATGTATTATGGGAGTTGTAGTTCCCACAACACCTTCCTCTCTGGATGAGAGTTCAGTAGACATGCCATGTAGTCACACTAAAATAAAACCAAGCAATTTATCCTGAAGGTTACAGAGCTTTATTTTCAAACACACCACATCACATTACATGGTTATGACTTTACACTGCGAATAGCCACAGTCTAGGTGGTTACTACTCTGCCTCTTTATTTGATAAACATTCTTCTTCAAGACTTAGCTAAGGCTGCAGAGATGGCTCAGAGGTTAAGAGCACTAGCAGTTCTTCCAAAGGTCTTGAGTTCAATTCCCAGCACCCATCTGGTGGCTGATAACCATCTGTAATGAGATCTGGTACCCTCTTCTGGCGTGCAGGCAGAATATTGTATAAATAATAAAATAAATCAAGACTTAGCTCAGTGTCAACTCTTCCAAGAAGCCTTTCCCAACTGCCCAGAGGTGGTCATAGCCTGTGAGCAGCCATGCACTCTGTGTTACCTCTGACAGTAGTAAATGGCGCTTTACACCACTTTATTTACTGCTCAGCTCAGAGGCTTCCCGCCTCCATGGAACTTGCCTTCGCTTCATAGAGACCAGCACAAAACCTGCATTGTTTTGGGGAAGAGGTCAGCACAACCATGGAGTATAGCGTAGTCTACGTGACCATACAAACAAGGAGATGTGAGTGGCCAGTGAAGTGCTCAGTAATTCCAGGCTTGTCACAAGTTAGCATATAAGCGTGCTAAGAGCTGTGTGGGCCGGCCAACATGGCTCATACCTGTGCTTCCAGCATTGGAAGCTGCGAGGATTGAGACTCAGGCCACCCTGTGCTCCCAACAAGATCCTGATTCCAAAGGGGGAGGGCGCTCTGGAAGCCACAGACAGGCTTAGGATGGCTGGAGTTCCGCAGAGGAAGGAGAGAGCAACCCAGACGTCCAACCTATTTCCCCATTGTAGTCCAGCCCTCAGGCACCCACAGTGGGCTTGGTACATAGCTGGGACTGCACTGCTCACTTCAGGAGCCCCCCACCTTGCCCGGGATGAAGCTGAGGCTATGGCGTGGCTCTTGGTCCCTGCTCTTCTTTCTACTTCAAGGGACAAAGGAACTGACCTGTCTTGGGGATATTAGTGCACTTACCTTGTCTTTGTTTCAGGGCTGAAAGAACCCTGGGCAACATCCTCAAAAGCAAAGGTTGGAGGTGAGACTGTTTGGAGGCAGGGGGAGGGAGCTGGAGACATGATCAACCAAAGGAGCATCATTTCCTGCTGGAAATGTCACTTCCCTTTTCTCCAGGAGATCCAGCTATGTGATCACCACCAAGATTTTTTGGGGAGGACAGTAAGTAATTGAGAAGACTTGGGGAGGACAGTAAGTAATTGGGGAGACTTCCGAAGAATGTGTGGCCTGTGGGATAGGGTGGGTGCTGCTCTTCCTCAGCTGCCTGCGAGGACTCAGCGCCATCCCAGCTTCTCACGCTCCGGATAAGCTCTCATCCTTGACGCAGCCTTTTCCTGCAGGGCAGAAACTGAACGAGGCTTGAGCCGCAAACACATCATTGAAGGTGAGAGAGCGTTGGTGCCTGGGAAGCTGAGGCAGGTGTGCCTGAAAGGCAGAGGAACCGGGACTGTTTCTGACGTCCTGAAGTGGAAGATGAAGCTGACCATGACAAGGGGTAGGGGTATGGTCTGATACTTTTATTGGAGGTGATACTTACCTTCTTTCCCCTCCTCCACCCAGGCTTGCAAGGATCCCTGGATCGCCTGCAACTGGAATACGTGGACATAGTCTTTGCCAATCGTTCAGACCCTAACAGTCCTATGGAGGGTAAAACCAGCACCCCCAACCTGGGCAGACTTACATCAGGAAGCCAGCCTCCCCCACCCAAATGTCCCCCAATCCCAGTAGCAGAGGCTCAGGCCTAGGGCCTAAGCAAAGGAGGTGAAGAACAGCTGTGACTGCAGCCATGCCTGGGGTCTTGTTGGGCTGCGCCGAGGCTGGGTGGGACAGATCTACAGGCTAGGACCCTGTGGGTCCGACCTCGAGGCTTTTCCTGTCTTGTGCACCTAGAGATTGTGAGAGCCATGACGTATGTCATCAGCCAGGGCCTGGCCCTGTACTGGGGAACGTCCAGGTGGAGTGCTGCCGAAATCATGGTACGTGCCCCCGACACACACGCCCTTTCCACACCTGGTCCCCTCTTCTCATGACCAGCCCATACCTCACTGTGCTGAGAAGGAAGAAAGTGGAAGGATGGCTCTGACCCCTGTCTCCTTTCCACACCAACCCAGGAGGCCTACTCCATGGCCAGGCAGTTCAATCTGATCCCTCCTGTGTGTGAACAAACGGAGAACCACTTCTTTCAGAGGGAGAAGGTGGAAATGCAGCTTCCTGAGCTCTACCACAAGATTGGTGCGCAGACCTTCATCCTGCCTTCCTGTTTCACCCACGACATAGGCCCCTGCTCCACCCCAAATCCTCTCACTCTTAGGTGTTGGCTCGGTCACTTGGTCTCCCCTGGCGTGTGGCCTCATCACTAGCAAGTACGATGGGCGAGCTCCGGAGACTTGCAAGGCCGCCCTCAAGGTGAGGGCTGGGGGTCTCAGGGAGGCCGCCCTGGGCTTTCTAGACAGCTGCGGTGCGGTCGAAGAGGGGCAGGCTTTCTGCTGACTCTCCTCGGCTTCCAGGGGAGCCCGTGGCTCAGGGAAAAAGTGCAGAGCGAGGAGGGCAAGAAACAGCAAGCCAGAGTCGTGGACCTTCTCCCCATCGCTCACCAGCTAGGCTGCACTGTGGCCCAACTCGCTATAGGTGAGACCCTGCGGCCGCCCTGCCGCGCGTGAGACTGCCTACTCCTCTCTCTACTGTGCCCTGGAGGGGACCCTCTTCTGACACTCCTACAGTGTCTGATCCTTTTTCCTCCTGTGGTCCCAGCCTGGTGTCTCCGGAGTGAGGGTGTGAGCTCAGTCTTGCTGGGCGTGTCCAATGCAGAGCAGCTGCTGGAGCACCTCGGCTCCCTGCAGGTGAGTTGGAAATTCAGTCAGAATCCTCGCTCCCCTCTACTGTCTAACCCCGCGTGGACGGGAGCGACCTCTTTGCAAGTGTGTCCCTTTGCAAAGGAGAGCCCAGGGAGACCGGGCCACGCTGCCAGCCAGCTGAGAGCCTTCCTCGCTGGGTCCCACCGTGGCCTTCCCCACGTCCTTCCTCGGTGACCTCCCCACTGCCCATCCTCAAGGTGCTGAGTCAGTTGACGCCGCAGACGGTGGTGGAAATCGACGCGCTCTTGGGGAACAAACCGCATCCCAAGAAATAGTCCGTCGGGGCGCGGGGACCCTGCGCGGAGTGATCGCACCTGCCGCACACCTCTCCCGCCGCCGGCCCTCCCGCGCGCCCCGCCAGCCGACCTGCTCCCGCGGCGCCATCGGGGAGCCCCGCCCGCCAACGAGTCCCGGCCTCGAGTAGCGATTCGCATGAACAAAGCCATATCCTTTCGCCGTGGGTTGGAGCGCGAGCCTAGATCTCCCTCCCGCGCCCCGCTGTGACCTAGGGCTAGGCCTTCCCGCTAATCCCGGGCTCCTCTCTGCCGTTCGGGCTCGCTCCGCTTTTCCCTTTTTCCGAAGCTCAGAAAACATCCGGGCGGATAAAAGAAGCATTGGGAGCACCCCAGACGCGGGCCTTGAGATGTCTTCAAGGGGGCAGGAGCCTCCACCGCGCACGGGGCTTAGTGTTCCTTCCGTAGAAGCCAGGCTGGTCCTGGCAGAGCGTAGATTCTAATCTGTGGGAAACCACAGCCCTGCCTCCTGCCTGGAGGCGGGGACTTAACTCTAGAACTAGGGCCTCACTTTGCGCTTGCAGGGAGGGGACTGAGGGTGGGGAAGGCCGTGTTGACAAAGACGGAGAGAAATGTGATGGCTGTGTCGCAGAAATGGCAAGATGGCCTTAGAAAACAAAGTGCTTTGGAGAGTTTAGGGAAAGCCTTTGGGCCACCGGGTTGTAAAAGGTCTGGGGACAGACTTGGGCTTGGACTGGATTCAGTATGTGGCAGCCGAGGACTTCAGTCTTCTTCCTGCAATAAACCTAAAGCAATAAAGGTGGCCCTCTGCTGTGAGACTTCCCAGGGAACTGTAAATAAAATCTCAGCTTGGTCCGCACGGTGTCTGGAATGGGGCCGGGGTGGGGCTCGCACGCTCCTTTGTTAGAAAGCTCTCAGCGCCGGTTTTCCATTCGCGTGTGGCTCACGACACCTGGTTGTGGTTCTCCGGAAGGACCTAAGCACCAGGTACCCCGGGCACAGGGCCCGGTCCTTTCTTTACAACCTAGTGACGCGCCCTGATCTCGTTGACCTGCTTACCTTCATGCTCTTATGCGCGTCAGAGGACCGCTTTCGGTTCTTTCCTCTGCCTGCCCCTCCTTTAATTCTCCGTGTGATAGCGGTTTGCCTGCACGTATAGTTTACATCCCAGCCACATCCTAGTGACCACAGAGGCTGGAAGAGGGTGTTGCACCCCCAGGGGCTGGAGTTACAAACAACTGCAAGCTGCTCTGTGGGTGCTGGGATTTGAACCCAGGTCCTCGGCAATAGCAGCCACGGAGCTGTCTCTCCACCACCCACCCCGTTTGTCGTTCGCTTTTTAGAGGTTCTGTGTGTGCACGGCTTTTCCCTGCATGTGTATCTGTGTGGCACATGTGGGCCTGGGCCTATGCACGAGGGTGTCAGATCCCCTGGCACTGAGTTCTAGATGACTGGGGCACCGTGTAGATGCTGGAAACCAGACCTGGGTCCTCCGCAAAGCAGCTCAGACACACACACACACACACACACACACACACACACACACACACACACACTGTTTTCAAAGTTTCATCTGCCACACTTCTTGGCTTGCAGGTCTCAGTTTTCTCTCGTCTTGTACCTACAGCTGCCCAGGAGTGAAGCAGCTTTGTGGCTAGGTGGGATTGGTACTGGGGTTGTGGTTTTGTGATGTGATAGGGCCCGGCTCTTTGGAGGGGATACAGAGAGGGGAAAGCAGCGGAGGCCAGGTGGGAAGGTGGCAGGAAGGTAGAGTCCAGTGGGCTCTTCAGGGCCTGCTGCTGTTTTCCTTCTTTGTGGACTCTGATTTCTTGGAGAAAAGGCAGTGGGCGGGAAGTTAGCGCCTGCAGAGATCATGAGGAGGAGGAGGATGGCTTCTGCCACCCTTAAATATAACCTCAGTACCTCCCTTCTACCCTCCTCATCCTGCCTTGTCCAAAAGCTCAGAGTACAGGGTGAAACTGATTTCCCAAGGGAGCCGGAGCAGCCTGCCATCAGCGACTGGATTAGCAACCTCAGGACCAACTAATGAGCACTTCTATCCACCCCTCTAACTCCCACTCATCCTGGAAGACCGTGGAGGAGTCAAAGAAGCCAGATGCATGACTAAGCTATGATTAGTTTGTCTGTGACAAACATACAAGAATTTATCAATTCAAAATAGTATTCTCTTTAAATAGTTCTCCTGGAGAGCAGTGTGCTTCTAATGCTGCCTCCCCCAGAGCATAACACATTTTGGTTTCTTCTTTGTATTTCCTTCTTCCGTCCAGCACATTTTAAAGCCTCCTCTTAGAATTGCCTCCAGAGGTAGTTTAGAAGTCCCTTGTAAACAAAACCTTCCTTTATTGTCACATCCCCATTTATATGTAGACATTTGCAGTTATTTCTTACCCACTGTATCCATAAATTCAGTGAATGTTTGTGCGTCAAGTCGTCCTATGAGGCCGCATGGGGTTACGGAGTGACCTTTGTGTGGTTTGCTGCTGGGAGCAACAACCAAGTGTTCTCTGTTCTAGAACAAACCTCTGCTGCGCTCTGTCTATGGGGAAGCACAGAGTTCACGGCGTCTCGAGTGAGTTCCTGACATGGTGAGGCTGCCTGAGAGCTGGTGAGGTGGACGTTAAAGGCAAGAGCGTGAGGGCTGCGATGGGTAAAGGCCGAGCCTCGGAAGGGAACATGCAAGCAGTGGCCAGACAGCTCTGTGTGGCTGAGACAAAATACCAGAGGAAAACAAATGAGGAAAGGCCGAGTCCAGCTCACAAGTTTAGAGGGTGAGCACAGGGCTGCTTGGTCCACTGGCCTTTGAGCCTGTGGCAGACCAGCATGGCAGAATAAACTGCTTGCTTTACAGCGGCTAAAAAGCAGAGAGGAAGGGACGGACCGAGTTCTCGTGCCTCTCAAGGACCCCCCCCCCCAGTCTAAATTCTAACAGTTCTGCTGCGTCTCCAAAGTATCATCACCTGGAACCAAGCCTTCAACACTTGGCTTTGGAGGACACTTAAGACCCAAACCCCAAAGTCTGCAAAGCCAGGTGTCCACGGCACAGACAGAGGTACAATAGGCCTTCCGGGCACTTCAGAATATTACTTTAGTCCTAAAGGTAACAGGGAAGTTATCTGTTTTGTTCTCTGTTGATAGGTACACAAACCATCCCAAAATCTAGTGACACAACTTTTAAAAAGGAAACGGAGGTGAGGCGGGAGGGCTGAAGAGATGAAGCAGTGAAGGTGCACACTGCCCTTGCAAAGGACCCATGCCCTTCCAAGGCTCCTCAGGTGCGCCATACCCCGTAACTCCAGCCCTGGGGTAGCGTCTGACACCCTCTTTTTGCCTCAACAGGCACCAGCACACCTATTATACAGACAGAGAGACAGACATAATTAAAAATAATTTAAAAACAAATGCACAGGTTACACACACATTTTTAAGAAAATCAGTCTGTGGGTTGGCTGAGAGTCCCTCTGCTGTCTCTCTTGGCCTCCTTCACATCTGTCGTGTAGGTTAACTGAGCAGGAACATCCCAGACGCCTTCACTAGCATGTCAGGCAGTCAGCACTCGCCACCGACTGAGGCACATCCATCTTCCCCGGGGCCTCACCTCCAGAGACCTCCTCTGCACTTGTCTCGGAGCCACCGCACAGAACCCCAGGGCGGAAGACAGCGGGCAAACGGGCAGCTGTGGGGGCTAGCCTCCAGAGCACACGCCTTTCTACCGTCCCCCACTGCAGAGACAGGGAAGTAGTTCTGGTTTGTTTGGGGTCAGAGTCTCAGGTTAGTCCAGGTTGTCTTCACACTCACAAGCACTGTCTCGGCCTGGTGAGTGTTGAGGTTACAGTCTGCCGACCTGACTGGAGGCACCACAGGCTCTGGGTGACATTCCACACTTGCTCCCTTGAGAGATTTTTGGACAGCAGTAGGAGCGGCGGTAGAACATGCCTGAGATTCGGAGAGCTCTGTGTAACTAACGGGGAAAGCCGGTAGAGGACCGGTGTGCATGTGAATCAACCGGATAGGGAGGCCAGAGATGACAGCCTGGACCAGGCGGGAGAGCAAGAGGTGGAGACAAGTAGGCTGACTGGCTATCGGAGGGACAGAAACGACCTGGGCTGGTCAATAAAGGCACGGGGAAGGAGAGCCTAAGGGCATCACCCTGGGTTACAGAGCTAGCCCAGGAAGAGGGAAGAGGGAGAAACTCTGGCTTGGAAAAGGGAGATCACCAGTTTGAGTTCTTGGCCATAACGGCTGGAACACAGACAGGATAATACAACTCAGGAGCTTAGAGGGCCCCTTGGCTGTGAGCTCACAGGCTCATTTTATCCTACCGTCAGTGATTAAGACTTGAGTTGGGGGGATGACTCCCTGGGTAAGGCCCGTACATGTGTGAGAAGTTTGAATCCACAGACCTCACGTAAGCTGAGTGTAAAGATGCATCTAATCACAGTTCTACAGCATGTGGACACAGGGCAGTCCTCAGAACCCAGGAGCTTGTGGGCCAGCTGTCCCAGCACACAGGTCTGCGAAACCCCGTCCCAAGCATGGTGGCGAATGCTTCCAACGCCAGCACTCTGAGGTCTGGGGAGGCGGCCGGATTGCTGTTTGAAGCCAGCCTGATCTACAGTTCCAGGCCAGCCACAGTGAGATTCTACCTCAAAACCAAACAAGTGCTCACTCCAACAACAGGAAAAGCCAAACAAGGTGAAAGTGATGGCACTTGAGGTCACCCTCTGAGCTTCCCACGTGCCATAGCAAAAACCACGCACAGGAATCCAAACGCATGGACACACGGAGAAGCACGAAGATTTACCATCAGTTGAAGAGTGTTTTATATGTGAGCGATAGGCAACTGTGAGCTGATCAACACGTGCTGGGAACTGAACTCTGGTCCTCTGGAAGAGCATCGGGTGTTCTTAAGCATCACCTCGCCGCCCCTGAAGAGACTTTAAACCGGGAGGACACCTTCCCAAAGCCAAATTCTCCAGAAAGGTCTGTAAGCGCTGGTTTTTAACTATTTTATCTGCGTTTCTTATACAGCTCCCTCCCTTACCCAGCCCAGTCCCTTCCAGCACCCCAATATCGGGTAGGAGAGAAAGGTTAGTGGGGACAGGGGCAGAGTTATCTTAGGTTTCTTCCTGCTGGCTAGGGTTGTGGTTCCTTAGTCCAATCTTCCTTTCAGGAGATCTCCAACTTCTTCTGGTCACATTGCATCAGCAGCAACCAGGAGCAGCAGGGGAAGCCCCAGGAGCCTTCCTGCTCGGAGACCCCTTTGTCTCGCTGGGCTCTGGTGTTTATTCCCTCTCCAGAGTCCTCAGATTAAACTATCTGCAGCTGGCAAAGAGCCCCTCTCAGAGCCCACATGAGGCAACTGGTCTGCTACTGTGGACCATCAGAATCAGCCCCACATCCCACACCTGGGACTAAAACAAAACCATCTTTACATATCATAAATGCAAAGGTCCACAAGGTTGAATTAGGACAGTGTCACCGGAGGAAGGGAACAAGTCAAGCCCCTAAATTCTGAATGTCTGCTTGAAAAGGATGGTTTCCCCAAGCAGGGCGTGCTGGCCCACGCTTATGATCCCATCGCCTATGATCCCATCGCCTGGGGGGCAGACGCTGAAGGCCACTCTCTGCTGAGTGCAGAGTTCCAGGGCAGCCGGTTACAGCAGGGACTCAGTCCTCGCTGTCTGGACCCACCTTTGTTGCCAGTTGCCATACTGGGT
Organism: Pachyuromys duprasi; assembly: GCA_028658305.1. NCBI lineage: Eukaryota > Metazoa > Chordata > Mammalia > Rodentia > Muridae > Pachyuromys > Pachyuromys duprasi. The sequence goes on from CM053757.1 coordinate 54,330,687, forward strand.
AGCTCACAGCCACCCGGATCTCCTCCTCAGGAGCTCTGACGCGCTCTTCTGGGGGGCCAACCTGCACTCACACGCACACACCCACACAGACCCACACACATACATAGTTTAAAACCAAGTAAGTCTTAGCCTATCTCCCAAAAGATTACTTCCAGAAGCCATGATCCCAGTGCTCTGGAGGCTGAGGCAGGAGAACTGCCGTGAGTCCGACACCGCCTAGGCGACAGAGTGAACTCCAAATTAGACGGGGCCAAGGACTGCCGTTGTTAGGCATGGTAACAAAAGCCTTTAATCTCAGCGCTCGGGAGGCAGAGGTAGGGGGATCTCTTGTGCGCTCAAAGCCACCCAGAGCTACACACAGTTCCTGACCAGCCCGAGACCCTGTCCCAAAAGCAAAACAAAGATTACCCTCTACGTTTTAACAACTCTGGTGTTAAAAACCAGCCCTGTCTTACCTGTGATAAGCCAGTAAATGCTACACATGCAGAGAAACCCACCTTGTATTAACCAAGAGATGGCATATGGGAAATACTGGGTGCCAAGAAGTTAAAGCTTGGAGCCAGAGATGATAAGGATAATGACAGCTATTGCTTATCTGGTGTTTACTGTGTACCTGGCACCATTTAAAGCTCTCAGCTCTTTCGATCCTTACTATTATTATCCACATTTTGTAGGTGGGGAAATCAAGGCAGAGAAATTGGGTAACTTGCCTGTGATGTCACAACTAGGATTTGTACTGGAGCCAGCTGTGTCAAGACTGTGTTATTATCCTCCGCAACAGAACCAGGGCTCTGGGTACAGGAGAGGATGAGGAGGCAGCCTGGGTGTGGGCTGTGCGCACCACGTCCTGTTTACCTGTGGGAGAAGCCAGACCCCTGAGTCAGAAGTCATGCAGGGCTGCTTCGCTTCAATCATCACACCGTGTGGGTGTCCAGGCCTGGATACTCCAGCAGGAAAAGATTCCCAGCATTCCAAAGGCCGTGCTCCCGGAATCTCAGTCCCTCCGTGGGCTGAGACGTTAGCTGGACTCGAACCCTGAATGAGGACTAACGTTCTGGAGCCAGCCTTACAAAGAACCCAAGAGGTCGTGTTCGAAAGGGCGCGGCGAGGGCAGAGCGAATTATGGCTCAATCCAGACATCCAGGAGCCCAAATAAAACTGGGCAGAACCAACAGTAAACCTGGCGTGTGTAGCCTGTTTGTGGAGGGGTTGTGAAAGAGTATGTGCACGTGACAAACAGGCCAAGAGGGCCTTAGAGACTTGGGGCCAGTGACTGCGCGAGCGGGGACCTGGACCCCAGCACCGGGCTGCTGGGGGTGAGGAGTTCGCCAACGGGGCAGCGGGTGGAACGCGCCCCCTCCCGTTCCCGCGGGCAGATCTGGCCCCGTCTACGCATTCACCCCGCTGCGCCCCCGCTCGCATTCCCAGCCTCGCGCCTCCGCCGCCCCAGCGCGTGCCGCGGAGGGGAGCGGCCGAGGTGCGCGTGCCGCCCCGAGGGCGGGGCCGCACTATTAAAAGGGGACGGAGGCGGCGGCGCGGGCCCCAGGCCCAGCCCAGGGCGGGCGAGCTCGAGCCGCGGCAGGCCCGGCGTCCGCGATGCAGCTCCTGATGAGGGTGCCCTCTGTTCCCGAGCGGGGAGAGCTGGACTGCGCCATCTGCTACCGGGCCTACAACCTCGGCGCGCGCGCGCCCCGCCGCCTGCCCGGCACGGCGCGCGCCCGCTGCGGCCACACGCTGTGCACCGCCTGCCTGCGCGAGCTGGCCGCGCGGGGGGACGGCGGGCGCGCGGCCGCGCGCGTGGTGCGCCTGCGCCGCGCCGTCACGTGCCCCTTCTGCCGCGCGCCCTCCCCGCTCCCGCGCGGCGGCGTCACGGAGATCGCGCTGGACCCCGGCCTGTGGTCGCGCTTGGAGGAGCAGGCCCAGGCGGAGCGGGAGCCGATGGGGAGCCCGGCCAGGGACAGCGGAGACGGCGGAGAGGACGGCGGCGGCGACGGGGAGGAGCGGGGCGACGAGGGGGCGGGGCCTCCGAGCGCGGGCTGGCGCGCGCTGCGCCGCGTCGTGGCCCGGGTCCTGGCGCCGGCGCGCCGCCTGCGGCGTCCGTTGCCTAGCAATGGTGAGGGGCCGCCCGGGAAGGAGCAGGGCTCCGCGCTCGGAAGAGTGGTGAGTCAGGCTGCATCCTCCGGTGCCGCTAACCCTTTTTCTTCCCCCCAGTGCTCTACTGTCCGGAGGTCAAGGACATTGCCCACATGACCCGTTGCACGCTGTAACCGAAGAACACGGGATCTGTGGCAGAAGGCAGAAGGCAGCATCCTCGGGCGTGCTCCAGTACAAAGGGTTGGTGTCGAGACTGCTCCCTTTGGTGCTGGAATTGGTACGTGCATGATGGAGGTGAACAGAAAGTGCCCCGGGTGGAGCGCCTGGAGTGTACCAGCGTTACTTGCTCAGGACGGAGCGGCCCAGGGATAATGGAGACAAAGCCTGCGTGGTGTGGGAAGGAAAATACAAAGCCGGAGCTTTGGCGTTCGTTCAGGGAGGCTGTGTCTTGAGCAACAGATCCCATTTTAGCAGTACTCAGTGGTTGAAAATGTTTACTTAAAAAAAACACAGGACGAGGGTTAAGCTCAGGTCAGCCTCACCCGGTTCTGTGTGTTTGCTGGCATGCCATCTTCCCACTCTTGTTCCGTGTTCCAGAAATTACTGTTGCCGCCCTGCTTAGGATTGGAAGCCTTCAGCTCGATAAGGCAGGTATGAAAACATCCAGAGGCATTTGTGTGAGCCGTAGCTAAGGCTTATCAGGGCTGGGTGAGCCACTTGATAAAGGAAGCAAATTTAACCCTTTGTCTGTTATCTTTACAGACTCTATAGCAATACTGGAAAAAGAAAAAGCTCACATAATTTTAAATTTGTGTCCCGTAATGGGACATTGCTTATTATGTGTGATCAGTTCTAAAGTCCTGTAAATATCTTACTGTATGTAGACTTAAAATCAAGACCAGCAGCGGTGTTGGTCTCACAGCTTGCTAGAAGTGCAGAATTCAGGACCCCAGCCCTCATTCCCTGACAAGGTTTTTTAGAATCTGAGGTGATGTGTATAAGAAGCTCTGCGTTAGACCTTAGTCGTCGTCATCTGTAGGTGGAACATTTAAAGCACTGGTGACGCATTGCTTTCGAGTTCTAAAGTGACATTCTATTGTGAAAACATTTTCTGAGCTAAAAACGTGAATTTACAATAGACTTCAGTTTTCAGAGGTCTTCAAGATCTTTTTATTGACGAATAATAGATGTAGTTGAGTATAAACCTCCGTTTTAAAGATGTTTTGTCGTTTTCCTGTCTGTAAGTTTCAGCTTTGAATGTCCTCTTCTGGAGGCAGCATGAGCCTGTGGTAATGTGCCTTGTCTCTATCTTCTGTGTCTGTGCTGCAAAGCAAATGCTACATTTCTCGGGCGTTCTGTTGTGTTTCTAGAGTGTCAACTCCAAGTGACTTTCTCCAGTCAATAGCAGTGTCAATGTGTATGTGCTCAGTGTGTGTTCAGTCTATTTTTAATGTAATGGCCTCAATAATAAAGGATCTGGGCTCACTCAACCTGTGAAAGGCTTATTGAATAATACTATCCAGAAGTTGAAATCCTTCGTAGAGACGGACCCCAGTTCTTAAGAACAGAATCTGCTTCCTGGCGGACTTGAACCTGTGGGAGCTGCGGTGACACGGACTCCTGGGGAAGCAGTGGCTTGGAGGTGGGGAGCAGGTTTTCAGTGTCCCCCTCACTCAGGAAGCTGCCCTCTGCTCTCTGCCTACCACCATGGCCGCAGGGGTCCTGCTGAGCTCCTCACATGGTTGGTATTGGGAAAAGGTCTTACTTGGGTGAGTGGTCCAAGAGAAACATGCAGAAAAGTCACAAAATAGAGGGGATTATCAGCCAGGTGCCTCCAGTGCTTGGGAGGCAGAGGTAGGAAGAACTCTGAGTTCCAGGCCAGCCAGGGCTACACAGAGGAACCATGTCTCAAAACACAACAGAGAGGAAGGGACTTTGAAGATGAGGGGACAAAGCACTCCTCAGCTAATCTCTGCACCAGGCCCCCTCCCCCGGCAAAAGACGACAGCACACAGAAAGGAAAGTATAATTTATATGTACAACCGATAACCTGATACAGAAGAAGGGATTGGGACAGACCAGGAGTGGAGGCAGAGACTGGGAAAGGGGCAGCAGGGAGGATATGGGGGTTCCCCATGCAAACTGCCACTCCCTGGCCCCTCCTTGGAGGGGGAATGTGCCCGAATCTCCCTAGCCTGTTATCCACTGCGTTGCTCTGGTCCCACAGGCAAGGTAGGCTCCTGACTAGGCCCCTGGCCTGACCTGCTCAAATTTAGTCTGTACCCAGGCCTTGAGGAGGGAGGATTTGGTCCCCCAGAAACCTGAGCCCCGTCTGGCCTCTATTCTCTTCCCACCCTTTCTAGGTTGCCTAGAACAGGCTGGGGAGCTCCTCTTTGGCTTGAAGGAGTATCACTGAACCATTACTGTCTGTGGGGGTGGTCCTTGGTCCCCAGTGAGGAGAGCAGGAGGCTGTTGTGGAGCCAGTGAGCAGCCTTTATCTGACCGGCCCCTCCCTCCCTCGCAGCTGCTCCACCCCATGTGGGGGAGGGAGGGAAGGTGGCACCGGCCCTTCCTTGGCCCTTGACCCCCCAGCGCTCTTTCCATCCTCTGTAATCAAGTCGCCCTCCTCTTTGGCGCTCCTCTCCTAAAGGCCAGGCAAGGCTAGCCCCCACTTTTGCAGGAGGTGGAGGTGATATTGCAGGAAAGGACTGGGGAGGTCCACCTCTTCCTCTGACAAGCGTTTACTGGGAGGCTGTGTATGTTTGGTGGTGGGGCATATGGATACTTGGAAGATCCTGGTAACCACCTCCCGCCCAGACCTCATCACACCAGCACAGTCTTCAAGGTTTGGTGGGAAAGGTGTGTGGAGGTGGAGCGAGACAGGGGTCCTTCTTGAAAGGAGGAGTTACAGAGGGGCAAAAGGGCTCCTAGCCCAGTGGCGGCCCAGGGGGTGGGGAAGGTAGAGGGTTGGCGGTAGGCCCCAAGGCCTGTGAGGCAGGCCGGCTCCGGGGTCTGGGCCGAGGTGAAGGGCAGGCCTGGGGTCCAGTCAGTCGTCTATACAGATCACTTCCCCTGCTCGGGGCTCCTTCCGATCCAGCCCGTCTGATACCAATGCCCCCACCATTTCCTTCTCTTTCTTCACCAGTGCTGGAGGGCCGTTGGTGGTGGCTGGGGAGACAAGTAAGGACAGGTCAGTGCCCACACCCCAGGTATCTCTCCCTGAGAACAGCCTACCCTTACTGCTAAGTCATTTCCTGTCGCTGCTGATTTTTCTTACAAATGTAGAAAGACAGGAGTGAACTCTTCTTCCTCATCTTCCTCCTCCTCTTGGACCACGATGTGACAGGGTCTGACGCTAGCCTTTCTGAATTCATGTTCATGCCCCGCCCCCCTTGAGGAAACCAGGTAGAGGAGGCTCAAGTAGGAGACACGGAGGCTGTATGATGGGGAAGGCTTTGGGTTTCTTGGTTTTTTTGAGACATGGTCTTTCTACATAGTCCTGGCTGTCCTGGAACTAGAACTCACAGAGATCTACCTGCTTCTGCCTCCCAAGTGCTGGGATCAACTGTCTGTAACAGTTTACCCAGTGGTTTCTTTTTTGAGACAGCATCTCACACAATAGCCCAGGCTAGCCTGAGGATTCTTAGGAATCCTGCCTCAGCCCCCTGATTGACAGGAGGGGTTTTTGACATGGGGAGAAAATAGGGGATACAAATGGAAAGGCTAGAACAAGCCCAGAACAGCTCCTCCCTAAAACATTGGACACTTACAAGGAAGCAGGACAAGGGAGACAAGCGGGCATGGCAAAAGTGAGAGAGGACCTTCTCACCTGTGATGAAGGACCCCGCTGGCATCTGGCTGTAATTGGCGCCTGCGGCGGCCAGGGCCCCTACGGGTGCGGCGCTGAAGGCTGCCCCGTACCCCGGAGGTGTGGCGTAAGGCCCCGGGGGAAAGGCCTGGAATGGAGAGCAAGCTGAGGTTAGTTAGTCCACTGTCTTGCAGAAAGTGGTACAGGCCAGGAGGCTCGGTAAAGACTGCTGGGGCAGGCTGGTTCTCCAGGTGCCTGCGTGCGTGCGTGTGTGTGGAAGGCGCAGTGGCAGGAGGGTTACCGGTGCTGGGTGAGGCTCGGTGCCCTTGCTGGCCAGCCGGCTGAGGATGCTGCGCTCCGACATCTGGAGGCGGGCCGCGATGGGCGGTATTCGGGACAGCGTGGCTGGCAGGCGGGTCACATCCGCCTTCATGTCGCTCAGCAACTCCTCCAGCTGGTTCAGAACTGGGGCCCGGGCCACAGAGAAAGAAGGGCAAGAGAAAGGTGGAGAGAGGTGGAGCCAGAAAAAGGGACAGTCAGATGGACAAGCACAGTCGGAAAGAGAGGACACAGACGCCAAGAGCCACAGGACCAAGTGACGGAAAGAACAGAAGACAGGAAAAGAGTGAGCCGCAGGAGAGCGTCAGGCCAGACACCACAGGACAGGACAGATGGAAACAACGAAGAGAAAGGAATGTGGAGAAGAGACAGGGAAGACATTGGAAGACATGGGGTCGGGGGTTGTCAGAACATCCCGTACTGGAAAAGGGATTTAGGGGTGGGGGTGGTGGGGAAGAAGTAGGAGGCATGGGGGTCTGTGACTTAAGGAGTCAGTTTTAATGCATAATGGGGAGGCTGTTAAAGGGCCGGCGTTGTACAGAGGGACCGAAAACAGGGCCAGTCACTGCACCAGGTTCTGTTGGGTGGGCCCTAACCTGCAGCTATCAAGGCAGGAGGGTGGGAGAAAAGGTTGAGGGTGCAAGGAAAAGGTCACAGGGTACGGGTGAAGGAGACACAGAGGAAGCGATCTGTGGGAGCAGAGCTAAGGACACTGATGCACACACGAGCCAATGCTAAGAGGGTCCCAGCGGGCGGGTGTGGTCCTGCTCTAAGAGGCGGCCGGTACCCTACTGCTTGCTGGTGTGAATCCCTATCAGGCACCAGCTTAGACAAGGGATAAAGGCTAAAGCCCAAAAGGGTGCCAGCTGGGTCCGAGGTGGGCTGAGAGGTCACAGGGTGGAAGGGTAAAGGGGGCGAGGGGTGTGGGAAGGTTTTGAAGGGTGCGGGGTGGAGACTTACGCAGCGTTGTGGGCCCTCCCCCGCGCGGGGCCACCGCGGCCCTTACCCTTGTGCAGGACAGCGTTGGCTGGCTTGTTCCCCGCCAGCGACTCCTTGGAGAGGTGCTGGTGGCTCTCGGCTAGGCACTCGGCCTCGGCAAAGCGGGCGTGGAGGGCCATGGCGGGGTGCGCCGGCTCCTGTGACAGGTTCAGGTAGGCCGCCCGCCGTAGCTGCTCCTCAATCACCAGCGCCTGCTCCAGGAGCTGAGGACGCAGGAAGAGGGAGCACAGGTGAGCAGAGGGGCCACGATGAGCACGGTGCTGGAGAGCTGCTGTCCCCACTGTTGGCTCAGGAAGGGCCAGCTCCTCAGTGTGACCCCAGCGTCAACTCCAGCCCAGGCCATGGTTCCCATCACAAGGGTACACTTGGGTCTTAGCCACAAGTGTTACCTCAGCCCTCAATATGTTAAATCCCCCCAGACCACTTCTGATGCAAGCCCTCTCCATTCCCACTTCTTCCCCTTTTTGTTCCTACCTTGAACCTCCGGGCCAGGAATTTGTTTTTCATCTCCAGGAAGTTCCCCTTATTGGCTTCAGTTTTAAATGGTTCATTGATAATGGCAAACTGAGCATCATTCTGGATGTCTTGCCACCGGGCATAGCCATGGCTGCCAATGGAGGAAAGGGAACCATCAAGGAATGCAACTGAATGGACTTGACTGTGAACATTTCTTCTCATTGTCTGGCTTTCCCCACAATGTGGCACAGGCCTCCCGGAAGGGACCCTTCTTCTCTACAGTTATCTGGGAAGAGGAGCCTCAACTGAGGAAATGCTTCCCTCAGCTCAGGCTGTAGGCAAACCTACATGGCATTTTCTTAATTAATGACTGATGGGGGAGGGCCCAGCCCATGGTGGGTGGTGTCACACCTGGGCTGGTGGTTCTGGGTTCTCTAAGAAAGCTGGCTGAGCAGGCCTTGTAGCAAGCCGGTAAGCAGCACCCTCCATGGCCTCTACATCGGCTCCTGCTCTGCCTTCCCTGGAAGATGCACTACAAGTTGTAAAATAAAATAAGCCCTTTCCTCGTCGGTCACGGTGCTAATCAGGGCAGCAACAGAAACCCGAGGTCCCTTCTCTCTGCTTGCGACCCTTCTCAACCTTGCACACACACAAAGGATACAGGACAATCCCGGCCAGAAGCCAGTAGTCATGCCTTCGGTGCCAGATCTCATTGAGTTTTCCCGAGGAGACAGCTGCTCTTTCCTCGTTCTGCCACAGCGTGTGCAGCTCTGTGAAGACAAGAGTAGAAGCATCAGACGACTGGGCGTGGCAGCCACCCCAGCTGAGTGCCGGCTCAGGGTCAAAGCCTCCTTGGGGAGTAGAGGGGTCACTCAGCAGTTAAAAGCACTCGTGACTCATGCAAAGGACGGAGTTCAGGTCACAGAACACACATGGTAGTTCACGACCATCTGTAACTCCAGTTAAAGGGATCTAGCACCATCTTCTGACCGCTGACCTCTGTGCACACCTGGTGTGCACACACATACATGCAAGCAAACGTTCACACACATAAAATAAATCTGGAAAAATTACATTAAAAGGAGGCGGGAAAACACTATGTTAGAATGTACAGAATAAAGTTAATTCTGAACAGGCTCAGATCAGGACTAAGACAAAAAGCTATATTAGAGACCAATGGGAGTTTGCTAGTACACTTAGGATTTACAGGGCGGCTCACTGCCAGCACGCGCCGTTTCAGTGAAAGTACTGAGAACTGAATGTAGCAGGTAGCCTGGGGCACGTGACAAAGCCCAGCATGGACAGGGAGGATCGGGGAACAGACAAGTTCTCACACCTGTGAAGCCACCATCAGCAATGTTGAACATGAACCTCGGCTTTTCCACCTTCTCCTCACGGCGCCCATTGGACCGAGGCTCATCTCGGGGAGGCCCAAGTCGAAGCTCCCGGTCTGCTTTTCCATCTTCTGCTGGGCCAAACAGGGCAGAGCTCCCTCGTGAGGACAGCCTCCCTCTAAGTCCCAAGACTATGTAATACATAAACTGCGCTGGCTCCTCCAACAGCTACCACCCAAGACCCAGGCCCTTGGCCCCCCAAGGTTCCACCCCAGCGCCCTCAGAGACTCAGGTGTCCAGTCCTTCCACCCATTACCTCTCTTGCCCAAATCCCCTGTTTCCCCCTCCGGCCTCTCCCTGTATTCCTGCACATCCAACGGTTTCTCCTCCCCCCTTTCTCCTGGCGTTGGCTCTGAGGCTGTGGGAGAGACAGGAAGGGAGGCTGTTACTCTCATCCCAGCTCCAGAATTCGAGCCCCATCACTAGTAGGGTAACACACCCACCAGACTTCTCCCTGTCTCCCCGGTAACCGTGCTCCGGCTCCCCAGGTGCCCCTGGCGCTTCCTCCTCAGCCAGAATCTTCCTTGGTTCTAGTCGTTCTCCAAGTGATGGGGCTGGGCTGGGAGAGTCAACCTGGTGGAGGCCAGTTGAGTCAAGATGAGCTAACAACTTCCTAGGCACCCAGTGGCCAAGACCCCTCCAGGGTGTCCACTCCACCTCAGAGAGCGCCAGGTGTCCACTCACCTCTGTCTCCATCTTTTCCCCTACTTTGCTATTCTTCTCTGGCTTCTCTTCTGGATTTTCAGTGTCTTCTTTCTCCAGAGGTGTTCTCAGACTGTCTCCTTTCTCACTTGGAGCTGGAGTCGCTGTGGGAGAAGGCACAGTGCTGGCTTGGCTGTGGCTTACGTGTTCTCCAAAGGGTCATGTGTGGAAACTTAATGCTCAATGCGAGGTACTAAAATGGTAGAAGCTGAATCTAACTACAGTGTTTACAGGAGGGGCTTCAGAAGATAATCAGGGTTAGATAAGGTCATGAGTAAGGTCGTACTGAAGCCTGGTGGCTCTTAAAAAGACAGAGATGGGAGACATGCGCCCCCCCTGCATTTCACCATGTGACATCCTGCGTGAACCAGGGTGCTAGAAGCAAGGAAGTCATCCCCAGATGCAGCTTTGACCTCAAAGCTCCAAAACCATGAGCCCAAACAAACCTATTTCCTATCCAAAGTTGTCCAAGTTCACGAGTCTCCTATGACCACAGAAACAGCCTAACATACAGGGAAACGCAGAGGTTTTCCACCCTGGCATCTGGCCACATTTGCCCCCACCCCTATCCTGACTCTCAATTACCAGGTTTAGAGGTGCAAGGACTGTTGGTGGTCGAAGCCTCGGGGGTGGTGGGAGAGGTTTTGGTTGGCGAGGAAGCCCTGGAAGAGCGTTTGGAGTCGGCACTGGGGTCGGGCATGAGCTCCGGCATTGACCAGCGACCATTGATATGCTCAAACTCCTGCACCTGGGGAAGGGGGTGTGCAGGGAGGGTCAGTGCCTGGCACTCGGCACCTGAGAAGCTCTAGCCTCCTCCCTGTCACACCAGCCTGAGCTAGAACTGAGAGATGAGAGCCAGAAGAAGAGACTGAGAAGCTGGATGGATGCTTGAGAGAGAAAAAGCTGGTACCTTTTTCTTGACAAGAGACATGACTCCGATTCGGGTCAACACCTGCTGGCGACTCAGCCCTTCCCGAGGGACCCCGTCGGCAAACGTCTCAGAGCCGTCTGCCCCAGGCTCACACAGATGGCGCATGAACAGAGACACATAGGCCCTGGAAACCACGAGAGTGAGTGGAGGGTTGCAAGGTCTCGGGGAGGCTCAGGCATAGAGGAAGACACAGAGCTCACTGACCCCCTGAACTTCAACTCCCAGGTGCTCCCAAGACTGCCCGCCAGCCCTCCACTGCCCTGCCCGCCAGCGCCCCCACTGCCTCTCCTGGACTCCTCCTGGGCCCCATCAGTCAGTGTCTCATCCCGTTCACCAGCGCCTCTTGCCATGTTGCCATGGCCAAGTAACTGTGGGGCCAGACCCGCCGGGGTGAGGCGCCTTCCTCAAACACCTCTCCCAAGAGGGGCGGGGTGCCTGGCCTCTTTGTTCTAGGCTCTGATGAGGGGAAGTGGGGTAGGCTAAGCCCACCTCCCAGGAAATAGAGCCTGGACATGACATAAGGTCAGGAGGTGACGATCAGCTGAGTAAGGTCACATCATGTGGCGGCCAACAGGAAGAAAGCCACGCCCACAGCTCTTAGCCCCACGCCACCCACACTCACTTAAACTCCTTCTCGGTTTTGCCCCTCAGGTCTCGAACTAGCCACTGTGTGGTGAATGCATCCTGTGGGGGCATCCCCCAGCGCATCACAGCGTTAAGGAATGCCTTCCTCTGGCGCGTGTTGAACCCTAATACCTGAAGGAGCAAAGAGGTGGGCTGTGGAGGACCAGCAGCCGGAAGCCCTTCCCACTGCCGGGCCTGTACTCAGTTCCCAACGCTCCTGCCCCACCTTCCCCTGGAGATCACACAGCTGCCTGGGCCAAAGTCTCACCTCAATGTTGCCCCCAACTCGAGCCAGCAACGGAGGCAGTGGCTTGTCTTTTTCGTTCCGAAGCTGCCTCTTTGACTGTCGACGCCCTGAGGGTAGGGGTGGCACTGATTAGTGGAGCCACGCTCCTCAGTCTTCCTGACACCCATCGCCATCACATATAAAGCCCAGGGCTAGCCCAGGCCGTCTACCTCTGACGCAGTCAGCGCCACTGCCTCGGAAGGCTAAAAGAAGCCATATTCAAAATTAGTAACAGGTATCTGACAGCGTTAACCCTGGGACAGCGTGAATCCTGTTTGGTTTCACTGTATGTGTTTGTACTTTTAATGAGGTCGGTGTGGCCCAGGCCTCCAATGCCTGCACTTCAGCGACCCTGCCTGACCCCCCTGCTGGCTGGGTCGCTACCTGAGGGCACCTGCTGCCATGTGGCTATACGCTCCAAACTCGTTCCTTCCTCTCTTCGGCTTTCCCACCACAGCAGCTTTCGTTTCTTTGTGAGATACAGTCTGGCTATGTAGTTAGAATGCCTCAAACTCACAATCCTCCTGCTTTAGCCTAAGTGTGGACATCACAAGTGTGTGCTGCCATCTCCCACCCCCAAAACAAAGCATAAACATGGGGGGCTGAGGTGCTGGAGAGCTGGCTCGGCAGAGTCCAGGTTTCAATTCCCAGCACCCACACATGGCTCACAACCATCTGTAACTCCAGCTCAGAGGATCTGACACCTTCTTCTGGCCTCTGCAGGGACCAGGCAGAAAGGTAGTTGACAGACATACACGCAGATAAAACCATGCACATAAAAATAAAAACAAATAAATCTTTTAAAAAGTGAACTTAAAAAAAGCTAGGAAGTGAAGAGGGAAGGAACCGAGACGAAGTCAGAAAAAATCACCTTCAGGCCGCTCATCAAAGTCTTCATCCTCCTCCTCCGAGCCCACGGAGTACTCTGACTGGTTGTCTGTGAAGGCAGAGAGGATTCCACAGACAGTGGTGACCATGCTCTGTGGGGGCCTCTCCACTTGGACGTTCTGCCACCTCCATCCTGGGCTTGGTCCTCGCAGACTCTCGGTCATAGATCCTGAGCCATCTCCAGCCTGGGTACTCCTACCTCACCACTCTGACCCCTGTCACAGCCACTCTAACAGAGAGTCCCTGGGTGTGCCCAGGGCCCCTCCACACCCCCACAAATCCACCCTGCCTCTCCCTCTACAGCCCTGGCCGCAGAAGCCTAACGTTTGCACTTCCCCCACAGTCCTGCCGGAGGCCTCACCTTGGTCCTCCTGGGCAGCGTCGTTGTAGTTGACCTGCTTGCGCACCCGCTTGCCTTTGCCCAGGTTCCGGGCCAGGTCCTCCTGCTGCTGCTCATAGTGATGTCTCAGCAGCTTCTCCCAGTAGTCGGGGTCCACGTTCTCTTCCTGCTTGATGATCTCCCGCTCAATCTCCTCAATCTGAAGGGCGGCACAGTGAAGGCTAGCAGCCTCCCTCCTCAGACCCAGGGCTGCATCACAGTCCCGCCCACCGGCCAAATCCTGCTTGATGCTTTCTGACCCGGTGTCTGGTGTCTGTTTGTCCTGTCACCTCTTCCTGCAGCCTCTAAGCCTTTCCTCTAGTGCCCTCGCTTCCTCCCACAGACTCGGCAGCACCAGTCTGTGACAACTACAGCTCTCTGTGCCTAGGGCTCTGAGGGCCAGCCTCATCTCACGGAATGAGAAATTGTTTGAGGTCCATTGTAGCTTTTTACTGAAGACCAGGATGAGAGAATAAACCAAAAGCGAGAATGCAGAATTCTCCTACTGCAAACGTTAGTGAAGGGCACTGCCCTTCAGAGGTGAGCTTGGAGAGACAGGGTGTGGCGCCAAAGTCTCTCACCTTGTCCTCCTCACGCACGACATACTGCGCCACCTTGAAGGAGCTGAGGTACTCGTTCATGTTCTGCACATCCGTGTCCTCAGTGGCATCCTGGTTCCGGTCCAGCAGGCGAGCGATGGCCTCGTTGTCATAGTGAATCACGCTGCTGTCCTCCTCCTTATTCTCCCCTGGCAGAGACAAGCGGCAGAAGAGGACCTGAGGTGTTGGCCAGAAACTCAGGCAGTGTAGCCAAGATGGGTGAGACGCTCCACCCACTGCCCTCCTCCCTCAGGGGCCCACGGGAAGTGACCACCTGGGGGCTCTCGACCACCTGGGGGCTCTTGTCAAAGGTTTTTTGCCTTGTTTCCTCAGGTGGCCAACCCTTCTTCCCTCAGGGCTACCAGAAAGAAGGTATTTGTCCTTCACAGGCTAGGAGGAAAGGTTTGTTTTGGGGTTTTATTTGGCGGCGGTCAGGAGGTGGGTGGGGTGAGGTTCCAGAATGTCTTTTTCCTCAGAAGAGACTAGAATCTGCCTTTAGGGAGCTCTAGAGCAAGCTCACCCTCATTTTCATCCTTGAAGAGCTCCTCGGTGCCAAATTTGAGAATGTCGTCCAGCTCCTGCTTGGACATGGAGCCTGCCTTGGAGCCCAGGCCCGGCCGCACCACCAGGTGAGTGAGCATCATCTTCCTCTTCGCCACCTGTGTGATCCGCTCTTCCACAGACGCTCGGGTCACAAACCGGTAAATCATCACCTTGTTGGCCTGGCCAATCCGATGGGCTCTGCTGAAGGCCTACAGGGCCAGGAGAGGAGGGAGGTCAGTTGGGGAGGGAGGTAGAGAAGCTGACGCAGGACGGGGAAAAGAGCCGGGTTGGAGAGGCCTTCTCCTCTCTCAGGCCCTGGGCAGGACAACCTCCCCCTCATGTCGACTTGCTGGGTGACGGGTGCGGGTCCCACCTGGATGTCATTGTGGGGGTTCCAGTCTGAATCAAAGATGATGACGGTGTCAGCAGTGGCCAAGTTGATGCCCAGGCCACCAGCTCGGGTGGACAGGAGGAAGCAGAATTGCTGCGCACCAGGAGCTAGGGGGCGAGAATTAGGAGGCCAAGTGTAGCCCCGGCTGCTAGGTGCTCTGACTACAAGCCACTCTATCCTAACTCCTAGCCTAAGCGTCAGCATCCCCTCACCATGCCCCATCCGAAGGACACGTCAGAAGCTTCTCAGCCCTTCTATAACCAGGGACCAAGGAACTTCACCCTCACCATTAAACCGATCAATGGCCTCCTGCCTAAGGGCGCCCGTGATGCCGCCATCGATGCGCTCATACTTGTAGCCTTCGTAGTCTAGGAAGTCCTCCAGAAGGTCTAACATTTTGGTCATCTGAAAAAGGGACAGCAGGAGTCCAGAAGACCACGCAGTAGTTTGGGCCTAGTTCCCCAAAGCAGCCCTTTCCTACAACTCTCCAAGCCTTGTCCGTGAGCACGCCTCCTGCCTCGTGCTCCGCGTGCATCCGGGTATCTGCAGCCCTCACTGCTCTATCTCAAAGTCCTTTAAGATCATGCCTTAGAAGGCACAGTTCTCTGAGACCCCTGAAAATGTGTCAGAGAAACCTGTAAATACTCTGAAAGTCTTATCAAACGTGTGTGGCTTTCTCCACAGCGGAGTGTACCTCTTGTCAGAATCCTCAAGGGTCTGAGTTCCTGGCCAGTGTTTACTCACAAGGCTAGCAACTGGCACTAGCCTCTTCTTAGGAACAGGGGTCAGATCCAGGGACGAGGTGACCAGGCCAGGCCTTTTCGCTTTATTTTTAAAGACAGAACCTCACTGGATAGCTTGGAGCACACTGTGTGGGCCAGGCTGGATTAAAGGCTGGATCAACCCGGCCCAGGCCTTCTTTATTTTATTTGACTTGTTTTTCTGGTGCTAGGGATCTAACCCATAGCCTCGGGCAAGTTAGGGGAGTGCGCTACACTGAGCCACCCCTCCCTTTTCGTCTGAATACAGGGCTCTAGTTTAGACTGGCTCTGTCCTCAGCACCCCAAATTCGGGATCAGAGGCAGACGCCACCTTGCCTGCCTGACTGAAGCTAGCTTATGGGCAGGACCTCACTCTTTCAGAGCAGAGGAGCCACGGGAACGTGGACAGGGCCTGAGGCCCAGATGGTGACAGACAGGAAGTGAGGGGAGGGAGGCCCACCTGTGAGAAGATGAGCACCCTGTGGCCCTGCTCCTTCAGCTTCCGCAGCATCTTCTGCAGCAGCAGCAGCTTCCCCGACGACTTGATCAGGGCCCCGCCCTCATAGGCCCCACTCGGCAGTTTGGGAGACTCCTGAAAACAGGGGGAGAGGAGAAGGGTCAGGAGGCATGCTCCTGACTCCTACAGTGCCTAGAAGAGCCAAAAGCTTAAATGCAGTTTCCACACTTTCCAGTTCCCACCCCTGCAAGGTCCGAACCTGGCCCTGCCACCCAGCTCAGCTCCTGCCCTCAGCCAGAGCCTCCTAGGGAGCTGCCTGTTACAGCCCTACCATAGCAGCCACAGGGAAGAGGTACGGGTGGTTGCAGCACTTCTTAAGATCCATCATGATGTTAAGCAGCGACACTTGGTTCCCGCCACCTCTTGAATTCAAGGCCTCAAAGTTCCGAGTTAGGATGTACTTGTAGTATTTCCTGAAGAACAGGGTAGGATGCACAGGAGATACAGTTACTAAAGGAAACGCTTCTTTTTTTCAAATGGTTTCTCTGTATAGCCCTGACTGACCTAGACTCACTCTATAGACCAGTCTGGCCTTGAACTCATAGAGATCCACCTGCCTCTGCTGGGATTACAAATGTGGGACACAACTCCCAGGAGGAACCACTTCTGATGTGGTGCTTGATCCCAGCTCTTGGGAACGCTATCCCACAAAGCCCACACCCACGTCCAGACAGCCTGTCCCAGGCCTCACTTCTGCATTGGGCTCAGCTCCACGCGGACAATCAGCTCTGTCTTGGCTGGCATGTTCTTGAAGACGTCTGCCTTGAGTCTCCGCAACATGTGCGGCCCCAGCAAGTCATGCAGCTTCTTAATCTGGTCCTCTTTGGATATGTCGGCAAACTCCTCCAGGAAGCCCTCCAAGTTGCTAATAGGCACAAAGGGATAAAGAAATCAAACAAAGGGCAAGGGTTTTTTGTTTTTTTTTTTTGCCTCCGTCTTGGGCTCTATTTCCTATGTCAAATGAATCTTCCAGAACTCTGTGAGCTGCTTTTCCTCCTGCCGACTGCCCTCCGTGAGCCACTTACTTAAACCTCTCCGGAGTGAGGAAGTTCAGGAGGTGGAAGAGCTCCTCCAGGTTGTTCTGCAGCGGGGTCCCTGTCAGCAGCAACTTGTGGTCTATCTTGTAGCCATTGAGGACCCTGAAAAACTAGACAGTGGACGAGGATAGGCGGGAGAAGGGTTTTCAGTGGCAAGCGGTCGCCTCACCTTGGAGACTTCTCCCTATAGCCAGCGCCTGGATTCCCATTTCCCTCAGGATCACAGACCCAGGTCCCCAGCCCTGCCCTCCTCCTGTGACAGGAGCCTGACCTCCCAGGCTCCAGCCCCAGACTAATTCTGTTTTAGTTTCTTTGTTTAAGGGTCAAGACAGGTGGGCAGCACAGCTTCTGTGCCCGCACTCGCCCTGGGGTCTTGCTCACCTTGGACTGGTTGTTCTTGAGGCGGTGAGCTTCATCTACCACAAGACACGCCCAGCGGATGGAGCCAAGCGCTGCCTGGTCAATGGTGATCAGCTCGTATGACGTCAGGAGGACATGGAACTTCACCTGTGCCTCTCTCTGCCAACGTAAACATTGCCCATTCATCTGCCACCAAATCCACACCTCCGACACGCGCAGCCCTGCCCGTCATCACGCACCACGATTCCTCAGGGAGCTATCCCAACCCCACCGCTGAGCAGGGACCACGGCCCACAGCCCTATTTCCACCCCTGGGATCATTAGAGAGGGCTGCACATGCTCAGGAGAGTCCACTGCAGGGTAGGGAGGCACAAAGGTGAGAGGAACTCCTGGTTGGGACAGAGAAATGGCAGACCTGAGTTGTCTGAGCATGAGACAGGGGACTCACCTTCATCTTGAAAGCTTTCTTCCCGGCCTTCATGGCGTTATCCTCAAAGGAGAACTCATTTTCCCGAATAATGGCCCGGCTGTCCTTGTCACCCGTGTATGTGACCACGTAGAACTTGGGTGCCCACATCTGGAACTCCCGTTCCCAGTTGATGATGGTAGAGAGTGGGGCACTCACCAGGAAGGGGCCCTTTGTGTGGCCCTGAGGGTCAAGGGTGGACTCCCATTAGTCCTGGCTCAAGGGTGGACACCAGACCGCTGTCTGCTTCCACCCTCCACCCCTCTAGGCTCAGCTGCCTCGGGGCCTGGAAGCCCACACACCTCCTTGTAGAGCGAGTAGAGGAAGACGATGGTTTGGATGGTCTTGCCCAGCCCCATCTCGTCAGCCAGAATGGTGTCGGTGCCTTGCGCCCATGAGAAGCGCAGCCAGTTCAGCCCTTCCAGCTGGTACATGTGCAGCGTGCCCCCCGTGGCCGTGATAAACCGCGGCTGCGTCTCGTACTTCACGGTGGGCTGTGGAGTGAGGACATGGCAGGGTTCACGGGTGCAGCTGAGGGTTCTCTGCCCCACCCTGGCACGGGTAACAACGTGAATCACAACTTTCTCAGCTGTGGACTGAGTTGGAGTCTAGTCTTCTGCCTTTCCCTCCTCGGCTCTAAATCAACACCCAGCAGCACCAGGAAGGGCTGGCTGGAAGAGAGCTGGGCTGCTGCGCCTACGCTAAGCCCCCAGGCCCTGCTCAACAGTGGAGAGGAGCGGCTCAGAGGCCGCGGCCAGCTTCAGGGAGCTCCATCCCAGTGCTGGGAGGCAGGAAGAGAACTTACATCATTGGTGGGTGAACTGGGGGGCCCGTCACCCTGCAGCTCCTTCTTCTTCTTCTTGTACTTGCGAGGCTGTGCAGGGTCCTCGCCCATAATTAGCTCACTGAGGAAGAGTGGGTGTCTGAGCGAGGCCTGGTCCTCGGGAGCCCTCCGCCTCTCCTAAATTCATTCCAAGCCTACCTCCTTCTGCCTAAAATTCTCACGTTTTCTTTTTCCAAAACATTTTAAAGAAAAAAAATGTAATTACAGTTACAGAAGACAGAGGTCACAGCACTTGTGGAAATTGATTCTCTCCTCCCTGTGGACCCCAGGGAGTAAACTACGGTTGCCAGCCTTAGCGGCAAGTACCTACTCAGCCGGCTCGCCGGATTCCCCCTATGCTCTCTCCCCCGACTCCTGGGATCCTGGAGGGCCAATCCTTCTCTTCCAGGTATCCTTGTACCCATTTCTCAGACCAGATCTCATTTCCCCTTCTTACTTTCTTAGATTTAGCTTATTTGTGTGTGTGTTGTGTGTGTGTGTGGTGTGTGGTGTGTGTATGTTGTGTGTGTATTGTGTGTGTGTTGTGGTGTGTGTTGTGTGCTGTGTATGTGTTGTGGTGTATGTTATGTGTTGTGTGTATTGTGTTGTGTGTGTGGTGTGTGTTGTGTTGTGTGTGTCTGGTGTGTGTCTGGTGTGTGTATGTTGTGTGTGTTGTGGTGTGTGTGTGTTGTGTGTGTTGTGTGTGTGGTGTGTATTGGAGAAGGTACCTGTTCCTCTGGGCCTGTGGGCCTCCAGGCCAGGGTGCCGGGACCTGAACTCTGACCCTCTACAAGAGCTCTTAGCTGCTGGGCCAACCCCCCAGGCCGGCCAGATCTCACCACTCCTTTTCTGTGTACCACCCTACCAAAGCCAGCCAAAACCCAGCCAAGGTTGCCAGTGCCCGAGGCTGGCTCTGTCTGAAACTGTATCTTCCCTTTGGTTTTCACGTTCCACGAGCCCCTCACCGATGTCTCCAGTAGCTTTGCTTATGGTCTTCATACTCAGGGATGTTCATTTCATCCTCCTCCCAAGTAGATTGGTCATAGGGCAAATCCTTCCATTTCACGAGATAGTGGTAATTCCCCTTCTTATCCATACTGTTGGGCAGACCAAGAAGAGAAGAGAACTATGGACCACACATTGTGCAAAGTCCTGGTAAATGAAGTGCCAACAAACACAGCATCTGTTGCCTTAGCCTTCTCGGGATGGTAGGCGCCAACAGCACGGCTGGAGAGCCAGTGCCTCATGCCAGACACAGCTTCTAGGTGTCTAATGTGAGCCGGCCAGGGACAGAGGTACTAGAGTGAGCAGCAAGCGAAACAGCAAGCGTCCCATGGGGCCTCTCACACTTTGGTATAAAGGAGCTAGTGTGAGGCAGTAGTAAACACTGCTCTGGAAACACATCTGGATGACCGCTCCTCTGTTTCCCAGAGTTGTTTGCAGGTCCCAACCCCATCCCTACGCTACCAGAGACAAAATGATGCTGGACTAGCTTTCTCCCTGCTTTCTCAAGTCCCCTAGAAGAGGCAGGGCCAGAACGGCTGGAGCCACAGACAGTCAGCAAACCTCACTGGTCATTTGGCTTGTCAGAGCGGTGCCCGGTCTGGCCGGGCCTCCCCCAGGCCGAGGGCTCACCTGTGGTTGATGATGCGGTGGACGGTCATCCACTCCGGCTTGATGCCGAAGCGGTAGTACTTCTCCTCCATCTCCGCGTAGTGAGGGTCCTTCGCTTTGCGCTTGTCGCTCTTCCCGTCGTCCTCGCCGGAGCCGTAGTCCAGGGGCGGGGGCTCGTCCATGTCGTTTTTCCGTTGGTAGTTGCGGTACATTACCAAGTGGAAGATTTCCAGCTGATGGGACAGAGAGGGAGAGAGAAGGGATTTCCTCCGGCAACACCACGCGAGGCTGTCGGGACAGCTGAGCGGGAGGCGCAGCCTCTGTACCTGAAGCTCCTTGGCCCAGGAGCAGTGCCAGTAGGACAATCCCACCCACTTGACAAAGAACTCTCGCTCCGATCTGCCCTGAAGAGGGCGAGGGGGCGGGGCGTCTGGGTTCCCGTCTGCCTGTTGCGGTGCCGGCGCTGCCACGGGGGGCTCCCCCCATCGCCAATGCAAGATCTTCTGGACGCGGCCCTTTAGCACGGGACACTTCAGGGGGGACACACGGGAAGAAGAGGAGGAAAGAGGCCAGGCGAGCCTGGAGTTAGGGAGGACCGAGGTGGGAGGCAGCGGGGGCTGAGGACGGGGAGGGGGGGCGACCCTTACCGTGCAGCGCGGGCACAGCCACTCGCCGTGGGGGATGTCGGGCAGCGGGGGGTTGAGGCAGTGGATGTGGTAGGAGGAGATGCATGCGTCGCAGCACAGCAGCTCCCCGCCGTCCTTGCATACCCGGCAGTACTCCATGTGGTCGTCCTCCTCCTCCTTCTCTCCCTCCTCCCCCTCATCTTCGTACTCCTCCTCCTCCTCCTTGGCCTCCCACTGTACCCCCTCCTTCTCCTAGGAGACCAAAGAACAGACATAGAGAGAGAGACTGGAAAATGGAGCCGAAGCCAAGATGCCCAAGCCCTGGGCGTGCAGAGAGGCTCTCGGCTTCCCTCACAGGGCTCCCTGCTCTTCCAAAGCCACTGAGTCTGGGAACGAAGGGTTGCGAGAAGGACCCCCTTAGGACTCTGGATTCCTGGGTACTGTTGAGCAGCCCAGAAGACCACAGCGAAAGCAAGAGAGAGTGAGAATGAGAGCAGGAGGTACTCACGCAGTGAGGACAGCTCCACCTGCCCTCAGGGGCCCGGTCAAGCTCAGGGTCAAGGCAGACGAGGTGGTAGGCACGAGGGCAGGTGTCGCACAGAATGATCTCCCCGCCCTGCTGGCACACCTCACAGTAGTCCTGGTGGTCCGTCTCGTAGCCATCAACCTCCTCCTCCCCGGCCACTGCAGGGCAGCCCAGGACTGTCACATACCCGGGTCACGGCAAAGGGAACAGAACAAGAAAGAGGGATTCAGGGGAAGACAGAGAGGAGGGTTGAACAGAGAGGTCAAAATCTGAAGTTAGAAAGACAACAGGAGGAGGTGTTAGAGGTGTTAGAGAGGTGTTAGGAGGTGTTAGAGAGGCTTAGCCTTACCCTTCTTCTTCTTCCTTCCTGGCCGGCCTCGCTTCACTTTCTTGGCACGGACAGGGCCATCAGGCCGGCCTGAGGCACTATGGATGCTGCCACTGTCCAGGTCCGACTCCTCAGCCTCAGGTTCAGGGCCCTCGTCACTCTGAAACACGCACTGTCCACAGGCCCCCTGCCGTAAGGGTGGCGCATTTACTTCTGCCCACCACCGCCTTCCCGTCCCGACCACAGGGCCCCAGCTTCCCTCACTGACTACCCAGTGTTTAGCACACAGGACAGGGCGCTCACCGAGCCAGCCTTCTTCCTCTTGCCACCCAGCAACCCTAACTTGATTTTCAGGGGCGCCATCTTTTTTCCTCGAAGCTTCTTGCGTCCATCGGGCACTCGGGGGCTCTTGTTCCGCCTCTTGTGGCCTGGACCTGAATGAGAATAGAGAAGAGGGGAGAAAATCCTTCGGCCATGACACGTCCTGGCAGAGTAAGAGCTGCAGGGGAGTCTGCATTGTGCCATAGGCCGTGGCTTCGCGTTCCTGCCCGAGAAGCGTTTCTCCCCAGCGACGGAGGCTGGAAAAGCTTGAGTTATGGCGTCGTGAAGCCATGCACTTTGGAAAGCAGGGGAACAGAGGTCGGAAGAAGAGGGTTCCTACCTTTGCCCTCTTTGGTTTTGGCTCTTCGGATGGGTGGGGGCTGGATTTCAGGAGCAGGGGGTGGTGGAAGGGCAGGGGGGGGTCCAGACGGTGCTATGGGGGTGGCTGAGGAGACGGCAGCTGACACCTGCTCGGCTACAGCTGCTGCCGCTGCCGCCGCCGCGGCCGCCACAGCAGCTGCTGACCCTTTGAAGGGGTTGTTGGCACTGAACTCTCTCCACTTGGCTCCCAGGATGGTCATCATCTTAGACATCGGGATCTTAGGGTTCTTCTTAGCGATCAGGGGCCTGAGAAGGCAGAGGTGGGAAGGTCAGACCGAACAGATGGGTTGGGAACCCTGCCAGCTCCCCGTAGAATTAGGTCTATGCTCACAGTCCTGGCTGGGGTAAGATAAATATTAATTTACATAATAAACTAAGTGAAAAGAAGTTAAAAGGAAGACATCCTGTCAAGTAGCAGTCTCGCAATGGCACGCTTGAACTTTTGCGTTTTATTGAATTCTATGGAACCTGAACAAAGTCTCCCTGGGGAGGGTTTGAAAGAGACAGATGTCCCCCAGGGGCTGTGCTAAACTCCCCTAAGGATGTCTCCAGCCCTCAGTGATGACAAACATACTTTCTGCAGCAGGGTGAGGGAAGACATCGCCAAGGGCGGCTACCAGTTAGCAGCCCCTGAGTGCAGACACCAACAGCAGAGGGCTCTGCACCAGCTTCCCCAGGCCCACTCAGGCTCCTACAAGCATTATTTCTAGTTTGCAGATAGGGAAACAACACCGGCAGAATGAAGTAAGTTGCCCAAGGTGAAGCCAGGGCACGGAATTGCTGTGTTAAACCTCAGGGCGCTGTCCTGAGCCTCGGCTTGAAGGGCTACGGAGGCCTGAATGGAAAATCTTGGACAATACTGTCACCCAGGTCTAGGCCAGAGCAGTCACAGAGAGGAAAGGGGGCTGTCGAGGCAGAAGACTGGCTCCTTCCGCCCTCACTGCCCTACAGTTCTCTACTGCAGTACTAGCCTCAGGACCTCTGGCCCCACAACCTGAGGGAAAGACCGACTCTTCGCTGAGGTTGCCAGATCCTAGACCAAAAGCAGACTGAAATTATGTGTACAATTATCCGTGTACTTGCCGTGAATTTCTGTAGGAAGCATTTTCTTAAGATTTTCAACAGATTCCAGAGAGCCCAATATGAAGTATATGAAAGGATTCCCAGTTCCACTGTACCTCATGAACTGACTGAAGGCTTTGTAATTGGTAAGTGTGTGATAGTCCTCCTCAGAGAACACGTGTTCCACGTCCTCCAAGCCCCAGGTCAGAAGCAGGGTTGCTGATGACTTCTGTTCCACCTGCTGAGTGGGGCAGTGTGAAAAGGTGAGGCTTTGGGGAGCCTCTCCCCCAGGCATCCTTCAGCACCTTACTCGGCTCCCCGCTCCCTGCTGCAGTCCAGTCCCCAGACCACACACACACACACACTCGCACACACTCACACACAAACACACACTCACACACACACACACAAACACACACACAGACACACACTCACACATACACTCACACACACAGACGCACACACACTCACACACACACACTCACACACACACTCACACACACAGACACACACACACTCACACACACTCACACACTCACACACACACACTCACACACACACACACACTCACACACACAC
>CM053757.1:54361675-54417327 GCA_028658305.1 Pachyuromys duprasi
CAAATAATTTCTTAATAAATAATTTATTTTACAGATTAAGCATCTCTAATATGATAGTGTTTCAAAGTTTAAGACCTGATTATCAACATGATTTCTTCATCAGTTTTTTTTTTGGCGGGGGGGGGGGGGCGCCCACAGCAAAAAATGTAGGCACACTAAGGATGTTGAATTAAATTACCTTCTAGGTGGTGGTGCCGCACACCTTTGTTCCCAGCGCTCAGGAGGCAGAGGCAGGCAGATCTCTGAGTTCAAGGCCAGCCTGGCCTACAGAATGAGTTCCAGTACAGCCAGGGCTACATAGAGAAACCCTGTCTGGAAAAACCAAAAAGCAAAGAAAAAAGTATATGAAGCATAAGTGTCTTTGGGGTTTGGGTGATCCCATATCTAAGAAGATCTTTCATAACGCACAGGCAGATATCTCACTGTCCAAAAACCATCCCTAATGTCGCAGCTTGTTCCACGGCTACCCTGAAGATTCCCGTTGCCTGGCCATCTGGAAATGCCTGGCTTCTGGTCCACACCTTTCAGCCCAGCTGGCCAGCTACCCTGTACCTTAGGCTCTAGATCTGCCCCAAGATTTGTTAACAGCAGCCGACTTCCTCCTGCCCCTGCGCTTGCTCTCAGCCCTTCACCCTCCAGCTCACAGTATGTGGGAAGCAAGTTAATGTCAGAAGGAAGCAGACACAGTTCATATTCTTACAACAACTAGTTTATAAGATTCTATATTTAAAAACTGTAGCCTCTGAAATCCACCCAAGAGCCAACAATCAAGTTACCCTGTATTCATGAGGAGAGAGTTGCAGAGTCAGAAAGGGGGACAGCCCCTGCCACTTACTGAGGGAACAGCCAGCTCCTTCCTCCGGTGCCAGCCCTCTGTCTGGAAGCCAGCCTTCTCACCCTGTGGTGAGGACTGGGTGAGCCGACTTAAAGCACTGCTTTGAGGAGTGCGCTCGGTAACTTACAGTTAGGCTGCTGCCCTTTAGAGGAGTTCAGGGTGAAGGACTCCTGACCTTGGATACAAAAAAACACCCTAAACTTAAGGTGCAAGAAATGAACTTCAGTTACTTTTTCCCAAGAACTGGTCCATGTCCTTGTTCTGCTTCACTTTTTTGAAGTTGAGAAAGGTTAACTCTGACAGGACCACCACGTTTAACTTGACTTTAGTAATTCTCAGAAATACACAGCACTGTTTGGTTGGAAATAGAAAGTTAGTTACAGCTACGGCCTCCTAATTTTCTAATCATGACAGATGTTCCGGGATGCTAAATATAGCCAAATCTCAGGAATTTCCAAGGGACACATTTGTTACAAAAGAATGCATAAAAGCCGCAAGGAAAATGGAGGAGCAGAGTGCTTCTCTCAAGGGCCTTCACAAGAACAGGCATGGATCCCAGGTGAATGTCAGGAGCTTCTGTCCACGCCTTCAGTCCTTGCTGTCACTCGCGGTCTGTTGTCCTGTCCCTCCCTCGTGGTGGAAGAGCTGGCATCTAAGGAAAGTATTCCGAGCTAGTTACTAAGCAGGAACATTCTTCCCTTCTAAGAAAGAGCTGGGTGTTCTCTGGCCTCCCGTGCTTTCCCCGTGCAGCGGCCTCCTGCGACAGCCCTACCGATGCACCGTGTGCTGTCCACAGGCGCTAAGCCAGCCCTCGGTTCCTGGGCCCTGCCTCAGGGGGTTCTCAGTACCCACGGTACCATCCTCCTGGCTCCTCCTCTTCTCCAGCTCTTCCTTTGGAGACTCCTTCTTTCCCCCCTTCCCTCGGGTGCTGTTCCTGCCAGGCTCTCTGCTCAGACATCTTTACTCACCGTGTGACCTCATCCTTAGCTTTGGAGACAGTTACTGCCGGCCAGGAACTCCTGACACAGGGACCCAGAAGCACCAGTCCCAAGTATTTTCAGGTCACAAAGTTACTAAAGACAGCTAACTAACCTCTTCCAGCTTCCTCTTCTCACCGCTCATCTTCCCAGCCACTCAGGCCAGACAGATCCTTGGGAGTCCTTCTTGGCTCCTCCCTGTATCTCTGACATCTGCCAAGGAAATGACTCTAACTTTGGCCCTCCTCCTCTGGTCTCCACTGACCTGGGCTAGCTGCCTGCATCTCTCTCCTAGATAGCTGCAGTAGTTCCCACCTCCCAGGGTCCTCTGTTCTCTCATGACAGTGCAGCCATCTTTTTTAAAAAATGCTTATCTGCATGTGTATGGTGGCACACACCTGGCCTCTGAGTTCAAGGCCAGCCTGGTCTACACACAGAGTTCCAGCCAGGGCTACATGGTGAGATTCTCTCACACCCCCTCTAAATAAATGTGGGGCCTGTCGATGGCTTAGCAGGTAAAGGTGCACACTTCACAAGCTAGACAGCCGAGTTTGATTTCTGGGGCCCACAGGGTAGAAGGAGCAAGCCCACAGTGGATGGAAAGAACAGACTCCTATAAACTGTCATTTGATCTGCACGTATTTACACTCACAGAGATTTTTGGAAAATGTAAAAAATAATTTTAATGCAAATGTGAGAATGTCCTTCCCCCTCTAAAGCTCTTAACTCTGAATTATATTCTTTAAAGGATTAGATTTTACTGTGGCTGTGTTTTATAAAAGCAAACTAGACTCCTCGCCTTATGGACAAAGCCTCCCCTGACCTGGCCTGCCTTCTGCTTTGTTCCCCCCTCTAAAGTCTGCGCCCTCCTCTACCTGCCCCTAGTCAGCTAGGGGAGCCCCTCCCTGCCCGCCAGGTCTTAGCTTGAGATGGCATTTCTGCAGAAAGCCTGCCCTGGTGCCCACAAAAGGGGGTCCGTATTGTTGCCGCGTGTTTACTTAGCTCTGTGGGGCACTGATGACCTCTGCTCACTCTCCTGGACTCTGGGCACCAGGCTAGGTGCCGAGGGTTCAGTGGCCAGTGAGACAGGCTCTGTTCTCCAAGGATCCGAGAAGGAAAAGATGGACAGGAGCCTGTTGCTGGGAGCGGGTCTCGTGCTGTAGGTCAGTGGTGGAGTGCTTACTGGCATTGACAAAGCCTTGAGTTCAAATCCCAAGCACTGCCTAAAAATCTGGTATTGTGGTACACACTTGTAACCCAGCCCCAGAGAAGTAGAGATCGGTCAAGGTCAGGGCCTTTACCAGACTGATTCAACACGGGAGCAAGCACGGTGAACTAGCTCAGTCTCTAAGATTCTTGGGAGAACCCTCTGATCGCCACACACATGCTGTAACCCATATACCCCATACATACTAATAATAATATATTCTCTTTTACAAATTTAAATTTAGACTAAGCATGGTGGCACACATTCTTAATCCCAGCACTCACAGAGAGGGAGGCAGAAAGGTTTCCTCCTGTAGTTCGAGGCCAGCCTGGTCAACAGAGCGAGCTCTAGGACAGCCAGGCTACACAGAGAAACCCTGTCTCAAAAACAAAACAAAAACAAAGGAAAAATTAACTTTAAAGATCACCCCCAGTTGTAAGCAAATTTGAGGCCAAACTGGGGTACACTGAGACCTCAGAGCTAAGGAAACGGCTTAACTGGCAAAGTGATTGCTATGCAAGCCTGAAGACCTGAATTCGGATCCCTAATGCCCACATGAAAAGTCAGGCATGAGCTGTGCATGCCTATAATCCCACCACTGAGGAGGTGGGAACCTGGAGCTCACTGGTATGGCCAAATCGTGAGCTCCAGGTTCAGGGAGAGACAAAAGCTCTGAACTGTAAGCCGGCGCCAGTTAAGTGTTTTCCTTTAGAAGAGCGGCCGTGGCCATGGTGTCTTCACAGCAACAGAAATCCTAAGACAGTGATATCTCATATCCCACGTTCTGCTCACTGATCTTATTTTCTTGGGACAGGGTCTCGTTAGCCCAGGCTAACTTTGAGCTCACTAGCTGTGATCCCTCCTGCTTCCACTTCCCTAGCGTTCCGGGTGACAGGCGCACCGTGCCCAGGCCACGTGTTCTGTCGCGCAGACAGTCTCCCTCCCCTGGATTTGAACAATTGTGAGCTGTCTCCACGCTTGCTCTCTGGAGGCTCAGTCACTCCTGGAACCCAGGTGCGATGCAGTGTAGAGGCCCAGATGAGGAGGAAAGGGGTCCTCCAGGGTTGAGGTATAGCTCAGTGGAAGAGCATTTGTCTAGGAAGTTGGGGGTGCCAGATGCAATCCCATAGCATGAATAAAAAACTAAGGAAATAGATCCTCCCACTTCCAGAAATGTCCCCCAGCTCATGCATTTGGACATAGAAATGAGCTTCGCCACTTAACTGAATTTCAGACCCATTCACAAAGCAAGTGACTCGGTTGCTAAGGTCTCGATCTAGGGCTGCCAGCAGGAGGGAACCAGCAGCACCCTGTGTCTGCTATGCAGTGGGTACTGTGACTCGGTCTTTGGCGGACTGCAACTGCTTTGGTTCAAACTCTGCCAGTTGGTTAGTTATATGACCTTTGACAGGGTACTTAACATCTCAGCACTTCAGAGCCCTTTCATTAGTATTAGTTAAAAACTTGGGCAGATGTGGTAGTGCACGCCTTTAATCCCAGCACTCAAGGAGCAGAGGCAGGGGGATCTCCGAGTCGGAGGCCAGCCTGGGCTACAGAGTGAGAACCAGAACAGCCAGGGCTGCACCCTGACATTCTTTCTCAAAAAAACAAAATAGTTGTGATTGCTTTACCTTGTAAGTTTAGTGAGGGCATAATGTAAGTAAATGCATAAGTAAATTGGTTGTCATATTTACATACATGTATGTACATACAGTATAACTTTAGCTCTGTCTCAAATGATTGTGTTGGGTGTGGTGGCCAAAGGATCCGGGGTTCAGTCCCTGCCTCAGCTGCACAGGAAGCTCAGGGGCAGACTCTGTCTCAAAAAACAAGACAGAACTGTATCAGTGATCCTTTCTGGGCTGACGGTGAAACGGCTTACCATGTAAAGGCACATGCTGCCAAGTCTGAGGTGCTGCAGCAATTCCCAGGACCCGCTTGGGAGGAGGGAGAAGCCGGGCCCGCAGCTGTCCTCTGCCTCCACACATGCACCATTTCGTGCAGCCCCGTACCTAGGCATTGCCCAAATACAGTATAATTTAAAAGACAGCAATCTTTTCCACTTACTTACCCACTAGAGTGTAACCCCAGCAAAGTCAAAGTTTCCCATTCATCGGTAGAACCCCAAACACCTGGAACCAGACACAGCGTGCAATTCACTTTGCGTTGAGGAATGGGTGCATAGGACGTTTCACGCTGTTGGTAAATCTAAGATTTCACTGGTTCCTGTCCAGTGTCTGTTCTTCTGTTTGGGGTATCATAAAGTTCTGTCCCAGATCCTTTGCACCTGTGTGCCATAGGTAATTCATTTCCTACCAATAAAACCTAGTCGTTGTCTGGGCTAGGTGCCTCAAGAGATTTAATCCCAACATCCAGGAGAGAGCCTGTGAGTCAAGGCTAGCCTGCTATGCACACAGATTTCCAGGCAGCCAGAGCTGCTGTGAGACCCTGCCTCAAAAACAAAGAACAAGAAAAACAAACAGCAACAACAAAAACTAAAACCAAAGGTGTGGACTTTGATCTTTTTAACAAACCTACTTTTATTAGAGCTATCAAATGCTTCTACCTCCCTTCTAACCCTCCAACACTGGGTAGGAGGGAAAGTTAGTGGGAACAGGGGACGAGTTCTCTCTGCTACTTCCTGCTGGGTAGGGTCATAGGATTCTTTCGGGGGCAATACCAATATCAGCCATCCAGAAGCCCGGGTAACCAGCAGATCAGCAAACAGCAAATGCAGCAGCAGGACGAGCCACAGCACGAGGGCCTCCTCCAGGCAGCTGCGCCTCCTTCCTCTGGGCTGTCACGTTCACAGCCCCCTCCTCAGAACAGAGACCACGCTCCGCAGGAGACACTTAACAGGTGTGGACAACCTAAACACCCCTCCAAACTTGGAATTTTAACAAAAACATGTTTACATATCATAAACCAAAACATCCACAACACAAAGGTCTCCTAAAGATGCTGAAAATTTTTGCCTTCTTGATGTGGGTACTGCCCTTTCTTGTGTCGCCCTTTGCCTAAAGTGCAGGCTAGAACCAGAGCAGCCAAAAAGCTGCTGAAGACGAGGATTAGAAGGGGAGGAGGACACTCTTGTGACCCCGATGCCTGAGTGGAGTCCTGGCTGCAGTAAGACTTCTGTTATGTGGAAAAAATGAAGTCTTTGCAGTTACCACCAACAGCCAGCTTTGTCACCTGAAGCCAAATACTGTGGTTTCTTAAGGATTGGCATTTACCCTGTTAGGCTGACAAATCTCAGGCCATTCTTCCTGACTGCTCAGTCCATGGGTCTGGTCCTGTTGTCAGTGCTCCTGCTACTTACCGGATTAGGGAGGGAGGGAAACTTGACTCCTGGCTCCCTGGACCTAAAAGTGGGGGTTGTGTTCATGCTCTTTTGTTTTCAGTTTATGTGTACCGCCTGTCTGTCGAGTACCCTCAGAGGCCGGAGGGGAGCATAAGCCCCCTGGAATTGGAGCTATGGATGGTTGTGAGCTGCCGTGGGGGTGCTGGTCTTTAAGCCCTGGTCTTCTGCAAGAGCAACATCTCTGAGCCATCTCTCAATTTTTACAATGTTTCTCTGTGTAGCCTTGGCTGGCCTGGACTAGCTTTGTAAACAAAAGCTCAACCTCTGAACTCACAGAGATCCACCTGCCTCTGCCTCCTGAGTGCTGAGATTAAAGGTTTGTGCCACCACACCAGGCTTATTTATTTGTTAAAATTCTATGTCGGGCACTATATGGTTATTGGACACACAGGGACGATTTAGGTGGACAGCTGAGTTCCTGCTAGGCAATAGCTCTTGGGGGCGCATGATGGCGGTGCTCTAGGCATGGGAGAGACATGTTTCTAACTGGCTACCTTCTGGATCCTCCTTTGCCTGCTTCAACCCTGTCCCCACTCTGTCACCCCTCACTTACTCATGAATCAGCTTTGTTTTATACTGTTTCCCATGTGTCTAAAATATCCAATACTTCGCATTATCTGTTTGTGTCTTGATCTCCAAGACAAGGGACCCTGGGTCACTGAGGTTTCACGCAGTGTCTTCTCACACGGTTGTGCACGCTTGCTGACCTATCATAACCTGGCTGTGTACTCTCCACCAATTCAGCTCTGGATCTCATGCACCAGCTCACCCAGAACCCATGGCTGGGGTGAGAGCCTCCAGCCTAAATGAGCTAGACACTTGCCTCCGCTGCAAGGCCCACCCGGCCATAAGCTTCCAAGACATCAGTGAGGCGCTTAGGACCACACACTAACTCCAAAGATGAAATCTTACAAGTTTTTGCCATGGGAACACAGAAAATATAATATGGGTGGACACAGACCACTGAACCGGTGCCAGGCATCCTGTTAGTGATTTTTGAGGCATCTAAAGAAGTTTTGTTATTTTGTATGAGTGAAGCTACTATTGGGGAATCTGATGGAAATTTGTCTTCAAAATAACACACAAACGTATTTATAAAGTTTCAAGTTGTCCAGGTTACTTACCTTGAGGTAGAACCTTTTTTTTTTCTTTTTTAAACATTTATTATGTATACAATGTATACATAATATACATGTACCCCTGCACACCATAAGAGGCCACCAGATTTCATTATAGATGGTTGTGAGCCACCATGTGGTTGCCGGGAATTGAACTCAGGACCTCTGGAAGAGCAGCCAGTGCTCTTGACCTCTGAGCCATCTCTCCAGCCCCCATGAAGTGACCTGTTTTTGTTTTTGTCTTTTTTTAATTTTATTTTATTTCATATGCATTAGTGTGAAGGTGTCAGATCCCTTGGAATTGACGGTACAGACAGTTGTGAGCTGCCATGTGGGTGCTGGGAATTGAACCCGGGTCCTTTGGAAGAGCAGACAGTACTCTTAACCACTGAGCCCTCTCTGCAGCCCTGAAGTGACTTCTTAAAGCACGCTGATTTCCCTGTGTATTTGTGGGGAGGAAAACCAGGCACAAACTTCGCGTAATAGAACAGCGGCTTGCAGTTTCTCTCCCACTGCTGCCCCTTTCCATCCTAATTCTAACTTGGTTTCTTGGCGCCTCTCGCCCTGATGCCTTAGTCGTTAGAGCCACCTGGTGGTCATGGGGGAAATTACAGGTGGGTTAAACCCAACTACTCTGCAGAGACTGCAGTCATTTTGAGTCTTGGCTCTGTGCAAGGAGAGAATAAAACACCCTGTGGGAAAAGACCCCAGCACAAGACCAGCACCTACCACCATAGTCCCACCTTGCCATAGTCAGGACACAGCACCCTGGTTCCTACAGAGAAATCCCTTGATATCTGAGTTCAGTCAGTCACATTTATTGAGCAGCAAGGAGGATACGGCGGTGAATGAGACCACTGCCCTCAGGAGCTTATACTCCAGCAGCCAGCCGTCCGCATCCATTCTACATACAGTGGCAACGAGCGCGCAGAACGATGCATACAGCTTCTGTGTTAACTGAGGCGAGAAGAGACTCAGCGCAGTGCAGGACAAGGGGCAAGCACTGGCGGGGATGGCCAGGGGCCTGGTCTCTGCTCCTTAGATTCAGGGCTGTACTGCAAAAGCATGAAAAACCTCTGAAGATCGGAGGCAGGAAGTAAGATGTTTAGGTTCGTGAAGGCAGAAGTAGAAATCAGAAGTTGGAAGTTTCCTAGCTATTTGAGACAAATGAAGATTCTATTTTATTAAACAAAAGAACAGATTTAAAATGATTTTTAGAGGGTTGGAGAGATGGCTTAGCAGTTAAGAGCACTGTCTGTTCTTCCAAAGGTTCTGAGTTCAATTCCCGGCAGCCATATGGTGGTTCACAACCATCTATCATGAAATCTGGTGCCCTCTTCTGGCGTGCAGATGTACGTGCAGGCAGAGCACTCATGTAAAATGTTAAAAAAACAAAAAACAAAAAAACAAAAAAAAAACCAAAAGATATATTTAAAAAAAGATTCTTAGAGACAGAATCGATGAGTGCTTGGGCATGCAGGAAAAGGGATGTGTTCCTAACAAGACGCTCTGAAGTAGGTGGTGGGACACAGTGAGGCCCCTGTCCCTGGAGGAAAGAGGATGATTTGGGATGCTCTGGAAGACAAGCTTGGGCAGAATGAGCACATCCCAGCAGGGCATGCGCTGAGGAAGCTATGGGAGGGACAACACGGCTCCCAAATGGTGTAGGCTTAGAACAAATAAGAGTACCCCAAAGATTATTTCAGAGCTGACTAAACATTGACTGAGCCAAGCAACTTAGGCATTCTTGGGTAGCGCAGGACTCCACAGAAGTCCTCAGTATCTCCGGATTCAGAACCACTGAGTCGACAGCCTTGGTCCCACCTTTGTTGACGCTTCCCACAGTCACGCCCTCAGAAAGCAATGCAGCCACCCTGTGTCTCCTGCAGAGCATGTTACCTAGGAGCCTGAGGTAGGGAATTCGCCTCCATTCGGTCTAGCTGCTGCAGGGAAGCACTCACTAGTTCCTCTTTCTCTTTTGTTTTCAGACAGGGTTTCTCTATGTAACAGCTCTGGCTGTCCTGGAACTTGCTTTGTAGACCAGGTTAGCCTTAAACTCAAGGCTAACTCCTGCCTCTGCCTTCCAGGTGCAGCGATTAAAGCCATCATGCCTGGCTCAGTTTATCAGTTCTTCTTAATTCTCCTCCCTTTCAATAGGGATGGTGAAGGGAACTATATCTAGCCAGTCACCAGGAGAGTTGTCTGCCTCCCTTCTCTCCCTCTCCCTGATCCCAACAAGACTCTTTTAGAGACAACATCTTACAAATGCAACCCTGTCTTCCATGCCTACTAGAAAAAAAAAGAAAGTGCCCCCTTTGGGTTCCTCCTTACAATTTCTTGATCTACAGGTCCTTCCTTCATTCTGGCTTTTCTTGGATTCAGTAAATATCTCTACCTTGTTCCCTCCAACAGTCAGGAATCTTGCTATGATGTCAACAAGAAAGCGTCCTCAGTAGCCAGTGCTTGGCTGAAATCCAGCCTTCCCTGCCTCTGTCCCTAGAATTCTCAGCTAAATAACTCCTTTCAAACACAGTAAATGTTGACTGCATGACAGGCATACATTTCCCATCATGCAACAAGCCTGGGACAAGCTCACATTCCAAATACGTGGTTTGAGAGCAGCCATCAGAAATGCTATCATTAGGCAAAGCTAGAAAAGAGCCCCACTTTCAAAGTTAGGAAGGCTGGGGTTTGCATCGCAGCTCTAAGGAGCTAACGGATGTGCTTTTGTGCTACCGAGCCTTTCTAAATTCCCAGGAATTAGCTGTAAGATAGCGTGAGTGGCGTTCCCGAGAGGACAGCTGTGTCGGAGCACGAACCTCGCAGTGTGACTCTGCCCTGACCTGTAAGCAGTCACTGTTCCGGAGTGAACTTGTAAACACTCAGGAAGGAGAGCAGCCAGCCACCAGCTGTGGCCCTGATAGGGATGTCCAGATCCTGTCTTTGTAGGTCCCATCGTCCCTCTCATCTCTCATCTCTGCCAAGAGTTCTTCCACCCTTTATGTCTGTGTGTCCTTCACTACCAACGAGCTCTGCCTAAATCTATGTGCTAACATTCCTAACTGAAAGGCTCTAGGTGTCTTCCTGTCATTTCTAGGGGTTAATTCTCTCCAAGATCCCTCTACTATTCTTTGAGCAAATCATAAAGGAGCCAGGGGTATGGCCCTTCCATTTCAGAAAGCCACAAGAACCACAGGCCAGTTCCCAGAGGGGAACAGAGTTGTGGGTCCAGGTCCCACATACCACACCTGTTTTCCTCGGGCATAGAAAGAGGCAAACTCAGATGTCTCGGTCTACATGTGCATCTCCTCGCCTATAGCTCCGTGAGGTCATCATTGAAGTAGAGCAGTATTGCAGGTATGTGATGTGTGGCATCCATATTGAGATAGTCAAACTCCTCTTCTTCATCCCGGATCCCGTTATCTTCCAGATTGCGATCCATGTTCAGGTTCTTACCATCGTATTTCCACGTGTAGCTGGCAGCATGTGCGTTATAGGGGAGATACCGGTGCAGGATTTCCCACATTGACTCCAGAGCCCCCACCTAAAGAACACAGAAGTATCTACCTCTAGAATTCTGCATGGAACATATACACATACCCCCCGAAGGCTAGGAGGGGCTCTTATGCCACGATCCTTTAGGATTTGCTCCAACTGGAAACTAGGAAGAATAC
This sequence comes from Pachyuromys duprasi, assembly GCA_028658305.1. Taxonomy (NCBI): domain Eukaryota; kingdom Metazoa; phylum Chordata; class Mammalia; order Rodentia; family Muridae; genus Pachyuromys; species Pachyuromys duprasi. The sequence continues at coordinate 54,372,848 of CM053757.1, forward strand.
CAGAAGTGAATCAGTCCCAAGAAACGACAGAGCAAGAATGAGAGTGCTTCCACTAGTAGACAGCACCCTTCAGTCCCAGAGGAGTAAAGTTGACACGCTGGTGTACAATAAAGACACCAGAGCCAACCGCCATCGTGGGATGCTGGCCTAGACTATGATGAAGCCCGTGACAGCTGTAATGCAAACTTCTAGAATTTCCCACAGTGGGAACCTGGGTCACCTGCTTTCCTGTCATGTCATTTCGGAGGGAAAAACCCACTGCACCCAGAAGTGATTTCTGCTCGCCTCTAGCCTGTCCACAGGCGCCAGCTCTCACCTGCAGCGTATGCTCCTGCGATGTGAGGGTGTTAATAATGCGGATGTTCCTGGTCTTGGCAGACAGCCGCCCCACATTATAAAGCGTCCCCTTCCACCAGGGCATCCCGAAATCATTGGCCCAGTCTGAACGGGGCAGAGGAGGTGGGATGTGCACGAAGCGGCCCCTCGGGGTACGGTATCTCAAGCAACCGGTCAGTGGATCTATGTGCTTGCGGATCTTTAAAAGCAAGGGTTTCGAGGGAGGAGAGGAGCAATCACTATTTCGGGTCCTAGCTATTCCCCGCCACCCCTCCCCCACTCTCTTGTGCCGATTCCACCAACCCCACATTCCAACAGAACGTACATCTCTGGTCTGAGGATCAAACCAGTGACTAATGTCCTGGCCAGCGACCTCAAGGATGGGTTTCAGCAGTAGGTCCCCTGAAAAGGAAGAGCGGCCGTCAAAGGCCAGTCACCTAAGTGCTAGGACCAGCTCCCCGGCCCTTCCTGGACGTGTGTCCCTCACCTTTGAACTCCTGTGCAAGCGGAGTTAGGTTGTACACATGTCCCAGGTAAGATACCCAAAGGTCATCGGGCTGGTTGTGTTCCGCTACTTCTGCCGGTGTGAAATAACGACGCTGAAAATAGTCAAAGTCTGGCCCCGCTACTAGGCCTCGGCGTGTCATGGCTCCTGTTCTGTTAGGAGGACCAGCTCCCTTGGCTACTTCCTTGCTCCTCAGCAATCTTGCAAAGACCAGGTCCAAGGGCTACCTGGAGTGCGTTTGTCGCTGACATGGAAACCATTGTCCTTTTCCGGCCACTGTCCACGGAGGTTAAACCTGCGTAGGCAGGGCGGGGCTTGGGCTGCGCGTGTTCACCGGAAACACATTCTTGATTCCGGCATCGAGCCTAGTGTGGTCGTCCGGGTCATTCTTAGAGAAAGTGAAGACAGTCCGTTCCATAACGGAGTCTAGGCTACATGAGTTTGTTAGGGGTAACAGAAAATGACGCTGAGAAGACCAGAATAGAGGGTTTTAAAATTGCCAAATTTCAGGCGTTTCTAAAAGATGCATAAGAAAGTGCAGGTAAAGTTCTCGCGATATTCTTTTAACAGCCCGGTAAGCGTCTGGGCTGGAATAAAATCTCGCGAGATCTCTGGAGTGGCAGACCCGGAGAAGGGGAGACGCTGTGATCTCACGAAAGGGAAGAGCTTGGGAGCACTCGCGAGATCTGGCGGCCCGACTCCAAACGCTCTTAGGAAGTTTAAGGCCCAATGGCCGGAGCCGGGCCGACCATGCTGCTGCGAGAGGAGAACGGCTGCTGCAGTCGGCGTCAGAGCAGCTCCAGCGCCGGGGTTAGCGTGGGCTCGGGTTCCGGAGGAGCAGTGGGCAGCGACACCGAGCGGGGAGGGGAGTCGGGTGGCGAGGACGGAAAGGGGAACTGCAGTTCCCAGCAGCCCCTGGGCTTCGGGCGCCGCCGAGCGGGCTGCTGGGAGCTGTGGTTCTACGGGCGTGCAGCCGAGCCTGCACGTCTGAAAGCGTGTGCTGCCCTGGCAGGACTCTGACGGGGAGCAGGAGGACTCGCCGGCTGCGCGAGCCCGGCAGCAACTAGAGGCGCTGCTCAACAAGACCATGCGCATTCGTATGACAGATGGAAGGACACTAGTCGGCTGCTTCCTGTGCACCGATCGCGACTGTAATGTCATCCTGGGCTCTGCGCAGGAGTTCCTCAAGCCGTCTGGTCAGTGCCCAGGGAATACACACCTCCTCGGGAATGCGGCGGAAACTCACCGCAAGGCGTTTCCTCTTGCAGGCCTTTCTGCACCCCTTATTTCCGGGACGAGATCGATGCTCGAAGGCCGTTCTGATACTCTGACCTTTTCTTTCCAGATTCATTTTCTGCGGGAGAGCCCCGGGTGCTGGGTCTGGCCATGGTACCAGGGCACCACATCGTTTCTATTGAAGTCCAAAGGGAGAGCTTGGCGGGGACCCCGTATATCTGACCACGATCACACTTCTCTTTGAGACCATTAAACCCTATGACCAAAGTGGCTGGTGTCTGTGTGAGGGTCCGATGTAAGCTAGGGACAGCACGCTCCACCCTTAGATCGGGCTTATCTGAGTCCAGGAGCTTCCTCAGCCTGACCCCTCAATTTAGTTAGGCGCTTAAGGCAGGCAGCAGGCCCGAGGGTGGGCCTCACCTTCCCTCCCACGCCGCTGCTTCACACTGGACGGGAGGGGGGCGCATCCTGCTCCGGAAGACCCATTGTTTCCCACCCCGGCCTGGCAACGCTTAGTTCCTTTAAGCTGGGGTCAGAGAACGGGCTCCGGTCCCCAAGGGGAGCTGGGTAGGCAGCCAACGCAAGGAACCATCCGAGATTATTAATAGGGAAGTGGCTTTGGGGTCAGGGTCAGAGCTCTGGGGTCTGACCAGGAAGAACGGACTTAGAGATAAGGGGAAGCAGGACGCTTTATTTAAAGATGCTCTGCTTTGCCCATTTCTGTCCTATTCCCGAGCCCTGGGCAGGGCGACTGTGTATGTGCCACCCTGAAATCAGAGAGCGCATTCATTTTAATTTTTTTTTTTTATTTGTGATGGTTTCTTCTCCAGCCCTGCCCCTTAGTCCTGTAAATATTAGAGGAGCTGCACCAGCAAAGGAAGGCTCAACTATTTACGCTAGAGAAGGGAGAGAAGATGTGCAGGGTCCAGCCCAAGTGTTCAGGACTCAAATGTGGATGGATCTTCTGGGGCATGGGGGTTTTCACCCGCGCTGAGTCCACAGGTGCTCCTGTTCCAAAGATGCTGGGAACCCGACTCAAGCGGCGGTGAGGAGCGGGGCCTGGCAGAACAGCCCTGGGCTTCCTGTAAGTCCTCAGGAGGGCAAGCGACAGGATTCTTGACTCCACGCGCCTCAGACCCAGACCTTTCCCGGTGTGGGAACAGCCCGGGACCCTGGTGAGGCCGGGATCTGCTTCGGCTGTGGGATGTGCCGGCGCCTGTACAGGGCTCGGCTGTAGGGCACAAGGCAGTCGGCCAGGCGAAGGCGCAGGCAGAGGCGGCGGTAGGTGGCCAGAGCGAGCACCAGCAGCGGCACCAGCAGCAGGAATCCAGCGACCAGCAGGGCGGTGAAGCCTGGGTCCCGCAGATGCGCCGTGCACGGAGGCGCCTGGGAGCGCAGGAACTGTGCGGGTAACAGGCGTCAGGCTGGCCTGCTGGGCCGCGTCCTACGCAGGAGGGAAACAGCCCCCCTCACACGCACACCCTTGGGGCACATGCTTACCTGGGAGTGGCAGAGAAAGCCAAAGCCTAACATGGTGACAGCGGGCAGCAAGATGGTCCCCAGCACCAGCGCCAGCAGGAGGAGGTTGAAGACGCCTACCAGCAGGTTCTGGGCGGTCACCAGCACCGCACAGGCCCAGCAGTCGAGGGGATCCCGGGGCTCCGGGCCGCCAGCGACAGCGGCGCGCTGGGCTCCGGGCACCTCCGCCATGGCCTGGCTGGTTCCCGCCCCGAAAGGCTGCAGCCCTTATAGCCCTCCTTCCTGCCCCTCCCCCGGGCAGCCACTCCCCACCCCCCGCTACCTTATCCTGGAATGCAGCTCTGGGATTAGGCATCCTCATCCCAAGGAGCAGGCCTGGCTCTGGACATTCCACAGGCTCCTCCCGGGAGGGGTTCGCCCGAGCCGGGGCTGCGCTGGCCTCCATCACCGTCCCGAACCGTCAACTGACAGTCTCCACAGCCACCATCAAAACACAACGGCCTTTTTTTTTCCTGCTTTTATTTTTAATATTAATATTCTCACACAAAAATCACCAAAAATAGGGAAGGGTTGGGAAGACCCCTCTGCCCCTGGGGCAGAGAGACAGTGCAGTGCGAAGGGCGGGGCCGAGGCCCCCACCCCTCCGCAGCCCCAGAGCCCCCGGGGCGGCCCTGCCAGGGCTGTTTCTCGCCTCTAAAAAAGTGGGGTGGGGGTGGAGGTGTCCAATGGTTTTTAATTGGCCGAGGCTGGGGAGGACAGGGTTTCTTTTCCTCATAGTTCTTTCTTTAAAACTTTTAAATTTTTTATTTATTATTATTTTTTTACAAAATACCATTTCAGTTCCCACTTCCCCTACAGTACAGGAGTCGCTCACCCTCAGGTGGGGTTGGGGTCGGGTCTGGAGTGGGGTACTGGTCCGAGAAAGTGCAGGACGTGGGGGAGGGGAGCGGGTTTGAGCACCATGAGAGCCGGCTGGAGCCGCGAGCGGGCGGAGAGACCGGCCAAGCCCGGACACGAACTGGGGCACAAGAAGAGGCGGGAGGGATGGCTTGGGGGTGCGGGAGGTCGGGTTTTCCCAAAAAAAAAAAAAAAAAAAAATGAATAAATAGAGGTGAGTGGGACTGTTATAAATTAAAAATCAAAACCAAAAAGGAACAAAAATACAAATCATAACCGAGTGAATAAACAGACATATACAGGGATCACAGCTAGCGTTGGGAGTAAAAAAAGGAGGTCCTGGGGAGGGGTAAAGCCCATAGAGAATCTCATTAAAAACCTCGGCTGCCGAGCGTCTATGTACACGAGCCGCGGGCGAGCTGGGCGCGGGGCGGCGCGGCGGGCAGGCTGAGGGAACCCGTGTGCGCCCCGCCTCGCCGCCGCCGGGGCCTGGTCCTTGTGTCTGCTGCTAGAAAGGCCAAAGTCGGTGAGGGGAGCGCTGCGGGGCGGGGGCGCCGGCCCCTCCCGGCTCCCTTTTTTTTTCCTTTTTTTTCCTCGTATTTGTTAAAAAAATTCTTCTTAATAAATTAAGTGAGGGGAGCTGCCAATAGGGTGGAAGGGCTGGACCCGACCCCCTTTCCCGGCCAAAGGCGGGACCTAGGCCCAGCCCAGGCGTGTGCTGGTGGCCCCGCCGCGCCCTGCGTGGGCGGGCGAGCGGGGCGTCCGGCCTCATCGCGACGCGCTGGCGGGGGCCTGCGGGGAGAGAGCGGGGTCAGCGGCGCGCGCGGGCGGGCGCGCGGGCGGGCGGGCGGCCCCCGGGCCCGCGCTCACCAGCGTGAAGGCGTCGTAGGCCTGCGCCAGCTCCTCCGTGCGGTACTGCTCCAGCACCACCACGCCCTGCAGGCCGGCGCTGCGGCGGCGCGCGCAGCCCTCACAGTGCACCAGGTACGTGTTCCGGCTGCCGTTCTCGCTCGTGACGAACAGGATGTTGAACACCTCCACCTGGCGGGGCGGGGGCGTCACTCGGGGCCGCGGCCGGGGGCGCCGCGGGGCGGGGCGGGGAGGGCCACCTACGTCGCACTCGTTGCAGTAGTAGGCAGGCTCGTCCTTGACGCGGCCTTGGTAGGCGATCTTCTTCCCGGCCCGCACCAGGCTCTCCCGCTGCACCTGGCAGTGCTTCATTGACTGCAGGAGGCAGAACCTGGGAAGAGCCGAGCGGGCGTCGGGGCAGGCTTCCCGGAGGGGAGGCCAAGGCTGGGGGGCGCAGGGGCCCCCAAGACCCTAGCCCCGTGGACTCCGCTGGGCCGCCCGCCCTCCCCACATCTGGGTTGCATTTCCTGCCTTGGCATTTCAGGGTTTGGGGTGTGTTTGGACCATAGGAAACAAAGGCTGAGAGCGAATAGGGGCTTTGTCAGCCTTGCCAGTGGCTTAGGAACGCGCTGCAGAAGTCGGGGGGGGGGGGAAGGGCTGCTAAGCAAACAGGGGCCTCACTTGATCATCTTGAACAGGTCAGGGTCGCTGATTTTGACCGTCCGGGCCACGTTCCAGGACACGTGAATCATGGGCACGATCGACTTGACGCTCTTCACCTCGTTCCACTCATATCGCTCCAGGGCCAGCTGGTACTGATAGGCTGCAGGCCACAGGAGGTCACGAAGGGCTCTCGGCCCCCAGCCCCGCTTCCCTCCGACCCGGGGATCCCCCCGGCGGGGGCCCCCACCCCTCGCCGGCAGGGCTCCCCCCACACACCCCTCACTGCACCCCATCCCTCACCGGTGAGGGGCCCCACGTTCCAGGCGATGTTGTTGCACCAGCCAGTAGCCTGCACCCAATGCACGGTCCCCGCGTTGATCCACACGAGGTCCCCGGGGCGCTGCACGAAGCGGTACACCGGGATATTGGACGCGTACAGGTCATCCAAGATGGGCCACCAGGAGCCAGTCAAGTAGTCCACACCGTGCCTGCGGAGTGGGCAGCCACAGGGTCAGCCGGGAGCCCCGGGCGCCCGGGGTGGCGGGGTGGCGGGCCAGGGGCGTGCGCACCGATCGCAGAAGGCGCTGATGGTCTCCCAGTAGTGCTCGTGCACCGCGAACCACTCGCAGTCTCCAGGGCCGATGTTGATGTTGACGGAGCAGAAGTTGTTGTTCTCCTGGTGGCCTGCAGGGGGAGACGGAACGTCGCGGATGGTCGGCGCCGGCCTGGGAGACCGGCCCTGGCCCTCCTGCGCCAACACCGCCATTGCACCTGGCGTTCGGCTGCCAGGGACCTTCATGTACAGCTGCACGGTGTTCATGCCCAGGATGGTGTGGCCCACGTGGCTGAGCATGTTGCCGGTGGATGTCACCCGCATGAAGGCGGGCAGCTTCAGCAGCTCCTGTAGCTGGGGCTTCCACCTGTGCGCACAGGAGTGCCGGGTGAGGCGCGGGGCGCCCGGAGCGGGCCCCCCCGCACATCCCTTCCCAGCTTCACTGGCCCCACTCACCTCTTAGCATCGGACAGGTCGATGTTCGTGCCAAACTTGATGATGTGATGGTTCTTGGGATCCGGTGCACTGCTACTGGGCAAAGGCACACACAGGTTGGTGGCGAAGCAAGGGAGCCGGGGCGCGAAGCGGCAGGGGGGGCCACGACTAGGTTCTACCTGGGAGGGGTGCCTGTGGTGCTGTCGGGCTCCTCCGACTCCTCGTCCTCGCTCTCCTTCTCCTCCTGCTTGGGCAGCACACAGGTCAGGGTCAGCCCTGAAGTCAGCCGCGGCACCCCGTCCCCGCCCAGCTTGGTCCTCACCTGTAGCGACTCCTGGAAGGACGACGCCTGGTATTGCGCGTACTTGGCGATGGTGGTGTGCGAACGGGAGCTCTCGCAGGGCCAGATCTGCCGCGTCCCTGTCAGGTCCCAGTTCTCATCGGAGGGCTGCTGCACCTGGGTGCGCACCTCCACCGTGTGCTCCCCACTCGCCTCCACCAGCGTCTTGGTGGAGAAAAGGCCCAAGTCTGCAGGGAGCGCCAAACAGGACGTCCGTGAGGACGGAAGCCCTATTCCCGCTCTGGCCAGCACTGGATGAGGTAGGCAGAACCCAGCGCCGAGGAACAGGCAAGAATCCCAGCCCCAGGAAGCTGGCGAGGCTGGTTCTTTGGGTCCTCCCCAGCCCTTTCTCCACCCACTTCATGCCCTGGTCTCTCCACTAGAACTCGCAGACGTGCACATGAACACACAGCAGGCAATCAAGGAATGGCAAGTGGTCCCTGGATCAAGTGAAAGATGTAGTCAACCTTGGAATGCCTCAAATTGCTCACTGGGAGGAGAGAATCCACAAAGGAAACAAGACTGGCCTTTATATTTCTATACAGTTTCCTCTAGTTTTACACTTTGAAACTTTACACACACACAAAATTGAAAAAACCAAACCATGGATCAGAAGTAGTCTATAATAAATTCTTTTCCTTTCTTGTTGGTTCTAGTTGTTTTTTTAAAGACAGGGTTTCTCTGTGTGCCCCTGGTTGTCCTGGAGCTCATGCTATGGAGTCACAGAGACCAGCCTGCCTCTGCCTCCCCAGCACTGGGATCAAAGGCGTGCGAGCCGTGCCCGCACGTGCTTTTCACTCTTAATCGCCAAGAAAGTCAGAAGCGGCGCTAGCCACTCCTGAGACCCACCTCCTCACGTGGGCACCGCTGGGGACAGCAGTGCCGGCCTCAAGGCCGACACGGCACTCAGGGCACTCGTCAGGCACTGGCGAGTCACTGCAGGTCTGCGGGCGGCGAGGGCATACTCACTGAGCCGGAGCGAGCCCGCCAGGCCCCGGATGACGGTGATGGGGTTCCGAGGGTCCGTGCAGAACTGAAGCAGCACTGGCGAGAAGGCGTCCCGCTTGCTCTCCAGCTGAGGCAACCAGAGGGCAGCGGGGTCAGCGCTTCCCCCCAGGCCCCGGCCCATCCAACCCCCTTGGAGGAGCGCTTCTTTGGACAGGCCGCATACATACATAGATGCTAGGTGTGGGGGGGTTGAGTTTTTCCCGGGGCAGCTTCTCCTCAGTGTTGATTTTCGGCTTCACGGACTGGGCAGGGGAAAGGTAGGACTCCCGAAATTTCCCTTTCACCTTGGCATTCCTGCGAGCAAAGAATTCGGTCAGAAACATGGGGTACTGACCAGGCCTGGCCCCTGCCCCCGGGCGAGCGTCATCCTTGGGCGTCCGAGCCTCCACGCTCACTTGCTGGCACGCATGACGTCAGCGGCGCAGTGGCTGATGGTGAGGTCGGCCATGCGCAGCCGCCGCTGTTCCACCTCGGAGGCGATGAAGGTCTCCTTGTCGCCGCTCTCCACCTTGATGAGCCTGATCTTCAGCTCCTTCGGAGGCCCCTCGCTCAGCGACCGGAGCTTCAGCATGTCCGCCCGGCTCACGCCCGGGGGCCCCGGCGCGTCCTCTCGTGCCTTCTTCCCGGGGATGGGACCCGAGGCGGGCGTGGGGGCAGCCAAGGGCGCAGGGGCCGGTGGCGGCGCCGGAGCTGCGGGAGTCTTAACTTTGGAAGACCCGCCGAGGTCAGGCCGGGCCTTCTCCCGGCCCTGGATCTCTCCGCTCTGCAAGTCCAGGTTCCCCAGCACCCTCCGGCTCTTTTCTTTGGGAGCCTTGGCCTTGGCCCTGGCCCTCCCCTCGCGGGGTCGCCGGCCCACGCTGTCCCGGCAGGCCCGTCGGTGCCGCCGATGCTCCTTCTGCCGTCGCTTGCCGCCGCCGCCGCCGGGGCCCGCCGGAGCCCCGCTGCTCTCCTCCTTGGCCTGCGCCGGCGGCGGGGGCGGCTCGGTCCCGCTCTCCGCGGGCTCCGCCGCGTCCACCGGGTCGGCCGGGCTGGCGGCACTCCGGCCCACCCGCTCCACAAGGGTCTCACACGCGCGACTGATCTCTTCTAGCACCTCAGACTCCGAGCGAGCAGGGGGCAGCGGCAGGGGCGGGGGCCGCGGGGCGGGGGCCGCGGGGCCCGGCTCTTCGCCTGCCCTGCGCTCCCGGGCCCAAGGCCCGCCTGAGGTAGAGAGCTGAGGTGACGGGGGGACAGAGGGCTTGGGAGCGCCCTGGGCGCCGGGGGCCGCCGAAGCGGGCGGTGGGGCGGTAGCACCTGACGCAGGACTAGAGGAATACTGAGTGGCGGGCACGGCCCCGGGCCTGGCCGACGCCGCTGCCCCGGTCCCCCGGTAACAGTACTTCTGGCCCTCAAGAACAGAAGCCAGTGATTTGAGCAGGCTGGCTGGGCTGGCTGGTGGAGGTGGTGGGGGCTGTGGCTGGGGAGGTGGAGGTGGAGGGAACTTGGCTAGAGGCGGCGGCGGCGGAAGGGCTGCGGGTGGCTTCTTCTCCTCTTCTTGGGTCGTGGTGGCGGTGGCGGCGGCGGTCTCGGCGGCGGCGGCGGCGGCTGGGGCCGTGTCGCTGGGAAACGGAGGCTGCAGAGAGGCAAAGGGCTCTTTGAGGGGGGGTGGGGGAGCCGCGGCTGCCTCCTGTTGCTGCTGTTCCTCCTCTTTCCGGATGGACTCGTCCAGCATCTTCATGATGTTAGCTAGCCCATCGGGCAGGATCTTGAATTCAGCTGGCTCTTCAAACTGGTCCTCCAGGGGAGTTGGTGGAAAATCAAAGAGCCTCGGGCCTCGGGCAGGCAGCTCTCCAACCCCAGTTGGCACAGGCTGGGGGGCTTTACTCAGAGAGCCTGGGGGCGGCCCCTGCCCCACCTCGGGGGTCTTTGGGAAGGAGACCCTGGGCCGGGGGCTCTCCGAGCGCCTGAAGCTTCCTGAGGTATTTTGGTGGCCGGAGGTGGGAGGGGCAAGAGTCAATGGTGGAAGAGGTGGGTCCTGGGGGCTCAGTGCTGGGCTGGACGGCCTGGGAAGGGGGTCTCTACTTCTGGCCAGATAGGGCGGTGGTGGGAAGGGCACAGGCCCTGTAGGACTGCTGCTGTGGCTGCTGCTGCTGGTGGCGGCTGGGGGCGTGGGAGGGGTATGCGAATCCTGAGTGCCCACAGAAAAGCGGGGGGCTGGAGGCCCCAAGAAGCCATCACGGTGGGGAAGGGGTGGGGGAGGTGGGCGGGGAGGCCCCTCAGCACCCAAGAAGAGCTCCCCTAAAATCTCTCCATCCTCTCGGGCTGAGCGGCACACAGAGCCCTTCATCCAAGCAGGGGGTGGTGGAGGGCGCAGGAGGCGAGGACAGGGTGGTGGAGGGGATGGCGGGGTCCCAGGTGGTAGGGCTAAGTGGGGAGTGGCAGCAGGGGCCGTCAAAAATGGTTTCCGACCGCTGTGTGCCGAGGGCCCCAGGCGGGCCTGGTGAGGGGAAATCTCCAGCGCAGGATTTTGGTAATGATCAGCGCCAGGCTGCGAGTGGAGAATGGACAGGTCAGGGTGTTTGCCTCACTGGCCCCTCAGACACCTCACCCACCTTCAGCCCAGGGTCAGACGTACAATGCCTGGGCTCGGCTCCACTCCCCGAAGACCAGTGTTGTTGCTGCTGCTGGTGCTGGGGAGGCCGGGGGGCCGGGGAGGGGCGTAAGGCACGCAGGCGGTAGATGCTGCTGGTGAAACGCTGGAGTCCATCCGCGACCTCTGAACTCTGCTCTCTCTAAGGTCACTTCCGGGGGGACGGGTGGCAGGCAGGCAGCCATGGCTCTCTGCTCCTGGGGGTCGGGGACCTGGACCAAGGGGTGTGGCTGGGACAAGCCGGTGGCTGGGTGGATGAGCAGTGTAGGCAGGAGCTGGGTATGGGTACGGGTGAGGCAGCGAGTGTCGCTGCTCCTACAGAAGGGAAGTGAGGTCACAAAGTGAGAAAGGAAAAAGAATGTGCGGGAGGGGAGGGTAGCAGGTATTAAAGAGGGGCTCACCTGGCGCTCTGGGGGTGCTGAACCCTTACGGTCGGGGCCCCAGGCATCTCCATGCAGGGTGTTCCACGGTCCTGGCTTAGACAGCTGAAATGGGGGGCTAATAGCCAGGCCAGGCAGGGGCGGCGGAGGCGGAGGCGGTGGAGGGGGTGGCAAGCCCGGGGGCAGGCCGGCCTGAAAGAGACAGAGTGTGAAAAGCCTCCTCCTGGCCCCAGGCATGCACCCTCTCAGCCTGCTGACCCACCTAGAGCCACACCTGTTCAGAGCTGCAGCCTCTCCTCCGTTTGCCTCCTGGGCTGAGGCCCTCCTCTCCCGAGGGGCCTGCCAGGGCCACCGGAGGCGTGGGCGGCACCACCGGGGGCTCGGCTGGCCTCTTGACCGGAGGGCCCCCTCGCTTAGCCCCGTAGTTCCGTTTGTGCTAAAAACAAAGAGAGCCACTATGGCCTGGGCGCCAGCCTGCCACACCCCCTCCTCCCTGGGACACTCGGCCCCAGTCTCACCTCAAGGTGTAGCAAATTCCACACTTGCTCCAGGGGGGGCAGGACCTTGGCCCGGTGCTGACAGGAACCAGCATGAAAGTTCCAGAGCTGGGCCTGGGAGGGTTGAAGGGCAGATTAAGATAAACTGGAGACACTGGGCTAGAAGGCTCACTCTCAGCCACCTTTATGCCCTGCCTCATCCCACCTGCTGTAATCGGCCAATTCGGGGCCCCAGCTCAGCAAAGCTTCCTCCATAGCGAAGGGCCCTGTGGTAGCAGCATATGGCCTCCTCGCTGTCCTGCTCTGACTCATACAGCTGTCCGAGCTGTTCCCATAACCCCGGCTGGGCTGGCTCCCGGAGCAGGGCCTGCACGCAGCCGTGTAGAGACTCTAGCTTCCCGTGGAGAGGTCTTGGGGTGGGCGTCCTGAAGAGAGGCAGGAGATGGGGGTGAGCACCCTTGAGGAGCATCCTAAGGCCCCAGTTTCCCTCTAATCCTAAAACTTCTGAACCCCACTTACCCAGGAGCATAGTAGGGTTTATTTGGGTGCCCGGAGCTACTGCCATGTGAAGGGGGTAAAGGAGCAGGGAGGGGGGGCTGCCCAAGGCTGGCAGAGCACCTGGAAAGAGAAAGAAGCAAGTCTGTTCCCTGGAAGGAGGGGTCTGAGGGAATAAGAGAGGAGGCTCGGGCCCAGGCCCAAAACAAAAGACCCGAGGAGAATGACAGAAATGGACAGAGAAGACTGAAAGAGAGTGCCCATGGCCCAAACTCTCACCTGCCTCCGGGCAGCCATGAGCCTCGAGGAGGAGGATGGGGTGGGCAGGAGCTCCAAGCCCCGGCACAGCTCAAGCCCCCAAGGGCAAAGGCTTCCCGTGCAGAGCGGGCCCCTGGAGGGTCCACTGCCCGATGCATCCAGCCTGAGTCGGGGACAAGACACCATGCTCTAACAGGGAAGCAAAACGTTCAGCCGAACGTTCGCGGAAAGCAGCTCCAATCTGTCCCTTACCAGGTCAGCAGTGGCCCCAGGAGCCCTGGAGATGGGGCACGGCCCCCTGCCCCAGCTCTCTAGCACGACGGTCCAGCTCCAACCGCTCTTACCAAGAGTGCTCACTGTTCCCAGGCAGCAGCCTCTGGCCTTCTGCAACCAGTTCTGCAGAAAGAAGAGGAGTACACTCGGCTTGCCAACACACACGGGGCCCGCAGGCTGGTCCGAACTGTCAGCGCAGGAGGCCTGAGGGCAAGGGGCCGGGCAGACTCCGGCAGAAGCAGCCACTAGACGGCCGCAAGGGGGGTCACGAGGAAGAGGGGACAAGCAGCGGGGAGCCAGCGCCGGTAGACGCAGCCGCCCTGTGGGCCAGGCTCCCAACGCGCAGCCACTAGGGTGCCCTACCGCGCGGCGCTCACCCAGCCTCCGTGGGAGCGTCCTCTCAGTTAAGAGCTTCAGAGACCTAGCCAGTCACAGGACGCCGCTCTCCACAGACAGCCAATCATCACCCTTGTCTCCGCCTCGGTAACAGCCTGGCAGGAACCAATAGCGGCGAGGTTAGCTGGGCACTCTGCGGCCTCGGAGGAGGGGCGGCGGGGCTGGTCAGACGGGCTCGCCCTAGGGTGACCCCGATCTGACCCCAGGGTTCCCACCTGGGGTCCACACCTCCGAGCAGAAACCGGTGGCCGGCAGCGCGGTAAGCGCACACTGGCTGGGGCCACGCTAGGGAGAGTGGGGAGCTCACTCACGAGGCGACCCGAAGCCGGCCCCACAGAGCCGCCCAGCTGGCAATGGCCCCTGCCTGCCCACCCGCGGGGCGACAGCCGACGTCGGGACCCCGACGGGGGCCTGTGCCTTCCCTCCACTGCACGCGCCACCCCGGCAGAAACGCTGGGGTCTGGCGAGCGGGCGGCCCGCGCCTGTCAGGGCTCCACCTCCGGAGCCTGACCCAGTCCTAAGCCACGGCCAAGTCCCCAGCCTCATACCAGTTCCTCCAGGGCCTCCACCGTCCCTGACTGAGTCTTCCACACCGGTCGGCCCCCCAAGCCGGTCCCCCCAGTCCTCTAACTTCAGAAGAGCCGAGCGCCGTGGAGCGGCCCCTCTCGCGTGGCTCCTGTATCCTCTATGCCCTTTCCCCGCCGGGGCCACGCGGTTCCCCACGGCCCACGTGGCCCCCGCCCCCCCAAGGGAGGGGGGATTTCGGGGGTTGCCCGTGACGTGGCCACTTGCGCAGCGGAAGCGGTGTGTGTAAGGGGGGGTCCTTCGGGAGGGAGGGAGGAGGGCGGGGCCCGACAGGCAGTGACATCACCCCTGCCCCACTCTCGCCGCCTACTCCCTTAAAGAACCCAGAGCCCGTTTCACTTCCTCCTGCACGCCACCCCCCACCCCCACCCCTTCCCGTCGAAGCAGACTCGACCCGCACCGGGCACAGCGCTCCCCTCTCCTTGGCACGTCCCCCCAGCCCCAGCTCTCCCGGCTGCACTCTCCGGGCCCAGAAGCCGCTGCCCTGCCCCTACCCCAGGTCCCCGCAGGTAGGGGGCCGGCTCCGCTCCCGGGCTCGGTCCATTGCGAGTCTAGAGTACAAAGAGCGAGCGGCGAGAGGCGAGTACAAAGCCGCGGGGGCGGGGCCAGCGCTCCAGCTGGAGCAGGCGCCGGGCAGGAAGCCGGGGGAGCGCGGCGCGGGCCGGGGGCGGCCGGAAAGTTCGCCCCGGCCGGCCCGCACGGGGAAATTTCCACCCGGCCCACAGAGGCAGGAGGGTTCCCGGCCACAGCGGCCTGCCCTCCCGCCGGGGCAAGGTCAACTGTGCGTGGCGAGTGCTCGGGCGCCAGCCCCGGAGGGAGCCTGCGCTGCGCGGCCGCCCAGTCGGCACGGGGCTGCGGTCAGAACTCTGGAGGCTGCAGTCCGTCAGTTACCAATCCCCGGGACGCGCACGACACTGAACTGTGGTCAAGTACAGCCCCAACTGGCTGCCCCGGCCGGGCCCTGCGGGGTAGAGGGGCCAGGTGTGGACAAACGGCAGCTCGGGGTACCAGGCGTCGGAGAAGCAGGTCCCCGCTAAGGAAGTGGTGCCCAGGGCGCTGCTCGTTACCAGGAAATGCACTTCCCCTTCGATGATGACACTTCCCCTCTGCCACTTCTCCTTTCCCACGGGGAACTGACTCAGCTTTCCCTGAACTGGCGAGTTCCGTCCTTCCAGCCCTCTTGATCCTCAACCTTTCTCCACAACCGCCCACGCCGACTCGGCGGACTACAAAGCGCTCCAGAACAAAACTTCCTGTACCCTAAGCCTAATCTCGCCAACCACCACGGACCCGAGTCCCCAGCGGGGACGCAGGCGCCTGACTTCCCATCCGCCCCGCAGACAAAGCCTTTCTCAGGGTCTGAATCAGGCTCGGGGTGGGGGGAGAGTGAGTCACTCAAAACCATCCCCCGTTCCCACTGAGTCAGCCCCCGCCTCCCTCGACTCGCACAGACACACAGTCAGAGGCAGACACAACTCCTCAGCCCACAGCGCTCGCCCCGGCCGGCCCCGCGGAATTTCCCCGCGGTCCCCCACGACGGCCCCACCCCGCGCCGGGCAGCCCCGCCGCCGCGCTCACACCTGTGCCGCCGCCGCCGCCGGCCGGCTCGCCGTCCACTCTCACCTCCACTCTCGCTTTGAGGCAGGAATGGCCCTCCCCGACTCCCAGTGCTCATACTAACCAGGGGGAGGGGACAACCACGGGTAAGCACAAAGACAGACACGCACACACTCCTCGAGGACAGACGGGAGGCGGACGCACGCGTCCCGGGCCGGGCGGGATGGCCGACACACTTCCGAGGCTGACAGCCCAGCCTCCCCCAGCCCGACCCGCGGCCCCCAACGCCGGCCGCCCAGAAAGGGTTAATTCCACTCGCGTCGAGACCACGCCTCCTCCATCCGGGCACTCCCGGCAGAGCCAAGCTCCGCCTCCTGCATCCGGGATCTGGACTCCAGGACTTTAACCGACCCCCTCCCGCTCTAGTCCCCCGAGAGACGTGCTCCGTCAGTCACACCCACTTAACTCTCTCCGGGCTCGGGGGACGCGCGGGCCCCTCGGCGCAGCTCCCGGACGAGGGGCGCCGGGCACGCGGCCTGCGAGCCGCGGGCGGACACCGGAGCGGCCACAGACACCAGACCCCGCGCGCCGTGCTCCCCGAGCTCGCGTTCAGCCTAACGCCGGCACGCACCGGCTGGAAGGTGGGGCGGACGCAGGACCGACCCCCGCGGGGCCCATTCCTGCGCAGTCTTCTTTCGGCATGGCAGAGGCTGGGAAGTTACCGGCTGGCTTCTCACCTGGGAGAGCCGGACGGAGAGGGAGGGCTGCGGGCTGAGGCTCCGCGGTGACTCAGCCGCCCGGGCAAGCCGCCCGCCCGGGATTCCCTTCCCCAGCCTTCCCCCGCCGCCGCCGGCCCCTCCCCGCCCCCACCGAGAAGTGGCAGCGCTGGCCCGCTGTGTCACTGCGGGCGTTGTGTCTGCCTCTGACTGGGCGCTGTGTTCACCAGTCAGTTGAACAGGGTCGGCTGTGTGTGGGTCTCGGGGTCTGTGTGCACCTGCATATCTGCTCATCGTCTCAGAGCCTGCGTCTGGCGCGTTCCTGTCATTATCCCTGTCTACATGACTCCGCGATGCTGTCTGTGTGTCTGGTTGGCTGCTGCCTCAGTCTTTTGTCTGGGTCCCCTCTGCATCACTGTGGGAATCACGTGTATGTGTGCACATGCCCTTCTGGGTTTGCCTT
Organism: Pachyuromys duprasi; assembly: GCA_028658305.1. Lineage (NCBI taxonomy): Eukaryota > Metazoa > Chordata > Mammalia > Rodentia > Muridae > Pachyuromys > Pachyuromys duprasi. The sequence goes on from CM053757.1 coordinate 54,389,398, forward strand.
CACGTTCTCAAACAGAGCCAAGGAAAACACCGGAGGCAGGCTTGAGGGCTTCTCCTAACTGCCCTGAATCCTGACTTACTGGGTCAGTGATCCTTCTGTTCAGTGGGCTTTGGGGGCTGGGTCTACCTTAAATCAAGTTCAGTCCCATTTCTCAGCATCCTCACTTAATTCTCCACTTCCTGCAGCAACCATGATGGAAACTATTGGCATTTATTAAATGGTAGGCACTGCGTCAAACCTTTCACGTGCATCTTTTAACTGTTCCCCAAAATCTGGCATAGGAGGTACTTGATTGCCCTATGCTGCAAATGAGGAAACTGAGGCCGGGGAAGGCTAGGTAACTCAACCATCATTCTGCATGCGAGGAGACAAGCTGGGCTTCTTGCCAGAGGTCTATTTTCCACGCTGCTTCTGCCCTGTTTCCCCTCGGTTTTATCCTTGCAGGCGCCCTCTAAGACTAGCCTTCCTCTGTTACTATCCCAAATGTCTTATATCTTTGAGAGAAGGTGTGGGTAGGAAGCCCTGCAGCAGAGCTCAGAAGCCGTAGGTTTCTTGGCAGGGAAGCACTATGTTTAGTTAAAACGTTCATTCAGCACAAGTCTACAAAGGCACCCCAATGCGCAAACCATCCTACTGAACAGGACAGAAAGGGAAAAAAAACAACACAGTCCTACTCAAGAAACTCAATGAGTAATAGGGAACAGCAATGAAGAATCAGAGAACGTAACTTTCCAGCTTTGGGAAAATTGCTTCCTACCAGGGAGAAAAGGGAGATGAAACAAGGCCTCAGGAAGAAACCTGGCAGAGGTGGAAGAGAGGAGGAAAGCAGGAGAGTTAAGAGTTAGAATGGGCCAGAGGACCACAGAGGTGGGATGCGAACATGGCCAGCGTGGTCTTGACAAGCTGGCGGCAGAGATCAATTCCAAAACACCCTTTATAAGCATGGCCATTCCCCCCAGAGAGGGGAAAAAAGAAAGTCTTCCCCTTAACAAGAAATTCCTGTGTGGTATCTCACGACTACATTCGGCCTGCAAACCCTAGCTTTTTTCAGCCAGCACACAAGTTGTAGCCCTGTGTTAGGAGGATTCCAGGTCTCCAGTACAGGGGTGAACCATTCACTGGAGAGAGAGGGGCCCTCCATAAACCCAGAGGGCTGAACCATTCAAGCACTGTATGTTGGGGGGTTAAGAATTGGACCGGACCATTCTGATAAGTGGCCAGGAACCGATCATAGCCAAGATTTCTCAGACACACGGTGAAGTGTTGGACTTGGGGGAAGTGACAACCCAGCAGCTGAGCTTACCAGATGAAGTTGATGTGCTCTGTCTCATCCGAACAAGTACTCCAACAGAGGAGTACAGCAGAACTCATGGGGTGGGTAGTACTATGGGCCTGGCATGGTGCCTGGGGGAACCTAAAAGAAAGAACATCAGTCAGAAGTGGGGGTCTCCCAGGGTGGAGGAGTTCCCTGAGTTACTTGCCTCCTCCCCACCCCCAATTGAGGAGAAGCCTGGCTCTAGAGGTCAGCTGGGATTGGAGAATCAGTTTCCATGGCAACCTGGGAAAAAAGCCATCCTCCAACCTTCCTCTCAGGAGGCAGCCTGGTTCAGGTGGTGAGGGGGCATACTGTGACTCCTCAGTACCAACCCATGATCCCTCTCTGGGCTAGACTGAGATTCGCTGGCGGCGGTGTAGGCCCAGTTAGAGGGAATGTCTACAACCAAGCCAGCCTTGTTTCTGACCCCAGGGCATGTGGACCCCAGACCTTCAGTTCTGCTTCCTCCAGATCAGGAGTTCCAACCCTAACAAGACACCAGATAGTCAGCCCCACCCTTTGGACTTTGACCCTTCAAGTTCCCTCAGGCAGGTGTAGGCAGGTCCTGGCAATCGCACGTGTGGCCTGACAGGACAAACGGGCCCAACGGGGTGGAGCCTTCCTCAAGAACAGTGACTCTGGGCCTGAGCAGGGAAGTAGCCTCGGCAGCAGGCTCCCTCCAAGTTACCTCCAAGGCCATATCCTGTTTCCCCATCACCTCCTTCCTCTGTGTGGCCCAAGGAGGTGACGGGGCCCACCCCTTCCCTCTCAATCCTTAGATACAAAGAGCTGGGTCTGTAATACAAGTTTAGGGCCAAGAACCAGCTGTTGCCACAGGGGTGAGACTTCAGTCAGCCCTCACCTCACACTCACCCCTGGGGATCTATCTTTTCCATCCTCCTGGCCCCAGGACCCAGACACTTGGGTTCTCTGCCTGGCCTCTCCATTTCCAGGCCCTCCAGCCCCCAGCTTTCCCCCTGCCCCAGAGACTTAGGCCTCTGGCCTCCGGCCTCCATGATGCAATGTGCTGCAAGCTTTTGTAGCTGCTGATGACACTGCCCCCAGGGAGGTGTTATTTCTGACCTAAGCAAGAAGGCCCTAAAGGGGCAGTGGTCAGCTGCAGGCTGAGAAACCAGATCAGCAAGGACCTTCAGCTGGAGAGAAACGATGGAGGCCGGAACAGGACAGGGCAAACTCAGGACTAGGATGCTCAATCCAGAAGTTGACAGCGTTTGTGCAAATGGGGTATGCTAGAAAGGGGCTACCTAGCCTAGTGGGGAGAAGGGGCCCTCAGGCCAGACCAAAAGGAGTGAGAGGCAGCCCAGGGGTTCGGAAGGGTGTGTGCAGAGTGGGGCAGGGCCACCAGCCATTTAAAGGACCAACCTCAGAACTTTAATCCCTTACCAGCCTTGGCCCCAAGCAGGAGGCTGTAATTCATCTGTCCAACAGCTGGGGTGGGGGTGGGGGTATGAGCATGAGGAGGAGGGGCTGGGGCCTTCTTGTGCAAAGAGCCAAACAAAAGGAGAAGCTGAAAGGCCAGCTCGAAGTGCCCAGGTCACCCTGCTGGCCTGCAGATCTGCCACTGCCCCCCCCCCCACCTGGGGCCCACAGATTCTGTAGTTCAGACTCAGATTCTTGGTCATGAAGTCAAAGGTCTCAAAGATGGGGTTCTGGAGAAAGCCCAGATGAGCACCCTTGGGGCGGGCTGTCAATCCTTCTTGCACCTTTGCAGGCACAGTAACTGTACTGCAGCCCTGCAGGCCCAGTAGCAGCCAGCCTCAAATGCCCTGCTCACCAGCCAGCCTCTGTAGACACAGCCTGCCAGCTCCCCCTCCTGCCAGCACAGGGTGGCAGTGGCCACACCATGGCTGTCCCTTTAAATCATTACCACCCCTGACGGTGTGGACAAACCCAGGGCCCTGCCCCCCAAGCAGGCGGCTTGCCACTTCCCCACCCCACCCACCCCCCAGTCCCCAGAAATGTAAGGGCCATTTAAAGGGACATCAGAAAGGCAGCCTGGTCTCTAACAAACCCCCCACCCCCTCCACACACACACACAGACACACACACACTCACAGCCCGTCTCCAGCAACACACACAGAGCCCCTGCCTCTCCACAGGCCCCCAAATTCCGGTTTTCTCTCTCCCCTAGAGACTACTACGAGGAGAATGAGGCAAGGGAGGCTGGGGGGAGCCATTAAAGGTTAAGGACTCCCTCCTCCCTCAGGGCTCCAAGAGACAGGTCGGAAGAAGCCAGCCTGAGAAACAGTGAGACAGAACCCCAAAAGGTGCCTCGGGCAGAACAGGGGAACATACACTGTGGGGTGGGGGAAGGGAGTCAAGCTGCACGAGACGGAGGGTGGCGGAGCCAGCAGGCGACAAGCCCAACTCGGGGAAATGGAACAAGGAGGGCTAGGGGGAAAGGCAAGGCCGGAGAAATCGGGGAGACGGAAAGGGGTCGCCGGAGAGGGTGTGGAAGAAAATAGGACAGGGGGGGGGAGAGCCAGGCCTGGGTTACCTGCTGGGTGTCTGTCCCCCGGCGGTGCCCCCAGAGTCCGGGGAGGGAGGGGGGAAGCAGCAGGGGGGGGGAAGCGGGGGCTGGGGGGGCGGGGGAGACGGTCCCTCCTCTGCCTCCTGGGCCTGCCCCGGCGCTTGCAGCCTCTGCCTCCCTCCCTCCTCCTCCCCGTCCCTGAGTCCCGGAGTCAAACAAAGAACTGTAGCAGGCTCTCCCCAACCCCCTCCCTCCTCCTCCTCCTCCTCGTCCTCCTCCTCCTCCTCCACCTCCTCCTCCTCCCCTCCCTCCCCACCAGCAGGCTCCCTCCTCCCTTCCGGTCTCTTCCTTTAACTACCCGCTCCCACAGCCTCCCCCAACTAGTCCCCCCCCCCACCCGTCCACCCCAACCTTTACACACCCCTGTAGCCCAGCCCTGTCCCCGCTAGGGAAACCGTGGAGTCCCTTTGCAAAATGAAAGGCATCCGAGAGCAGGGGGAGTGGGAAACCAGAGTATCGCTTAAAAATCGCGAGCCACAACATAATTATTTTAACAGCCAGAGGAATTGTGTTAGCTATTTTTTAAGGAGGGGGAAAAATAAACCTAAAGAAAGCAATAAAAATCAGACTACAGCCCACAGCAAATAAGGTACGTAAAGTAGTCCCTGACAACCCCTACACACAACACCCCCCCACACACACACACACCAGTTAGCAAAACTCTCCACTCTACCCAATCCCTAGCTATGGCTACTTTAGAACAGGTCCACCCACAATAATAACTAACACCATTTAATAATGTGTTTCTTGACACTCATTCGGTATTAATTTTATGCCAACCACTGTGCTAAGTGCTTTGCATAAATTATCTCAGTAGCCCCCCCCCCGTCGGCTGGAAGGTAGGTATTGATATTTAAATGCCCCAGATAAGGATGGAGGCTCTGAAAGGTTGTGACCTTTCCAGGTCCCATTTAGCAGCAGGTTTGAGCAGACAGTCCAAGTTCTAAGCCATAAGAAACGAGACGTTCTAATACCATCGCCAACTTCAATACTTAGCAGAGAAGGGCGGCCATAGCTATCAGGAATCTCAGAAGCGGGCAATGCCAGAAGCTCATCCACCTACCCTCACAGATAGGACACCTCGACTTTTCAGCATAACATTGTTTCCTCGTTTTGGTGAGAGGAGGTGCAGGGGGCTGTCAGGGATGAACTGGTGCGTATGCCCACGCACAGCCCTCAGGGCAGCTGTCTTGCAACTACACCCTTTTAAACTCAAGATGGGAAAGGGGCAACGTGACCCTGGGCCATGCAGCAGGTGGGAAAGTAAGAAGACTCTGGGAGACTCTTCCAAGGTCGCGCGTGGGGGTACAGGGAGCGCAGGAGATTGGAGAGGGAATTTGTCTATGGCAATCTAGAAAAAAAAAATGACCCAGAATTCTCTCAACCCAGCAAAGGGTCAAAGTCTTTCAGGCCACACCACACCCGCGCCCCTCCCCCTCGCTAAACTCCAGGCCAGGGTTTCCCACCTGCTGGATGCTAATGCCAAGGGAAAGGAAAGGGGAAAGAGATGGCACGGGACTGGAACGGAACTCCGGGCAGAGGTGGGAGGGAATGGAAAGGGGGAGGAGATCGCATTGCCTGGCAACCGTCCCGGGGCACGTGCACTGGTGACATCATCCCAGGCCACCTCTAACACAGACCTTTGACTCCTACCAGTGCGGAGACGGCTCTGGCTGGCTAGGTTTCCGGAGAATTACTCTACGAATTCTGGGAACCCAAGGAGGAGACGAAAAGGAAACCCAGGTGTCCTGTCTGTATCTCTGGTAGCCCTAGCAGGACTTAATCCTAGGGAATCGGGTCATTCGCCAGCCTCCTCCCCTCAGCCTCCAGCCTTGACCTCCCAACCCACATTTGTGACTGTCCCGACACGCCCCTCGGAGATACTGCGCCTTCTTTCCTCTGGGCTTGATCTCCGGTTAGGGCCGGGAGACTAGGACGGGGCACCGAGTCCCGCGGGACTCCGTCTGCTATCTGCGGGATCCCCTGTGCCCCAGCTGGCCGCCAGCCGGAATCTGTCTGGGTCCCCAACTCTCCCGCCCCTCCCGCGCCGTTCCAGGGCGGAGTCTGTGGAGTTGAAATCAGGACACGCCGAGAGGAAGAGTTATATAACCCTCTGGAGAAGCAGAGGACGCGTGGAGCTGGGGACAGCCAGCCCGAAAGGAGCCAGGGGAGGTGCAAAGAGCACCGGGGCAAGCTAGGAGGAAATGTCAGGGAAAGCGTTGGTTTGCATACCAGGAATTTACAAGAAAAAAAAAAAGGTTCTGACGACCCTCTGGCCAAAAAAGTGACCTGGGCCACCAGGCGCTTTCTCACAGGGTCCTGCCGGGGTCACTGGCCGCAGCCCGGCCTGGGCGGGTGAAGCCCCGGGAAGGCGCGCCGGTACCCGCTCCCCCAATCGAGAGCTCGGGAGAGTCGTGGCCGAGCCTGGGGGGCCGGAAGCCACAGCTCCGCCCAGCCCACCTGGGAGCTTGGGGCGCCAGCGAGGGGCGGCGATGGGGAGCCAGGCCCATGTCCACCATCCACGCCCGGCTCAGGAGCGCACCCCCGCCCAGACGTCCCGGCCCTCGGGGCTTGAGAAACGCAGCGCGGGACCATTTTGCAAACACAGACTTAAAACCCGAGGCGAGGTGGCGGGGGAGGAAAGGAAAAACAAACCACGCCGCCTCGCCGCGCAGGCGCACGGGGCAAGCTGGGCGCGTGCGGTGGAAGGGGGTGCAGCGGGAGCGCTGCGTGTGGGAGCGCACGTGCAGATCCCGGGGAGCCGCCGCCCCCTTCTCCACCGCCCTGGCTCCCCAGCGCTCCGCGAGGACAGCTCGCCATTGGCCGCCGGGGCCCTGACGTCCGGCGTCCGCCGCAGCGGATTGGACGGGAGAGGGAGAGTGGGGGAGTGTGGCGGCAGCCCGTCGCTGGGGCAACCGAGCACACAAGCCCGGCCAGCCCCAAAGAGCGGTCCTGCCTCGCTCGGCGCGACCGCCCAGGCCGTTTCTGTCGCATCCCAGCTCTCGGGGTCCTCGTCTCCCGGAACCAGGTGTGCTGCCTTCGGCCCTCTCGACACCCGGCTTCCACCCCAGGCCGGAGCCGAGTCTGCACCTCGGGCACCGACGCAGCCGGCACGCCACCTCCCTTCACTCCGGGCCGGGAGCCCCGGCTGCCGCCCGCCACCCACACGCCGTCGGGGTGGGTGCCGGGCGGATGACGGGACGCCGAAGGCCAGCCTCGGCGCCCCTCTCCATCCCCCAGGCCGCGCGCCCCTCGGCCATCTCGTGGCTGCGTGGGAAAGGTCCAGCGTGGGGACCAGGGCCCGAGCCCTTCCAGGGGACTGGCCGGGGCCTGGGGGAGCGACCCAGGCGGAGCGAGCGCGCGCGCCGGAGGTCACGGGGCGGGGGCGGCCTGACGGGGCCCCCGGTGGCCCCGCGCCTCACCTCAGCGGGCCGTCGCCTCACCCTGCACCCGTCGCGCTCCGCAGGATCGACCGGCCCCGCCCCGGTGTCGGCCCCCATCCCCGCGGGGACTGGGAGGTTTTCAGGGCCTCTGGAGCCAAGACCACAGTTGTCCCGCTACCTTTGCCCTGCTCTTTTCTGGGGGGCCTGGATGTCCTGCGCCCCCACTTTGCTACTGCTTTCCCCAAGACTCGAACGCCCATCCCTAGCCCGACCCCTCCAGAGATTCTGACGTCCCGCATCCCCCTTACACGGAGATGGTTTCCCTTTTACCAAAGCTCCCTGAGGCTCCCCATTACCTGGTTCTGGGGGTCCCAGAGATTCAGGATCCGCGAGCCCTCTCGGGGGTCGAGCGGCCCCCCCACACCGTCGCCCAGACATGGGTTGGGGGGGCCGCTCCACCCCGTGGCGCAGTTTGATTTTTTCCAACACAAACACCCGCCCCGCCCCTTCCCGGCCCCGCCCCTCCGGGCCCCGCCCCCGAGCCGTGGCCCCGCCCCTCGACGCTGAAGTCCCCGGCTCCGGCTCCGGCTCCGCCCTGCCCTCGCTCCCGCTAGCCTCAGCGCTCAGGTCAGGTAGGAGTTCCTAGGAAGGACTGCAGGGCTTAAGGTGCGGCGTGCGGAGCCCATCCCGGACTCTCACCTGACAAATCTCTACTCCGTTTGGATCCCGCGCCCTTCCGAAGCAAGCTCCGCCCCGCCTGCTCCCGCCCGTCCCGGGAGGCTTGGGCACGCCTCCCGCCCTCCGGAGGCCGCCCCGCTTCCCCCGCTCGGTTCTAGCTGTAGCCGCTCGTTCCCACTAGGAACCGCCAGCTTCCCTCCGCCCCAGCACACACTGAAACACCATTCCATTGAGAGGCTTGGGTTTGCACGTGTTTTACTGCGCTGAGCTCCAACACAAGTCTTCCACCTTGTCGGCTGGCGCCGCTGGGTACCTTCGGGGCGCCGTTAGATGCTGGATTCATCTGCGATCAAAGCCTGAGATCCCCCTGTTAGTTCAAGGTCTTAGGGCTTCCGAGCCCCTCAGGAAGGAGGGGGCGGGGCGGGCCCCTCAGCTGTCCAGGCTCTTCAGTATCGGGAAGGAGGGGGCGGGCCCCTCAGCTGTCCAGGCTCATCAGTAGCGCGGTGCCTCTCTTGATCCAGTGATCAGGTGTCATGGCTCCCGAGCGGAGATCGATGCCTATGACGAAGGAGGCTCGGTCCGTGCTGCCTGCCCGGTTGGGATAGTAATAGCAGGGGCAGGAGTACATGCCTAGGGGCGAGGAAAGGAAGTCAGACTCTGGAAGGTCAGGGCCGGTGCCTTTGAGGGCTGGAGCAGGGGTGGGCCGGCGGGGAGCTTAGTATCAAACAAGAGATGGGAAGGAGCCAGCTTCCCACCCTTGGCGCTTTTCTTGCGGCTCTCCGTTGGACGGAAGTGGATGGTGGGCATCAGGCACACTAGCTGCATGGGCTCTGCCTCCACTAAAGATGAGTTCTTCCGGTCCCAGCCAGCACCCTCCAGGTACAGGCCCCGAACCCAGACACCATCCTAAAGAGAGACAGATTTGGGGGGAAGTTCAGACCCTAAGTTGACAATGCTTTTGACCTAACCCTCTGCCCACCCCTTCCAATTGACTGCCCACTTTTTTGTCCAGGATCCTCCTCCACCCTTTGCTTAGAAGCCCACACTCAGCTGCCTCTCACCTTGGGTGGGTACACCAGGTTGCTGTCATCTACGGTGGAGACTATGAATTCCCAAGAGAGGCTGTCCACTGAAATCTGTGGGTGGAAGGTGACATCGAGGGAGGCCTCCAAGGAAAACAAACATACCTTCCCACCCTGCCCACTTCGGGCCATCCTGGGCGCTCACATTGTTCTGGCGCGCAGAGGCCTGCAGCACAGCAGTGAGGAAGCCCGTGGGGAAAGTGAAGCCAGACAGCCAGAAGATCACAGGAGGGTGGGCTCGGCTGGCCCACAGCTCAAACTGTTCCACACGCACAGCCAGGTCCCGCGTCCACGACGCCAGAGGCTTTTGTGAGGGATATGCCTGGGAAAAGAAGCAGGGTGTGTGTTTGCTTGTTCCATGGTGCTTTCACACTCTGGGCAGCATCAGCTCCTGCTCTGCAACTACAGTTGGTCCAAGCTCTCCAAAATTAACTCGGGCTGGGGGTAGCATAAAATAGCAACTACGTATTAATAACAATGAGATCACTACAAGAATATCCTCTATCCCAAATGTGCAGGGCTAGAAGAGTTTCAGATTTCTCATGGGGTTTTGCGGTGTGTGTGACATGTTTGCATAGACTACTAGTTGAGGGTCCCTAATTCAAAAGTACCACATATAGTACTTGGGGGAGGGAGGTCTTTGAAATATCCTTGCAGAAGTTAAATGAATACATCTGTGAGTTAAATTCTGCAGTCTGAGAATGGCAGAGCCAGATTTCAACACCTTGAGCCTCTCTGAAGCTTGGAACCCCATGCTCTCTGAAGTCTGCCCTTTGCCTCCTAAGAATGAAGTGAAGGGGAGGGGGTTGTCCAAGGCTAGGGTGGGCAGGACTGGGATCTTGCCTTTCCCCAGAGTGGAGGCACATGGGCATCAAAGATGCAATTGAAGATCTCTTCCAGGCTTGTTGACATGACAATGAGGCCCTGGATGCCCTTCTCCAGGTCTGTCAGGGAGAACCTGGGCGGGAAGAGCATGAAAGGGGCACAGGCCTGCGAGAGCCGCCCCAGGTGTGAGCTGGGGCCGTTCTCCCCCATTCCACGCCCTGCATGTCCCTCCCGCCTTACAGGATAGTCTTCATCAGCTTGTTGTATCTCTGGATCTCCTGCAGGAGGACCACATTGAGGGGGGACGGGTCGAGAGCCAGCAGCTTCCGAGTGCCCTCGTAATCTATCATCTCGGGGATCTTCTGCTTCACGTCGGCAGCCAGCTCGAGGACCTAGGAAGGCAGAGGCTGGGGCTGGCCTGCCCTTCTCCAGCCTTCCTTCGCCCCAGGACATCCTCTGTCCCTACCTTCTCTTCTCGGCTCTGGCCCCCAATCCTGGTGGGTGTGATCTGGGGTTGCAGGGAAAGCAGAGTCTCAAAGAGGGTCCGGGCCTCAGTGATCTGCGAGGCCACATCAGCATTGGGGTGTTGGCCAAAGGCCTCAGGGGGGTCCATGCTGGGCAGCATGCTGATGTATTCTTTGTAAGAGGCCAAGGTCCCATCCTTTGGGATGAAGTAAGTCTCCAGTACAGACAACCTGGGCAGCCAGGGCACAGAATCACCACATGGCAGGACCTGAGCTTCCACACCAAACCAAGACCTCAGGCTCCGTGCATTCCCACTTCTTGTATGAATGGTGGCCTCCCAACTCCACAAATTCCGCCTCCTCCCAACCTCCCAGTCTTCAAACGCACACGCTCAACCCTCGCTCCAGGTCTGTTTAAATCCTTGCATCCCTCACCGGTAGTTGGGAGTAGAGAGACTCAGGTCACAGAAATAATCATTGATGTAGGTGGTGAGCAGGCGCCGGTCCCAGTCATCTGTGACGTGTCCACCATAGTTGACACCAGCAATGAGGTATTTGAGGGCGTCCCAGGGCGTTTCCTCATACTCATCCAGGTAGAGGCTCAGCAGGTTCTCAGACACCTGGGTGTGGCCACGGGGTGAGGGCGGGGGCCTCCCTCAGCTTTCTGGCATCCCGTATCCCCACAAAAGAGCCTCGGGGCAAGAAGTATGAGGAGAAAGGGCTGACATGGGAAACTCCTGGTCAGCACGAACCTCAAAGTCAGAGTCATTGAAGCCGTAGACAATATTCCAGCCAAGTTGCAAAAACTTCTTGCGCTCAAGTAATATAGAGTGGAAGAAACAGAGCGCAAACAGCAGCTTCTTGTATTTGGCAGGTTTGGAGCAGTGAGTAAACTGCACTTCTGGTATCAGTTGGTACAGACGAGTCATGTTGGCCTTCAGACCCTGAGGACAGGGAAGCACCGTGGGCTGATATGGAGGGTGCCCACACACAGGGCAGGGCCTTCCCACACTGTGCACACTGCTGGAGTCCTCCCTTCTCCCACTGTTACTAATGGGGGGGTAGTGCTGGACAGTGAGGCACAATCACTACACCCCTCCCTCCCCGTTCTGGGGACAAGCTCATCCTGTAGGTCTGGCTGGCCTGGGACGGCCAGGTAGAGCAGGTGGGCCTGGAACTCAGGGCCCTCCCTGTCGTCCTGATAGTGCGAGGACTACAGGCGGGCACTGCAGCAGCCGGCCCTTCCTCCACGTTGACTCAGTCATGATGCCCCTGATGACGGAGCCCATTCAGTTTGCAAGTGCCAGAACGTATGGATGAAGACAGGAAGTGTATAAAAAGCAATTAGCTTTTCAATGTAATCTGTTGCATTTTATTTCAATGCTGGGGATTGAGGCTCAAAGCCTTGTTCATTCCTGGAAAATATTCTACCACTGAGCTATACTGCCAGTCTACTGCAACTGAGATTTTTTTTTTTTTTGAAATGTATAGAATCGAAAGTATGGGCATACACTTGGGAGAGCAAAGTAGGAGGATCACAAGATCAAAGCCAGACTGGGCTACATAGCAAAAGGAGAAAAGGAAAAACGACAAACAAAAAGGAGGAGGAGGAGAAAGCAGGGCATTCGTCTTTAATTCTGTAACCCTGGGCCGGGGGAGGCAAGCAGACCTCTTAGAGCTCAAGGCCAGCTTCATCTACAGAGCTGGTTCAGGACTGCCAGCGCAGATTGTGACCTGTGTGGATGTGTGAAGTATAGCATGAACGTCAAGCACACCGAAGTGGGAAAATAAATCATGTGATATGGTAGCATTTCTGACACAGAATTTTGTGTTAAAATTATAAGAAAATTACCAACAGTATTCAGATAATGGCTTCCGGGCCTGGAGAGAAGGCGGCAAGACTGAGCAGACGCTTTAGAACACGCTTGTTCTGCTACTTTTTTCAAAGCAAGCCGTTTTGAAAGATCTGTTCATTTTATTCTATACGTGAGCGTCTGGCCTGCGTGTATAATGTGTATGCTTGGTGTCCATGGGAGTCAGAAATCAGATGTTTTGGGTCTCCTGGGACTGGACTTAGGGTGCCTGTGAGCCACCGTCTAGGCTGGCCTCACACTCAAGGATCTGCCTACCTCTGCCTCCTGAGTGCTAGGCATAAGGGTGTGCACCACCAGTGCCCAGATCTTTAAGGGTCAGTAGTGTTGTGTTTGATATCATTGTATTCAGCAGTGAACTTGTGAAATCAGAGATAAAATTCTCAAGAGAGCCGGAAGGAAGGAGAGAAAATGAGGCCAGGCATCCAGGTATGAACTTGAAAAGGGAAAGCAGTGGGCAGAGGCAGGATGTCCGTGGTATGAAAAGGACAGACATGGGAACTAGACCCACAGGGTGGCTGCATACTCCCGGGTCCTCGGTGCCCTGGAAAGCAGGAGTGGCAGTTGTGATGTGGTGTTGACTGTGAAATGAGCTAAGAAATGTTAAAGGTATTACAGAGTGGAGCTTGGCACGGAAAAACCACTCGGGAAGTGCTACTGGTGCTATGTGCCGGGAGCTTGGCATGCAAGAGAGAGATGGGGGAGTTTAGAAAACCACCAGAGTCAAAGAAAGGCGTGCTGTCATGAAGGCAGGAAGCCCTCTCCAGTGCCACTGAGGAGAAAGGCGAGCGGGCATGCTGGCTCTTGGCCACTCTACCTTGGGTGGCTCTGTGGTCATCTTGATGCTGGCCTGCAGGATGGAGATGGGGAAGTCGGGGTGAGGGCTGGAGCTGAGCCAGAGGCGGAAGGAAGGGTGAGGGTCCTCCACCTGCAGCTGCTCCACCAGCTTGTCCAGATGGGGCATCCAAGACAGTGACAGGTGGCAGTTGGCCAGGAACACCCAGTGTCCTGCAAGAAGGCACCAGGTCAACAGGGATCCGTCCTCAAGCTTCCTGACCCCACCTGCTTTGCACTGAGGGGCCACAGGGCTGGTGTCTGACACCCAGTGTTATTTCTGGGGTTTATGGAGAAGCAGGAGCCGCAATCATGGCAGGCGGGCTGAGGATGAAGATTTCCTGGGAAGAGGACTGGGGCTGAGCAGTGGACAGGAGAGGTGGCGCCTGTGCCAGAGTCACCAGAGAGGAGGAGCCTCGGGCAAGAGAACCCCTCACAAGACTGGGCTGTAGGCAAGCCTGCAGGGGATTTTCTTAATTAGTGATGGCTGCGGGAGGGCCCAGCCCTGGTGGGTGGAGCCACCCCGGCAGGTGGCCCTGGGTGCTGAGCAGCCACAGGGAGCAGGGCAGTGAGCAGCACCCCCACGGCCTCCGCCTCAGCTCCCGCCTCCAGGTTCCTGCCGAGTGAGTGCCCGCCCTCACTGCTTTGGGGTGAAGGGTTCTGTGGGAGTGGGAGTGAAATAACCCTTCCTCCCCGAGCAGCTTTGGCCATTTTGGTGTTTTAACAACAGTAATTAGCAGCAGTAACCCTGGCCAAGACAGCTACTAACCCTGCAGCACGCCCTCTCGGAGGAGCCGAGCAGCAATGGGGGCCTGCCCCTGGCCCAGGGACAGGGCATGGAAGCGGTGGGCCATGCCTGTGTGTTCCGCCAGCTGAAGCAGAGCGCTGGTGGGGTCCACACCGGGGGACAGGATGAACACTAATGGGGACCGAGGGCTAGAATCCTCCATCACCTGGAAGAACCAGGGGGAGGGCCGTGAGGAAGCCACAGCGGGGTGCCGGGCGGGGTCTATGGGGCTGTGTGGGTGAGCAGGCGAGCAGGCGCTGACCAGTTTCATGTTTAGCACGGGTGGCTCGATGAAGCGGGAGCCGAGGTTGGAGATGATGAAGGAAGTGACGCAGAAGGCCACGCGGTCCTGGCGCAGGGAGCGGACGATGAGCATTCTCTGCATCTCGTTGCACGCGTTTTCCCACTCTCCTGGAGAGGGGAGGGCAGCCCGGGGGTGAGGCTGGAGGGAAGCTCAACAGGGGGCTCTTCAGGGGCTGCAGTTATGGGGGCAGAGGCTGGATGCCAGGCACCTGGCAGCATGGCCTTCTCGGGCGAAGAGTTGGTATACCACAGGTGCCAGTCCCGAGGGTACTGCTCGAAGGAGTTCATGAGCCCGTGGAAGTTGGTCAGTTTGTCCAGCTCCGTGATGTTGTCCCAGTAGGCATCTGCCAGCCAGCTGGTACACGGGTTGTCCATTTGGCCCTCCCGATCCAGAACCTTGAGGAAAAGAGAGGAGAAAGATGCCTGGAACCCTGGAAAGAAGATTCTAAATGTTCCAACAAACGGGGGAAACGTTTGTTGTGATGGGTATGCCGACTACCCTGATCCGGTCATTATACATACACACATATATGAGGCATGCATTGAAATGCGTCATAGCAAGCCAGGCGTCCTGTCACGCCTGTCACCAAAGCACCCAGGCTAGGCAAGAAAACTCCCAGGAATTCAAGGCCTGCCTAGGCTATTACAGTGAGTTTTAGGCTAGCCTGGGCTATAAAAAGAGAGAGAGACGTATTTGTATCTGAAGTCTTATCTCATCTTCCATGTGCTCAACATGGTTGATAGGAAAAGCCAACATGATTGAAGAGAAGAGAGCAGAGGACTGGAGGCCTCCGACAGAAAGCCCCCCTGGGACCACCTCAGAGGAAGATTCAGTTCTTCAGGTTCAGCTGGATGCCCAGAGAGGCTCGGGAGACCTCAGAGCAGCGGGGCCTCGAGCCCAAAGTGAGGAATGACACAGGAGGCCACACCGTCTCCCCAAAAACAATTTTAATTATATGGACAGACTTTTTTCTTTTCTTTTTTTTGAGACAGAGTTTCTCTGTGTAACCTTGGCGATCCTGGACTAACTTTGTAGACCAGGCTGGTTTAGAACTCACAGAGATCCTCCTGCCTCTGAGTGCTGGGATTACAAGTGTGTGCCTTTAATCCCAGCACTCAGGGATATAGAGGCAGGTGAATCGAATTAAGTTTGAGGACAGCCTGGTCTACAAAGCCAGGACAGCCAACGCTACAACCCAAAACACTGGATTGTAGGAAAAAAAAAGGGGGGGGGGAACCCTACTGAATTAGATAACCTGTATACTTTTAGCATCAGAATTGATCCCAGTTAGAGAAGCTTCCAAATGAAGGGTACAACTCAAGAGACAAAGAAAGCAGATCCCCCTGCATGGAGACAGCTTAACAAACCAGGTGAAGAGGGACAGAGTTCATCAGACAGGCTGACTGGAAATCCTGATGCTGAAGTGGATCGTTGCTGAAGGATCAGCTGACCAGGACTGCAGTTATGTAGGCTCATCGCATCAGTGGCTGAGTAGAACTTCATAAGGACATTCAGACTGTTGAGTTTGTGGGATTGATAATTATTTCTATTGAAAACGTTAAATTGTATACAACTTTTAGCTTAAACAGAAAGGGGAAAGTTGTAGAGGAATTTTAATTCAGAACATGGCTGCTCTGGCAAGTGATCACATCCAAAGACCTTATAGGTCTGTGTGATCTGGCTGGAAAAGAAACACACCTTTAATCCAGGAGACAGAGGCCAGAAGATCCCAGTTCAAGGCCAGCCTGGTATAGAGCAGGTTTCAGGTTAAAAAACAAAACAAAAGCTTAGCTCTACGCATGGTGGTACATGCCTTTAATCCCAAACTTTGCCTAAAGTTTGTTTGCAGAAGGAAGCACCCAGGATTGAAAGTGTTGTCTAATTGAGTGGCAGAAAAAGTAATGAATTAGGGAATCAGAAAGATTTGACAGATAGAATACGGCCTGTTCTCTCAGGAGCGCAGATAGGAAAGGGAAGTTATTTAAGGAAGAGAAGAGGAGGAAACAGATTTAGCACCAGTAGTGTTTTACAGAGAGATGTTGAGAGAACCAACGACACAGGTGAAGACTGAATGAGCCAGAGTTTGAGAAGGAGCCAGGAGATCAGAGCAGATTGCTAGGGTTAGTTTGAGGCCAAGCAGAGCAACTCAGAGGCCGAGAGAAAAGCCAGATTGAATAAGTCAGCTGGGAGAGGAGTTGGAGCCAGAACAGCTTGAGTTGAACCAGCCAGCCCAGAGCTCAGAAAGAACAAGGGTGAGCTTATTCAGCAGTGAGTCTCAGAGGCTGAAAACGTTCTAGGCCTAGGTTAGATTGTTCGGAGGCTAGAAGCTCCCAGGACTAGGCCAAGACGACAATTGAAACAGGCAAATAAAAGTTCCTTTGGAACCCCACCACTGTGCGTACGCCTGTGTCTCCAGTGTTCGTTTTCTATGAAACAGAGTGAATAATGAACGAAGACATGGCTACAGGAATCCAAGATGGCTGCTGTGCCACTTTTACTGAGTTATAGACGGGGTGGGGTGCTATCGCTGAGACCCCGAACAGTTCAAGTTTAGGAAGCTGGTGCCCTCTGGTGGTTTAGTGGCAGAAGTAGCTCCACACCTACCGCTGGTGGACTTCCCGCCGAATCCCACGCTGCTCCGTCCTGTTCCTATGCTCACTCTTTAAAACTGGAAATCTGGAGCTTTCCCCCTGTGGTGGCTGCGCTGTGTGTGGTTTAGGAGTGTGTGGTTTAGAAGTGTGTGCTGCATGCCTATGACTGTGTGAGCCTGCGGAGGCCAGGGAATGGTGCTGGGTGGCGTCCTCTACGACTCTCTCCTTGTCCCCTTGAGATAGGATTGCTCATAGAACTGGAAAGTATGGGGCTAAGCTAGCCGGAAGCTGCAGGCCCCAGGCTGTCTGTCTCTACCTTTCGCCCTCATGCTGGGTTAGGAGGTAGGGGAACCTCACCTCACTTTTTACTTACTACAATTTCAAATTTTTTTAAGGGTGAGAGCCAGGTACATGTGGGTCCCAGGTGAGAGGCGAGTGCGTCAGGCCAGCCCCATGTCGCAGGTGTGCCCTGTCCCTGGCATGCCTTCTCCTTAGATCACTCTGGAAGCGCCTGCTGCTGAGCAGCCCCAGCTTTGACCCACCTCGGGGAGGTGCCCTCCGACGCACTCACCACACCCCCACGCAGGAAGAAGTTGTACTCGTCCATGTTGAGTTTCCCTGAAGTCTCCAGGATTTTGGCACACATGTGAAAACTGAACAGCAGCTTGTGGCGTTCAAAAAGGGTGCGGCAGGTGTACCTGGGAGAAAGGGACAGGAAAGGTGGAAGAGGTGGGGGGACATGGAGAGAGATGGCCCACAGAAACAGTGTCACACACAGGACAGTAGCCAGGGCCTGGCCCAATCCTCCTGGGAACAACCAAGGACTCAGGGTGCCTTGAGAGATAGACATAGCCCCCCCCCCCAGGTCAGCCATAACCCAGCATCGGTTCAGTTTAAAAAGAAACAAAAAAACAAAACACCAATTATTCTCTTGATGTCTTGCTGTCCTTGGGGGAAGTCATGCCCAGCAGGGAGGCCATGTGCTCTGACAGCAGGGACATAGAGCTGGTCACGAGCCATGAGGAGGCCCACGCATGGGGGGGGGGGGGGAGTGTTGTCAAGGGAACGTAAGTCTGGTGGCCGGCTGTGTCTGCTGCACTTAGAAAGCCTCTGGGGAGGGGGAGGAGCCCAGGGCTCCAGGAAGAGCTCAGCATGAGGAGAGCCCAGGGGGACAGGGCAAGGGGTGAAGGTCAACAGTACTTCGCAGGCAGCTGGGGTGAGACTGGGAGGTCCCAGAGGCTTTGGGGATGCTCAGGATAGTGTAAGCCACTAGCAAGAATGTGTCTAAAGTGTGACTGCCAGAGGACAGACCACGGACACAACAGGCAGGGTGGGCATGCTGTGCGGCTCATGTGGAAATACACATCAAGGCCCTGGTGGCCAAGGGAGAAGGGGGGGGGGGGAGATGTGGCCGGAAACGTGCATAAGCAGAACCCAGCAACCAATCGCCTATGTGTGTGAGTGTGTGTGAGGGGGAGGGCTGGGTTGGTGGGCATGCCATCCAGGATTGAGGCCCCTGGTGGAAGAAAGAGGGCAGAGCACAACTCTGATCTGAACAGGCTGTCCATGAGGGGTCTGGAGGCGAGGCCAGGTGGAGAAGGACTCTGCTGTTCAGAATGTGATCCACAGGCTGGCATGATGGCTTGGGGGGTAAGGGAGCTTGCTGCCAAGCCTGAGGGCCTGAGTTTGGTCCCCGGAGCCCGTAAGCTGGGAAGAGAGGGTGGACTATCATAATCTCATCTTCACAAGACCATGAGTAGCGCATGGGTGCTGTCCACCACAAATGCTTAATAAACGGAATGTAAGTTTAAAAAATAAAGAGTTAAACAGAGCAGGATCAGCAGCTCCCCGGAAGCTTATCAGAGATGCAGAATCCCGGACCCTTCCGCAGACCTCCTGAATCCCACTCTGGGGAAGGGACACCTGTCCACGTGTCTTTCCATCTTTGTAGCTATTATGTGCATGTCTGTGTTTGTGTCCATGTGTGGGTGGGTAGGTGCACACGTATGCACAAAACGTGGAGGAAAAGAGTGAAGAGCTTTCCTCGATTCTCTCCACCTCCTTTTCTGAGACGGGATCTCTCACGGAACCTGGAGCTCATCAGTTTAGCCAGTGCGGCTGCCCGAAAGGTTTCGGGGATCATGTCTCCCAAGTACTCACCACGGTGCCCGGCTTTTCATCTGTTTTCTGTTTGTTTTCTAGGGATTTGGGGGATAGGTGTTGAGACAGGGTTTCTCTGTGTAGCCCTGACTATCCTGGAACTTGCTCTGTAGACCAGGCTGGCCTTGAACCCGTAGAAATCCCCCTGCCTCTGTTCTCCCGAGCTGCTGGGATTAAAGGAGTGAGCACCACCCCGCGTGGGCCCAATTTTTGGTGTGGGTGCCTGGGGTCTGAAGTCAAGCCTCCGTGCTGCCCAGCAGGCAACTTACCCGCTGAGCTCCTTCCCACCCTACGCCCAAATCCGTATTTAGGGACCTGTGGGCGGGGCGCGGGCCGTGTGGGCGGGGCGCGGGCCGTGTGGGCGGGGCCGGCGCACCTGTAGACGGCGTGGGTGTGGTAGTCGTTAAGGTACTCGATGCGGTCCTCCAGCTTGGTGCTGCGGTGGCTCTTGTCAATGCTGAGGACGAAGAGGCCGATGTAGGCGTCCAGCGAGAACTGGTACATGGGGTCAATGCGGCCCATGTCGTTGAGCACGAAGAACAGCACGGAGGCCCGCTGGGCACACGGACGGTAGGCCTGCGGGTGTGGGGTTCCGTGTGTGAGGGCGTGCAGACGGCTAAGTGCCAGCGCAGCTTGGCTCGGTCACCTCTATGGCCCATCGCGGGTCTTAGACGGCTGTGAACGCTCGCGCTTCCTCACTGGCCGACTGGCTGTAAACAAAGCTGCCGGCCAACATCTGGGCGGGACGCGGAGGGGGACCTTCGAGGGGGGGTGGCTGGGGGAGAAGGCAAAGGCGGCAAGATTTGCCGCGGGACATGGAGCCGAAACAGGAGCAGAGCGGCAGGGCTGTGGCCGCGAGGGGGGCAGTGTCGCTGGGTAACCCTGGACAGGTGGTGGAGGTCCGCCCAGCTCAGAGGCCTGAGCCTTCAAGCAGTAAAGAGCCTGTGTCATTGCCTGCGCGGCTGCTGCATCCGAAAGGCCCCCTGTGTGCGGGCTCAGTGAGAGCCAGGGCCGCAGGGCGGCGGGAAGGGCCTCCAGCGTCCAGGCTGGGCCGGAGCTCACCTCTCGGGCCAGGTCAATGTTGATCTCCGTGGTCTCGCTGGTCTCCAGCTGCTCCGTCACCTCCGAGGCCGTGATCTTGGACGTCTGCAGCGTGTTCACCAGCTGCACGTCATCCAGCAGGGAGCCCGTGGCCTCGTTCAGCAGGCTGGGGGAGGCCAGGGGCGAGGTCAAGGCCGTGGGGGGCTCGGCAGGAGGACCCCAGGGTGCCGGCTGCGTGTGTGGGCACACTGTCTGGCCCCCGCAGGGCAGGCCCCGGGCTGGGGCCGGCGTCCTCACCGCAGAATCTCATCTTCCAGCTCCTTGAGCTTTCTCTTTCCCGCAGCAATGTTGATGACCAGCGAGTCCTTCTGCTCCTCCAGCTCTGGCCGCTCCTTCCGGACCACAATGCCCAGCAGCTGAGCTTCCAGACCCTGCGATGGCCGAGACCCGGGTGGGGGTTCCGTGGCTTTCTCTCGTCCTCCTTCGCCTCACCCAAGCTTGGCCTTTGCCCCGTGCTCCCTCCGGACGCCCCACCCTTCCTGCTCCCACCGGCACCTCACTGACCTGTTCCTTAACAGCGAAGTTGACAATGGTGGTCTTAGCTGAGGTCTCCGGGCTGTAGTGGGGATTGGAGAGCTTGGTGGTGAGGTAGAAGCGGAAGTTGGGATTGTACTCCACCTCCTTGTCACCGATGCGCATCAACATCCGGCCACCTGCGATCCGCGGACGGGTCAGGGGCGAGAACCTTGCCCACGCCCCCTGACACCCAGGTCGGTGACTCTGCCTGCCCTAAGGGCTCCACCGAGGCCTAATTCATAGGGCGTGGCCCAAGTGCCCCCTCATTGCACCCTGGACTCCTGCTCCAGGACCAGCACACACTAAGCCTAGGCTCTGACCAATTCGAGCCACCGATTTGTTGAGCACTGGGTTGAGCGTGGGGTCCAGGTATTCCTGCACGTTCTGAAGGAGCACCGGAAACCCGAACTGGATGGCCTTCTCCAGAACCCGGAGGTAGTCATGCATCTGCAGGTCGATGATCTGAAGGCCCTGGAGAGCGAGGGGTTGTCAGAGCATTGTGGAGGGGCACAACAGCCAAGAGCTGGGCCTTGCGAGAAGGCACCGCCTGGGACTCTCTCGGGGGCAACCTGACCCACTCCCACCCCACCCCCACCCCTCGGCCATACCTGGTTCCCTTCCATGTTCTTAATCCACTTGAGGGCTTGGGCCTGAGGGTCAATCATGAGGGCCCACCTGGAAGAGGAGGCCCGGTCAGAAGGCAGGCTCTGCCCCTCCCCTGTCCCCCACTTGGCAGGGGGTGTGGCCCTCCCCTATCCTCACACCTGTTGCCCCTGGTGACAATGATGCCGTTCTCGGTGGAAAAGGCGTCGGAGGGCAGGCCCTGGATGTTCCAGTCCCGGACTTTGGTAGGATTGGACAGGAAGCTATCAATGGCAAAGCGAGGTGAGCAGGGCACCTGAAGCTCCCGGATCTGAGGAGAGAGGAAGCCTGGAATCCAGCCGGAGCACAGCAGCGCTGCCCCTTGCCTGCACCTGTTCCACAGCACACCCCAAATGCCTGGCTCACCTTCCTGATCCAGATCTCATTGACGATCTCGTCCCGGTAGTTGGTGAGGAAGGGCCCCATGTAGGACAGGAAGGCAGCAGCCAGCAGGCAGTCGCCCACCAGGTAACCCAAGTCCTCCTCCAGGCCCTGGAGCACACAGGTCAGCATAAGTGCCCGGGGCCCCTGATCTCTGGAGATAGTGGTGATGCTTTGCAAGATGTGCAACTTTGCTTCTGGTCCAGATCAAAGCCGGCTTCCCTTCCTAAAGCCCTGTACTGCGAGACCTCCAGATAAGTGCCCTGACCTCTGACAGCAGCCTGCATGCTAATTACCCACTGATAAGATCTAACCCTTTCAGGGAGCCAGAGCTGGCGAGATAGAGATACAGGGCCCCTGTCTGTCATTTCTGGGAGATAAGCTGCTCCCACCCTCCGGCTCCCTGGCAGGACTCGCCCAGGACTCGCCCTTAGCTGGGACTCCATTCCGGCATCAGCTGTGAGGGGAGGAAAGCACCAGCAGCCCACACTGGTGCGTCTTCCCTGGCCTCTGCCCTCACCTGCACGGTCTCCTCCCACCGAGCCTTTTCACCGGCCAGCCCGGACACCAGCATTCCAGCGCGCTCCAGCTTGAGCTCCATCTCTTCTGACTTCTTACGCAGCTCCTCCTTCTGGGCCAGCTTCTCGTCGTACTGCTTCTTCAGCATCTCCAGCTTCTCTGCCACCTGCGAACGAGCGGCATGGCGTGGGCAATGGAACACAAGGCTCCAGGGCATGCTGTGTTAGGTCACATCCTGGCTTTGCCCTTGGCTCAATTAATCTATTTGAGGGCCGGTGAAGTTGAGTTACTAGTGCTTGTGTACACACACACACACACACACACATGTGGTGGGGGAGTATACCTCTGGAACCCAGCAATCTACTGGAAAGACAAGAGACAGAAACAGGAGAATCACCCAGAAGCTCAAAGGCCAGCTGCCTCATCAGTGTAGAAGAGAAGGCCTGAACTCTAGAAACCTCTCTCCTGGCCTCCAGATAAGAGCTTTTGCACACTCATACTCAGGTCACACAATTCATGCTTTGAAGGCTTTGCTTCCTCCTCTATGAAATGAGAATAATCCTACAGGCTGAAGGGTGGACCGAGGGATTCGCATTATATCAGATGAGCTTTGTTTTCCTTCCTTCCTCCCCTTAGAGCCCAGAACCATCCTGGTAATGAAACTCAGGCCTACGAAGAGGACGGAGACCTCATGGCAGCATGAAAAAGCACGTGTGAGGTTCAGGGCTGCGCACTGGTGGTGTCAGTCTCCCACACGGCAGGAAAATGAAAACAGCCTGTGAGAGAAGCTGGCAAGTGCCTGCTCCCCACAAGATTCCGGGGCTCTGCCGTCAGTGGCCCCGACAGCAACTTTCCTTCAGAGCTGCTGAAAGTGGTTTTCCAGTCAAAGGCGGGAAGCCACGCATGGTGGGTGGCCTGCAGAGCCAGCACTTGGGTGGCTGAGGCAGAGCGATCAAGGCCAGCCTGAGGTGTACAGATAGCTCCAGGCCAGCCGGAGTGACACATGTGAGGGTGTGGGTGGCGGGAGCAAAGGTCGGTGGCAGCTCCCCTGGTGCGGATGGCTACAGAGGAAACAGTAATTGAAAGGATGTCAGGGTTTCTTTCCGCTGGAAGCAATGTCGCGCTGGACGTGCCATTTGAAGGCTTACTGTCCCGGGCTGCGGAGGTGGCTGAGTTCAGCCGCTCTTGATCCAGGTTCCGTTCCCAGCACCACACGGCAACTCACAATAGTCTGTGAACCAAGCTCCAGCGCATCTGATGCCGTCGTCTGGCCTTTGTGGGCACCAGACACACACTTGGGGTACACAGAGTACAGCCAAAACACCTTACACATAACATTTTGAAAGTATCTTTTAAAGAATTGTGGACAAAGGGTTTATGGGGGTCACACCGTGACACACTTCAGCTTCCACGACGAGATTTTTTTTTCCTTTTTCTTTGAGGAGGAGGTTGTTGTAAGGGCAGAGGGCAGATACGAAGGGATGAGGAGATGCGTGAGACTGCGGTGCATGATGTGAAAGTCACAAACAATAAAAAGTTAAATGAAAAGAGCAAGCAAGCAAAACATTTGGCTCTTAAATTTCACAACCTTTATCAGCAACAAGAAAAAGTTTCTCCCAGCGGTCTACTTCTGTTCTGACTTGGTTTGAGCCAGGGCCGTCAGCAGTGTCCTGGCTTAACTGTCTGGGACCACAGAGTCCCCTTCTCTCAGCTGCAGCTGCACACGCTCTGCCTGCTTCCTCTTGCCAGGCTTTGTTCTCTGAGCATAGGTGGCTCAGAGTCCCAACGTTGTGAACTCCATGTTTGTCCACAGGATGAATCACTGGCAGCAATCTCTGAGATCCCATTGTTTAAACGCAAAGGAACAACTTAATTGCCCAGGATATGACTCACGGGGTGGGAAACCCTTCCAAGTGGGTTGCCTCACCTGTAGCTCTGACCTCCCAGAGGAGAGACGGTGAGAGGGAAGGTTTGAAAGGTCAGACGGGAGAGGGAGAGAGGACGGAGATGTGCACACAGGCAGAGGCCTCTTCTGGGCCGTGGGTCAGTCACCATGGTGCCACAAACGTGCTCCCTCGCCCAGCTCTGTTGGTAACTAAGCCACAGGTGGATAAAGAATGCTCGGAGCAGTGTGTGGGGTAGATAAAAGCTGGGACGGCACTAAGGTGTTGTCTTAGTTACTTTACTGCTCCTTTCCGGGGAGGAGACACATGGCAGGGCCACTTAGAGAAGGAAGCATTTAATGTGGCTTACCCTTCCAGAAGGTGAGTCCGTGGTCATCCTGCTGAGAAGCCCACAGGTGTGGCACTGCAGCCGTGGCCGAGAGATCCCCGCCCTCATCCACAAGCAGGAGAGAGTGTGGCCTGGCACCAGCTTTGTTTGTTTTGTTCTGTTTTCCAGACAGGGTTTCTCTGTGTAGTCCTGGCTGTCTTAGAACTTGCTCTGTAGACCTTGAACTTGGGAGATCCGCCTGCCTCTGCCTCCCGAGTGCTGGGATGAAAGGCGTGAGCCACCACTGTCCTGCTCTGGCATGGGCTTTTGAAACCTCAAAGCCTGCCCCCAGTGACTCACCTCCTCCAACAGGCCACACCTCCTAATCCTTCTAATCCTTTCAAAGAGTTCCACTCCCTGGTGACTAAGCATTCAAACACAGGAACCTATGGAGGCCATTCACATCACCACAAGTATGTATGTATGTATGTGTGTGTGTATATGTGTGTGTATGTATGTATATGTGTGTGTATATGTGTTTATGTGTGTGTGGATGTGGGATGCTACAGAGCACAAGGTAGGAAAGATTTTTTAAAATTTATTCTCTCATATATTACATCCTAATTGCAGTTTCCCCTCCCTCTTCTCCTCCCGGCCCCTCCTCTCCCCAGATCCATGCCTCCTCAGTTTCCCTTCAGAAAAGGGCAGGGCTCCCAGAGAAATCAACCAAACACCATATAACAGGTAACAAGACCAGGCACAAGCCCTCACATCAAGGATGGATGAGGTGACCCAGTAGGAGGAAAAGGGTTCCCAAAGCAGGCAAGAGCCAGAGACAGCCCCCTCGCACTGTTAGGAGTCCTACAAGAACATGGCGCTACACAACCGTGACATAAGCAGAGGACCTAGGTTAGACCCATACAGGCTCCTTGGTTGTCACTCAGTCTCTGTGAGCCCCCATAAGCCCCCACAAATCCTGGTTAGTTGATTCTGTTGGCCATTTTCTTGAGGAGAAAGACTTGTTGTGTATTCTTTTGCACCTTTTGAATTTCAAGGTAAAAGGTAGCTAATTTCAACATGAGTATATTCTTTAGGGAATGAAGTTATATATATTTTCTTTTTGTTGTTGTATATTTAAGACAGGATCTCTCTATATAGCCCTGCTGATCTAGAACTCACTCTGTAGACCAGGCTGACCTCCAGCTCCCAGAGATCTTCCTGCCTGTTCTCCTGAGTGCTGAGATTAAGGGTGTGCTACCACAGGAGATCTAGCATCTACAGATGGAGAATTCTCCTCTTCCTTCTTCTCTTTCTCCTCCTCCTTCTCCTTTTCTTTCTTCCTCCTCCTCCTTTTCCTTCTCTTTCTTCCTTCTTCTCCTTCTTCTCTTTCTCCTTTGACAGGGTTTCTCTGTGTAGCCCTGGCTGTCCTGGAACTCACTCTGCAGACCAGGCTGGCACAGGGACCCACCTGCCTCTGCCCCCAAGTGCTGGGATTAAAGGCGTGTGCACTACGCCCAACTTGAGAATTCTTTTGATAGTAGAACTTGACGCTTCTTTATGGTTTTAAAAAGTCAGTTGTGCACAGATCTTGTAGGACATTGCTTGGCTTTTCTATCCTACCCACAGTCACTCCCCCGCCCCCAGCTTCTGGAAAGCCCCTACCCCCACCTGTTCCCCTGCTTTTCTAGGCCCACACTTGCTACCCTGATCCTGCTGACCCATTCCATCCATGTGTGACCAGTCAATATCCCAAAGCCCAGTTCCAGAGGCTCCGGCAAAGGTCTGTCACCTCTGGAAGCACACACACACACACACACCCCGGCACACGAGGAGGACAGGGCCCTAGGGGCCTTTCCCCCACTATGCAAGCTCCACGATTCAGACAGATCCAAACAGGCCGTGGAGTGGGTGGGGAGGAGAGACACTTCAGTGTCGCAGAGCTGCGGGATTAGGTGGGCAGACAAGGCTATAGAGGCAGAGAGAGGAAGGGCTGCAGGAAAGGCAGAGCACTCACCTCCCTGAGCTTTTCCTGGGCCTCAGCCAGCGCGGCCTGCTTCTCCTGAAGCTGGGCCATGGCCGCATTCATTCGGATCCGCTTGGGCTCGACCACCCGATAGAGGCGCCCATACAGCTGTGGGGAGACGGGCCGGCTCACCCACTCACAGCCGGCTGCTCACCCACTGGCATGTCCCTTCCCCTCTGTGCCTGCCGCCCGCCTGCCCTCACTTCTGCCCCTACCTACCTCCATGGCGCGCACCCACATGCAGAGGGACTTGGCAGCCAGGGAGACCCTGCCGATGATGTCTGGCTGAAAGTCGGGCTGCGCACAGTAGGCCCCGATCTTCTTCAGCACCTTGTCTGAGATATTGTCCTTATCAAAGTAGATCAGTGACTTGATGAAGTTCTGCTCCCCTGTGTTGAGACATTTTGCGGCCTCAGCCTGTCTTTGTCCACCTAGATTGACACTCCTGCTCCTTCTCTGGCACCCTCTTAGCCCCCAGGGCCTCTGCGATCTCCTTCTCTTGGCAAACTCACCCATCCTAGCCCTCTTTCTGCATGCTCTGTACTTTCTGTGGGACAAGATCTGCCACTTTTTAAAGTTTTTGGTGGCTACATTCTGCTGCGTGAACCCAAAGCAGAGGAAGCCACAGAACGAAATGGAGGAGATGACTCAGTGAGTGAGTGCTTCCAGCGCAAGCATGAGGCCCCTGGTTCGATTCCCAGCACTTCAATAAAAAGCCACGAGTGGTAGCAAGCACACATGCTCCCCGCATTAGGGAGGCAGAGAGAACAGACTCTCTGGGGTGCCCTGGGCAATCATTGAACCTCAGGTCTCGGTCACACACTCTGTCTCAAAATAAAAACCGCTGAGTGCTTCCTGGGGGAACAACACCCAAGAATGACAGTTGGCCTTCACACACACACACACACACACACACACACACACACATACACACACACAGAGAGAAAGAGAGAGAGAGAGAGAGAGAGAGAGAGAGCAAAGGCGCTGCGCGGGACAGCGACACACAAAGAGAAAAGGGGACACAGAGAAAAGAGCCAGTGCTCATTTTCCACTTGTGTCCCTGTGGGCATGCGAAGGCACTCCCATCCTTGGCTCTGGTGATCGGTTCTGACAGCTTCTGAGCACTTTTCTTTTGGTTGTGGTGAGAGGACCCAGTTTCTGTTTCCTCCCAAAGAATTCTCATGCGTGTTCAGGTCTTCTCTCCCCTCCTGAGCTGTGTTCCTGAAGGTCCCTGTGGGATGTGGCCCTCTTGGAAGGCCTGGCACACTATGCTTTCTGAGGAAGGCCTGGCCACTCTGCTCCCCGCACCCTCAGCTCACCCAGCTGCCGCTTGGCCTCTGCCCAGGTGGGTTCGTTGCCTCGGAGAATCATGACGGCCTGCATCACAATCTCCACCTGGGCTGGAGGCCGACCGTATGACTTGATCTCCCCAATATCCTTCTTGTTCAGAGACTCCAGGGCCTGGGGAAAGGTTTCACCTCAGAGACCGGAGCCAAGGCAACTCAGACAGCAAGACAGCTCTTTCCTGGACACAGAGCCGACTGAGGCGCCATCCGCACCCGCCCCCCACTTCCCCAGAGTCTCAGGGGTCAAAGAATGCTGCTCTCCTCCGCCCCCTGGGCACCATGTCGTGCCCGCCTCAGGTACCCGCATGGCTTCTTCAAGGGCGGGCAATGCCTCCTCTAGATCCTT
>CM053757.1:54423505-54472555 GCA_028658305.1 Pachyuromys duprasi
GCCAAGTTCTCCACTTCAAACAGGAGAGACACCTAAGCGGACAGACTTCTGTCAGTTACCATCCGTGCCTCACCCGCGACCGAGGTTTGGAAGTGGCTGGTTTTCTGTGGGGCTCTGACTGGGCCCCACAGGCTCACATATGTGAATACCTCGTCCCCACAGAGCGTTGCTGCTTGAGAGGGGTTGGGGGTTAGGAGGTGTGGCCTTGGTGAAGTACTCACCGGAGGACTGTGTCATGGGAGAGGGCTTTGAGGTTTCAAAAGCCCACACCAGGCCGGTCTTGCTACCTCTCTGCCTTCAGATCGCGACGGGACAGGCTCGCTCCAGCGACCGCCCGCCCCGCCCCACCGTGCTCTACCATGACTGTAAGCAAGGACCCTATTAAATGCTTTCCCTTATGATGGCTGCCTGAGCCCCGGCGTCTCCTCACAGCTCCAGGACAGTGGCCAAGATACTTGCCAAAAGAAAGCTGCGCTATTCGAAATTACTCTTGGGAAAAACTGCTCTCTGGCTTGCATGAAGGCAAGAGTGAGCCACACGTGTGCCTGTTTACCATGGTGTTGTGAATTAGGGCAGGGGTGGGAGGGTCAGAATGAAAGAAAGAGGGAGGAGGGGAGGAGAGAGGGAGGGAGGGGTGGAAAGTAAGACAAAGGGGTGTGGCATCCCAAGGGCTCATAACCCTGGAACCTTTCGGAGAGCATGAAGGCCACACCTCACAAGTCGTGGGAAGGAGGCCGAGGACAGCCTAAGGCGTGATGTCTACACGTCATGCTCTTCACTGTACAGTTGTTCCCTGGTAGCAACGGTCCCCCTGCCTCCTCTGCCTGGCACGGAACCAGGAGGCTAAGGCCGGGCAAGCTCTCCCCAGGACTCCACCGTTGGCATGGAAAAGTACTTTGCTTCAACTGCATATATCCCAGAGTCCAGATCTTCCACCCAGTATGCTCACGTGGAATTCACTCTCAGCTTGCCAGCCTCCCCTTCAGCTCCCCTTGCATGTGCACAGCACGCCGCCTGGGCTGGGGATACCCCCCCCATCCCTCCACGGGCCCGGGATCCCTCCATCCCCGCATCCCTCTGCCTGGCCCCCGGGATACCCCCCGCCCCGCCCCCGATTCCTCCACGGGGCCCGGGATCCCTCCGTGCAGGAGCACCTGCTCAGGCATGGCGATGCGCTCTCCGTTGATGAGGGTCAGCACTTTGTTGTCGTCCATGACGGAGTTCATGCTCTCGATCCACAGCGTGTCCACGGGGCCATCGAAAAGGATCCATTTCTCATCTGGCCTCTCGTCTTGGTGGCAGGTGGGGGACAAGGGAAGCGGGGCGTCCCTCTCTGCCCTGCGCACCCCCCTCCCTCAAGGACCGCGGGCACCTCCCCCCGGCGGGCACCTGCACACGCCACCCGCATGACGCTGGACAGGATGCCGTCCGTCCACTCGTTGGTGCTCAGGTCGTATTCCCCGTACAGCTCCCCTAAGGACAGCGCCTTCGGGTTCAGGGGGAACTCCTAACGGCAACAGCAGAAGGACTTGCGGGCGCCCAGGCCCAAATGCCCTGCCATCCCAGCGCTCGAGCCCAGGTGCCTCCCCCGAGCCCAGCCCCCCTCCCAACCCTGGCCTTCCAGGCCTCCCCCGAGCCCCCCAGGCCCAGGCCACCCCGGCCCGTACCCTGACGATGTTGAAGTTGGGCTCCCCGGCGCGGCACAGCGAGGTCAGGGAGGCCTGCAGGATCTTCCAGGACGTGGTCTTGCTGCTGCCTGTGCCGCCCACGATCATGGTGGAGTGGCGGGAGTTCTTCGTCTCGTACAGCTGTAGGACCTTGGTGAGGGTGAACTGCGTCACCTGCAGGCCCATCTCCCGGATCTCCTGCTCAATGGTGTCCCGGAGCTGGGAGAAGCCAAAGAAAAGGGTGAGTCACGCCGGGGCCTGGGAAGACACATCGGAACCCCAGGGTTCAAATCCCCAGGGCCCACATAAAAACAGCAGAGCCACCATGGCTGGCGAGCAGCCGTGCCCCTGGAGAGAGACCCTGCCTCAAAGGACCAAGCCCGCCCATGTCCTGGTGTGACCTCTGTGTGTATACACATGCACACGTGTGAGCAGAGGATACTGGGATCTAGAGCCAGGCAGCCTGGCTTCCTAGCTTTCAGCGTTCTAATTTTGAGTCATTTTCTCTTGGAAACTCAGTCTCTTCCTGTGTACAATGTCTAACGTAGTTCTGCATATTTTTTAGCATTATTCAACTGACATTTATTGAATGTGCAAAGTACTAGAGATACAGCTGGGAACAAAATACTTTTACCATGCTCTGAGACCTTACTGCCCTGGGCTGGAGAGAGGGCTTGTCAGCTGAGAGCTCTGGCCGCTCTTCCAGGGGACCCGGGTTCAATTCCCAGCACCCACACGGCAGCTCACAGCCATTTTAATAATTCCGGTTCCAGGGGATTCCACATTCTCTTATGGCCTTTGTGGCTCCACACACACACGGTGCACAGATACACAGATATACACGCAAACAAAACACGCATATACATAACGGTAAATTAATTTAAAAAGTACTTTTAGATTAGCCTGGCAGTAGTGCTGTAAGACTTCAACCCCAGCACTCAGGAGGCAGAGGCAGGTGGATCTCTGTGAGTTCAAGGCCAGCCTGGTCTACAGAGGGAGTTCCAGGACAGCCAGGGCTACAGGAAGGAACCCTGCCTTAAAAAAAAAAAAAAAAAAAAGTACTTTTAGATTATAGAAGTTGTGTAAGTCTTTAACTAGACTCTTCAAATGCTGACATCTGTGTAATTAACTGTGCTCACCAAAAAGAAGCAACATGAAAAGCCAGGTTTTGTTGTAGGTGTTTGAGACAGGGTTTCTCTGTGTAGCCCTAGCTATTCTGGAACTCACTCTGTAGACCAGGCTGGCCTCAACTCACAGAGATCCACCTGCCTCCACTTCCCAAGTGTGGGATTAAAGGTGTGTGACACCACCACCCTAATATTTTTCTTTTTAGAGACACAGTCTTACTCTATAGTCCAAGCTAGCCCAGGATAGCCCATTATGTAGCCCAGACTGCCTTCAAAGTAGTAATTATCCCCCGGCCTCACCTCCTGAGAACCAAGATCACAGGCATGAGCCCATCCTTCTCATATTTTTCTGTGCCTTGGTCATTTCATCATCACACAATGTTCTCCCTTACTTTTTAAGATCGTTTCTTTTTATTAGCTTGCTTTAGGGATGGCAAGATGGTGAGCGAAATTTCTTTAGATACTAATCACTTCAAAGGGTCTATTTATCTTCAGAAGTCAGCTGATTTAGCTACAGTTCTTCTGAGTCCGTATCATTAAGTACAACCAAATTAGATCAGTTCCATCTTCCTGGCGAATCAGAACCTTTGTTATCATGAAGTAACCTTCTATTTCCAGTAAAGCTGCTTGCCTTGAAGGCTACGCGGGCTGTCAGGGATCCTAGCTCTCTCTTGGGCTCTCTGGCCTTTGTCTCTAAGTTTCAAACACTGTAAACACCACCAAGCGTTAAGCTAAGGAGAGGACTTTTCCCTGAGGCTACCACAGCGCAGCTCACTGGGTCTCCAAGATGCTTATCACTAACCTAACTCCAAACCCGGCCAAGGGTCTGGGAATGGCTGCTGCATCGCTACAGTTTTGTTTTTGTTTGTTTGTTTTGGGGTTTTTTTTCTGTAAGCTTTCCTCTGAGGCCTTCAGGTTTTGCTTTCATTTTTTAACAGATTTAAATTTTTTGTTTTCTTAAGTGGTTTCTCTCTTGACTGTCTTTTCCTCCTTGAAAACGTGTGGGATAATCTCCTTGTTTGGTGGTTTAAAATGTCACATGGCAGCCCACTCTGAGGTTGTTTTAGTCCACAGTTAAGTGAATTCTCCCTTAGCTTCTTAGCTTTTGGGACTCCGCCCCTCCAGCCCCCCTCCCAGCCCCCAAAGACAGGGTTTCTCTGTGTAGCCCTGGCTGTCCTGGACTCTTTGTGACCAGGCTGACCTCCAACTCACAGAGATCCCCCTGCCTCTGCCTCCCAGACTGCTGGGATCACAGGCGTGCGCCACCTCGCCCACCTTCCGTTTTCTCTCTTCCTGCTTTTGAAATGATTTTAATGTTATCTTGCCTAGATGTTCCTGTACATCCTATCTCTTCCGCCCTTTGTCTGATGTCCTCTGCCATAGTCCTTTCTTAAGGCATAGAATTTTATTCTCTGATAGTGGCTCATTTGTTTTAGTCCGGGTGGGGTCTTGGTGGCCCGGTTGACCTGAACGCACAGATGTAAACTGTGGTTTTTCTGTTTGTTTTTGAGTTTCCCCTCCCTAGGCCATTGTCTCCAATTGGCTCATTCCTGTTTACCTGGCTTTCTTTTGTTAGAGAACCCAGGCCAGCAGACATCCTGTACAGATAGGTTCTAAAGCCAGACAAGGACACGTCCTACCCATGGCATGTTGGGGAGGTTCTGTCTGGGTCACACATTAACTAGCCCCCATCTCCCGTCAAAAGAGTGACTCCTGCCACATGACATGAATGGCATGTGCCCACTTCCCACTCCTGTCATGGACCACAGGTCACAAATTGACTAAGCCTACTTCCTTGTGATACACGGCTCCCCCTTTTCTTGGAAAGCCTTAAAAAATAGAAAGCTTGCTTCTTCTATCAGAATTGACACTTTCTTTCAGACCCTTACCAGACTGTCTATTGTCCTGGATTAAAAAAAATTAAAAATTGTTAAATTTTTAATTTAAAAATTAAAAATCTGCCAGGCTTGGCAGTGCACGCCTGTGATCCTAGCACTCGGGGAGGCAGAGGCAGGCGGATCTCTGTGAGTTTGAGGCCAGCCTAGTCTGCAAAGCGAGTCCAGGACAGCCAAGACTACACAGAGAAACCCTGTCTGGAAAAAGCAAAACACCAACCAAATCAAACCTCTCGCCTGAAGAATTTGGCTCAGTGTGCTCACTACTTTCCCTTCCCTCCTCCCTCCCACTGCTGACATTCAACATCCTTCATACCGGAGCGTCCCCTCAGGTGTTTAGTGAGCTTTGTTTTCCTCTCATTTGTACATATTCCTCAAGTAGCCAACGTTGGCCTTGAGTTCCTGGTCCCGCTGCCTCAGCTCCCAAGCTGTGTTTATATTAAGTTCTACAGAAGAGGAGAGTGGAAGCCTTGAGTGTGGGGTGGGGTTCAGAGGCCGTGAGCACCGCAGTCCTGGGGAATACTCCTGGCCTTCCTGCCATGTTTTAGCCCTTCCGCTTGGGTCAGGATTCCCCAGAGAGAATTCTCCCAGTCTCCTGTCTGGATGCCACTGTTCCGTAAGCTGAGAGATTAAAGAAAGCAGGTCTGAGCATCCAATCTGCAAACGTTCCCCCTGCGCTCATTGTTCCT
This sequence comes from Pachyuromys duprasi, assembly GCA_028658305.1. NCBI lineage: Eukaryota > Metazoa > Chordata > Mammalia > Rodentia > Muridae > Pachyuromys > Pachyuromys duprasi. The sequence continues at coordinate 54,428,884 of CM053757.1, forward strand.
GCTCAGACCTGCTGTTCCCCAGGCTTGACACTTGCTCCTTCATCTCCTCCGCGCAGCATGGGAGGCAGAGTCACTAAGACACCATTAGAGATGCTGCGGCTTCTTCTGAGACAGTCTCCGAAGCTGCCCATCTCGCACTTAGGGATCCTCCTGCCCCCGCCTTGCAAAGCTGGGACCGCAGGTGAGCACCTCCAGCCCCGGCTGAGCCCTCCCTGCTCTGGAGTGGGTCACCTCACGAGCTTCCCCTCCCCCGTACCCTCCTCAGATGCCACAAAGGTCAGGCTGACACGGCCTCTCTGCTTCTGCTTCTCATTTCTCGGGCTAAGTGCCTTCTGGGAGCTGTCTCCTGCTGATCCTCCTTGGCCCTTTCTTCCTTTTCTTTCTTTCCTCCTTTTATTGGTTTTTCAAGACAAGGTTTCCCTACATAATCCTGGCTATCCTGGACTATCCCGACTATCGCTTTGTAGCCCAGGCTGGCCTCGAGCTCACAGAGCTCCTCCTGCCTCTGCCTCCCCAAGTGCTGGGATCACAGGCGTGCGCCACCAGTACTCAGCAGAAGCCAGTCTTGTCATGAGTTATAACTGACTTTCCTTAGCTGGAAGTCCCTTGAATCTCCATCACTCACGGTTTTCGTTTTCCTTCCCCATTTATCATAGTTTTGTGTTTACATTTTAAACAAAGATGTATTTATTATTGTTATGTGTGTGTTTCTGTATTCATGTATGTGCATGGGTTTATGTGCACCGTATTCATGCAGGAAGCTGTGAAGGCACAGCTTCCCCCGGAACCTGAGTTACAGGTAGTTATGAACTGTTGCGCGGGTGCTGGGAGCTAGAGCTTGGCCCTCTGCAAGGGCAGTGATGCCCTGAACCAGTCGATTCCCCCTGTGTCGTCTGGCTGGTCTGACACTCATGCGCTACCTGCCACCATCCCGTGGGAATGCTGAGACTGGCACAAGCACGCCCGGACGGTTCTACAAACTCTACTCACTCTTTTCCCAATGCAGTTTGCTAGCTGGGCACGGTGGCACACGCCTGTAATCTCAGCACTCGGGGAGGCAGAGGCAGGAGGATCTCTGTGAGTTTGAGGCCAGCCTGGTCCACAGAGAGAGTCCAGGACAGCCAAGGCTACACAGAGAAACCCTGTCTCAAAAACCCGAAACCAAACCAAAACAACAAAAAACTAGCCACTGCAGTTTGCTTAAAGTCTCTTATCTCTTATTTCCTTGAGACTGTTAAAGACGCTATCTGCGAAGTTTTCTCTTGGACTTCTGTTATCCGAAGCTGCACAATCGGCTGCCACTCTGTGCCCTTGCTCTGCAGCGTCCAGCTCACTCTGCAGCGTCCAGCTCGCTCTGCAGCGTCCAGCTCGCTCTGCAGCGTCCAGCTCGCTCTGTAGCATCCATCCATGCTCAGGCCTGCACTGCCTGCTTGGCTTGTGCTCGCTTTGGCATTCGTTCCTCGGGTCTGAGCTGGGACTTCACTCCTCCCTTCACTTCTGCCAGCCACCTGGGGGCACTGACAACCTACATGATTAACTGAGGCTGAGCTGAAGGCATGCCAGGAAGGCTTTGCCCCTGCCGTCCATCGCCAGGCCTGGGATGAGCACGTCTTTCCACGATGTGATTTGTCGTTCCCTGTTGATTGACAGCGAGTCCCTGTAGACGATGCTTCTGCAGCCGTGGGCTCTCCGTTCCGAGCCATGCATGGGTACTTTCCTTCCTATTGCTGGTGCCTCAGATTGACAAAATCCCCATGAGGAAAAACCAGTATTGGAACCTTCTTGCCTCTCAGGTCCCCTCACTCACTGTCCCCGCACCAAAGCCCCCAGAATTCTTGCCATCGGAGTAAGGCACTAAAAAGGATATTTCCCCCCCTAACGTTTCAATCCAGCATTGTAGCTGTTCCAGCTGAAAAGATAGCTCAGAACACCTGGACCAACACGGCGCCCTGGACCGGTCAGAGAGAGGAGAGCCCCTGCGGCTTCCTCGCCTCCTCCATTCCTCTGCTCTCACGCGCTGCAGTTCCCGGGGAACTCTCCCCCAAATCCTCAAAACTCCCATCATGAGGGCAGGGGGGAAGCTCATGGAACAGCCAGTGTAGTGAAGTTCCAGTGAACTCAAGGATCTGCTGAGTACAAGTTTACCTGGGCCTCACGAGATGGCAGAGGCCAATCCCCGAGAGAACATGAGGCAGCCTTGTCTACTCTGGCAGGGGGTTCCAGGTCGGCCAGGGCTGCATAGTGGCGCCCTGTCTCTCAGTAATTGAAACAGACACATGAAGTGAGCGAGCGAGCGAGCGAGCAGAGAGCGAGGTGGGCAGGTAAGCCTGCAGGGTGAGTCAGAGAGAAAGCTGCTTGTGTGTGTCCAGCAGGAGCCAAAACTGTGTTACTCAGAATCACACCTGATAAGTGGTAAAAGTGTGAATGAAGTTCAGGGCTTCACACTTCTGTTCCGGGTCACATGATTCGCGGTCACATGAGATCACGGAGCCTGTTAAGGCATGAGTGCTGGGCCAGCAGGCAGCTCGGTGAGCGAAGGTGCCTGCCACTCTGAGTCTCCCCCGAAACCAAGCAGCGGAGAACCAACCCCGGAAAACTGGCCTCCACGCAAACAAAGTCAAAATAATGTTTGTTTGTTTTTAAGCCTGGCACAGTGGCACACGCCTTTAGTCTCAGTGCTTGGAGAGGAGGAGACAGGAGGATCTCCGTGAGTTTGAGGCACAAAGTGAGTCCAGGACAGCCAAGGAAGAGAAACCCTGTCTCAGATGGAAGGACAGATGGACAGAAGGAAGGAAGGAAGGAAGAACAAAAGAGAAAGAAAGAAAAAAAGAGAAAAGCAAACACCTTGCCATAGTCAATGACCGGCAGCTCGATGTTGGGGAACAGGTCCTGGACGATGGCGTTGAACAGGGGCACGTCTACTGAGGTCAGCTTGGCGATGTTCATGTCCCTCATGGACAGCAGCAGGACCTGCATCGGGGAGGGGAGGCCTAAGAACAACAGACAGGCCAGAGTCTGTCCCCAGCCGCACACAACAGTCAGGTGACTCAGGACAAAGCCTGAGCTGGGAGGGTGGGGCAGCAGTGGCCGCGGGCCGGTGAAGCAGGGGTTCGAGGCCCGTGCTCACCTCTTCGTCAGACAGGTCCGGCTGGAGCCGGCGCTTCTTGCCCGCGTAGCGCAGGAGGGAGGTGAGGGCGCGCAGGCCGAAGTCGTAGTGGTCCTGCCTGGACAGCTGCTGCACGGCCAGCGAGTACAGAGTGTACACCTTCTTGGCCAGGATCTGGACGCGCACAAAGGAGAGCGTAGCTCAGCCCCACGAGCCCCCTTTCATTCGGGGACAGTTGGGCACACGGGAACCAGGGCCGGGGCTGGAAGCATCTAGAAGGTGCTCCAGACAACTCCAGATCCTGCAGACTGTGCTGAGAACAGCCAGTGGCACCTGGAGGTGAGACATCCCACCTCCCGCCACAGCCCTGGCGTCACCTCACCTCCCGCCACAGCCCTGGCGTCACCCCACCTCCTGCCACAGCCCTGGCGTCACCTCCCACTGACAAGGCTCTAAGTTCTCCGTGAGACACGCAGACTGTGAGGCCTCCAGAAGGCTCCTCTGCCCAGGGAGTAACTATGCCAGGGAAATAAACTAATGGAAGGAAGGGCTTCTCAGCACACCTTGCAGTTGCCGAAGCCCTCCCCAAAGAGAATGATCTCCGCTATAAGCGTCGAGTCGGGCACCACCATGGCGATCGGGCGGAACATGGACTTGAGGTTCTCCGGAAGCTCAGTGCGGCCGGCGTAGCCTGGGGACAAAGCCGTGGTTCAGAGCCTCCTTCCTGGTCCTCACGTGCTCTGTCAGACATCCCACCCCGCCAGGCCTTTACCCTACCCCTCACGTTCTCCCTGGCTCTAGCTCCAAGATGGCTTCCTTCCCGGTCTCCATTTTAATTATGTGTCTGTGGTTTCATTTCTCAAACTTTGTTACCTGGACACTTCAGTCCCCCAGCTGCAGAATCAGTCAAACCAAAGGCCAGTTAGAACCTCTGTCTAGCTGGTCAAGATGATACAACGTTGCTTCCTACACCAGATACCTGGTTGCACTTCTGTTACCTGGTTGTTACCTATGTGTGTGCTTTATTTCCTACACCTGGTTACAGTTTTGTTACCTGGTTGCTATTCAGGGACGGTTTGGTTTGGTTTTGTTTTTTGTATAAAAACCTGCCTTAGGAGCAGCCCAATTTCACAGCCTGGCTCCCAGTCCTGAGGGGTCGTTTTCTGTCAAACGTTCAGTAAACCTCTGTTGAGTTAAGTCTGGTGTCTGAGTGTGTCAGTGTGCGGTTGTCCCCGAACCCGGAACAGCCACCCCCTCCTATCTTTTTTCCTGAATGTTCTCCTTACTCTCCACACGGCCCTGTTTCCAGATGAAGCCACAGGGCTGCTGAGCTCCATGTGGCGCCCATGTCAGCCCTGCAGAACTCACAGCTGGCTCTCTGCTCTGATGCCTTCCCCCAAAGCCATTCCTAGAGGGCAGCGATGAGGCAACAGCTCCATAGGTGAGGAGCCGTTCATTTCCCAAAAGGGACAAAGGCAGAGCAGGGGCCTAGCCCATCAGGAAAAGGCGGCTTTGTCTTCAAAGACTAGGGCTCTGTCGTCGAGACATAAGAGGTTAGAGGTTATCAAGCCCATGCGGAGGACAGGGAGTGTGCCCCTCTCCTTTTGTGTTCCCCCTTCTCTACAGTTGTTGCTGAAATTTGGATCTGAAATGTCCCCTAAAGGCTTTGTTCCTAAAGCAGAGGTTCGGAGGTGGAGCCTTCTGCAAGCCATTAGCTCACAAGGGTCCAGACCTCATCAGAGGACCGTTTTCACAGATTTCTAGCTACTGCTTTAGAAGGCGTGGCCTACCTGCAAGAGCTTAATCACTGGAGTATATCCATGAATCAGTGACTATGTCCCTCCCTCCCTCCCCCTCTCTCCTCCACGGTCACCATGAAATGAACAGTCCTATTCCACACACACCTCCGTGGCACCCTGCCTCACCCTCACCAGCAGCGGTCCATGGGTGAGACTGTGGGGCCAAAGCTGCCCTTTCCTCCCTTGACCTACATTCTCCTCAGCGTTTTGTCAGGGGAAAGCTGACCGACACCGTCGTCTTTAGTCAGCCATTTCCCAGCTAACATGGCGGAGAGGAGAGTGGACACAGTGCTTATCCCCAGTTCTCCCCGGCGCCCTCGCCGACCTGCTGCCGCCTACCAGGATTCATGGTGATGAAGATCCCACAAGACCATACCAGGTTTATTTCAAAGCCCTCAAAGTAGAAACGGTTGAGATTAGCAGTCAGGGCAGACAGGATGGACAGGATCTGCTGCGCCACCACGGACAGCACCTCAATGTTGATGCGGTTGAACTCATCAAAGCAGCCCCAGGCTCCCGTCTGTGGAGGGAGAGAGCAGCGGCCTACAGCAACAGAGCGTCCCCCCAAGCCCTGACTGCCACCTCTTCCTGAAAACGCCAGGGAAGGGAGGGCGGCCCCTGAAGTGGGGGTGCAGGGTGGGCCGGAGCAGCAGCAGCAGAGCTTCCGGCAGCAGCGCCTCCCGTGAGATGAGGCAGCCCAGCATGTTGGCTAGAACACCCATCGGCTGGAGCCTGTGTGCTCTGTGTGCCCTGAGCAGCTCCTGTGTGCTGGGCAGTTTCTGTTCACACTCTGTTTAACCCTTGTGTGATCAGGGTTTGCAAGCACTCGTGAGAAACTCGGGGAGCTGAGGGGGTTTTGGCTCCTTTATTCTGTAAGAACTGCCTGCGGCAGGGCTGTCTTGCAAGCTGCGGAGTCATGAGCCTGACTTGGGTTTCAGCCTCTCTTTGGGTACTAAAAGGTGTGTAAAGGCTTTAGGACATGGAGGCAGAGGCGGGGTACCAACCTGCGCCAGCCCCGAGTACATTTTCCCCATGGACTTATAGTCCAAGCCCTCAGAGCAGTTGACCACGATGACGTAGATACCGAGGGCTTTGCCCAGGTCCTTGACGGTTTCCGTCTTTCCGGTGCCCGCCGGGCCTTTGGGGGAACCACCGCGATGAAGGTGCAGCGCCGTGGTCAAGGTCATGTAGCACCTGGGAACGGAAAGCGTGCTGGGCAGCCTTGGCCATCCCCGCAGCCCCCCAGCATGTGCTCACCGCGCAGCAGACCTGTCTGTCAGGGGCGTGATGACCAGCCGGCCAGAGTTCCCCAGGTACTCGTAGCCATACTGGAACTGCGTGTTGGTCTGGCGGATCATACAGTCATCCACGTCCTGGGGGCGGGACAGAATGAGCCAGACTTAGGGGTGAGCGGGGAGGGGTGGACGTGGGGCGGTCAGGGCTTCTGCCTGAGAGTTAAAAGGAGGGGGTGGTTCAGGGCCAAGACAGAAAGTGGGCGCCACACGGTCACTCACCCCCAGGCTGCATAGAGAGCTGCTGACCCCATCAAGCGGGGCCCACCCTCCCGAGCTGGGGTGGTGGCGGAGCCTCCGAGGGGGAAGCTGCGAGGGACCCATGAGCAATCGGGGCGCCCATGGCGGGGGCAGTTTGGGCTGAGGGGGCGCCGGGCCACCCGCCTGACACCTTCTCCCAGTAGAAGCGGAGCTGGCTGAGCCAGTCAAAGGCGTTGACGTCCATGAGGCCGCTCTTGTACAGCTTCTCCAGCACATCTCGGGCATGAATCTCTATGGTCACCAGAGCCACAATTTTAAGCCTCATGATCTTGGTCAAGTTACCCCTGATGGCTTCGGAATACTTATTGAGTATTGACACCTGCAAATGGCGGGAGAGGGACCGAGGCTGGAAGGCACCGCCTGCCGCCGGCCGCTGCCGGGTCCCCGCACACCCGTCGCTCCACGAAGCGTCCCTGCGCCCCTGTCACCGGCGCGCTTGCCCCGGCTGCTCTGCTCGGAGCAGCTCACCGCCGGTTCACACCCCCATCCCAACCCCAGCGTCCACGCAGAGCTCCCCACCTGCTTCTTCTTCATGACCTTGAGGATTTTCTTGTCTGAGCGCTCCTTGGCCGTCATCAGGCACTTGGTGACGTCGGCGGTCCACTGGATCTGGCTGGCGGCGATGACCATCTGAGGGGGTGGGAAGCTGACTCCAGGCTCTGCCTGTAACCACCCACGCAGCCCAGCCCTTGGGTCCCAGCCTCCTCCGGAACCCAGTGCCAGCGCTGCGAGCCTCTGGGATCTGTGTTCCCTCACACGGCTGCTACCTCCGCCGTCCCCACTCCTGTGGCCTCAGCTCACCTGGCCAGCCCACTCTTTCACCCACTTGTCCCTCTTGTTGAGGAACTTCTTGAGGGCCAAGCGGCAGCTCCGCAGCAGGTCCCGAAGCGTCGTCCTCATGGCCCGCTCCACTTCAGAAAGCCAGGACTGAGGAGGACGAATTACACAGGCTGAGAGGCTGAGGCGCCCGAGAGGAGGCTGCAGAGGGCTGAGGACCCAGGGGAGAAGTGTGGGGGACAATAGCTGGCAGAGGTCTCTAAAGGCTGTGGACACAGGAGGCAGAGGGTCGGAGCACGGAAACCCGAGTTGATGGAGAGATGACAGATGTCAAGAACATGAGTGAGTGACGAAACAGCAAAGGCTCATCTCCCTTCATAGAAATGCTCTCTCCTTGCGGAGCAAAACTCTCTTCCTCTCTGTTTCCTCTCACTCTTCTTCTGTTGTTGTTTTGTTTTGTTTTGTTTTTCAAGACAGAGTTTCTGTCTTGGCTGTCCTGGAACTGACTCTGTAGACCAGGATGGCCTCTAACCCAGGGATCGGCCAGCCTCTGCCTCCTGAGTGCTGGGATTACAGGTGCGGCCAAGGAAGCTTTCTACTAGAAAGACAGTGACCCTAAGGCCTTGGGAGCACTCACCTCCACAGCTCCATCTAGAAGCACCGAGTGGAGGAAGTCGATGTATTCACCGTCGCCTGAGAACATTCCTAATGCTTCAAACTTGCTGCTGGTGGCCCCAGCCTGGACAAGAAGACAGGCTCTCTGTGCCACAGCCCGACTCCCCAGACCCTTCCAGAGGCAGCCAAGCCCGGGACAGCTAACTGCTTCCCCTTCCTCCTCTCAGCATTACCAGTTCTGGGAAGCTCTATGTGAGGATGTGCAATCATTAACTGCCGGACCTGGCAATGCCTCAGCCCTTGGCATCCCCATTCCTTCCCTACCCTCACTGCCACACGGCCACCTCCGTCACCTTTTGGATTTTCAGCATTTTGATGTTGTCAAAGCATTTTTTGAGATGTGGCTGCACGGCCTCTGGGTTACGGGACTGGCCCAGAATCTCCAGCAGGTCGTCATTGGACAGGAAGTAGAAGCGGGGAAATGCATGACGCTTGGTCTCCAAGTACATGTCCAGAGACTTCTGGATGTCCTCCAGGATGGTGTTCATTCCGATCAGCGTCTCCAGGAGTTCTGGGGAGAAGGGCAACGAATAACATTGGTCCCAAGCAGTTCTGGTCTCCCCACCTGGCCCGTGGGGCCAAGGACCAGAGTGTCACAAGGGCTTCTGGAAACAAGGAAGTATCCCCAGTTCCTCTGCTTACTTGTCCCACACTCTTCGTTTATCATTACACATTATTACACATGGAGAGCTCACAACATTTTCAATTATGAATCACATGAGCTGACTCCACTTCTCGCCAGCCTTTGGAACAATAGTCCCATTATGCCCAAGGGTTTGGAACTTCACTGTTCAGCTCAAGAGTTTCTAGAAATTACAAGTTATTCTGCAGTTTACACAATCTGACAAGCCAAACGTTAAAGTCACATCACAGGCACACTGTGAAAGCAGCTGTGACTCAGCAGAAGGTATGGGGCCAGGAGGCAGAGGGCCACCACTTTAGAAGCCTTTAGCTCACAAGCACTTTAATTAGCATCATTGAATTTTGACCTTTTTGCCGGCGAAATAGCAGTAAGACCCAACACAAAGCTAGGGCTGTTCAAGAGACTCCCACACTCTGCAGCCTAGTACTGTTACTATTGGTTACCCCTAGAGGTAGGGGGTTACCACACTCAGGTAGAATGGTTACCCCACAGGCAGAATGGTTACCCCACAGGTAGAATGGTTACCCCACAGGTAGAATGGTAACCCCACAGGTAGAATGGTTACCCCGTAGGTAGAATGTTTATCCCGCAGGTAGAACGGTTCCCCCGTGGGTAGAATGGTTACCCCGTAGGTAGAATGAATGGTTAACCCATAGGTAGAATGAATGGTTACCCCGTAGGTAGAATGAATGGTTACCCTGTAGGTAGAATGAATGGTTACCCCGTAGGTAGAATGAATGGTTACCCGTAGGTAGAATGAATGGTTACCCCGTAGGTAGAATGGTTACCCCACAGGTAGAGTGGTTACCCCACAGGTAGAGTGGTTACCCCACAGGTAGAATGAATGGTTACTCCGTAGGTAGAATGGTTCCCCCACCAGAGGCAAGGGGCAAGTCCTTACTGCCGAAGACATGTGCTTTAGAAACAGAGCTCAGAGAGAGACCCCTGAGCTGGAACTGACCCGAATAACCTGAGGACTAGCTTCCATGGTACCAGAAAACCTCAGGCAGGCTTCCAAGGAAGGAAGGAACCAATAGTTCTACCCAGCTACAACGCCTATGAACCACATTGATGACCGGTGTGGCACAATGAGCCTGCTGGTGTGCACATCTTGCTGGTAACCAGCAGCTCTCTAATCAGACTTAAGACACACTCAACAGGAGGGGCCATGGCTGGTACTGGAATCCAGGCAACTACTACTCAGCTAGGGAAGCCGTGGCTATTGGAGGAGAGTCTACAGCCACTGATTTACTATACAACCGTAAGCCCAACAGTCTATAAACACCTATTCTTACACCCTTGATCATCAGTGAAACTTCTCTTTGCAACAGACAGAAACCATGATAGAAAAACACAACCAGTCAACATGCGGAGTTGTGGAACCTAGTTCCAACAGATACATCTACAAAACACTCTTTCCCCTGAGGTTCAGGAAGCATTGCAAAAGAGGAGCCAGAAAGACTGTAAGAGTCAGAGCACTATCAAGAAAGAGAGAGAGAGAAGACAGAAAGGAAGAAAGGAAGGAGAGAGAGAAATAGAGGAAGAGAGAGAAACAAAGAGCCAGGCAGTGGTGGTCACGCCTGTGATCCCAGCACTCAGGAGGCAGAGGCAGGCGGATCCCTGAATTGGAGGCCAGCCTGGTCTACAAAGCAAGTCCAGAACAGCCAGGGCTACACAGAGAAACCCTGGCTTGAAAAAAAAAAAGATCTACCACAAAGGCCAGTTTAAGATTTTGAACAAGATGCATTCACGTTTGTAAGTCCCAGAAGTTTTAGTTTCCTCCCAGTTTACATCCCTGCCCTTGGGGTTTTCCCCATGTCTCCCGGGTTCTGTCCTTCGGCAGAAAGCGATCATGAGCATGAGCCCTGCAACACCCCCATGCCTTCAAACATGTCTGGGGTCTGCAGGTTGTAGGGATCTTCAGGTGACTCCTAGCTGTCACAGAAAGATTCAGAACCTGTGCCCAGGGGCTCGCGTCACGCGTTCAGCTATGGGATCACTGCTTTTGTGGCTCAGTCCATTTACCTGGATGGCTTCCGCCAAGGCCGTTGCTGTGACTGGGATACAGGACAGCAGTTTTCGGTCAGGGCTGCTGAGAACAGTGTGGCTAATCCAGCCCTCCCTCCTGTGAGCGTCACTGCCCCTTCACAGGCCCTCACAAACACTGCCGCATGCGGCCTGTAAAGCCTTGGGTGGGTTTTGAACCCAAGGCTGACCGTAGCCTTGCTCTGAGCCTTCATGGTGCTGCCTGGCAGGGGCCTGCGGAGCTCTTGCCTGGGTAATGGGTGCTTCGCAGAGCGTTGTTGTCCTTGCTCATCCGGTCCATGATGGCTTTCCAGTTGTTGTTGACCTGGTCAAACAGGGCCGACTCGCTGGGCAGCTGCTTGCGGATGTCTTCTCCGATGAAGATGTTCTGAGGGGCCGCAGAGTCGGGATGAGAGGCGCCTCTCCCACGCCCTCCACCCTGCGTGCTCCCAGTCAGCGGTGAGCAGAAGCCAGGGAGCACCAGCAAGGTGCTCAAGGGCCAGAGGGAGAGCTGGAAGTGGAGGTTCCGGATAGGACCCAAGAGGGAACAGGAACCCTGGAGGAGCGAAGGCCTGCTGGGTGGGGTTCAGGGGCAGAGGCGGGAAGATGACACCGACATAGGCCAGAGGAGGCCGGGCAAGGGGGCCGGGGCATGGACTCTAACCTCCAGGTACATCCACTGTCGCTGCACCGTGAGCACCATCTCGATGACCTCCAGGATGAGGGAGAGGCAGCGCTCCCAGTGATCCACGTCCTTCTCGAAGGCCTTCACGAAGCGAGAGGCCTTCATGGTCGACAGCGCCACCTGGTTGTCCTCCAGGGCCTGGAACACTTCCTCCGTCCCCCTGGGGCGCGGGGCTCACATCACTGCCCGCCTCGCCAGGGCCGCAGCACCCCCCTGCCACCTCCCCTGGAACCCCCCTACCTGAGGCGGTGGTGGCCCTTATCCTTGTAGGGTACTATGTCCAGCTGAGTCACATCCCAGGTTTTGGCGATATTTTGTAATCCCTGTGAAGAGAGATTGGGGGACAGAGTAATCGGGCACCCAGTCCGCAGAGGTTGAGGGGCTCTGGAGGGGCCCTCGACGGGGTGGGTATTGGCGTACCAGCTCGATGGCCAGCTCCTTGGTGGCGGAGGCAGAGATCTCCGAGATTTTCTCCACATGCTGGTCCATGCCCATCTTCACGATCTCCTCCAAGGTGAAGCTCTCCGACTCCTGGTTGAACTCCCTCTGGACTTCTTCTTTGACCTGGTCCCAGTGCCTGCAGCCGGAGCAGGAAGTCTATCACCTCAAAGTCAGCTCAGGGCTGCCCCGCAGGGGTCACGCTCAGCCCCTGGGACATCCACGTGACTAAGTGAGGCTCGGCTTAGTGCGTGTGAGGCTCGGCATTCCACACTTAGCACTGCTTTAAAAAAATAAAAAAATAAACCACTCCTCTTGCTTCTTCCCATTGGAACACGAGCGTTCCAGCTGGAAGGTGCAGTCTTGGCACCGTGGGGACACAGAGGTGGACGACCGCTCTCCGGGATGATTCCCTGGAGAGGAGCTACGGCCTGGGACGGTCGCAGGCAGGGCTAAGAGCGGCTCCACGGTTCTGTGACTCTCACGAGTGCTCCAGACTGGGAGGTGCTGCTCTCTCCTCTGCACACAAACTTGGTATTACAGAGCCTCCACAGCTGACAAACCCAGGGGCTCGGTCAGACGGATACGTGTAACACCAGGGTTAAAGCATTGCCAAACTGGGAAGCAGAGACATGCCAAAACAAAATGGGCTTCTCCTTAACGAGGTCTGACTTAGACACAATTTACAAATAGTTAACTCTGTCCCCAACGGCTTGCCGTAATTCCTCTGCCATCTAATAAATCCCTGGAAACCAGGGTATCAGAAGAAGAATGACAAAAGTGTCTGGGACTTTGAAATGGGGAAAGCTTCCTCTTAAGATTTATTTATCTTATGTGCATTAGTGCTTTGCCTGTATGGATGTCTCTGTGAGGGTGTCGGATCCCCTGGATCTAGAGTCATAGATAGTCATGAGCTGCCATGTGGGTGCTGGGAATTGAACCCTGGGACTTCTGGAAGAGCAGCCAGCACTCTTAACTACTGAGCCATCTCTAATGGCCCCTGAAAAAGCTTTCTTAAGCTAGGCTCAAAGGCAAAAACCATTTTGGCTACAACAAACTAAAGCCTTTTTTTAAAAATGAAACTGAAAAGGCTTAGCTAGAACACATAACCTGAGGCAGGAGAGAGAGGGAGGCCGAGGGCAACCCAGGACAGCAGCAGAAGCAGGAAGACAGTGGCAGACCAGACACATGGGCCCCATGCTGATCACGGCCAAGGTGTGGCTGGCATCAGCCTAAGTGCCCACCAACCACTGAGCGGAAAAAGAAAATGTGGCTTGCACACACGGAAAACCACTCAGCCTTTAAATAGGTAGGATTTGGTGACACGGGTCTTTCATCCCAGGAGACGCAGGCAGATGTCTGTGAGTTCAAGGGCCAGCCTGGGTTACACAGCCAATTGTAGGTCACCCTGGGCTACACAGTGAGACCTCGTCTCTAAAAAGAGAGGAGAAGGAAGAGACACCAGCATTTTCAGCAGCCTATATGCGCATGGAGAGCTCCATGCTCAGTGACGTGGGTGAGCACAGGAGAGCGAATCCCGTGACTTTCCTTAGACACACAACCTGAAACAGTCCCCCTCACAGATCGGGGAGGAGAAGGGCAGTTGCAGGGGTTGTGGTGGGCAGAGTCGGCAGGGATGGCCGAAGCCTGTGGAGTCGCAGCAGATGGAAGGGGCAAGCTCAAGAGCCCCACGGTACCGAGGGGCTGCGGGAGCTAGCAACAAGCTGCGGGTGAGAATCTCTAGCGGAGCCTTTAACAGCACTTGTAATTAGGTGGGTGGTGCTGGGTGGAGGCCGAGGTCTGGACACCCCTGGAGCTGGGGTCACGTGCAGCTGTGAGCGCCTGATCCAGAGGCTGAGAAGGAAGCTATCACTCCAGCTGTTCTTTTTTGTTGACACAGGGTCTCACTATGTAGCCCTGGCTGGGCTGGAACTCTCAGAGCTCACCTGCCTCTGCCTCTTGAGTACAGGGATTGAATTCTATAGAGCTGTAACTGCAGACAGTTCTGAACGGCCATGTAGGTGCTGGGAATTGAACCTGGGTCCTCTCGCAAGGCTGAGCACTAACCGATGAACCACCTCTCCAGCCCTGACCAGTTCCTATTGTTTGTAACTGTTCCTAAGCAGAACGGGGTCATGTGGGAGCTGGGCTGTACCCACACCCAGCCTGTGTGAAAGCGGCTGTTTTTGACCCCAGCATGCATCACTAGGCTGCCGGTGAGCAAGCGTGTCTGTAAGTCCAGCAAGGGGATATGGGTAGGGTGGGGGGCGTGCCTGTAACTGGGGGGGGGGCGGGAGTAGGAAGCCTTCACTCACAGAGACAGTCACACACACCTCTCCTCACACACACAGATAAACACACAACACACCCCAAAGTAAATCTCAACTTTTCTCACCACAGAAGTAAAAGGGACAGGTATGTGCGGGGACACACATGCTAACACGTGCACGGTGTACATCCTTCAGCACATCATCGGTATGTGGCAAACACATACTCTTTTGACAGGATTGGAAAACATGTTTTGGGGCCACAAGATAGGTGTGTGGGGAAAGGCACTGGCTACAAAGTGTGGTAATCTGAGCTTGACTCTCAGGGCCCACGGAGAGAGAGGACCAACGCCCACAAGCTGTCCTGTGACCTCCACACTGGAGCTGTGGCGCTCACACACGTAATAAGTGTAATTTACAAGTTTTAAATCAGTGTGGGCAAGTGTTATGGCTTAACAGTGTAGTGCCAGCGCTCACGAGCCCTGGGTTCACTCCCTAGAAGTGAAATAACCTGGGGCCAGGAGATGGCACGTAGGATAAGAGTTCCTGCTGTGCACAGAGGACCAGGGTTCGGATCGGGGCGGTCCGGCAGCTGCCCATAATGCCAGCACTTAGGAGCCGGGGTTGGAAGCTCGTGAGGGCACACCGGCTAGCTAGGCTGCCTGGAATTGGGAGGCTCTGGGTTCAGATCCTACACCTCATTAAATTGGGTGGAGAGCAAGCGAAAAAACACATCCAGTGTTAACTTCAACACATGTGATGCGCACATAGGTAAGCGTGCACACACATGCACACACATGCACACACATGCACACACATGCACACACACGCAAAGATAGGAGGTGAGATTAACACAGCTGGGCCGGACTGGCGGGGCAGGGCGCACCTCTCTCGCAGGGCGGGGTTGCGCAGGTCGGAGATGAGCGGCATGGTCCTCTTGAACTGCTCTATTTTGTTGCGAGTGGTTTCAATAATGTCCCAGTTCCGGTCCTGAGCGCAGACACGGAGCCGTCAGAAGACCCTGCGCCCCCGCCCCCCGCCAGGCCGCCCGTCCCCCGGCCTGGCCGCCCCCGCCCCCCGCCGGGCCGCGGACCTTGTACTCCTTGGCCAGCCTCGTGAGGCGGCGGTACAGCCCGTGGGCCATGGCCTCCATGGCCTCCGTCTGCAGCGTCAGGAAGCAGCCGGTCTTCCACTCGTTCCAGCTCTCCTCCCAGTCCCGCGTGATCTCCCACACCTGCTGGAGCGCCTCGAGCTCCTGTCGAGTGGGCGCAGAAGGGGCGGGCGCCTCAGCGTGGCGGCCTGCCCTCCCCGACCGCCAGCCTCCTTCCCGGCCTCCCGGTGGGTCGCAGGTCTCCGCTTCCACTCTCTTGCCCCAGGGACTCAACAAACGCTAAGCATAAGGGAAGCTACTCAACACTGAGTCTTGGTGAAATGCAAATTAAAACCTCAACGTGATACCACTTCACACCCACTATGGCTAGAACAACAAAAAAATAAACCTTGTAAAGAAATACGTGCTGGCAAGGATACCAAGAAAAGATGGGAGTTCTCAATCCATTCGCTAGTGGGAATGTTAAATGGCTGCTGTAGAAAATCGCTTGGCTGTGCCTCAAAAACTTAAATAGAGCATTGCCATATGATCTGGCAACTTAATTGCTAGGCTCACACCCACGACAATTAGGAGCAGGTGTCCAAACACTTACAGAAACACTGTTCACTGCACTGCAAGCGAAGGAGGTACCCAAATCCCCACCAGCTGGTGGGTGAAGGGAATATTAGTGAGCCGCGAAGAGGAATGGACACAGCTACGCACATGGCCTGGGGGACACTGTGTGACGCGAGCCAGGCAGTGGTAGCGCCCTTAATCCCGGTCCCTACAGCACTCAGGCGGCAGAGGCGGGCAGATCTCCGTCAGTTAGAGGCCAGCCTGGTCTGCACAGTGAGTTCCAGGAAAGGTCGAGCTACACAGAGAGAAACAAGCCTATCTTGAAAAACTGCTATGCGAGCAAAAGAAGTCGGAGGAGGAGCACGGGCTGCTGGGTTTCATGTGTAGGAAACACCCGAGACAGGCGTCCTGCACACCGACAGTAGGCTGATAGTGAGGGAGAGGCGTGGGTGCTGAGAGGAACATGGTTTCCTCTTGTTTTGCATGGGTTTTGTTTTTTTCCAGTCAGTGTAGCTCTGGCTGTCTTGGAACTTGCCCTGTAGACCAGGCTGGCCTTGAACTCAAGGATCCACCTGCCTCCGCCTCCCGAGTGCTGGGACTAAAGGAGTGGACCACCACTGCCAAGCCTTGTTTGGTTTTTTAATTTTATTTTTATACTATCTTTTATCTAAAGATTCCCTTTTATGTTATATGTACTGGCGTCTTGCCGGCATGTATGTCTATGTACTGGCGCCTTGCCGGCATGTATGTCTATGTACTGGCGCCTTGCCGGCATGTATGTCTATGTACTGGCGCCTTGCCGGCATGTATGTCTATGTACTGGAAGAGAGTGCTGGATCCCCGGAAGTGGAGTTACAGACTATGGGAGCTCCATAAGGCGCTGGGAATTGAACCCAAGCCCTCCGGAAGAGCGGTTTCGGTGGCTTGAATAAGAACGGCCCTCAGGGCCCTCCTCGGTGCATCTATCCGAATGCTTCGTCACCAGGAATGACGCTCCTCGTGAGGGAATTAGGGGGTGGAGTGAGGCGCTGCTGGGAGGGGCCTGGGCACGCCTTTGTCTGGAGGGACTTTGGAGGGACGTGGAAGAATCCGAGACTTTAGACGAGAAAGGCAGTTGGAGGCTTCAAGTGGGGCTTAGTGGGCCATCTTAGCAGAAGCACAGAAGACCGGTGCCGGGCGATGTGGGGGCCCAGCTCAAGAGGAGAGGACAGTGTCAGTCATGCTGGGCATGCAGACCATTCGGGCGATGCTTTAGCAGAGAACGTGTGCTGTCTGCCCTTCTCCAAAAAAATCTGCCCAAAGTAAATGAAGGCGTTTGGGGTTAATCGGGTGTTGGCAGAGGTTTCCAGACACCCCAGTGCTGACTCCTTCATGTGGCTCTTAGCCGTCACTCATATGCAGCTCTAACGGGAAGGACCGAGCTGAGCAAGGACAGACACAAGCTGCGCTTAAGGAGAAGAGGTGTACCAGGGCGTGTACCGGTGGAAGAGATGCCAAGTTCAAAGAGGAGCATGACGCTAAACGGAAAAAACGGAGTGGTGGCCCAGGGCAGGAGCCCATCCAGCTAAGCTTCCAACTTGTGGAAAGAAACTAAAGAAAATCTTAAGCTCAGAAGTAAACCACTGATGACAGAAAGCAGATGCAGACGTAATTGAAAGAGGGGGCCATGGTCCAGCCCCAGCAAGCAGCAGACTTGGAAGACTCGGCTGCACCGTTCTGGCTTTAGAGTCAAGGACATCAGGAAGAGGTTGTGGACGCTCCGTCCGTGGCCTAGGAAAGCCACTGAGGCCAGGCACGTGTCAGGGTGCCCCTGTGCGGAGACCGTGAAGCTGAGGCTTGGATTGCCTTGGAGACCCCAGGATGTTAGAGGTGCCGGATGCAACGCCTGCTGAGGAGAGTGGCTGAGAGGGCGGCTAAGAGAGAAGTGTGCTGCAGTCAGCAAAGATGGAAGCCAGCCCGTGGGAGAGAAGGAACTGGGGACATGAAGAGCGCTTTGACCTCAGGCATGGAGACACAGCTTGGAGTTTGACCAGCTGGTTTTCAGGCTTGTTTGGTCCAGTGTTTCCTCACAGTGTCCCTTTGCTCCCTTTTGGAATGGTGATGTATATTCTGTGTCATTGTATGTTGGGAGTATGTGATCCACTTTTTTATTTTATTGGGGGTTACAGATAAGAGACATCCATGAAAGCTAGGCATGGTGGCACACACCTTTAAGTGCAGCACTCGGGAGGCAGAGGCAGGTGGATCTCTGTGAGTTCAAGGCCAGCCTGGTTCACAGAGTGAGTTCCAGGACAGCCAGGGCTACACAGAGAAACCCTGTCTCATAGAGAGAGAGAGGACAGAGAGATTGCCATGCACCTCAAAAGAGACTCTAAACTTTGGACTTTTAACAGGGTTTAGACTATGGCCACTTTTGGAGTTGGACCAATGCGTTCTTGCATTCTGATAGATCCACGGGCCTGTGGAGCCGGGGCTCGGAATGCAGTGGTTTGAATAGGAACGGTTGCTGAGGGCTCATAGATTTGAATGCTTGCTTGGCCACCAAGGAGTGCCACTACATGGGAAGGATTAGGAGGCGTGGCCTTGTTGGAGGAAGTGTGTTGCTGGGGATGGGCTTTGAGGTTTACAAACCCCGGTGGGCCCGATGGGTTTTGCCCTGCTGCTGGCGGACCAGGATATAGAACCTCCACCTGCTTCTCCAGGATATAGAACCTCCACCTGCTTCTCCGTGCCGTGTCCGCCTGCGCGCTGCTGGCAAGCAAGTGCCAGCTGAACGCTTCATTCCATGAGTCGCCCTGGCCACGTGTCTCTCCAGAGCCGTAGAGCACAGACTAAGAAAGCTGCGATGCTCCCACCACCCGCCAATCTCCAGACCCTAGAACCGCTTTAAGTTTTATTTGGTGTGGGGGAGGGTGTTTGTGTGACGCAGGAGGACAGGTGCATGCTGCCCTGCGCTCCTGGAGGTCCCACCACAGCTCTGTGAAGTCTGTCTTTGGGCCCGCCACCTTTACATTCAGGCTTAGGTGGCAGGCCCTGGCCCTGCTGAGCCACCTTGGCCTTTGGAAATGTCACTAAATTGTCCACTTAAAATGGTTGGTCTAGTGTGTGAATTTTACCTCAGTTTAAAAAACAACACAACACAAAGCTGCTAAGGACCTCTTCCGCCCCATCCTAGCCCGTCCGGGCCCTCAGATGGCCGGCCTCCCCCTGACACTGCTGCCTGCCCCTGCAGCCCCAGCCCGGCACCTTCTCCAGGTTCTGGAGGTCCTTGGAGAACGGCTGCTCAATCTTGAAGATGCCCAGGTTGGCTCGCAGGCTGTTCTCCTCTTCCCGCATGGCCATCAGCATGGCGCGCATCTGCGCGATCTGTTCCAGCGCCGCCGTGTGGCCCACGCTGCTGGTAAAAGGCCCTACAGAAAGTCACGTGTGGCTCAGACCCCACTCCAGTCCACGGCTCCGTGAAAGGCCATCCTGTGGCTGTCTCTGTCTTTCTCTATGTCTATCTGTCTCTCTGTGTGCAGTCCTGGCTGTCCTGGACTCGCTTTGTAGACCAGGCTGGTCTTGAACTCACAGAGATCCTCCTGCCTCTGCCTCCTGAGGACTGGGATCACAGGTGTGCGCCACTGTGCCCAGCTGCCTGTGGCTCTCTTGACTTAGTGGGCAAATCCTGCTGCTGCCCTCACATGAGAGGAAAGGGAGGGAGAAGAGGAGCCCTGGAGGGAAGACCCCAGCGAGGAGGGCGGAGTCTGCGGGGCGGGGGTGGGGAGCGGCGGTCAGAGGAGCTCTGACCCACCCTTCCATCCGGAAACCCTCCCCCTCCCACAGCAGCTCCTTCCTTCCACGCCTCCCTGGGGCACTCTGCCACCCCCACCCCTGTGTTCACCTTCCCAGGGCAACATTTTGAACGCTGACTCCCAGAACTAGGGAGAGGGCCAGAGCAAGGCCAACCTTTGAGCTCGAATTCCTCCAGAAGGTTGTGCGCCTTCTTCTTGAAGTCGTCAGCGGCGTGGATCAGGCCGGTCTTGAACTTCTCCTTGTGCTTCTTCAGCATCTGCTCACTATCCAGCAGGATTTGCTGGAAGGTCACCCACTCCCCGTTGAGACTGTCCAGCATGGCCAGGACCTGGGAGGGACAGAGGGCTGAGCGGCCCCACAGGCAGGAGCCCGGCGCCCCTCCAGAGGGCCACCCCCAGCTTCCCACCAGTGAGCAGCGCTCTCCCACCCCCAGGGACTGATCCCCAGGGAACCAGTCTCAAGTCACTGGGCCTGGAGGAGGCCTTGGTCCTGGGGAGTTCTGCCTCTGATCACTTCTGGGCACAGGAACCTCCCCAGCCCTTGGCCACGGGCCGGGCCGACACTTGATGGTGGGCCAGATGCTGCGGAAACTTACGCTCTCCGGAACCTGCACCTCGTACTTTTCCAAAATGGTGAACTGCTCATGAATGGGGGGGATCTGACTCTCCAGGTTGGGAAGGTTGTGCTGCAGGGTATCCATGAGCTGCAAACTGACCCCTAGCTCCTCCAGCGTTTGGGGAGGGCGGCTGATTCTAAAAGTCAGCAAGGACAGGGTTTCAGTGGAGAGTGCATCCCAGACACACATGCAGGCCCATGCTCACACTCACCCATGCTCCCGCACACAGGCCCGTGCTCACACACACGTGCACGCAAGCACACACGCCGATGCTCACGCTCGCCCATGCACTCAGGGAGCCGGCCCTGCGTACTTCTCAGCGTTCTCTTTCAGGTAGCTGTGCAGGTCCAGGAGGCGCCCGGCGGCCATCTCCCTGAGCAGCGTGGTGAACTTGTTCTGCCACTCATTGCAGTGCTGCACCAGGGAGAACTTGAGGTGGGAGCAGTCCAGCAGGACGAACTGGATGTTGAGGACCGTCTCCTCCTTCTGCACGTTGTTCGCCACTTCCGTGTAGCTGCAGCAGCCCGGCATGTTCGGAGGCCTTCATTCCCGCCCAGCTGACCCCCCACACCCTTGCCCCTTCCTCCCAAACCTGCTGTGGCCCTGTCGGCTTCCCAGGGCGTGACAAAACGGTAGCCCCGGGCTTCCCCTGTCCGCCCACAGCCTTGGAGTCCGAGGTCCAGGCTGTGCCCTTACCACAAGGCCTCAGCTCAGGTGCCTCAGGCAGGCCTTTCATTTAGGAGACGAGAGTTGGCATTTTACCAGGCTGGACTCAGACTCCTGAACACCAATGGTCCTCCTGCCTCAGCTTCCCGAGCAGCTGAACTACATTTGGAGTTCCATCTACTTCCCAAACCTCGCTTTTTGGTTTGGTTTGGTTTGGTTTGGTTTGGTTTGGTTTAGTTTGGTTTGGTTCTTTCTGGGAGTGGTTGCCCAGCCTGAATCTTTAGCTCCTCATGCATAGCCCAGCGGTGGCCACAGACTGGCCCAGGGGGACGCCCGCATGGAGGCCCCTTCGCCTCCTTTCCTGTTCCTTGCCCTGGTCTCTCTACATTGCGGAACACGCTTGTGGGCTCCTGTCTGCACCTCAGCTTGTGCCACTTCCTCCTGTGCGGCCCCACCTCTGCTGATGAGACCCCACCCAGCCACCTCTGGCCGGAAATCCTCTTTCTTTCTGCGTTACCGTAGATTTCAAAATCCCCCAAAAGTCTGTGTGGCGAGTCCCGTCTGCAGCTTGGAGACGGTGGGAAGAAGGGACGGAGGAGGGAGCGTTCCCATGCTGGGGTTACACCCTAGAGGGGCCCCTGACCTCATTCCTGTCACCCACACGCACACACACACACCGTCCTGCCGTGTCTGTCTCTCCTTTACTCTAAGCCATAAGGCTTGTGGCTTTGCACCAACTGTGAACCAAAACAACCCTTCTTTCTGGATTTTTTTTTATGGTAACACATGCTGACTGGCATGCCTAACCATAGTGCAAATGCACGGAGCCGGTACAGCGTCCAGTCACCAGCAGGTGCCTGGCGTGCTCTTGGCGCTCAGAGCGCTCGGCCTGTGGCATCCTGTGGTGGGAAGTAGCCATTCTCTAGGAGGCTGAGCCTGGGGGTGTGAGCAGTGGCTGAGCTGGGCCCAGGCCCTCCCAGAACCCCAACACTCGCACTCTCTCAGCCACACGCCTCTCTTCCTCACTACCCTATTGCCCTGAGGAGAAAGACCTGTTTTTCTTTTCTTTAAAAATTCTTCCTGGCCCATAGAATTGTATGCAGTGAGTAAATGGCCAAGGCCAGGGACCATGAAAGAGGCAGTCAAGGTCTGAATTTAAGAATCTTCTTCCGTCTAGTTCCAGCCTGAGAGTGAAAATGGTTCCCTCAGTGTTCTTTCCTCAATGTTCTTCTTCTTCTAAGTCATGATCTTACTATGTCTGTATCTCAGCCACAAAGTGCACTGCTCCCGCGTGCCGGGATTACAGGCATGTGCCACAACACTCAGGTTTCCCACCTTTCCCATCTCAAACCATTTCATCCTTCCCCACCGACCCTCCTACGCTCCTCTACACAACTGCCTTTCTCTAACCCTTGTCCAGCTCCTTCTGGATCTCTGCCCTCAAAAAGCAAAGATCCAAGCCGGGTGGTGGGTGGTGGTGGTGCACTCCTGTGATCCCAGCACTCAGGAGGCAGAGGCAGGTGGATCTCTGTGAGTGGGAGGCCAGCCTGGTCTACAAAGCGAGTCCAGGAGAGCCAGGGCTACGCAGGAAAACTGTGTCTTGGAAAACAAAGCATAGGTCCAGCAGCGTTCCCCCACAGCTCAGGGCCCACAGTGCCTCCACAGTGTCCCCAAACCCCTTCCCCAGTCTCTGGGCGCTGGTCTCCCCCAGTGAGCTCTGTACTTCTGGATTCTCACACCCCCTCCGCACTCACCGGGCAATGTCAGCGTCAAAAGAGGAGACAGGAGGGTTGAGGCGCTGATAGCGGCGGATGAAGGAGTCCTTGTTGATCTCCCAGATCTCCCGGTACATGTCCCAGGTCTTGAGGTAATTCTGCAGCAGGGCTGCGTTGTTGGTCATACCGCTGCTGATCTGGGCCTGGATCTTCTTGATGTCCTCGTCTCGCTCTTCAGAGGGCAAGGAGAGACAAGAGAGAGGTGCGTCTCAGTGATCCCTAACGTGGCCCAGCTCCAGCCTGGCCCGGGCACTGGCCGGGACGTCCCAGTCCACTGGTCTCCATAAATAAATGTATTCAGACATGAGCATTAGAAAGCTGGGGGAGGGCTGGAGAGAGGGCTGAGTGGTTAGGAGGACCAGGGTTCGCTTCCCAACACTCACACGGAGGCTCAGCCATCTGTAACTTCAGTTCTAGGGGATACAAGCGGCCTTGGTGGCCCTCAGGCCTGCATTCAGGCAAAACACCTCTACACATAAAGTGATAATAAACGAAGCTTTAAAACTATACAAAAGAGCTGGGTGGTGATTCGCACACCTTTAGTCCTGGCGCTCAGAAGGCAGAGGCAGGTAGATCTTGAATCTCAAGAGTTAGGTCAGCCAAGTGCCCAGGGCTACACAGAGAAGCCCTGTCTCTAGAAAAAAAGAGAAAGGAAGGAAGGCAGTGGAGGAGGCAGTGAGGTAGTCTGGCCCTGTCCCTCTCCTGTGGGAATCAAGGCCTCTTCTAGTCCAACACAAGTCTCAGACTCCTCCTTGCTCATCTCCCAGCCCAGTGTTCACACCACGGGTATCCTAGCGGTAAGCCCCTCCCCGCCTGCTCCTTCCGCAGCCTGGCCCCTTGGCTGAGTTTCCCATGAGCCACAGGGCGGCTGGCCCGGTGTGAGGGAACGGCCCTGGCCTCTCCTAAGCGCCTGCCTACTCACCCACGAGGATGTGGATGGGTTCGCGAGTCATCTTTCGCTTCATGAGGATGTCGGGGAGGTGGCGGAAGACGGAGATGGTGGAAAAGAGGTGATTGCCGATGTCGTTGACCACGCTGGCCAGGGTCTGCAGAGTCGGGGAGAACTCCACCTGGGAAAGCACAGGCCAGCTCAGCACAGCTTCCCAGAGACCTGGCCTCAAGGCATCCAAGGCTCATCACCTCAGCTGGGCCTGAGGCACAGGGTAGAGTCAAGGCCAAGGAGGACACTTAAGAACAGGGGTCTGAGGGGCGACGGTTGGCTACTCTCAGAGACTTTGGTTCTGGTACCCACATGGTGGCCCACCACTGCCCCAACTCCACTCCTGATGGAGCTGTGACCCTCCTCCACCCCCGAAGACACCAGGCACACTCATGGTACCCAGACACACACTGGCAAAATGCCCGTACATATTTAAAAAACAAAGAATTGAGTGAAGGTAGCAATTGACAGTGGCGCGCAGAAGAGATGTGTCTGCCACGCAGGTCCCACACCTAAGACTCGGGAAGTCCAAGAGGGTGCAGGAAGCTAAGGGCCCCAGGAAATCTGTGGCAGGAACGTGTCTCCCTCCCCGGGGTCCTCAACAACACGGCTGCCCCTGGCCATACAAGGCCTGACCAAGAGCACAGCAACAAAGTGGGGGGGGGGGAGGGGAGTGAGAGAATTAGTCCTTGAGAATGGTTGTTTAACCCTTAAATGGCTGAGTGATCAGCCGTGAAAGCGTGTAATTGCAAACAACACGAAGCAGACTCAACAGGTTTTACTTACGCATTATCTATGTGTGTGTATATATACGTATACATATGTAATTAAAGGAAAGAGGTCATGAATTTGAGAGAGAGCTAGGTGGGGACATGGAAGGTGCTGAGGAAAGAGAAGTGGAGAAATGATGTGATTATATATTTTAATTTTTAAAATTAATATTTAAAAAAATACTTGGGAGGGCTAAAGAGATGGCTCAGCGGCTAAGAGCACTGGCTGCTCTTCCAGAGGCCCTGAGTTCAGTTCCCAGCACCCACATGACAGCTACAACCATTTATTCTGGGATCTGATGCCCTCTTCCAGCATGAGTGCATACAGGCAAAGCACTCACACATAAATAAATAAAATGAAATAACAATAATAATTGGAAGAAACCGAAACTGAGGTGTGAGAGTTT
Source organism: Pachyuromys duprasi (assembly GCA_028658305.1). Lineage (NCBI taxonomy): Eukaryota > Metazoa > Chordata > Mammalia > Rodentia > Muridae > Pachyuromys > Pachyuromys duprasi. The sequence goes on from CM053757.1 coordinate 54,453,487, forward strand.
TGAGGTGTCAGGGCTCGGAGGCTCTTACCTGTGCTACCTCACCCTGTAGATCATTCTGTAAGATGACAAGGACTCGGAAAAGTGGGTTTGGCGTGGTCTTCCCGTCCCCATTGATGGCCTTGGAAAGTTCCAGCAGTGACCACTTCACGTTGGTGCGCAGGGCGTCTTCCATCATGCGGTCCAGCCGTATGGTGTAGAACATCCATTGCTGCTGGATCTGGGGGGGTACAAGCACCCCGGGGTGAGCCCCAGCTGGTGGAGGGAGAACAGGACAGCTCCGGAAACCAGGCCTGTAAGTCTGGTTCCGGCACACGGTGGTGCCCCTCTGGCCTCTGAGGGCAGCAGGTGTACACGGGGTCCCCCACATGCAGGCAAAAGGCTCAGACATGGAAACAAATCCTCCAAGCGAGAGAGGGCGCTACAGGAAGAGACTTGGACCCTGAAGGTGGACTGAGGTTGGGACCAGGGTAGGATACCTGGAAAACGTGTGCCGGAGAGAAGGCCAGGAGGGTGGCAGTGTGCCAGGCTACCACAGAACGCTAGCCCCGGGGTGCCCACCTCAGAGGCCCGGGGTGCCTGCTTCAGAGCCCCGGGATGCCCGCCTCAGGGCCCCCAGGATGCTCACCTCAGGGCCATCATTCTTGAACACCTCGTAGGAGTTGGTCATGATGTTCACCACATCCTGGTGCAGGTTCACTAGCTTCTGCTGGACGGCCAGCCGGTGTTCCCTTTGGGCCTCCTCAAACTCCAGGTCCCTGTACACCTGCTTGCCCGTGATCCGCACCAGCAGCATCTCCGACATCTCCTGGGCCTTCCAGCCGATGGTCAGGGTGGCGGCCTTGAAGTCGTTCACGATCGTCTGCACCTAGAGTGAGGCACGGCGGCACCCTCTGCGGCTCACAGCCCCCGGAGCCGTGCCGGCACTTTACCCTCCCCACAAGGACCGAAGACCGGGCTGAGGACCCCCTGCCCTGACCCTCTGCTCCTGCTCCGTCTCCTGCCAGAGTGTCTGATGTTAAGAAAAAATCCATCCCTTTCCACAGCACGAGGTCTCGGGAGCTTCGGGGAGGAGGGGGTTCTTCCCCAGGCTGATCTATCTCGTAACATCCTTCCTGGGCTCTTCTCCACCTCCAGAGATTCGGGTGTGGGCGAGGCACGGGCCAGCCTCTCCGGCAGCCCTCCGGAGCTGGGGCGCGTGCCCAGGCCTACCTTGCTGGCGTGGATGCGGCACTCTGTGATGAAGAACGCGCTGGCTCCCTTCAGGGCCCAGTGCAGCTTCTTCAGCCCCGGGTGGATCTTCTTATCCAGGAAGCGGATCCGCTCCTTGAACAGGGCCTGTTCATCTGGGGACAGCATGGCGATGATCCTGTGTGTGAGGGAATGCACTGGTGGGCCGGGAGCAAAAGCTTTGAGGGCTTTTCCTCCTGCCAGCAAACTTGGCAATCTCTGGAGCTCGCAACGCCAGCCTGGGGCTCCCAATCCCTGAAGAAACTGTGATGATGCAAGTGTTCGCTAGAGCGTGCCGGCCACCGGCGGGTGGGGTGGGTCAGTGGTTGCAGGCACTTGCCATTACGTCTGATGGCCTGAGTTCAGTTCCTGGGACCCTTCCATAGCGGAACAAGAGAACTGACTTCTGCAAGATGTCCTCTGACCCCCGCATGTGCACCAGGGCTGGAGAGGTGGCTCAGCGGTTAAGAGTGCTTGTTTTTGCTTAGGACCCTGGTTCAGTTCCCAGCCCCTACACGGACTCTCACAATCATCTGTGCTCCCAGGAGCTATGACATGTTCTTCTGGCCTCCTTAGGAACTAGGCTGTGTGTGGTGCCCGGAGAAAAGACCCACACAAAAGCATGAAAGAAAGAAATGCAAATGTAGCTCGCCTTCCTCGGCTAGCCACCTGTACCTTGCTGTTGCAGCCTTCCTAGACATCCAAACAAAACCATGTGTCCCCGCCCCCGACTGTCACTGAGGTGAGGCAGGCCTGTCTTCCCAATGTCAGTCTGCTGCGGCACGACCAGGCTTGGGGAGCTGGTTAGAAGCATGAGGCTGTTGTCAGTGGGACTGGAGCCTTGAGCCAGAGCCTAGTACAGCTCTGTCTCATTCTACCACAGAAGACACCGAAAAGGAGGCCACTTAAAAACCAGGGGTGTCACCTGACATCACACCGGGTATGCCCTGCCTTGGTCTTGAACATCCCAAGCTTCCAGAGTGGTGAGCAATGGATTTGCTTCTTTCTTTTTCTCCTCCCACTCATTCCCCACCCCCAGACAGCATTTCTCTGTGTAGCCTTGGCTGTCCTGACTCCCTTTGTAGACCAGGCTGGCCTCAAACTCACAGAGATAGGCCTGCCTCTGCCTCCCCAAGTGCTGGGATTGCAGGCCTGTGCCACCGTGCCCGGCGAATTCGGTTATTTCTCAGCCGCCTGTCGATTGGGGGGAGACCTGACTGCGGAGCTGTGGGAAGATGTGAGGCTGCGCCCACCTGTTGTAGTCCCGGGCGACCAGCAGCAGGTTCTCGCGGAGAATGCGCAGGTCCTCAGCACGCTCGGCCACGGTCATCACGTAGTGGGGCGTCTCAAACAGCAGCCGCTCCCAGTAGTCAATCTCCACGAAGAGAATCAGGAGCGACCTGAGAGAGAAGGCGGCCGCTGAGGACTGTGGGAGTGGGCACGCAAAGGGGATGTTTTGACAGGAACAGAATAGGCCTTCCCAGGGGCCAGAGGCAGGCACACGACCCGGGTAAGACAACAGTGGCCACAACCGGAAACTACCCAGCTCTCCAGGGGCTGCAGCTTCAAGGACACTCCTAGAAGAGGCGCTGACACTGAGACCCCAACAGGAAGAGCTGTGGGAAATTCACGAAGCAGCTTCCCGGTGTCCTCTGACTCTGCAGAGCAGGGAGAGGGCTGAGGGTGCGGGGAGGGTGAGGGCCCCTTGACTGGGACCCCAGGCCTTGAAGGGCATCCTGACAGCCAGGGGGGAAGGCACAAGTGTTCACAAGCTCAGGGATAAAGCCTTCTCGGTCCCCGAGAAATCCGCACTTTGACAGTAGTAGACTGAGGTGAGGTATGCCAGGGCGTGCAACACACCAAGAAAGGACCGCATTTGGAAGACTCTTGTGTGGTCCCTGACCCGTCTGGGGAATGTCTAAGAAAGATGACTGGCCACAGATGTGGACAGACGCCACCCACTCTTGCCAGAGCACCCAGCTGGTCTCCTCTCCTAGGTATGAGGAGAGGAGCTTTTCTGTTCTCTTTTTCTAGCGTGCTAGGGCTCTTGTTTGCTTGCTTTGGTATTCTGAGAGAATCTCATGCTACCCAGGCTGGCCTTGAACTCGCTGAGGCTGGCCTTGAACTCGCTGAGGCTGGCCTTGAACTCGCTGAGGCTGGCCTTGAACTCGCTGAGGCTGGCCTTGAACTCGCTGAGGCTGGCCTTGAACTGCTGAAATCCTGCCTCCATCTCCCAAGGGCTGAGATTACAGACACACACCACGTGTTCAACTGCAAGAGCCACCGGCGCCTCCTCACAGCACCCGTCCTGTCTCAGGCTCTCTCCTCTGAGCAAGTCAGCGACAGTTCTGTTGTTTCCTGTGTTTATTGGGAGCACACCCTTTGTTCTCATTTCTTGTCTGGGCTTCTACCCTTGGTACTCACAAAGTTCAAAATGACAAATAAGGTAAAATTGACTGAAACCTCCCAGAAGACAGGAAAAAGAGGTTAAAAGAGAGAGAAGGAGAGCACTTCTATGGGGAAAAAGCAGAAAAAGCCCCACAGTCAACGCTGTGTCGATTGCTAGAGAATGCCGTGGTGAGCATAGAAATTAATTTCATTTATTGTGACATCCTGCCTTGTGCAGCCCAAAGCCACAGCCTCCAGCTCCCCTTGCCACGCCCCGGCCACACCCAGGAATCCTGGGGTCTGAGAGCATCCCACCACACCCAGCTGCCTCTCACCTCCTGGGCCAGCTGCAAGCTTACCCCGCCACCTGCTCTCTGACCTCACAAAAGCCCTGCAGCCTCGGTATTTACTTCCTCCACAGATCCTCTGTCCTTCACTCCATATTCCGTGTTTGTTGTCTAGTCTGTGCAGGGAATGGCAGCAAGCACACACAGCCTCCAGTCCTGGCCCTTAGCTTCCTCCCACCCCCCAGCAGGGTTTCTTTATGTAGCCCTGGCTGTCCTGGACCCGCTTTGTAGACCACGCTGGCCTCGAACTCACAGAGATCATATCTGCCTGCCTCCGCCTCCCTGAGAGCCTTGCCAAACTGGCTCCAACCCCTCATCTTAACTCTTTTTACCAACCCTCAGTCTTTTGTCAGTTAGTGTAAATATCTCATGAAAACTCCAGCTCAAGCCAGCCACATTAGGGCATGACTTGAATCCCAGCATTCCGGATACGAGTTCGGGTTGGGGTGGGGTAGATGGGGTGAAGGTGAGATCTATTAGCTGTCCTCCGGGCTAAGTCATGTGACAGCCAGCTGAGCGGCACTGAGAAGAATCTCAGGTTAGCCCAGCCCTCACTCTAAATCCTCCCCTGCGGCCACAGCTGTCCAGACCGCAGCTGTATCTTTCCCAGTTTCTCTCTTCACTCACAGTTCAAGCTGGATTACAGAGAGAGAGACAGGAACCACTGTGGTATTGGCATGAAAACGGACGCATTGACCAATGGGATAAAACTGAAGACCTAGATAGGACAGAACCCCCACAGACAGCTGGTTTGTCTTCTTGTTTGTTTGTTGAGACAGAGTTTCTCCGTGTAGCCCTGACTGTCCTGGAACTCACTCTGTAGACCAGGCTGGCCTTGAACTCAGAGATCTACCTGCCTCTGCCTCCTGAGTGCTGAGATTAAAGAAGTGAGCCACCATGTCTGGCTGACAGCTGATTTTTGATAAGCAAACTCACACACCCTGGAGAACAGATAGCATCTTCAACAAATGGTCCAAGTCAAAATGGACAGCTGCTCTTCGAAGAATGAAAACAGATCCGTATCTATTGTCCTGCCCAAGACTTAACTCCAAATAGGTCACAGACCTCAGCATAAGACCAGGCACCCTGAAGCTGACAGAATACAAAGTAGGGAATGAATTGGCTTGAGCTCAAGAAAGGCCTTTCAACAGGAGAGCAATACAGAAGACTTTAAGATCAACAGTTAATAACTGGGACCTCATTAAAATAAGGCGCTTCCATACAGCAATTGACAGCATCATTTGAGCAAAGCGTGAGCCTACAGAAAACCTGTCAGGCGAGGGCAGCCTCTGCTTCCTGTTGTGAGCTGACCTGTCTCACCACGAGGCCAGCTTCTCATTCATGGCCTCAGAGCCTCCTCTTTCCATACTAACGCTCCCTGGGGCTCTGTGCTGAGACCCTGTCCTCCGTCAGGGTCTCTCTGCTCTGCTGCTGTGACTTCCTCCACATGTTAGCTCCTTACCACCATTGGAATGTGGCCAAAATTCTATAATCTCAAAAGAGTAATGTTGGGCTCAGAGGTTAAGAGCACTGGCTGCTCTTCCAGAGGTCCTGAGTTCAATTCCCAGCAACCACACAGTGGCTCATATAATGAGGTCTGGTGCCCTCTTCTGGCCTGCAGGTATAATGCAGGCAGAATACTGTATACATATAAATAAATAAATTTTCCTTCGACTCCCATATCCTACAGGTACTGCCCTCTTCAGAGCCTGTTTCTTTAAGAAAGTGTTCTGGCCCCTTCACTCTGCTTCTTCTCCATCCTCTAGTCCCAAGGACAGGCCGCCACTCCCAGCCTCTCCTCTCAGGACATACCCCTCCTGTCAGATGATTCACCAAGATTGCCCACAGCTACATCCACAGACACCTGTAGCTTCTGGTCCTCATCCTCCCTGACCTCCGTATAGGCTTTTGGAAATGGACAGCTGTTCTGCCTGCGTGCACATCTACACACCACTTCTGGAGGCCAAAAGAGGGCATGATCCCCGACCTACAATTACAGTTCTGAGACATGAGCGCCAGGAACCGAACCCAGGTCTTTCGGAAGAACAGCCCGCGCTCTAAACATGGGACCCTTTCTCCAGCCCCTCTCTGTAGGCTTTACTATCACATCCTCCGCTCTCCTTGGACCCACACTCTTTCCTTGGATCCTCTGTGAAGTTGAATTGTCCTCTCTATTGTCTTGGGTATCATTTCACTAGAGCACAGTAAAGAATCTGCTGCCAGCCGGGCACAGCTGTGAGGCAGAGGCAAAGAGATGGATGGGAATTAGAGCATGTCCAGGACAGCCAAGGCTCACAGAGAAACCCTGTCTCAAAACAAACAAGCAAGAATCCCCTCCTCCGCAGCCCCCTTAAATGGGGAGTCCTGAAGGCTCTTCCTCTCAGTGTCTGTCCCAGGGTGAACACCCACTCCTATGGCCTCAGCTGCCTCTGAAAGCTGACCAGGCCCCAGAGCCACCCAGCTGAGCACTAGACTACCCAGCTGTTCTGTAGGTAACTCAGTGTGTCCACAGACACTAGGCATCACTCAAACTTAGGGCTCCTGCCCCAGGAGAGAGCACCCTCCAAGGAAGAGGACCATCCCAGGAAGAACACACACAGGGACGAATCGGACAGGACAGCACACGAGGGAAAAGCATTGCCCACAGCTACACATGGACCAAAGACCACGTGCATGTCCACCCAAAGCCTCACTTTTTTTTAGTTTCCCTAAACATTGCCAGCTCCTTTTGTTTTTGTAAGGCAAAACTCAGAAATCCAGTGCTATCCAAGGACTGTGTAACTTCAATGCCATGCCAAATGGCAAGGGAAATTTGCCTACAACTACGAAGACACACTTCACGTAAAGGACGGAGCCAGAGCCGCCACTGTGTGAGGCCTCACACAGCTGCACGTCCTGACTTTTCAGGACAGCCCAACAAAATCAGTTCTTTTTAAGACATGCTCTTGCTAGGTAGCTCTGGCGCTCACCATGAAGACCAGCCTGGCCTTGATCTCACAGAAATAAGCCTACCTCTGCCTCCCAAGTGCTGGGATGAAAGGCATATGACAGCATGCTCAGCTCAGAAAGCTTCCCAGCCTGACATTGCTGCCTCTTCGCCAGCTCTTCCTGGATGGCCTGAGATGCCCTCTCCCCACGGAGAGGCGGTATGGCAGGCAGGTGCTTCGTGTCGCTATTTGTTAAACTGAACGTTTAAATTTTAAGAATGTCTCTGTGTGTATGATCTATTTTATAATAAAAATATTTTTAGGGAAGAAGAGATGGCTCAGTGGTTAAGAGAACTAGCTAGCTGTTTTTGCAAAGGACCCAGGTTCAATTCCAAGCACCCACATGGCAGCTAACAACCCTCTGTAACTACAGTTCCAGGGGATCTCACATCGTCTTCTGACTTCAAGCACATACAAACACTTATATACACATTAATAATTTAAGACAAGTGGTGGTGCACACCTTTAATCCCAGCACTTGGGAGGCAGAGGCAGGTGGATGTCTATGAGTTCCAGGCCAGCCTGGTCTACAGAGTGAGTTCCAGGACAGCCAGGGCTACACAGAGAAACCCTGTCCTAAAAACAAAAACAAAACAAAAAGGGGGGGGGGGAGAGGCTGCTGGAGGGATGGCTCAGAGGTTAAGAGCACAATGTCAATTCCCAGCATCCAAATGGTGGCTAACAACCACCTATAGTGAGATCTGGTGCCCTCTGCTGGCAGGCAGTGTATGTATACATACACTGTACACATAATGAATAAATAAATCTGAAAGAAAGAGGAAAAAAAGAAAGGAAGGAAGGAAAAAAGAAAGGGAAGAAAGAGAGAGAGAGAGAAACCTTATCAGTGTGAAGGTCAGCTGTATGCACTGGAAGATATGGTCATTCAAGTCAAATGACCAGGACAGCAGTGAGGTGTATATATTTGTTATGAGTTATTTTTGAAACATGGCTACCCTTTGGCTTACAGACACACACACACACACACACACACACACACACACACCATTTATCATACCTGTTCCTGACTGACAATCCAGACAGAGGCCCTCAGAGGGTCCTCTCCTTTTTCAAATGGAAATGTTCTTCACCCCAAGAAGCATTGGCTGCGACCCACAGAAAATGTTGAGGTGTTGTTTCTAAGAAGTCAGTATGGCTTATACAGTGTTTTTAATTGAAAAACATTATTTTTGTTTTTGTGATTTTTTTACACAGTGTCCCATGAAGCCCAGCTGGCCTTGAACTCACTATGTAGACAAGGGTGACCTTGAACTCTTGATCCTCCTGCTTCACCTTCCAAGGGCTGGGATTACAGCTGTGCCCTACCATGCCCAGCTGAAAACTGGGTTTTAATATAAATAAAATAATTAGTAGACATCTGGATGTCTGGCTCTTATACACTGAAATTAAGTAAGGGCTATAATTTTAGATAATTTTACTCAAAGCATATGGTTTATTATTTTTTATTTTTTATGGTTTATTAATTTAATGAGACATCTGTTATCCATTTCAGTTTTGGAGGAAAAACCTAAAATTCTTTATCATAAAAATTGTAATCAGATAAACATTGTCATGTAGGAAAAGAGCAATAGACAATTAAAGCAAAATGAGGTATCAGAAATTACTTATGTGTACTGGAAAATGGCTTGTGAGCAAAAAGCAAGGTATAAATTAAAAGGAGACTGTTATTTTTAGACAGAAATACTCAAAATCATAAAGATTTTCATTCTTCTAAACTTACCCTATAAATTTAACCCAACCCATATTCTAATAAAAATAGGAATGTGACTATTTTGGGAACTAAACAAATTGTTTAAAAAATTTTTTATGAGAAATGCGTATCAAAAATAGCTAGGAAAAAATTTTTTTAAAAAGAGAGAGTAATGAAGACAATAATTAAAACAGTTTGCTTCTTGCATGAATTCTCCAGAAAAGTGAGTCCTAAAATAGAATTGCTGAGAGTTTTTTTTATTATTATGAAGAAAGCAGGTCAGTAAACGGCTGGGGTAAGGCTACTGGTAGCGTGCTTGCCTACTTATACACAGCCCTAGGGCTGCTCTCCAGCAGTGTAGAAAAATAGTTAACACGATTAGGTCAACTTGTTTTCAGTCTATTTAAGAATATACAAAGCAAAGCAGAATCTGTAACATTTTCTGTACATTAGAGTAAATTTCAAATGGATTAAATGTAAAGGACAAAATCAAGCAGCCTGGCAAACACTCCTAACCCTCTCGCTGGTGAGGGACAGGCCCGGGGACCAGGACATGAAGGCTGTCCCCAGTGTGCAGGAAACCCAAGGCCTCCCTGCCACACAAGGTCTCAGAATGCTATACACACACTCCTATTCTACACACTCTCACACACACATTATACACGCACATACATACACACATTATATACACACACACACATACACACACATTATACACACACATACACACACATTATACACACACATTATATACACACACATACACACATTATACATACATACACACATATACACATACACATTTATACACATACATTATATACACACATATACACACATTCACACACACATTATACATACACACATATATACATACACACATACATTATACATAAACACATTTATACACACATATTATACACATATATACATACACACGTTTATACACACATATTATACACATATATACATACACACGTTTATACACACACGCATCACTTTTTTGAACAATGTAAAAGATACTATCACTTTTTTTTTTTTTTTTTTGGTTTTTCGATACAAGGTTTTTCTGTGTAGCCCTGGCTGTCCTGAGCTCACTTTGTAGACCAGGCTGGCCTTGAACTCACAGAGATCCACCTGCCTCTGTCTCCCAAGAGTGCTGGGATCACAGGTGTGCACCACCACACCCAGATGATACCACATCTTGAACTTTCCAGAGAATTCCAGTTTTACCTGAATAGGAGACTACTTCAAAGACTACACATACCCCCAGTGCCATTCACTTTCAATAGATGATTAGGAGCCCGTGGACTATGAGATGCTGTTTTGTTTCTGCTTTTGTCTTTTAAACATGAAAACTCTCCACTAACACAGGCATCACTTATGAAGCTGTTAAAATTTCTTCAAAAATGAATAAGCCTCTCTGAAATACAAATAAACCCTGGGTCACCAGACGTTTAATGACTGTCTGTGAAGTCAGAGATAAGGGCCAAATCAGGGGAAATTGATTTCAGCCTAGAACTATAACCCCAGGTACAAACGTGAAGGCAGAGCACAGTTGTTGCCAATCACACAGGAACCGGGAGCTGAGCTCTCGTGCAGCATTTCTGTGGGCGCCACCAAAAACACGCGCTCTGCCAAGACAAAGGACAAACCAACGAAGAGGAAGCCGGGGAAACAATCCCTCAGCGATGAAGAGAAATCAACAAGACAGATAGTTAAATAGGAGTTCTCAGAGGGCCAAGATTGTAGCTCAGTGGTAGGACACTCAACAACCCAAACAAACGAGTGAGAAGGAGATTAGGAGACATTCCATGGGGCTCTTCCGAAACGGACCCTGAAGGGACACATTGACGGACGAAGCGGCCTGAGGAACCCTGAGGCCCGTGACACAGGCAGCAGCTCATTAGATGGGGAGGGAAATCTGGAGGGGTTATTAGTTGGTTTGTAGAAATTAACGACAATGAACAGTGTGCTAATAAAAATAAATATTAATTACTAATTCCAAAATGACAAAATACCATGCAAGCAGGGAAGAGCTACCGCCTCAAGCCCCAAGTCTCAGCGCCTCAGCGATGCCCGTACCCTGGATGGTATTAAGCCATGAGTGCAATTTTTTTCTTATAAATCCAGACCTGCCAGAAGTTAGTTTAAGAATTAGGCCCAGCCGGGCCTGGGGGCACATGACTGCAATCCCAACACTTAGGAGGCTGAGGCAGGAGGATTGCCACCAAGTTCGAGGCCAGCCTGGGCTAAAGAGAGGGTGTTTCAGAAGAAAAGAGAGGAAATGAGCACAGGAAGAGATCAACAGGGTAAGCACAACATTATACTGTAGTAAAAGCCAAGGGCAGAGTCTTTCTCTTTCCAAAGAGTCAGAACAAACAGTATTTCCGGCTCCTGCGGAGGGAGAGCCCTGCACCAATAGGAAACGGCCTGGCGGGTAGCAATACAGTCGTCAGTGCTGACAATCAAGTTCACCAGAACTGTCACAGCCATAAGGGAGGGTGGAGGGCTTGAACACGTGTCCAAGGGACATTTCTGGAAGTTGGGATAGATTCTCCTATGTTTTCAAACTGTAGTGATTAGATTTGTTTCTGTTCATAATCATCAGGACAAGCTCCGTGGGGCACCTACACTGGCCAGCAACACACCAAAACACTGCCTTTTTCTCATCTCCACACGGTTTTCAAAAATTAGCAGGTTTTGTCAGTCAGCAGGATGAATTTGGACAATATCTCCTGACATTGTCCTAAGGAGCGTAGTTTTTTTAAAAAAGTTTTTAAAAATGATGTTCCACCTTGACGGAATTTTGTCAATAAATTTCATTAACAAACACAACTTCTTTCAAAGTCCATTTTAGGGATGACTTTTTTTTTTTTTAACTATTTTATAATGTATCCTAACAGTGCAATTGATGTAGCAGAGTGAGGTCAGCTCAGGGCAGCCTGACAGCCCAGGGTGACCAGGCAGTGAGAGTCGGGGAGGGGACAAGAGCAGCCAGCGGGCACCAGCGGGCCCAGGTTTGGGGGGTGCTCAGCACCCCTCACACAGGGTGAGGACGCAGGCTCAGTCAGGGCACAGGGGGACCTGTATGAGGGCGCTCTGTGAAGCTGGTCAGGCCGGGTTTCAGAGTCCAAATACTTGTGAGGTAAGGCGGGAACAGCCTTGCAGCACAGCTTAAACGCTATCAGGTGCTGGCAGGCTCGGGGACCAACGGTCAGGTCAGGGGTGGTTCAAACGTCTGCTTATTTCAAGGTTGGAACCAGAGCTTGCCAGGACGGGTGCGCCTGATAAGGCTGTCCACACCGCGGCGGCGCCCATGAGCGGGGGATCTGCCACTGCCTCCAGTCCAGTCTCTTTCCTTGTTTCTCTCCTTTCTTATCTATCATTCTCGAGCGGAGGCAGTTTCATCCTAAAATCACAAGCTGTATTCTCAGGTCCCTTACGTTTCTCTGGAAAACAACCACCAGAGACAGACACGGGGATCCTTCTGCTTGGAAGAAGCGCTTAGCTGTTGTCTGGGGCTCGTAAATAATGCAGGGCCGTAAGTAATGTCCCAAGGCTCTTAACCAAAACACTAATATAGGAGAATGCAAAAGCCAAGGTGTTTCAGGCCGAGGCAGGGAGATGGTTCAGCTGTAGGAGCCCTTGCCCCAGGCCTAAAACTGAGCTGGAACCCCAGGGCCCAGGGAGAGGACAGCACCAACTCCCACAAGCCGTCCTCTGACCTCCACAGTAGCAGACAAACTGTCCACAGCAGAGGTGACTACAGTGTCTGTCCTGGCCACACGGGCATCTCATCCCATCTTCCAGGGAGCAGAGCAGTCGAGAGGGAAACACTGACCTCAGCTTGGACTAACTCCCTGACGCGAACAACTTAAGAAAGGAAAATCCTATGGTTGGAATATATGGAATATGGCCCTTTTTTTTCTTTTTGGTTTTTCAAGACAGGGTTTCTCGGTGTAACCCTAGCTGTCCTGGACTTGCTTTGTAGACCAGACTGGCCTTGAACTCACAGAGATCTGCCTGCCTCTGCCTCCCCAAGTGCTGGGATCAAAGGTGTGCACACTTGGGTTTGCCCCCTCCCCTTTTTAAGGTTTGGTGGCATTATGAATGTAATTTTTCAGATTTATTTATTTCTTGTGTGTGTCTGTGGGTGTGGGTATGTAGAGGATAACTTGTGGAGGTCGGCTCTCTCCTTCCACCACTTGAGTTCAAGGGAAGGAGCTGTGGGCATCACTGGCAGCAAGCACCTTTGGCTTTGGGGCCCTCTCCCTGGCCCTACCCTCCCATAGTCTGGGAAGAGGACATTTAGTGACCAAGTGTGCTCACACCAGATTAGCCTGAGGCTGTGCATTTGGAAGACTCTCTAGCATAGCACCTTTGGGAACATCCAATTAAACGGAGAATATATTTTAAGATTAAACCCTGGGCTGAGCGGTGGTGCTGCACCCCTTTAATCCCAGCACTTGGGAAGTAGAGGCAGGTGGATCTCTGTGAGTTTGAGACCAGCCTGGTCTACAGAGGGAGTTCCAGGACAGCCAGGGCTACACAGAGAAACCCTGTCTCAGAAAAAAAAAAGATTCAGCCCTATTATGTCCTGCAAATATTATAACCAATTAAACTGTCTGTATAAATATGTAATTAGTTGTAAATCTGCTTATATAGCATGTAGATAACCACTTATACTATAACTGTGTCCCAATATTCCTTCTTCAGAATCTCAAATCAATTAAAAGGCAATTTAAAACTTTAAGTTTTGGGGTTGTGTGTTTGTTTTTGAGACAAAGCCTCGCTGTATGACTGCCAGCCTGGAACTCCTGTGTAGACCACACTGACCTGGAACTCAGGGAGGAACACCTACTTCTGCCTCCTGGTGCTGGATTGGGGGCTGCGCCACGGTGGGGAGGGTTCTTTATTTGTCCGTGAGTGTTTTGCCCTCATGCATGTCTGTGCGTCACGGCACTGCCCGGTACCAACAGAGACCCTAGCCCTGAGAGCCAGAGTTCCAGATGTTTGTAAGACAGCATGCGGCGCTGGGAACCAAAACCAGGTCCTCTGCCAAGCCATCTCCCTGGCCACGAGAGGCAATTTTATGGCTCATTTTGAGTCTACCTCATGCCACAGGTCCAAAGCCAAGACCCTCCCAGTGCTGAGGGTCAGCACCTGATCAAGCAAGCGCTTCTCGTACACCTGTTCCTCAACACTGCTCGCCATCTGTGTGCCTTCTACGACCCCCACCCAAGCCTGCACTCCCTCCTCACGCTGCCTCTCCAGCACATTTCTTTCCTTGTATCACCTCTCCCTGGTCAACTGTTCAGGACAGGCACGGTCCTGTCTGTCCCCAGAGCTCTCTCTTCCTTCTGCACTTTCATCTAACAAATACAGATGTTACCAGCTAAAGCCAACACCGGAACAATAGCCTCAGCGCTCAGGAACGGGCACTCAGCACAGGGCAGGAGAGAGCACAACCAGCCAAGTAGAAATGTCTCCCCTGGCAGAAGAGGCTGTCACCAGAAGACTCACAGTCCCTGAGGACAGCTGCCTCAGCCCCTTCTTCCTTTCTGTTCTTGGGTAAACTGAGGCTGGAAGAAGGGCAGCGTAGCCCTCCCTGCTGCCTCAGCTCCTAGCACACACACACTGTTTGTCTGCTTCGGGAGTTCTGTTTTGTTTTTTTTGGTTTGTTTTGTTTTGAGGCCTGGGTTAGCCTTCAACACCAAACTCTCCTGCCTCCGTTCCCTGTACCAGGATTCTCAGAGTGGGCCACTGCACCTGGAACTCACTGTATATTCTTTTTTTAGGGTGTAGGGGTGGGTTTCAAGACAGGGTTTCTCTGTGTAGCCCTGGCTGTCCTGGAACTCACTTTGTAGACCGGGCTGGCCTCGAACCCACAGCAATCTGCCTGTTCCTGCCTCGCTGAGTGCTGGGATTACAGTTGGGCGTCACCATGCTCAGCTTTCATTTATTTATCTAAACACAATCTCAGCTTTTATTTATTTCTTAATATGAACGAACTAGCTAACTTTTTGAAATGACATGAAGATGTCATCATTTTAAAGCTGTAGGGGAAAGCGAGGCCTCAGGAAAGCTCAGACTCAGGGCTCAGGGCTCAGCTGGACTGTCACAGCCATCTAGTGGCAGAGCAGTGACATCACGCCTTAATTGCATGGGTGAACCGCTGAAACCATGGTTGTCTGTTTTCTTACTTTAAAGAAACTGTAAGCTAATTTTTGTTCTCAGTACTGAGGATTGAACCTAAGACCTCAGTCCCAACTAAGGTAAAACTAAAATTAAGAAGTGCTAGCTAGCCGGGCGCGATGGCGCATGCCTAGAGTCGAGCACTCAGGAGGCGGAGACAGGCAGATCTCTGAGTTCAAGGCCAGCCTGGTCTACAAAGTGAGTCCAGGACAGCCAGGGCTACAAAGAGAAACCCCATCTCAGGAAAAAAAAAAAAAAAAAAAAAAGGTAACAACTAGCCTTTACTCCCAGGACTCGGGAGGCAGAGGCAGGCGGGGCTTTGATATTGTAGCCGGCTGTTTGGGGTGGGGGAGTGATCATAGCTAAGGGTTGTGAGCACAACTGTAATGCCAGCACCATATTGAGGCCAAAGGATCACAAGTTCAAAGCCAGCCTGAACTACCCAGTGAAGACCGGACAGCAGGAAAGATAGGGGCGGGAAAGGGGACCCCAGATAGGAGCTAAGTTCTTAGGAAAGAGCGGAGATAGCCCCAGGACAGGGGGAGGTGCCAAGGAGGGGAAGAGAGGAGATGGCCCCAGGACAGGGGGAGGCGCAGGGAGGGTCCTGTACTTGTCAAAGTTCACGTCCAGCATGCCTGCTTTCTCCGAGCTAACCCGCAACAGCGGCGTGTCCAGCCGTTTGATGCAGTCCTTGTCCAGCGTTGCCGTCCACTCCTGGAAGGTTTTTCGGATCAGTTCGTCAATGGCTTGGACCATCTGCTGGTAGGTGTGTACGCTCTCCTCTCCAGTCCCAATATGGGGCAGGAAATGGGCTCCTGAAAGGCACTGGGGCAGGAAGAGAAGGGAAGCTCCATTATACAGACCTGCTACACATGTGCACACTCACAGGCCCAGGGCCACCCCTTGGCCCCTGGAAGGAGAGTGCAGCTCATGAGCTAGAGGGAGGACAGGAGCAAACAGAAAAGCCGTGCACCAAGAGACTCAGGGAACAGCTGGCAGGAAAGAGTGAATCCAAGACAAAGAGAGCCCTCGGGCATGTGCTCGGGGCGCTCCAGGCCTACCTCAGCCCGTGAACTCTCTCAGAATAAATCAGGGATCGTGGGTAAGGAGCTCACACACCTCTTACTGTACCTTCCCCCCAAAAGTTTGGTTTTCCTGAGACAGGGTTTCTCTGTGTAGCCCTGGCTGTCCTGGACTCTGTAGACCAGGCTGGCCTTGAACTCGCAGAGATCTACCTGCCTCTGTCTCCCCAAGTGCTGGGATTACAGATGTGTGCCAGTGCGCCTGATTTATTTATCTTTTCTTTTTTTTTCTTCTTTGTTTTGGGGGGCATCAAAAGCTTGTTTTTAAATAGGAGGGTACATGATCTCACCGTCCAGCTCAGGTTGGCTTGGATCTACCTCAGCTGCCCACGTGCTAGGACTACAGTGTATGCCACCACACCCAGCACAGAAACTGTTGTTTAAATCCACCCACCCACCAGGCCGAGTGATGGCGGCACAGGCCTTTGATGCCAGCACCTGGGAGGCAGAGGCAGCCTGGTCTACAGAGTAAGTTCAAGGCCAGCCTGGTCTACAGAGTGAGTTCTAAGACAGCCAGAGCTACACAGAGAAACCCTGTCCAAATAAAGAAAGAAAGGAAGGAAGGAAGGAAGGAAGGAAGAAAGAACCATTTCCCCTCCTTGTTCCTTTGCTCCTGCTCCTCCAGAAAGCATGTTTTTGCTGGCCCGGTGCTCTGGCTCACCAGGCACACCCCTTCCCTGATGCTGAGTCTCCCCACCTTCATATAAGGTGCTAACCCGATCTTTGTTCCACCAGCCACCCCGGCCCCCTCTGCAAACCCAGGCCTGTCAGGACTGAGCCCCGCCCCTCTGGGCCACAGGCTCACGTTCATGACTCTGTCGATGCGTCGCCTGAGGATCCGCATCCAGTGGGCCTGTCCGGAAAATTGGGCCATGTATGGCTCCAGGTAGGGCCATTTCTTGTTCAGCTCACGGTTCACCAGGGCTAACTCACTGTTGAACAGCATGTAGAGGTCCACAGCCTTCTTCTCATAGGTCCGCATGATGGCCTAGGGCACAAGACGGCGTGCTCTGTGGAGCTGGCTTCCCTCAGTCTCACACCCCATAGCAGTGTTTCCTGACACCCATGCTCCAGAGATGTGGGAGCCAGGGAAACAGAAAGATGGAACAAAAGAAAAATCAGCAACTGAACGAAGGTGGGGGGGACACCGTGCAGGCAGGACAGAGTCTGGAAGTCAAAGAGCTATCGCAGCAGCGTGCGCTCGGGGTGGGGGCCGCACCTCCCGAGAAGCCAGCCTGTGGAACGTGTCCAGAAGCAGCACGCCATGCTCCACGTCCCGAACTAACTCAAAGGCCGAGGTGATCAGATTCTGGGTCATCACCTCCAGGTCCTTGATCCCAGCACGGAACCTGCAAGGTCAGAGAGGCAGAGACATGCGTGGGTGCCCGCACCTGCCTCCAAGCTACGTCCCAAGTGTTCTGTGCGTCAGCTTGCCATGTGACCAGCCCTGGTCTTCACACCTGAAACTGGTTCACAAGTCCTTGGCACCCGCCAGTGAGGAGTCTCAGGGCCTGTTCAGTATCTGGAGCCTAGAACCACCCCCCCAGTACCTCCTCTCCCCTTCAGCTTGCAGGCCCCCTGCCCCCAGCACCACAGCCTGGGGCTGCCCTTGAGGCCCTCACCTGTTGTAGTCCTCATGCCAAGAGGTGTTCTTCACGTCCAGGATGCCCCCTCGGACGGCTCGCAGTGTCTGTAGGTTCTTATGGAAGATGTCCTCAATCTCTAGCAAGTTCCGTGTGACCTGTGGCCCCTGGGCACCAAAGAAGCAGGGGAGGGGCCCCTGGTTGCCGTTTTCCCAACGGGCAAAGTGGTACTGACAATCACATACCTGAAAAGAGATGGATGTGAAAGGCCCCGGCTCTCTCCCGAACCCAGGCATCCTGGGTTCCTGGCTTTACCTTCAAAGACTATGAATTAGGGAGAGCCATCCAGATGGAGGGGGACACTGGGGTGCATTTTGGCTGCCAAATGAAGTATAGGCAAAAGCTAAGGAAAAGGCCGTGGTGGAAGACAGGCAATCTCGCCGGAAGAGCCAACGCGCCAAGTGCCAGCGCGAGGCTCCTCAGCGGAGCCTTAGCCCCCTGCTCGGCTGGGCTTCTGAGTTCCCCGTCCTGGTGCTCTTCCTACCTCAATGAGGTCTTTGCAGCGCTGCACGAAGGCATCTACCTGAGCGAATATGCTGGTCTGGTCCAGCACCCAGCCCCGATTGGAGAACCTGCGTGAGGAGATGGCCTGACTCGAGAGCAGGGGCCGTGCAAAGCTAGACAGCTTGAGCCTGCGCCTAGAGAGGGGCCCTGGGAGAAGAGACCCAAGGCAGGCAGGACCCGGGGAGACACTCTAGAGGGTGGCCTTTCAGACTGTCTGGTCACAGGAGGGAAGGGCCACTCGGGTTTTCTGGAAGTGGCCATAAGGAGACCTCAGGGCTAGGAGCCAGGACATCTCCATCAAACAGAACCTCGGGGGCGGGGGAGAGACTCCTAGGACTAAAGAACAATGATCCACACAAGGGGAGGTCACAGGAGTGGGCCGCCCAGGGCCCGGCGTACTGCGTGTGTATCTGCACGGCACGGAGGTAGTGCTCTTTCCAAGCCTGGCAGCAGAAAATGCAGCCCTGCAGGTCCTCCTTGCTGGACGTGACGAAGCCCTCAAAGACTCGGTCCAGGGAGATAGAGTGGCAGCACAGGCGAATGACCTCGTTGCTCATCTGCAGGGGGACCCCCGCCTCAGCCAGCCCATCTGCAGGGGGACCCCCGCCTCAGCCAGCCCATCTGCAGGGGGACCCCCGCCTCAGCCAGCCCATCTGCAGGGGGACCCCCGCCTCAGCCAGCCCATCTGCAGGGGGACCCCAGCCTCAGCCCAGCCCATCTGCAGGGGGACCCCAGCCTCAGCCCAGCCCATCTGCAGGGGGACCCCAGCCTCAGCCCAGCCCATCTGCAGGGGGACCCCAGCCTCAGCCCAGCCCTCTCCCCACCCCCCTCCTGAGGCCCCGGGGACCCCCGCCTCAGCCCAGCCCCCTCCCCACCCCCCCTCCTGAGGCCCCGGGGACCCCAGCCTTAGCCCAGCCCTCTCCCCACCCCCCTCCTGAGGCCCCGGGGACCCCAGCCTCAGCCCAGCCCTCTCCCCACCCCCCTT
>CM053757.1:54472655-54502354 GCA_028658305.1 Pachyuromys duprasi
ATCATTCCAGGCGATGCCAGGCGCCGTCCTTCCTCAATCAACCCTCCCATACCCCGCTGCAGACGCCATCTCAAGATAGGAGAAGGCAGCTCTACCCGCTCTGAAGTCTATCTCCTTGCCTCCTTCCCAAGGCTCACTGCCACCTCCTCTCAAAGCCCTGCTTGGGCTACTTGCTAGGCCCAGCTCTAAAGACTCTGTGTCAGCCTGAGGCAAACGGCTGCCAGGGAACCTGAGACCTGCCAGCATGGCCACCCCACCGCACCCAACCTCACCTCACCCCACCTCATCCTACCCCACCCCATCCCACCTCACCCCACCCCGCCACACCCCTGCGCCTCGTACCCACACACCTTCCGGAACAGGGAGGTCAGCCTTTCCCGAGTGTTGTAGTGGGGGGAGTTGACCCAGATGATGCGGATGAGGCTGATGAGCTTAGGGAGCTTGTCGGCGATGTCCCGTGGCCTCATGAAGGCCAGCTCCTGGTAGGGCTCCCTCAGGATGGACAGGAACGTCAGGTTGGACTGAGCTTGGCGGGAGCCGTCCTGGCAGTGAGGAGGAACAGGGGGAGAACAGACTGAGGGGCTGGAGACGCGGCTCAGCCTCTAAAGCACCGAGTTCAGATCCCCAGCGGCCACGTCAAAGCTGGGCACAGTGGCCTGTGCCCTAGTGCCATCGCTGGGGGAGTAGAGGTCTGCCCTCGTCTGCTGGCCTCTACCTCCAACTGCAAGGGTTACAGCTGGGAGCCACCGTGCCCAGTTTGTTTGCGCCGCCTGAGAAGACAGACAACTGGTCGACCTCTTGTAGTTGCTGGGACTCCCTGGCTTTCACGAGTGCTGGGCCAGCACTCTGCCACCTAAGCAATGGCCCCAGCCCTTCCGGGCTGTCTACTATGAAAGACTCAGGCTGGGAATCCCCCCAAGCCCAGGTCTGGTGTCTGCTGCAACTGAACTAAGAACTCTGTACAAGACGCTTGCTCAGAGCTAACTGCCTGGACACCCTGCTCCCCACCACACCCCCTAAGGTTGCCCGGTCCCCTTCCTTCCTCTTCTCAGTGAGGGTTAAGCGTCAGCACAGCTCAGCTCCCTCAATATCTGTTGAAGTTCCCCTGGTCCGGGAGGCCCAGCACCGACAGCTTGGAGAAGGGCAGTTGGTGTTCATGGGCTGCGTGTGTGCTCTTCACGCTCTCTGAGTCCTAGTTTTTCAGCTGCGCTGGAGTCTGGGCTCACGGGGCATCACTGGCCCCTAGCTGACTAACCTGGTGACACCCTATCCAAGCGCCAAGCTCCTCGGGGACGCAACACTGGGTCAGTCTGTGCGCTGTGCCTGCCCCCTCTTCTTACCCGCACCTCGTGCCAGCCCAACAAGCACCGCCCGCTTTTTCCAGAGGGCTCCCGCCACCCCCCCAAGCTGCTCAACCTGGATCTGCTGGGCCAGTTTCAGGAAGGGCGCTAAGTAGGACGACTTGGCCAGCTGCAGGATGGACTCGATGTGCTTCACGCCCTGCTTCACCAGCTGCTTGCTGATGCCTGACAGGTCGGTGCAGCGGTTGTGCCAGAACTCGATCTCTTCCAAAGGACCCAGGTTCTCCCCCATCTCCACAGACTCCTGCGTGCTCAGCACCTCCTTGATCTGCCGGGTCCAGTGGATCATGGAGGCTGTGGTGGTGGGGGGCACGCTCATGTCTCCTTCCTGCTCCCCAGTGCCCTCAGTGCCAGCAGGGCTGGAGCCGCCTTGCCCGCCCGCTGGGCGCCGCCACTCACTCTCCAGCCGCTGCACCAGCTCCTTGTCTTTGACTACTACCTCCGGGTCCATGTTCACGGCCTCCGCCGGGATGTAGAGGACCGTGTGCCCCTCCAGCTTGTACCGAGTATCTGAGGAAGGACGGGGAGGCCAAGTGACTGGTGGCCCGGGTCTAGGGGAATGTAGCCAACTCTGTGCAGCCATGGGGCGTCACAGGACTCCACGGCCACAGTTCAAAAAGAGCCTTGCTGTCTCTGTCAGTGGGGGCTCATGCGTGCTGAGCGCACGGCCCGGGTGGAAGGCAGGGGCAGACCCTCAGGAGCCCCTTCAATGTCTGAAGATGGAGCTGACATTGTCAGTCTTACTGACAAGAACCTTTACCCGCTGGATCGTCCGATCTGCCCCTCAAACTCTTCACAAACCACACCTGTATCGAATGAGTTCTTTCCTCTTCGCCCCCTTAACAAAACGCCTGTTTACGTTGTGTTAGGTGCTACGGAAGATGGAGAGAGGTCTAAGTGCATGTGGAGGTCACGTGGACGTTCTGTGCAATAACTGTGCTGTCCTCTAAGGGGCTTGCTCTGAGGGGAGCCCTAGAATCAAACCTCACAGACACGGAAGACAGCTTTGGGAGAACAGACGGGAGTGACTATGACTCAGGCTTCGTCGGGCTGGAGAGCAGAAACAGCAGGAGCCGGGGCAAAGCTCCAGGAGGTCTGTTAGGAAATTACCATAAAATCATCTCACTGTCTGCGCCGTATCCCCAACGCCCCCTCCTGTTGCCTGGATCTCTCCTTATGGCACCTGCACGCTTTAGCAATCTCCAGCTCTGGGTCTGAGCAGGTCGGAACAAGTTCTACATTACAAAAGCGAATCTAAATTAAAATATTTGCAACAATACTATGTTCAGCACTGACCAAGGCTTTGCTTAGCACAGCTGGGGATCAAACCCGAGATGTGAGGCATGCTGGGTGGACGCCTGGCTCCACACCACACCCTTCAGTGACTAGTCTTTACTCTTCAGGGGTAATCAAGATGGCCTTCCCTTTGTTGATGTTTTGCTTTTTGTGGTTGTGTTTGAACCTAACCTGAAACTGAGAGAGAGAGACAGAAATCTGCATGTCTCTGGCCTCCAGGGGGTTGGAATTAAAGGCATCGCCACACTGGGCCCTCTGACTAGGTCTTCTTTCTAGGAAATGCTTTACATTATGCTGCTTACATGAAAAGGAATGGAGACTGTATTTTATATGACATCCCCAGACAAAAGAGCAGACACTGGGCAGAAATGGCTTGTTTTGTTTCTAATACTAATTTTTAGACTTTTTAATGTATGTGGATGTTTGGCCTGCAGGTATGTGTGCGCATCACGGATGTGCCTGGTGCCCATGGAGGTCAGAACAGGGCATCAGAAACCCTGACTTACTGGGGCCTCTGCAGGAATAAGCGTTCTTAGTCGCTGACCACCTCTCCAGCCTTGTCTGTCTCTGATGCTTTGGTTTGGTTGGTTGTTTTTGTTTTTCAAGACAGGGTTTCTCTGTGTAGCCCTGGATGTCCTGGACTCCATTTGTTGACCAGGCTAGCCTTGAACTCACAGAGATCCACCTGCCTCTCCTCTAGAGCGCTGGGATTAAAGGCGCACACACTGTGCCCAGTTTCCTTATTCTGTTCCTTAAGACGGGGTCTGTCTATATCCCACACTGGCCGTAAGCTCAAAATCCTGCTGCCTCAGCGTGCGGCCGACCCACTAGTCTTTAAGTTAGATTTGTTTTTGTTTTGAGAAAGGATCCTGTGTAGTCCAAGATCACCTTGAATTTCCGATCCTCCTACCTCTGCTTCCTGCGAGCTAGAATCCCTGACACGCGCCGCTACACCTGGCCCCCCTCCGTTGAGAGAGGGCTCTCAAATCTTAAGCCGGTCTCAGACGCACTGTGTAGCTAAGAATGACTTCGGATGTCTGATCCTCCTCCCTCTACCTCCTGAGTGCTGTGACTGCAGCGTGAGCACCAGCCCCAACTTCGTGACACAGGGGCTCCGGCACAGGTTAGACAAGCCCTGAGCCCAGGTCAGGACAGAAGCGGCACCTTGTGCCCTGTGTGCCCTATGTGCCCTGTGTGCCCTGTGTGCCCTGTGTGCCCTGTGTTCAAGCACTTCCCTACCACACGCGTGTGGGTGGGATGCACAGCGAGACCTCATCCCAAAGAGATCATGAAAGGCTAGGAGTCTAACTTTATGATACAAAAGCCACTCAGCATAGCCGGCCATGCGCCCCCAGCACCCGGGAGGCAGAGGCAGGCACATCTCTGTGAGTTCCAGGCCAGCCTGGTCTAAAAAGTAAGTCCAGAACAGCCAAGGGCTACACAGAGAAACCCTGTCTTTAAAAAAACCCAAACAACAACAACAAAAAAACAGAACAAAACAAGCCAAGCACTTAGCTAGCACACTTGAAGCCCTGGGTTTGGCACTTGGTCTTGAAAAGAGATCCTTTTGTCATCGACTTGAATATGAATATTAATAACAGGGTTGATGGTGTGGAACAGTGGCAGAGTGTGTGCATGAGTGAGGCATTAGCTTCACGGGGTAGGGGGCTAACACCGATGAGGTGAACTGGCCAGCTGCCTCACAGCCCAGCATGGAGGAGCTGGATGCCGCCCCTCCGCCCCTCCCCCAGCCTCTTGCTCACCTGTCAGACAGGCCAGAAACCTGTGCAGATGTGACACAAAATGATTTCGGATGCTCTCAGGCCAACTGGTATTCACAAAAATCTGAGGGACATAGACACCGGTGAGCAGGCGAAGCAAAGCTGGGATGTAGGCACCCCGCACTGTCCCATACTGCACGGTTGTCGCAAAGTTGTCTGGGGTGATGGGGACCGGGGCTTGGCGAATGAAGTACACAATCTGGTCCTGGGTCTGCAGGGAGAGATCAGGGTTCAGTCTCCAGGCTCCCCTGGAGAAAGCTGGGCTGAGCTCTGTCAGCGTCCCTCCCTCGGCTTCCTGTCCTTCTCACCACGTACATCGGCTTCCTGTCCTTCTCACCACGTACATCGGCTTCCTGTCCTTCTCACCACGTACATCCCATACCCACAGGTGTGTGGAGGGAATGGAGAAAACGTGCCCTGAGGATGCAGACCCTATTTTATCCAATGTGAACTAAGAGTCTAACACACTATGTCTGGCACATAGCAGATGATCAATAAATGTGTTGGGTGAGTGGGTGGATGGACAGGATGGAACAGATTTGTTTTTTCAGCTACGGGAAAAGC
Organism: Pachyuromys duprasi; assembly: GCA_028658305.1. Taxonomy (NCBI): domain Eukaryota; kingdom Metazoa; phylum Chordata; class Mammalia; order Rodentia; family Muridae; genus Pachyuromys; species Pachyuromys duprasi. The sequence goes on from CM053757.1 coordinate 54,477,658, forward strand.
AGGGAGAATTAAAAGAGATCAAGGAAGAAGACTACAAGGAAGAACTGGCTATCTAGCAGGCAGCGGTGGGGCACGCCTTCAATGACAGCACTCGGGAGGCAGAGGCAGGCAGATCTCTGTGAGTTCAAGGCCAGCCTGGTCTACACAGTAAATTCCTGGACAGCCAGGACTACACAGAGAAACCCTGTGCCAAAAAAAAAAAAAACAAAAAAACAAAAAAAAAACACCCCCCCCAAAAAAAGGAAGGAAGGAAGGAGGGAGGGAGGAAAAAATTATCTAGGACCTCTCATTTCAGTTTTTTACCTCTCCCTGCCACTCCCCACCTCCTCACCCCACACGCCCACACTCCCATCTCGCCCACCTCCCCCACCTCCTCACCCCACACGCCCACACTCCCTGGGCCGAGATCCCCTGCCTCCAGCTCTCGGTGCAGGGCGCGGGCGTAAGCTTCTCGCTGCGCTTTCTTTGCACATCCTTCCCCTGCCCCCCTCTAGCTTCGGATCTAGCGGATCTAGGGATCGAGCGTTCAGTTTCACCCCTGGTGGGGTTTGGCTGTGGCCTACATTCAGAAGTGTGCCGATTTCTTAGTTATAAAACAAAACCAAAAGAAGGTTTCACTCCAGTATTTGTCACACACACACTTCTGATACTCACACACCGACACACACAAAAATATTTCTTAAAGGTATTACATCTAATTTTGTTTGAATTTAATAGAATGAAAAGTTGATATAAGGATTGCTAAGCTTCAGATAAAGGTCTCCACCCAGAGACATCACAAAATGATCCTTCGCTTTATTATTTTTTCTGGGAACTGAATCCCTGAACCTCACACATGCTAAGTATGAGCTCTACTAATTTTTTTTTAATTTATTATATATACAGTGCTCTGCCTGCAGGCCAGAAGAGGGCACCAGATCTCACTATAGATGGTTGTGAGCCACCATGTGAGTGCTGGGAATTGAACTCAGGACCTTTGGAAGAGCAGCCAGTGCTTTTAACCCCTGAGCCATCTCTCCAGCCCCCCCCCCCCGTGCTCTAAGATTAATCTATATCCTTGTGCAATTTCTCTTGGTATATATGTGTGTGCGCTCGCACACACATCTGTGTGTGTGCACAATAGAGAACAAGCAAGTGTGTGCACATTTTGTCATTGTGAGATGACAGTTTGGGCAGCCAGTTCTCTCCTTCTACGGAGAATTCAGAGAGTCAGACTCTGGGATCAGGCTTGTCTGGGAGAGACGGGACCTGCTGAACCGTCTCTCTGGCCTGTGTGTGTAGCCCAGGCTGGCCTCAAGCTTGTAGACATTCTCCTGCCGCTGCGTCCCATGCGGACATGGGCCACCCCTCCCAACTCTCCCAATTCTTAATTCCAAAAGAATACTCCAATTCATAGAAAACTCAAGAAAAATTAACAAAAACATCCTTGTCTCCTGGATGCAGTGTCAACCTTGGCCTGTTTGCATCGTCTCCTTACACCTGGGCCTTTGTTAGCTGCTGGCATCAGACACCACACCCTGAATATTTGGCCTGTATCTTCTAAAAATACCCAACACTGTAATGATGGTAACAGAAGACTTAACCCTAACACAACGTAATAGGTGCCCATCTTTCCCTTCCCCCACTAGTTCAAATGATGCCATTTACAGCCAGATTGTTTCCCATCCATATCCAGTCCCGGACCACACAGTCATGTCTTCTTTTGGTGTTGCTGCTTTTTGCTTTTGCTTCTGTTTTAAAACAGGGTCTTGCTATGGCTATGTAAGCCCTGGCTGGCCTAGAATACACTGTTATATAAACTAGGACGGCCTTCAACTCACCGGGTCCCCTGCCTCTGCCTCTGCCTCCCAAGTGCTGAAATTAGAGGTATGCTGGGGTTAAAGGTATACACCACCACGTCTAGCCTTTGTGTGTGTGTGTTTGAGGTTTTAGATTGTTTCTTAGTGGGATTTTGGGAAGAATGTGAGACACAGTTTCATACTCAGGCTGGCCGAGACTTCTTTCTGGGGCCAAGGCTGCCCTTGAACTTCTGATACTCACGCCTCCATCTCCCACACCCTATTTCCTTTTGACAACTCTCCATCCATTGCTGTCCTCTGTGTGTGTGCGGCCCACTCACCGACACTCAATCCTCCTGCTTTAGCCTCTCAAGCGATGGGATTATAAGACTGCCGTCATGTCCAGCTTTTTCTTTTCTGTTGTGCTATCACTCATTCTAAAGAATCAAGCCAGACGTCTGCAAATATCTCCCTTAATTTGGATTTATCTGACTGCTCCTCATTATTAGGTTGAAATCAAATGTTCTTCGCAGAACACCATATAGTCAACGCTCCCGAAGAACTGGTTATCGTTGGATTTCACTGATGTGGCTAAAATGCATGCTGACATTAAACGTGAGAACCAAGCAGCAAGCAGGATGCATGCGTCCTTTTGACTCCTGGCACAGCTCCTTTTCCATTCCAGGGAAATTCTTTGTGCTCTCCAAATGCACACTGCGCTGGCTCACTCTCCTCCCCCGCTCCGCTGTGCCCACCCTCCAGTCCATCCTCTCCCCTCTAATTGCATTAATGTCTTCGGCCTTTTCTTTCACGTGAGCGGCGATGCCTCAGCCTTCTGCTCAGCCGGTGATTTCCGAGCTCGCCGATTCAGCTCCTCGACATTCTTCACCCTCGGCTTTTGTAGCTGTTTCATTCCCTGGAACCCTGCCCTGCCGCCATCGTGTTCTCACCTTTCATGAATTCATGTTCCGTTCTAGTTGTCGTCGTGTTGAGTCTCCTTGGTTTGGTTAGATCTCCCTCCTGTCCGCGCTTTGTTCTTCCCCCTTTGTCCTCGATATAATGTGCTCCCGTCGCCGTGCGGTTTCGCCCCTTTCTGCTCGTGCCTGAGCAGCTTTGTCAGTTCACTGTGGCTCCGGCACTGTGGACACTTCTTGATGCCCCACTGTGAGAGACCAGTTTATTTTGCCTCTTGAAGGTAAAGCGAAAGGATTAGATACTTTATATATTTTTAGTCACATTTTTTTGTAGCCTGAGAGACTCGAGTGGGGAGGGCTAACTTAAGACAACAGCAAATCTTTGTTAAATCACAAAACCTCTTAGGAGAGTTTGGGCATGCTCCCAGGGTCCTCCGCCCAATCGAGGGCAGGAAGGGTTGCTTCAGTTTTCCCGTCGGTCACCCGTTGGGCGTTCACATCTGTCTTTAAATTCGCTGCATTTGACCTTGCCTTTTCCCCGTGTTTGGTGGGTCATACGTGGTACATTTTCGCGTGTGCAGGTTTTAGTTTTTGTGCCTTTTCTCAGACACTGGGTAATGGTGTTCCCCACCCCAGGGGAGATGGGGTTTCCGTGGCTCACGGAGTGAGAGGATGCACCCGCCACAGGGGCGAGGCGTGGACACCACAGCACAGCCGCTCGGTGCCAGGTGCAAAGGGAAATTACTCTTTCCCCCCTTTCTGTGCTGGGTATTGTATGAAGGGCCTCACGCTGCCTAAACAAGGGTCTGACCACCAAGCTACTGAGGTAATCTCTCTCTCTCTCTTTTTCTTTTTTGTTTTTGTTTTTCAAGACAGGGTTTCTCTGTGTAGCCCTGGTTGTCCTGGACTCCCTTTGTAGACTAGGCTTGCCTTGAATTCAGAGAGACCCGCCTGCCTCTGCCTCCCCGTGCGCTGGCACTCTAGGTGTGTGCCTCTGTGCCCAGCTATCATCTTTTTTTTTTTTTTTAAAGGAAGCTTCGACTGACCATCCTAACCAGAATACAGTGAGATCTGTCATCAGCCGCTGCAGCTAATGGATCCTTTGCTTGTTGTTTTTGTTTTTCATTTTTGTATTTTTGAGACAGAGTCTCACTGTACTAGTCTAGAACTCACTATGTAGCCCAGGCTGGCCTTGAATTTGCAGTGATTTCCTTGCCTTTACCTCCCAGTCACTTTCTATTTGCAGAATTCCCTGTGTGTTTGTGCTGTTGCTGATGTCTATTTTTACATATTTCTTTAATGTTATTCATCATTTATATTCCTGGCCTAGTATTAACTGTTTTAATTACTGTGGTTTAATAAAGGATTCTGATGTCCACAGAATTGCCCTTATTGGTTCCTTCGTCGTTACTCTTGCTGGTTATGTGTGTGTATGTATATGTATATATCAATTTTTCGATTTCTCTGTGCAGCCCTGTCTGTGCTGGAACTCTCTCTGTAGACCAGGCTGGCCTGGCACTCAGAGATCTGCCTGGTTCTGCCTTTTGAGTGCTGGGGCCACCCAGCTTAGATACTTTTTGTAAAACAATGTTTCTCATATGCCCCAGGCCATCCATGAACCTGCAGGAAAGCCAAGGAGATCCTTGAACTTCTGACCCGCCTGCCTCCAAGGCCCGCAGGCTTAGATGCATCGCTGGGGACAGAGCCCTGGCTTTCTTTCCTGCTGCATGAGCATCCTGCCGAGGAATCAATACCACCAGCTGCATTAGAAATTCTAACACAAGGGAACCAGCTGCACACAGTGGCAAATCCTGCAATCTCAGTGCTTCTGAGACTGAAGCAGAAGGAATGAAAGTTCTGGGCCAGCCTGGGCTACATAATGAGCACTAATACATATGAAAGGCCATATGTAGGTCAACGAAGCAAGACTCTGTCTCAACAACAGCACACAAAAGGGCACCTAGGTGCTGCAGCATTTGGGCACTCTAGGTTAGATAAGATTACCCTGAAATGGTAGGTGGAGACACACAACTTATAGTCCCTGCTCCTCAGGAAGCCCCGAGTTCAAGAGCAGCCTGAGCAACACAGCAAACAGTAACACAAGACGCTCTTCTTAGAATGAAACGTCAGGACATTCAAGGTTCCACACCAGGCCGGGCGGTAGTGGTAGTCCCAGTGCTTGGGAAGCAGAGGCAGGTGGAGCTCTCTGAGTCCGAGGACAGCCTGGTCTACAGAGCACCAGGGCTACACAGAGAAACCCTGTCTAGAAAAACAAAAGCAAAAAGATTCCACACCAAAGCCCAGTGTGGTGGCTTTCCACATGCCTTTGATCCCAGTGCTTGGGAGGCAGAGGCAGGCAGATCTCTGAGTTTGAGGCTAGCCTGGTTTACAGAGTGAGTTCCAGGACAGCCAAGGCTACACAGAGAAACCCTGTCTCAAAAACAAAAATAATGATAATTGCTAAACACCACCTTTCCACTCTTGTATACACTATCCAACAAGAGTGAAGCAGCGGACTTTTCCCAACATTTTATTTTTAAATGTTGTAAACACACAGAAGGAAATAAAAGAATCGGAACCTGTCAAGGGGCTCAGTAGCGAAGGTGCTGGCCACCACGCCTGGGGGCCTGAGCTCCGTCCTTAGAGAGACCTGACTCCTGCAAGCTGTCCTCTGCCGTTTATGCCAAGGCATGAACACGTGTGAGCTCACACACACACAATAAGCAAATTCATGAATAAATGAGTGAATAGGTGGGTGTTTTCAAACGAAAGAATTGTGCAAGGTGACACCACCGCCCAGGCCCACAACTGACTTTTTACTGCTCTGCCCCGTTGCTTTTTCACCCTGGTCGACCTGCCTCATTTCACCACCTTTTCTGTGCCTCGGCTGCCCGGTGGAGTGTTCCCCACTCGTGGGGTTCCTCGAGCTGTGGGCACGAAGGAAGCACGACCCTTGGCTCCCGGGGGCTGCCTGGAAGGGGGTACCCACCTGCACAGGCATGCCCAGCTCCAGCTTCAACCCACAGATGGGGTCGACGAATACGGTGAGGGCGGGCTCCGCGGGGTCCTGGACAAAGCGTTCCAGCACGGCGTCGTGCTCGCTCGTCCACGTTGAGTCGGCCAGTCCAGTCAGCATAGCTCGCGAGAGGAAAAGGGGCTTCTGGGAGAGCAGGGACACAGCATGTCAGGGACACCTGCTTCCCTCCGCCACCCATGCCGGACGCGGGGTGAGCGCCGAGATGGCAGAGAGCTGAGCATGGCTGCGTGATAGGTCTCAAGCTTTTAAAGGAAGGGGACAGTAGACTCCTGTGCCTCACGGAGTGAAACGCAGGGGGAGGCCACGGGGCTGGGCTATTAGCTTCCCCCACACACTTCCCTCTGTCTGTGGCTGTGAAATTCTCCAACATTCTCAACACCAAAGAAAAAGGTGAAGTAAGGAAATAGCCAAGACACGAGCCTGCATCAAGGAGTTAGGCGTGGGACAAGGACCCAGCAGTTTCCTTGCGAAGCTGCCCCTCCCAGATGCTGTGAGAATCAAGCAATAAGGAGCAATCAAGGGGCAGGGAGGAAGAAAACTGACAAAACTAAGGAACAAATTGGTGAGGCAGAAGAAAAATGACAGCGGTGGAAACAGTAGAAGACGTGAAGCCCCCGCTCTGCAGCCTGGACATCTACCCAGGCCTTCGTCCAGGCCATGGGAGATGAAGAGCCACAACGTTCCAAAGAAAAGAAAATAACAAACACTTTTCTAAATGCTTTCCTGGGTGAATTAATGAGAAACATCAAAATCCCAATAAATAAACAGACCAAAAAACATGGACAGCCAGGCACAGCGGCCACCTGTGATCACAGCGCTCAGGGAGGCAGAGGCAGGTGGACCTTTGTGAGTTCAAGGCCAGCCTGGTCTACAGAGTGAGTCCAGGACAGCCAGGACAGAGAAACCCTGTCTCGAAAAAAAAAAAAAAAAAAAAAAAACCAAAAACCAAAAAACCCTCCCCCCAAAAAAGACATAGTCAGGTCATATAATTTAAGAAAAAAAAATACAACCAGGAAAAAATGTTGTGTTTTACTTAAAATCAAAGAATATAAATAAAAATAACATCATTTATTGTCCATTTTTGTCAATACTTACTAAACTGACAATTCTCAGTCTGAAACAATAGCTTTGTTGCTAATGGAAGGGCATATTACAATCTGGCTGGAAAAACTTTAGATTGTTCAAATATAAGCAATGTTCTTTACTCTTAGTGTTATCTTTGTTTATTTTTCTTTCTTTTGTTTTTTTGACACAGGGTTTCTCTGTGTAGCTCTGGCTGTTCTAGATTCGCTTTCTAGACAAGGCTGGCCTCAAACTCAGAGATCCTTCCTGCCTCTGCCTGTCCGAGTGCTGGGATTACAGGCGTGCACCAACATGACCACCCAGCTTTAATTTTTCATTTTATTTTATGTGCATGAGTGGTTTGCCTAGCGTGTGTGTCTGTGCACCACCTGTGTGCCAGATGTCAGGTGACCAAGGAGGCCAGTAGAGGGCGACAGATCCCATCAAACTGGAGTTACTGATGGTTGTGAGCCACCATGTGGTTACTGGGAATCGAACCCTGGTCCTCCAAAAAAAAAAAAAAAAAAAAGCAGCCAGTGCTTTTAACCACTGAGCCATCTCTCCACTCCCACTCTGATTCTTACTTATTCATGCTAATGTTCAGTAACTCCATGTACACAGATCTAGCTTAAGGAAATACTGAGTTAATTTTATGGTATTTATCAAGGCGATAATTTGAGAACAAAATATAGCAAATAGCAAATCAACCAGGACTAATGGTTTAACTAAGGTGTATGTGTCTAACAGAACACCATATGGCTACTAAAAAGTGGCGTTCAGAGAACGGAAGCAAGAAGATTAAAGTTGAAAGGCCAACGGAGACATGTGGTACGATCCCGTCTCAAAAAGACAAGCGCTGCGGGCCTGCAGGGGTTGGGGACACACGTGTAATCCCAGCAAGAAGATAGCAAGCGTGAGACCAGCGTAAGCTGTATCTGGAGTTTGAGGCTAGCCTAGGCTACAGGCTGTTTCAAACAACCAAGCAAAACAATCTCAGAGCAGAGCACCTGCCTGTGGCTACAGCCTGGGTTGGGGTCCCGGCACTGCTGGGGAGGAATGTTTTAACTGGCTGGCTGGGGCATTTATACTGTTTCAATTTCTCTTTCTTTGCTTTCCTTTTGTCTTTGGGTTGTTTGAAACTGAAATCCTGAAAAACCAGCCCTGGTTTTATCCATATACTCCCTCCTGCTTCCGCAGACGCAGGGAATGGCGAACGTGCACCATGTCAGCTGGACCCAGTGTTTTTACCGGGCAGTTTTTAGCCCCTTTTCCCCTTTTAAACAAATGCAAGGCCACAGCTGGAGAGATGGCTCAGAGGTTAAGAACACTGCCTGTTTTTTCAGAAGTCCTAAGTTCAATTTCCAGCAACCATATGGTGGCTCACAGCCATCTATGGTGAGATCTGGCGCCTTCTTCTGGTGCATGGGCACACATGCAGGCAGAATGCTGTATAAATAAGCAATTTTTTTAAATGCAAGACTGCCACCCTACTCATCCCACCTACATAACTACAGGCAAAACTATGTTCTTTTTGGAAGGAAAGATGCCATTTAAAGCTTAGTTCTCACAGTGACTGGGACACTATCTACCCCTCAGTCAGAAGAGAAGGAAAGAGAATGTCGCAGAAACTATTGTCCAAGCTGCTCAGATGTCCACCTGTAAGACTGACCGCGATGAGCCAAGGAGCAAGAACAGCTAAGAGGCCAGCTCTTCCCTCACGGCCTTGTCCTGGGGGAGGGGCTCAGATCCCCTTCACTTGGGTGCTGGCTTTGGGGTGAGCGGGAGGAGGCAGCAGACGGAGGAGAATTCTGCACACCTGTCCCGGCCTTGATGCTTTGTTTACTCCGTTTTGCTGTCGCTGGGAGGGGATGCAAACCTACCACATCGGTCGAAGTGTCCAGCCCTTCACCGAATTCAGGTTCCTCTGGGACTTGCTCTAGGAAGAATAAAGACACAAAAGTCAAACATAGGAACCACATTACCCAGCAATGCCATGTCTTGTCCCCAAGCGGCCTGACAGCAGGACCTGAGTAGCTTGTTAACATCTGCCACCGCATCAGTCATACGGGGCAGAAGAAACCAGCGGGAGAGGTGGACGCGGTGGGCCCAGCGCTCAGAAGTGGCAGGTAGATCTCTGTGAGTTTGGGGACAGCCTGGTCTACAAAGGAAATTCCAGGGTAGCTGGGGCTACAAAGAGAAACTCTGCCCTAAAAAAGAAGAAGCAGAAGCAAAGGAGGAGGAGGAGAAGGAAGAGGAGGAGGTGGAGAAGAGGAGGAGGAGGAGGTGGAGGAAGAGAAGGAAGAGGAGGAGGAGGAGAAGGAAGAGGAGGAGGTAGAAGAGGAGAAGAGGAAAAAGAAGAGGAGGAGAAGGAAGAGGAGGAGGTAGAAGAGGAGAAGAAGAGGAAAAAGAAGAGGAGGAGAAGGAAGAGGAGGAGGAAGAGGAGGAGGGCAAGGGAGAGCAGGAGGAAGAAGAGGAGGAGGGCAAGGGGAAGGAGAAGGAGAAAGAGGAGGAAGAGAAAGAAGAGGAGGAGGAAGAGGAGAAGAAGAGGACAAAGAAGAGGAGGGAGGAGAAGGAAGAGGAGGAGGAAGAGGAGGAGGGAAAGGGAGAGCAGGAGGAAGAAGAGGAGGAGGAGGGCAAGGGAGAGCAGGAGGAAGAAGAGGAGGAGGGCAAAAGGGAGGAGAAAGAGGAGGAGGAAGAAGAGGAGGAAGAAGAGGAGGAGGAAGAGGAGGAAGAGGAGGAGGACAAGGGGCAGGAGGAGGAAGAGGAGGAGGAGTGGGTTTCTGGCGCTGAGGAAGGTGGGAGGAGGATGGGGGGAACAGCCCAAGCGCCCACTAAAGCTGTAGATGGATAAAGAAAATCCGGTGCACATCCACAGTGAACTATTATTCACTATTAAAACAATGAAGGCAAGGCTCATGCTACCACACAGCTGAACCTTGAAAACTTTATGCCACGGGAAAGAAGCCAGAAACATGAAGGGACTGAATTGTGTGACTCCGTCTATAGGAAGTGGCCAGCATAGGGCATCTATGAAGAGACTATAGATTAACGACATTCAGGATCTGAGGGAAAGCTGCCAAGGTCGAGGTTCTGACAGCAGGGGTCATGTTCTCTCCTAGCCTAGAAAAATCCCCAGCACCACACACACACACACACACACAAAAGGACCCCATTCATTTGTTGTTTAAAGCAGGTGTGGTGGCTCATGCTTGTGATCCAGGCGCTCAGGACACTTAGGCAGGAGGACCGCCTGACTTCTGAGGCAACCTGGTCTACAAAGCCCCTGGCTCAAAATAAACAAACAAATAGCAGGGCACACTGGGTCGCACCTGGAATCCCTCTTAGAGCCAGGGGAATGACACAATTTAAAGCACTGGGTGAGACCTTGACTCAAAAAATAATAATTAAATACTAAAACAGAGAGGGGGGCCAAGGAGGCTCAATGCGTGCCTGTCATGCAAGCAGGAAGGCCTAATGTGACTCTCTAGAAGCCACAGAAAAGCAGAGTGCAGTCCTCCAAGCTCTGCAAGCCCAGCTTTTTTAACAGGAACACAGTGACAGGAGCACCCAGAGGCTCGCAGAGCAGCTAGGCTGGTGTGTGCAGCAGGAAAGCACCAGAGGCCTTTCTCAAGCGAGGTGGGAGATGCAGGTCAGCACCTGAGGAGTGTGCGCCGCGCACTGGGGGATTGTTGTAGTCACAGGCCCAAACGCACATGTGCGAACACACATACACAGACACACACAACACACAGACACAGACACACACACAGACAGACACACAGACACAGACATACAGACACACACACACACAGACATACAGACACACAGACACAGACATACAGACACACAGACACACACACAGACACACAGACACACACACAGACAGACACACACATACTGCATTGGGTAGGGTTTGGTTTGGTTTTTGTTTTATGTAATCAGCTTGACACAGGTAGGAGTCCCCTGGGGAGAGGGAATCTCAGCTGGGAAAATGCTTCCTTCAGACTAACCTCTGAATGTGGGGGCATTTTCTTAATTAGTGATCAACACCAGGTCCTGCCAACCTGCTGCAGGAGGCCATCTCTAGGCACAGGGTTCTGGGCTGAATGAAAAACAGAAAAGCAAGCCCAGAAGCTAGATTGAGACAGCTCAGCGTGAAGAGCACCGACTGCTCTTCTAGAGGACCCAAGTTCTGTTCTCAGCACCTACACTGTGGCTCACAGTCATCTGTAATCCTAGTTCCAGAGTGACACTGTCTTCTGGCCCCTGTGATGTTCACAGACATACATGCAAGCAAAACACACATTACACACACTTTAGACTAAAAAAAAAAAAAGAAAGGAAGGAAGGAAGGGAGGGAGGGAGGGAGGGAGGGAGGGAGGGAGGGACGGAGGGAGGGACAGAGGGAAGGAGGGAAGCTGCAGCCAGCACACATCACTCTCCGTGGTCGGTGCTCTGGCTCCCGCCCCCGGGCCCCTGACCCGCTTTGGCATCTCTCAATGATGCCTTGTGTCACGACGTGTGAGTAAACCGGCCCTTCCCTCCCTAGGTTGGTTTCAGTTACTGTGTTTTTTTTTTTTTAAAATCTTTTTTTTTTAACATTTATTTGTTTATTTTATGTATGAATATTCTATCTGCAATCCAGAAGAGGGCATCAGGCCCCAGCATAGATAGTTGTGAGCCAACATGTGGTTGCTGGGAATTGAACTCAGGACCACGGGAAGAGCAGACAGTGCGCTTTACTGCTGAGCCATCTCTCCAGCCCCAGTTACTGTGTTTTATCACAGTAATAAAAGTCAAACCAAGACACATACATACGTGCATATACATACACGCATGCACACCATGTTAAGCATAGTTACGTCTGCGTGTGCACACACGCATACACTCACACACACACACACACACACACACAAGACTCGGGAGTCATCTGGTGCCAACCGTCAGGGTTCGCAGCCCGCCCCTCTCTTAGGAGGGCAGTGGTGTCTGAAGCTGGATGCACAGCTCTTACACGAGCCCAAACCCAGCGTTGTCAGGTCCGGCTTCTTGAACTCGGGCTGCAGACCCACATGGGCTGCATGACAGAACACGGAACATTGGGAGAATGTGACAACAGTAAGAGGCTTCGGACAAAAATTAATTTAAAGGGCTGACAAGGGGTCTCGGTGGTCGCAGGCATTTGCTGCCTGGAGCTCTGAGTGCGAGCTCTGGGGCCCACGTGGTGGAGGGAGAGAACTGAGTCCTGCAAGCTGTCCTCACTTAGATGCTGCAGCACATGCTCATGCTGAGGAGAAATAAAAACAAATCAAGTGTAATATATCCTTTTGTTAAAATGATCAAAATCACAGTGAACCCAAGGTACATCTGGCAGCTGTCACCCACCACCCATGCGACATTCTGCAAATTCACAGGAGCCTTGTCACACACACACACAAACACATACACACACACACAACACACACAATACACACACAGACACAACACATACACACCACTGCACATAGCACAAACACATTGCCAACAAACACTGCCCGAAACACCTCCTCTCAGACTGGAGACGATTGGGTTTTGCTGCGCACACGAAGTTTTCCGCTCTCATAAAAACATAATGCTTTAATTATAGGAAACAAAGACGTTAATATTTTCCTGGCATCTCTCCTCAGTGTGTAAGTATCAAATTAGTGTATCTTTGGATTGAGCTGTACTAACGTGTTTGATGTCTCCGGTTGCTGTTGGGAGTGGGAGTGGCACATATTCCCCACAATCCCCTCGGGTGGACAGCGGAGGTAGGAGGGACTGTTCCAGGCCAGCCTCAGCTGCAGGAGAGCACCTTAAAAGCCCATGCGGCAGCACTCGGGAGGCAGGGGCCCGCGAGTCTCCAGGGAACAAGGCCGGCCTCGTCTACACAGTGAGCTCCAAACCAGCCAGAGACCTGCTCTTGCGAAGTCTACTGCACAGCTCGGCCCACGACCCCTGTAACTCCAGCCTGAGGGGCTTTCTATGCCTCTGGTCTCCTCCAGCAACGCATTCATATGAACAATACCCACACACAGACACACATCTATACATATGACCCATCAAAGATAAAATGAGTCAGGCTGGAGAGATGTTTCAGTGGTTACGAGCATTGGCTGCTCTTCCAGAGGATCCAGGTTCAAATCCCTACATGGCAGCTCACAACTGTCTATAACTTTGGCTCCTGAGGACCTGACACCCTCACACAGACATGTATGCGGACAACAACACCAAGGCACATAAAAATAAATAAACCTTTAAAAAATAAAATAATCCTTTTTTTTTCAAGACTGGGTTTCTCTGTGTAGCCTTGGCTGTCTTGGACTCACTTTGTTGACCAGGCTGGCCTCGAACTCACAGAGATCTGCATGGGTCTGCCTCCTGAGTGCTGGGACTACAGGCGTGTGCCACCGTGCCAAGCTGCAAAATAAATCTTAAAGCTGGCTCCAGCAAAGTGCAGATGGTTTGAGAAATGAAAGAAATTAGAATTAGGAATACCCCAGCATGTAGATTTTATCTCCCACAGAAGCCTGCCTTTCCCGAACCCCAGCCTCCATTCTGCCACATCTGCTCTGAGGTCCCACACTCCTACACTGGTTCTCTGCCTCTGCACTTCCTGCTCATGCTAGAGACATATAAAACAAGGTTTCCCATCCTTGGGGACTTGAGGGAGGAACAAATGAGAGAAAGCTGAAAGACTGGGGAGGAGGACAGCCCGCCCTCAGGAAGGAGCCCTGTGCGGAGGGAGTGAGGGTCGAGACAAGGAAGGAAAAGATGAGACAGCGGAATGAAGAACCGCAGAGGATTAAGCCATGTCCTGTAGGAGCTGACGGCATTCCCGCTTCACTCATGACTAGCCTCTGAACCAAACTGCCACCATCTTCTTCCGGAGTTTAGTGGGGCCTGCGTGTGAAAGACGCCTCCCCCCCCCCCTGGACCTGCTGCCTTGGGGCCTTCACTCATAAAAAGAGGCCCTGAGGGAGGACATGAGACCCCACCTACGGCTCAGCCATCCTTCCAGCCACCTGTCTGACATTCTGCCCTAACTGCGTATGGCTGGGGGTGGGGGGGTGAGTCGCAGGGAAGGGCAAAGGGAGGGAGGGCTCCATCCACACAGCCATGGGAAAAACTGTCGTCCCTGAGGAGCAAAGACCTCCCTAGACGTAGGCCCTCCTGTAAGCCCTCACTTCTGCTCGCCAAGACAGGCCGCTGAAGTCACTGCGCCTCAGGACGAACTCTTCAGCTTGTACCTTGGTTGTGTTAGGACCCTGGAGGGAGCCATTGTTACGTCTCCCCAAGAGAAGAAATTTTAACAACAGGAGACCAAGAGGGAAACTCAGGCAACCACTGGAAAATACTGGTTTTGTCTTCTCTAATACAATTGATACAAAGATGTGCAGGCAATGCTTTGGGGAATGGTGGTGCACTCCTTTAATCCCAGCAGAGGCAGATCTCTGTGAGTTCGAGGCCAGCCTGGTCTACAAATTGAGTCCAGAACAGCCAGGATTACACAGAGAAACCCTGACTCAAAAAAACAAACAAACCAAAAAGCAATGTCACCATAGTACATGACATGATGACATGACATTCGTGGATATATGTAGAAGATTAAACGACAGACTCCAGAAAATACACCCTACTGCAAGATAGCAGTGGCCTCGAAGAAGAGAAGAAGAGGAAGAGGAAAAAGAAGAGGAAGAAGAGAAGAGGAGGAAGAAGAGGAGGAAGAAGAGGAGGAAGAAGAAGAGAATCTAGGTCTGACAAGAAAGGATGTGCTGCCTTCATGACTTGGGACACTGTCTTGGTTTTCTGTCCTGCCTGAAATGCATCTACGATCCCTTTTCCCAATCCTTGGTGTCAGGAATACTCTAAAGTTAGAACTGTTCAGAGTTTGCGGCGTAGGTCAGAGGAGAGCCTGTGTTTACAGGAGCAAGATCCCGAGTGCCAGCTCTGGGACAGGACAGAATAAGATGAAAATGTGACAGAGTATGCAGCGTAGGGGCTGGGCACACAGCTGAGTCGGCAATGCTTGCCCAGCATGCATGAAGCTCTGGGTTCAATTTCCAGTTGGCACATGCCTGTGATCCCAGCACTCAGAAGGTGGAGGCAGGGGGATCGCAAATTGAAGGCTTTACTGGCTGGCTTTGTGTGTCAGCTTAACTCCAGCTAGAGTCACCAGAAAGGAAGGCGTTTCAGTTGAGGAGATCCAGCTGTAGGGCATTTTCTCAATTAGTGATCAGTGGGGGAGGGCCCAGCCCATGGTGGCTGACAGTCCTGGGGTCCAGAAGAAAGCAGGCTGAGAGAGCCCTGGAGGGCAGGCCAGCGAGCAGCGCCCTCCACAGCCTCTGTATGGGCCCCTGCCTCCAGCTTCCTGCCCTGTGTGGGTTTCTGCCCCGACTTCCTTCAGTGATGAGCAGAGCTATGGAAATGTATGTCAAATAAACCCTTTCCTCCCTGACTTGTTTCTGGGCACGGTGCTCTGTCACAGCAACAGGACCCCTAAGACACAGGTGAACCCTGGCTACAACAAAGCAACGTAATGGGAGTCCCTGACTCCCATTCCAGAAAGCTCTAGAGCGATTTTTAACAAGCAAATTTTTCTGACTGTATTCCTGAGGTAAAATATGCCAGTACTTACACTGGTATAACCAGGTCTAGCCAAGTCATAAACACCTTGCTGCCAGTTTAGGCTTCACCACCAAGTAAACTGAGATACCAGACCTCAGAGGGCTGGTAGCTGCAAGTTAGAGACCTCAGGACTTTAAAATACATGGTTTGTTGGGGCGGGGTGGGGGGAGCAGGCACACAGATGCCGGGGTATGCAGGGGGCACTCAGAGAGCAGCCTGTGGGAGTACGGTCTGTCCCGCCACCATGTGGGTCCCAAGGGTGGCACTCTGGTCACCAGGCTTGGAGGCAGGTAATCTCCAAGCCATCTTCCTGCCTCCTGATTACAACTTTTCTTTTAATGGTAACTGAAGGGAACTTAAGGAAAACAGCATGAGGGCTCAGGGTTCAAAGCCCAGGGTTCAACTCCCAGTACAGGAAAATGGAAAAAAAATTGTTTTGTTTTGGTTTTTTAGATAAGTGTTGTTGTTGTTTTGGTTTGGTTTGGTTTTTCAAGACAGGGTTTCTCTGTGTAGCCCTGGCTGTCCTGGGCTCACTCTGTAGACCAGGCTGGCCTCACAGAGATCCACTCTGCCCCCAGAGTGCTGGGATTACAGGCATGTGCAACCCTGCCTGGCTTGAAAAAGAAAATTTAACTTTAAAATTTTTATTTTTATTTTTATTATTATTTTATGTTTGAGTTTTGCCTTCATGTATGTCTGTGTTCCACATGTGTTCTTGGTGCCCACGGAGGTCAGAAAAGGGCATCAGATCCCCTGGAACTAGAGTCACAGACAGTTGTGAGCCACCATGTGGGTGCTGGGAATCAAACACAGGTCCTCTGGAAGAGCGGCCAGCAGCACCATGTGGGTGCTGGGAATCAAACACAGGTCCTCTGGAAGAGCGGCCAGCAGCACCATGTGGGTGCTGGGAATCAAACACAGGTCCTCTGGAAGAGCGGCCAGTGCTCTTAGCTGCTGAGCCACCTCTCCAGCCCCCAGGATACTGATTCTTTAAGATTTATTTTTATTATGTCTTAATTATGGATGTGTGTGTATGGCTGTGTGTAGGCACTCGTAGAGTCCAGGAGAGGGCGGCTGAGCCCCGGAGCCAGAATGACAGGCAGCTGGAAGCCGTCTGACCTAAGTACAAGGCATGGAACCCGGGTTCTCTGCAGGAGCAGCACAAGCTCTTTCCCGCTATGCCATCTCTCCCGCTTGCAGGCTGGGAGACAGGTCAGCCCGTGAGCGTTTGTTATGAAAACCTCAGCTTGGATCCCAGCACCTGCTGGGAGAGCAGGAGTGAGAAGACTCTGAGGGCTTGGCAGCCAGTGTAGCCGACCAGCAAGCTCCAGGGTCAGTAAAGGATCTTACAAAACAAAACGTGAGAGGGACTGTGGAAGACACCAGTGATGTCAGCCTCGGGTCCCCACACTCCTGTGTGCAGAGGACTCACGTTCACACACTTCAAACTTGACACCAGCCTGTAACTCCAACTCCAGAGAATACACCACCCTCTTCTGGATGTCTTTGATACTGCACTTATGTGCACAAATTTACACCCTCACACACACACACACACACACACCTAAAAACCTTTAAAAATAAATAAAAATTTTAACAAGTAAGAGCTTTTTAGAGACAGGCATGATGGTACATATCTTTAATCCCAGCAGGAAGATCTCTATGAGTTTAAGGCAAGCCTGGTCTACATAGCAGGACAGGCAGGACTACATAGAGAGACCCTGCTCTGAATTAAAAGAAAGAAAGAAGAGGTAAGAAAAAAAAAGCCAGGTGGTGGTGTACGCCTTTAATCCCAGCACTCGGGAGGCAGAGGCAGGAGGATCTCTGTGAGTTTGAGGCCAGCCTGGGCTACAGAATGAGTTCAAAGACAATCAGATCTATACAAGAAACCCTGTCTCAAAAAAAGAAAAGAAAAAAAAAAACAGAGAGATAAAGAGAGAGAAAGGTTTTCTGTGGTATCTGAAGGCTATGCATCCATTTTAAAGTACTTTACTGTTTCTCAGAAGATTCTCCAAGCCAAGCCTTCCCTGCTGCTTCCCTCCCTCCTCCTGGTAGCGGGCTTCTTGGAGCCAGTCGATTTTGAACTGCTTTTAACTGAGCACACGAACAATCATAGACAATGCTGCTGCACACTTCTACAGTGCTAGAACCCCAGTGTAGGTTCGGGGGCCTTCCCCTAAACCAGCACTTAACCTCTTCACCACTAACATTAATATTAGTAATGATCCAGGAACGGTGGCTCACGGTCTATAGTCCCCGAGTTTGGGAGTTCAAGGTGCTCCTAGAATACATAAGAATCTCTCTCTCTCTCTCTCTCTCTCTGTGTGTGTGTGTGTGTGTATGTGTGTGTGTGTGGCTAGCATGCCCACAGCCCTAAGCCTATTTCCAATACAGGGGGATTCTAGCTGGGAAAATAGCTCAGTGGCAGAACGTTGGCCTGACATGTCTGGGGCCTGGGATTCAACCCTCAACACCAAAGGAAAAAATGTGGGTGTGGGAATGGGTCATCAGGGAAGGGCACTTAGCTCCAAACTTGAGTTGGAGCCTGGAACCCACATTGTGCAAGGAAAGAATCAACTCCCACAAGCTGTCCTTCGCCTCCATATATGCACCCTGCTGTGAGTGCACAGACACACACAAACGCGCGCGCGCGCGCGCGCGCGCACACACACACACACACACTGAATACATATGTAAATAACTAAGTAAGTAGGGGCTGGAGAGAACTGTCAACAGTTAAGAGCACTGACTGTCTTCCAGAGAACTTAGGTTTGACTTCAGCGGCCACATGGGGGCTCATATTTTATATCGGAGCAGCAGGAGGTCCGACACCCCGGCCTCCACCAGACATGTATGTGCGGCTTAGGCAAAACACCCATGCATATAATAAAATTAATAATAATAATACTTATTAAGTATATGTCTAAAACAAACAACAGGGGAATATTCTATTTCTCTTCATCCTTACGGGACACTAGCAATACCAAGGAGCCCCATCTTAAAGGTGAGTCCACCTGGCTCACAGTCTCACGTCCACTGAGCAGGGAGCTAAAGGGGAGGCAACCGACAGCAACCAAGACCCCAAACTCGCCAGCTCTGCCGACTCCAGGATGAACCCACAAGAGGCAGCCCACTTGAGTTCTTTGTTCCCTCCATGTGGGCTTCTCTTCCTGTCACCCTGAACCTGAACCTCCACAGTCTACAATCTCTGCCAAGAGGAGGAAGAAAATGCAGGCGCTTTCAACAGATGGTGGAAAAGCATCAGCCGGGCTTCGGATTCAAAGGGTGGCAAAGCAGGCTGGGTCTCCATGGTGACGGGCTTAATGGAAGAAAAACACTATTTGTTTTGCCACCCAGGGTGAAAATAGGAAAAAGGAAGAGATCAAACCCTCCACGGTGGGGCGGGACAGCCAGGAACACGTGAAATGAGGAAGAGGCCACAGGAAGGATTGGTGGGTGGACTCCCGGTGCACTGAGGGGAAATTTTAAGACAGAAGAAACAGCAGGCTGCCAGGAAGAAGACACACGCACATATAAAAAGGAGAGGAAAATGAGCAGGGCACAGGTTCTACCAGGAACCTTACAGATACAGTGCCACATTGGTCCTCCTTAGCCGTGTGCACTCCCCAGCCCCAAGACACTCTTGACTTGGGTGTGGTGAGGCCTACCTTTCATCCCAGGACCCGTGAGGCAAAGGCAGGCACATAGACCCCTGTTGAGTTCCAGGCCTGCCTGGTCTACCTAGCCAGTTTGAGACCACCCAGAGTTACACAGAGAGAGCCTGTCTCAAGAAAAACAAAACAAAACCCTCAGAAAGGGCTTCTCTCTATTTCCCTGGCCCTCCATCCCGGCTCCAGCCGGCACTCACCATACTCCTCTCTGATGACCTCAGGCTCTGGCTCCAGGGCGGCAGAGAGCAGGGAAACCTCCTCAGCCTCTGAGCCCGTGGCAGACTGAGCTCCACGGCCGGACCGGCCTGTCCGGGAGCCTCCCCGGCCGCCCACTTTTCTCTTCTTCTCGGGTTTGGCAGACATCTTGAAGGTGAGACCTGCAGGTACAAGGGCATCAGAAGTCCCCCGCCAGACCCCACCACTAACACAGCCTCCCCTCTGGGTTCAGAAACCGAGCAAGAAGCCCAAAAGGCACACCTTTTGGGGTTACCTTCACGCCTGCAATGCACTCAGGGGCTATACCCGACAGAGCCTTGGTGCCAGGGGCTGCAGCCCAGCGGTAAAGCGCATGCCCTAGAATGTGTGTGCAAGGCCCTGAGACGGAGACCAAGGAGTCCTCACCTTTTCCCCTGGGATAACCCAAATTCCTCAGAGGATCAAAGCCCAGGGCCAGTGAGCTGGCTCAGTGAGTAAGGGTCTTGCTGCCAAGACTGAGGATGTAAGCTCAGTCCCTGGGGCCCACAGGCCCGGGGAGAGACCCAACTCCCACAAGTTGTTTTCTGACCTGGCATGTACACACACACACCACAACTGAAAGCGGGGAAACCCCAGGTCTCAGAAGCCGTTAGGAATAAACAAAGGTAAACATAAACCAGACATAGGAACTGGGAAGATGGCTTCCTGCTCCTCGGGACACAAGAGTTTGGTCCTCAGCATCTATGTCAGGTGACCCACAACTGCCTGTAACTCCAGTTCTGGGCGATCTGACTCCCTTCTGACCTCCCTGGGTACCTACACTTGTATGCCTGCACACACACCTGTACATATAAACTAAAATAATTATTTTCTAAACAACAGAAACCCCACTAATGAGGGGTATAGGAACGTATGGCAACCAGGGACAAAGCTGAGGTCTGCTCAGCCAGACCTCCAGCCACACCACCTACAGTGCCCTGAATAAGAGAAGGCCCAGGACGGAGTGTGTCACCCGGTTCCTTTCCGTCCTCACCACACTGAGGCAAACCCAGCCAACTTTCCTCCTACCTAGAGAGAAAAATGCTCCTCCCACCCACACTAAAATCTCAACAGCTTTAAACAAAGGGCAGATTTTGCACAAGCCTTTAGTTTTTTAGTGGCCGAGAGGTGGGGAGCCTGTTTTGTGTGCACTGCGGTTTTGCAGCCCCGTTGGTTGAGTCTACGCTAAGTACAGAATTTCAGGTTGCCAGATTCCAAGTGTCCTTGAAAACAGCCCGGGACCAAGAAGGACAAAGTCATCCAGTAATGAATTTCAAATTATGCAATGGTGAAAAGGAACCGGGGCACAAGGAACACCCAGTGGGAGCGTTAAAAAAATAATTTTTATAGATAGAAAGCAACCATGGCAGGAGCACAGAATCTCCAGGAACACACTTGGAACGCTGGGCCCTTCCTCTTCCTTCAGCCAGTGCCTGGCAGCCACCTGTGGCTTCCTTTCCTCCTCCCCACAGGCTGCCACAGGCATTGATCATGGGTTATGAATTTCAAACTTGAAGGATTTGTACTTTGCTCCAAGGAAAAACGTTCTGTTAGCCCAACAAATCAATAAAACCAACTACAAGAATGCGGTTTCCTTCATCAGCCTCCGGGGGAGCATCTAGCTCCCCTGAGCCTCCAACCGGAGCCTCGGGAGAAGGAGGAGGAGGGCAGCAGGAGAAGCTGTCCGGCCCCGGACTCACGGGGTGACTGGAGAATACCCAGGGCCCGCCCGCTGCTCAGACTGGGTCCCCAGCAGCCAGTATTTCCCTCCCAGGTTCTGTCCCCTCTTCACTGCACCCTGAAGCGATCCTCTTCCTCTTGCCCTCGGTCACGGCGGCTCCTTCGCCCTACGCCCACCCCTTCTTTCCGGAGGCTGCTGCTCCCCTGCCGCTGCCCCTTCTCCCCAGCACTCTCTCCTTCCCTCTGCCCCCACACACACCTCACAGCGCCGACCCTCTCCTCCCTAGACCGACGGTTGGGTCACACCAACCAAGAAGCTGCCCCGCGTGGCCCTCCCAGGCTCCCTCGGTGGGCACGCGTCGCCATGGCAACCCGGGGCCGGGAGCGCAAGTGGCGGGTTTGCGGACACTGCGCAGGCGCGCTGCTCCGCGGCCCCACCCCGGGAGCCTTTCCCGCGTGGACCTGAGACTAGAGGGCAAGGGGTCTTAGGGTTTCGACGGCCACCAAATCCGGGGGCCGAAGGTGCGGGGCACGGCTCCGGCCGGACTGCAGGACGAAGCGGGGAGGGCGGGCGCCGAAAACGACGAGGCGCCGTCCCGCGGGACGTGGAAAAGACGAGGGTCCCAAACGGCCGGCCCGGCCCCGGGCGTGCGGGCTGCGGCCTGCTCGGGCCCAGCAGGGGGCGCCCGGGGTCCCGCCTGCGAGGCTCGCCCGCCTTCTAGAAAGCTCTCCAGGATTTCCAAGCAGCCAGGGCTGCAGCTGGGTCCAGGGGAAAAACCGGGGCTGGAGCACCCCTGCCCTCCTGCTGCTCCCGCTTCCGAGCCCGGACTGGGGTCTAGGATTGCTGCGAGGCACGGGGAGGGGGAACGAGGGAAGGCTGGAACTCGAATTTTTTTTACTTTCTTCTGAATCTGAGGATTGGCCTTGAAAAGCGTTGCTGGTTTGGGGGGCGAACGAGAGGCGGGGACTCCCCGGGGAAGGTGACCCGGCCTGGGAGGAGCGTTGCTCTCCATAGGAACAAAGGCTGCAGCCCGAGAGCCCTGGAGGGGCAGACCCGAACGGATGCTAGGGGGCGCTGCGCGGCCTGGTGGCTGGAAGGCGGGAAAGACAGCTGTCCCCCGGGGGTCGCGAGACGCTTCGGGGAGACGTGGGAAATGCCATGTGGAAGCAGAATCACGGGACTAGGGAGGCGCCCTCCCCGCTTCCATCAATAGTGCCTAATTAAGACAAAGCCAGCAGCAAGCCCACTGATTACATTTCCATGAGGAGCTAAATTGATGACATTTTCTTCGCTGGATGTGAAAAGAAGCTGGCACCTCAGCTCCCCCATTTTCACACCTGACAGGTCTCATTTTGCCAGTCTGGTACTGCCGGAAGTGGCAATCCCTGGTACTCCTGGAGGCTAGCGTATTTATCTGCTATCTGCACCCTGACTCAAGCCACCACCCTTCCCTAATTGACGATTCCTCTTCACACGCACCACTACCAACCACCACCCCCTTCACCGTTCGCCATGTAGCTCAAGCTACCCTCAGACTCTTAAACTCTTGAGTCCTACCTCTGCCTCCTGTGTGCTGGAATTACAGGGTGTGCCGCCACACCTGGCTACCACCATTATCCAGAGGGTGGTTTCTGGGTGCTGATTTGTGTAGTCTTTGGCTGGCCCGGACCAGACTCCTGTTGCTGAGCGCTGGGACTGAAGGGAAGAGGCCCTGCCACACCCTCAAACCAGCTGCACAGCTCAAGGGGCTGGGATGGAACACGAGGGTAATCTTCCAGCCAGATGGCGGAGAGGGCTGATGTAGCTGGTCAGGACCCCAAGGCACACGTCCCGAAGGACTGAAAATTTGTGGGGAGGCTTGGGGTGCGGAGCCTCAAGGGTAAGTTCACAGATCCCTCTAGGGAAGGAACTTGGCATAGACCCTTTTCTCTCCTGACTCCCCTCTCCACTGTGGCTGTGCCTAGGGATCCCAGCCCCCACATTATGCTAAATAGGTAATCAAACATCTTGCTTTGCTAATTACTGCTCAATCCGATTAAATGCTGCTGAAGCTCATCAACAGAGGTGGAGGTAGAGGGAAAGGATGAAGGGGGGCAGCCACAGCTGTGATGGGGTGCTTATCCCTAGGGGCTCTAGGGGACAGCTGAGAACCAGCCAGAGTGGCGAGCCCAAGTGAATCCCAAAGGAAAGAGGCTGACCACTTGGACCCTGGAGTCCCTTAGCCTGGTGCCTCCTTCCAGCTACAGGCTTTTCTCTCCTCCAGAACCTTCAACACCCTCAGAACCCAGGCATCCGGCCATTCCCACAGCCACCCACACACACCCCTGTCCCAGATTTAATAAGGTCTGTTCTCTCACTGTCAATATTTGATTTCTCAGAGCCATCTCCACGGAGAAGAGGGGCTCTTTCCTTCTTCCCCCCTACCTTGGTCCTTTTTGGCCCGCTCCTAGTCTCTTTGTGCTCCCAACCTTCTCTGAACTTACTGACTTAATGAAATGATATTAAAGTCTTAAGCAACTCCAAGAAGAATGGTTGCTATGGTGAAGGGAGTGGGCAGGACGCCTGGGTCCCTGAGGGGAGTAAGGGCTGAGGGGGAGAGGGGGCCAGAGGCTAAGAACTAGAAGCCAGAGTCCCCAGTGGGTAATGGCAAATTTTGGGTGAGGTGAGGTGCCATACCTCTAGATCTTGATAAGAAGCAGGGAGAGAGCCTTGGGTGCCAGGAGAAGATGGGAAGACAGATTCAAGGGGTCAGGGTCACTGACTGACCAGAGTGTCCATCAGGAGAGAGGGGCCAGTCTGGGAGACTGCCAGCAACCTCCCTACTGACCATGCCCTGGCCCAGTCCCGTGAGAACCAGAGTGGATTCTCCCACAGCCCTGAGTCTCCCCTCTTTC
The DNA here is from genome assembly GCA_028658305.1 of Pachyuromys duprasi. NCBI lineage: Eukaryota > Metazoa > Chordata > Mammalia > Rodentia > Muridae > Pachyuromys > Pachyuromys duprasi. The sequence continues at coordinate 54,501,572 of CM053757.1, forward strand.
CCTTTCTTCCACCAGCAACCCCCCACAGGTGATTTGTAGCTGATGCCTCCACAGTAGCAGGGGCCAGGACAGAGTCACCCCGTGACATGAAGGACTGAGGGCTTCGAAAGAGAAGAGGACGCAGGCCAATGGATGGAGGCCTAAGCCCCACCCCAGTTCCGCACACCCATCCCCTTCTCACTCCCCTGGGGACCCTGGCCCAGCCCCAGTCCCCTTGGGGTGGTGGGAATGCAGGGACATTTGGCTGAGTCTGATTGATGAGTTAGGAGGCAGCCGTTGGCGCTCCAAGGCTGCTGTTTGCTGAGCACACAGATTCCTCGCCACTCACCAGCTGCTGCCCCCTGAGGCTGTTCGTGGGGGCCCCCACCCCACCAGCCAGTGCCACTGGGAAGCCGATGGCGATGGCCATGGGGAGAGCTAGGAAATCATCGGCTGCTTCAATTCCCTTGTGAGGACCATGGCTACCTGGACTCTGGTGGCCTTGAACTCCTTGCAGGCCTCACCTGCCCTGGCCACACAGCAGCTAGTGATTCTGTGCCTCTGTTTCTGGTTCCTGCCTACCACTCCAAGGCCAGGCAAGCCAGCACCCTACCTCCACATCACACGGCAGCCCCTCTCCAAGCCTGTCTGTCCACAGACCTTGAACCTCTCCCTGGGAAAGGGGGTGGGGCATGTCTGTGAGTGCCTACTTTCCCTTTAGGCACACCCCCCCATTCTAACTTAAATATCAGTTTATAACATCAAACATTCTTCACCAGATATTTCTATTGCTGTCTGGTGAGA
>CM053757.1:54502854-54661571 GCA_028658305.1 Pachyuromys duprasi
TCTCCAAGCCTGTCTGTCCACAGACCTTGAACCTCTCCCTGGGAAAGGGGGTGGGGCATGTCTGTGAGTGCCTACTTTCCCTTTAGGCACACCCCCCCATTCTAACTTAAATATCAGTTTATAACATCAAACATTCTTCACCAGATATTTCTATTGCTGTCTGGTGAGATGGCAAACTTGCCCTCTGCACACATGCCATGGCACGCATGCTCCTCGCCACATACCCATGAACACAATTTTTGTTGGGTTTTTTGTTGGTTTTGTTTTTCCAGACTGGGTTTCTCTGTGTTAACTTGGCTGTCCTGGACTCACTCTGTAGACCAGGCTGGCCTCGAATTCACAGAGTTCTGCCTGCCTCTGCCTCCCAAGTGCTGGGATTAGAGGAGTGTTGCCACCATGCCCAGAGAGCTTGAATTAAAAAATAAATAAATAAATTCCTACTTTGAATCTTCAGCCCCATTTTCCTTTTGCTAACACTCCCCAACACAAACCACGCTCCGCTCCAAACTGGGTGGAAGTTGTATCCCTTCAACTGCAGAGGCTGGCAAAGCCAGTGCCTGGGCAGCTTAGTGCCCGGGATACCCCTATCTGCTGTTGGGAAGGCTGCTTTCACCCCAATGTCCCTAGCCTGCTTGCTTCTGTTAGTTCAGCTCTGCTTGCAGGCTTTGGACACGGCTCTTTTCATTGTTTGTTGTTTATTTCCTTTTTAAAAAATATATTTATTTATGTATGTATATGGGAGCTTTATCTGCATGTACACATGCATGACAGAACAGAACATCAGATCCCATTATAGATGGTTGTGAGCCACCATGTGGGTGCTGGGAATTGAATTCAGAACCTCTGGAAGAGCAGCCAGTGCTCTTAGCCTCTGAGCCACCTCTCCAGCCCCTGGCTGTTGTTTATTTCATAGGTCACACTGGACTCAAACCCACAAGCCTCCTCCCTCCCCACCTCCCAAGTGCTGGGAGTGCAAGCTCTTCCACCTCACAGACAGCTCCTGCTCAGGATTTTGTGTCAGAGGTTCCCAAAAGCTCAAAGCACCACCCTTGCCCTCCCAGGCGTAAAAAGTCCTTGAGAACAATGGCTCCATACACACAGGAAACAAAATGGAGCTACATGGCTGCTGGGATTTTTTTCTTTTCTTTTCTTTCCTCTTTTCTGTTTGTTTGAGACAGGGTCTGATGTGTAGCCCTGGCTGTCCTGGAACTCACTCTGTTGATCAGGTTGACCTCCAACCCAAGAGATCCGCCTGCCTCTGCCTCCCAAGTGCTGTGTGTGCACTCTGAACACACCTGACTAGACCAGCCTCTTGAAGTGAGTTTCTGCCCCTGGGGCTGAGGCTAGGGACAGACAGGGAACATCTGAAAAAGAATAAGGAAGGTGTCCTTGTTATTACCCTGGCATTAGGATCTTCTCTCCTTTTGCTCTTTCTCTCCCTCTACCTCTCCTGCTTTTCCTATTGCAGGTCTGGGCTGTCTCACAGGGACCCTCTGACCTTCGAATCTGAAAGCTTCACCCTGTTCCCCTGAGGCTGTTTGTTTCTTTGCTGCAGGGTCTCACCCACCCAGTCCAGGCCGGCTTCAAAGTCTTCCCAAGTCTTCCCATATCAGCCTCAATATCTATTTTTATGAACTGAATGGTTATTTGCTGTTCCCCATCAAAATGTGGACTTCAGGCAGGGTGCGGTGCACACACCTTTAATCCCAACACTGGGGAGGCAGAGGCAGGTGAATCTCTGTAAATTAAAGGCCAATCCAATCTACAAAGCAGCTCCAGAACAGCCAGAGCCCTGTTACGCAGGAACCCTGTCTTGAAAAACCAAACCAAAAAACTAATTCTTTAAATTGTGGACTTCAGAAGCTAAACACTGGACCAGAAATGGAATAGCACACCTTTAATCCCAGCACTCAAGCAAAGGCACTTCAAGCCTGAAACAAAGGCAGGCAGACTTCTGAGTTTGAGGCCATTCTGGTCTATATGTATATGATAAAACCCTGACTCATGTCTCTCTCCCTCTCTGTGTGTGCTTCTCTGTGTGGCCCTCGTTGGCCTGGAACTCAGGGTAAGACTTTGTAGACCAGGCTGGCCTGGAACTCACAGAGATGTGCCTGCCTCTGCCTCCTGAGTCCTGGGCTTACAGGCATGCACCATCTCGCTACGCAAGACCCTGCCTTAAAATCAAACAAACAGCATAGTTCTAGGCCAACCTGGCCTGCCTCAAATAAAGGCAAGAGGAAGGCTAGAAAGATGTTGTGATAAAGAGCACTTACTGCTCTTGCAAAGGACCCACACTTGGTTCCCAGCGCTTACAGGAGGCTCAACAACTCTGTAACTCCGCTTAGAGTGTATCTGAGGCCCTCATGACCTCTTCGGGCATGAGACACAGACCGTGTGCACGAACACACATGTAGGCAAGAATATTCAAATTAAATACATCTGGGTTTTTTTTTAATCTTTTTTTCAAATTAAATCTTAAACAAAAAAAAGTAGACTTGGGCTGGGGATATGGCTCAATGATAGTGTACTGGTCACCATGTTCAAGGCTCTCTGTTTGACAGTAGTGCTATGGGGGGACATAAAAACATTAAATAAACAACAAAAAAGTGACTTTATGAAGCAGAGATTTTGCCGTGGCCCATGAGGCTGAAGCAGCGCTGGAACGCAGCAGACACCATGCGGAGTGACTGAATGGACAAATGGACACCAGAGGGTCCCCTGCCCCTGTTCTTGTCCTAGTTGTTACCCTGGGACTGTGTGTGTGTGTACGTGTATCTAGTAAGCCAACAGATGGCATGTGTGGTTCTGTGTGGAAGCCACCAGCATTTGCAAATAGCTTAGAAGACAGGCAAGTCACTGCATGTTCGAAAGGCTGTAGGTGCTTGAGTGTCAGGTGGTTGGCAGGGGGTCTGTGGATGCCAGCGCTCAGAGGGGGCGTGTCCCAGGGGCTGAGCGGTGTGTGCTGTTTCCGTCCCAGCTGGGCATCTGTCTCCAGGTGTCTTCCTGTCTCTCTGCCTGTTGTGATGTCCTGGCAGCTTTGGTGACATGTTTGACATGGAGACGATTTATCGCCATTCCTCTCCCCTCTTGTAGCCACCAGCACCTCTGGGTAGACATGTCACCGGTGCTCTCAGAGCCCTGTCCCCTCACACTCACAGCCCTGCCCTAGTCTTGGACCCCTCCCTTTCTCAGTGGGCCCTGTTGCTGGGCTCTGTGTTGCCATAGTGACGGTTGCCAAGTCCCTGAGGCTGATAGCCAGCGATGGGGCTGTCGGCTCCATCCACGCGGGAGGCTGAGGGGGGCTTCCCATTGTGTAGAGAAGGGGATGTTTCCAAGACAACCAACCCCCACTAAGGGCCAGGACCAGCCCTCCCGACCCCCCCCCCCCGAGCCTCCCCACTTTGGGCAGCTCCAGTGCGGGCTCAGAAGGCAAGAGGAAATTCCACACAGCCCCGTACCTGTTCTCCCAGTTTTCAACTCCCCTCCTTCAGTACCTATAGCTCAGAGGGCCCAGGCATCTTGCTGAGATGGATAGGGGTGTTGGTGAGGAGAGAAGGGGGACCCCTTGACCTCCAGGCAGATGGGAGACAGTGGGAGGGAACCTTCAGTCTGGGGAGGGCAGCCAGGGCAGAGGTTGTGACCCTGCAGATTCGCTCCAGTGACGTCCCTGACGGCAGCTTTTGTAGCTGGAGAATGGGGTTGGGTTGAGGGGGATGGGCACCTGTGCTTTGGGGAAGAAGAGCCTGGGGTGTGGGTATGTGAGTAGACACATTGATGCCTGGGTCCCTGGGGTCTTCCTGCTCTAGGCCTTCCTTTGGTCACACCGTCCCCAAGTCCGACGAAGCTTCGGCAGGGGCAGTAGGGAACAGACCTCCACATAAGTGCAGCTCATGGTGACAGCATCCTCTCCCACATGCTTTGGTTTAGCATGGCACTCCCTCCCAGGCGTGACACCAGGCGCTCAGCAGGCTCTCTCGACAGGTGGCTGCCTTCTTCAGCCTTCTGAGCCCATGATTCCCTCTCCACAAACTGGTCACCTCACCAGTCCAGCCAGTGACCCAGCCTCACCTTGAAAGCCATTCCAGCCCCTAGATTTACCTCCAATCATTCTCCAGTCTCCTCGTCAACTTTTAAAGTTTTTTATTCTTTTTTTCTGTTTTTGTTGTTGTTGTTCAAATTTCCCTTTTACAGTAAAACTATTGAGGTGACGGCCGTACCCCGCCACCTCTCCCATGGCAATACCAACTTCCTGTTCCCTGGAAGGAGCTGGGAACTACAGCGCCAGAGAGATGGCTTGACCTCTGGTGGACAAAGCAGCCATCTTGGCTGCTGATTGAGGTGGCCAACTTGGTGCCTAAGGGCAGCTTTGAGCCTAATAAAACTGAGCTGGGAGGAAACTGAGGCAACAGCCCACTGTGCACTAAAGAGCGGGAAGAGGTATAGGCTTGTCACTATGGAAACAGCAACCAGTGCTAATAACTGCCATCAGCTAGGCCAGTCTGGAGGCCACCCCTTAGTCACTAGGAAGGTGCTGTGATGGGTTTGAAGGGAGGAAGGAATGAACAAGACAGCCGTCTGGTTATGGGGACAACGTGGGTTCTGGGGGTAGTCCTGCTGATCAACAGAGCTTATACTGGGGTACGGGAAGGGGAGAACAAGACAAACTGGGCCCGCCACAGCGGGTGGCAGCCATCTTAGCTGTCCTAAAAATCCGCACAGAGCACAAGGGAAGGGAGAGCCTTGGGAAGTGCCGCTGAATACTAAGAAAACTCAGTCCACAACTGTCTCACAGTGGTAAGTTCCAGCTTCCTCCTGAAACAGGAAGCTCCTCATGCCCCTTCCTCCACAGGGTAGGAACCATCCACTTCCCATGCCCCGCCCCCACCCCCACAACCTTCCCAGACTAAGCCACTTGGAATTCCAGCCAGACCACTTCCTATTTCAGAAGCGTGACTTCCTGTCCTGGATGAAGGCACTTCCAGTTCCTGCTGTTCTGCTTCTGCCACTTCCAGGCCATTTCTGTCCAGGCCTGGCCACTTCTTGCCTGGAGCGAGTCACTTCCTGTCTGAGGCCATTCGGCATCAGGTCAAGTCCACAATGGCCCCACTGGTCCATATCTTGCTTTCAGCCACTGGACACAACTGGACACCTCTTCTCACAGCAGTGGTTGTGACCGGGTACCACCCCAAATGGCTGGAGTAAGTTCACAGAAGGGCAGGGAAAAAGGCCCCATGCCCATGCCCGGAGCGGGGGTAGAGGGCCAGATCTTTCCCCCCAAGAGCCCCCATTTTTTGGCAGACTGAGGGGAGCAGTTGGTATGAAAAGTTGAAAGGGGCCAAGAGTCGAGTGGAGAGACACTTTGATGCCCCAACCCAGGAGACACGTGAGAGGCACAGGAAGGACAAGAAGCCAAGAGGGTAAAAAGGAGATGCAAGGAGGAGGAGGCTAGGGAGGAGGAAGAGAACAGACCTAGAGACAGGAGAGAGAGAGAGAATAAGAGATAGAGAGAAGAGAAAAACAGTGAGAGGCAGAAAGAGGTGCCAAAAGACAGACCGTCCCCACCCCTGCTCTGGGTGAGGGGACACCTGTGTCGTGGTTAAAGGAGGCTGAGCCCGTGCCCCCTTCCCTAAGAGGCAGAGACAGAGGCATGCCCACAGCCAAACAAGGGGAGGGGAGGGCAGGAAGAGGTGGAGTGGTTCTTAAGGGATCCTAAAATAGCCAGGAGGAGCCAAGGGGCTGGTGGGGCAAAGGGGCTGAGGTTATGGCGCAGGCGTCCTCACACTGTGACTTAAGCTGGAGGAGCACCCCATGGACAGCTGGACTGAGGAGAGCCAGGTGGGAGGACCCTCATACCTTATAGTAGATGTTCGGAGGGCTCTGGGGGGGCCCGTCCTGCACAATGTACACGGGGTGCCCGTAGTCACCACTCACCTTCTCATAGTGGGGGCAGAAGGGGGGGTCTGAAGCCCCCCCACCCCGCAGGGCTATCCCTAGCTCCCCAGGCTCAGCCTCCCGAGGTCCCAGCCCCCCTCCACCACCCAGGCCCAGAGACCCTCCCCTCCCAAAGGAGCCAGGACCAGGGTGGCGACTCTCCGAAGGCTTGGCCCGCCGTCTCCGCCAACACATGGCACCCCCAGCCCCTGCCACGCCCAGCAAGAGCAGCGCCAGCCCCCCTGCGGCCCCAGCCACCGCGGGCATGCTGGGAGGGGGCAGGGGGCCTTCAGCACCCCGGGTTGCATTGCTGTTGGGGTCACCTGGCAGGGAAGGGGTGAAGGAGGAAAGAGGGGGAGGGGCTGAAGGAGCCATCTGGATATTGGATACACCCAGCCCTGGGGGTCCCCAGTGGGCTTCCCCAGCAGGGCCCAGGTCCCTTAGGTACCCAGCATTCCCTCCCCCAAGGCCCGGATCCAAATCCAGGTGTCCGGCCTCCGGCTCCCATGTTGTCCTCCCCACTGCTCTGACAGCGCTGATTGAAGCACTGACTTGGCTAATTAGTTCTAATTGAGTCTTTTCCTCATTTGGCTTCCCCTCCCCTCCAAGCCTCCCATCCTCTCTTCTCCTCTTTCCTGTATCGCCGCCCCCAAAACGAGAGAGGGAGGGCAGGCAGGCGAGGGTGAAGGCAGGGCAGCTGGGGTCTGATAGCAGAGGAGGCAGGGGCTGGCTCCCGGTTCCTACCTGGTAGGCTGTCCTTCCCAGGCTCCAGGCTGTGAGCTGCCCCTCGGTCCCTCTCCACGGGCATCTCAGACACAGGTTTCCGAGCTGCAGCCCCTCCTCGAGGACCTGAGAATGGGGAAGATAAAGGGAGAGGGTCCTGAGGCAAGCACCCCGACCTGCAGGTACCGTCTGAAGCTCCCTCAGCTCCAAGCGGGTGTCCCCCAGCCCCACTCACTTTGTCCCACTCGCAGAAGCACCTTCATGCCCCTCGTTAGACACACGCCTCCCTGCAAGCTCTCCAGGCCTTCCCGGGTCCCATCTGACGTGGCTGAGGACAAGAACAGGGGAAGAAGTCAGCGCTCCTGGAGCCTAGCCCCCTGGCCCCCGCTCTGGGGGACACTGCTGAGGTACAGTGGTGGGTTCCAGGGGCCCTTCCTTCCCCAACCTCTGTCCCGGGACTCTCTATTTGCCCCTGCCCTCTGCCTGGCAGTACCAATTATGTAGTAATCGTGGTGGGAGCGGAACTCATGGCCCCAGAGGTTAGGGCTGTACTCCTGGAACTTGATGGTGAAGCGGAGGTCCAGATCTGGCCGGTCACAGGTGAGAAGAAGGTTTGGGGCGGGAGGTGCCTCACAGCGCCGACCCTGGGCACCCCCTACCAGGTACAGTTTGTAGAACTCATAACTGGGAGAGGAGTGGGGGCCAGGAGGCCGGGCTCGGGGGCAAAGGAGATCTAGCCGGTCCCCGATCTGAGGGTAGAGTACGTAGCCACCCTCTGCCTGGAACCTAGAGGGAAGACAAGGTAGACAGGGAAGAGATGCCAGAGGTGTGGTGCCCAAAGTGTCCCCTCTCTCGCTCCCAACCCTCTAGGACAGCGACTCTAAGCTCCCGCCCACTGCCTTTGTCTGAGTCCTGTGTTCAGTGAGTGCAGGCACCAAGCTCACATCAGAAGCAGCAGGACGCCAGGCTCAGAGGTCTCCTGCCCCTTGGTGTGCCCAAATGCACTCTTCAGCCCGCCCTCGCCACATGCACACTGCCATCTCCCGCTCCATCACTGGTGCCGTTGCCATGGCAACAGGATGCCAGTTACCAAGGAGCTGGCCTCTCTGGAACCACACAGCCTACCCCTCCCAGGTGATTTCACTATTTCATAGCAGTCAACCATGAGGGTAGGACCTCCCCTCCTCCAGGCCACCACTGAATTTCAGGGCAAAGGGGGCAAGGAAGAGGTTGGGTTGGGGGAAGAGGGTTTGATCTGGACCAGTTTCCTAAGTTAGCCAGTTAAGGAGACGTGTGGCAAACGCTAGTTTGGCACTGACCAAAATGGAGGTGATGAGAACAAAACTGTAAGGGCTGACCACCAGGTCATTCTCCCTCCTGCATTCTACCTCAGGGCTTAAACTTTCTGAGGGAAGTGTTCTTCTGCTCTGGAGTTGAAGTAGTTGGCTTCTGTCGTCACAGCTGACAGCCCAGCAGCCTTTCCTTGGCCATTTAGGCAGGGAGCCCACGGGCCCCTCGTAGCCACAACTTGCCTGCCACTGCAAGCCTGTACTTCCATAGTGGAAACCGGGTCCCAGGACACTGTGGCCTGGCATCTTTCCAGACTCCAACTGACCAGCTCTCACCCAACATCTGAAAGAGCCTCGGAACACCCTCGTGCCTTGTCTCAGCCCTATCAGGGTAGCCCAATTTATACCCTCAGGCTACATGGACTACTCCAAACTGCAGCCAGGAGTTGTTGGCAAGTGGGAGAGCCAGAGATTATCCCTGAGATGCCAGAGGGAGGGGAGGTACCAGGATGGGACAGGGCAGGGAGGCCAGGAAGCAAAACCCAAAAACAAGCAAAAAGCTAGCCCTACCTTTCCTTTCCTGACTATAGAATATGTCCAAATACCTGGCCTTCAGTCCTCCTAACAGATGTAAGGACTGCAGAGAGGCTAGGCTGCCTAAGGCCACAGGGCTGCAGTCAGCGGGGCTAGGATTAAGACCAAGTACCTGATGAACTCCCAATATGCTCCCTGCCACTTCTCACAACCTCCCCTCTGGGGAAGGAGGAAGTTTCTGAAACAGAACTCTTGGGCTGATGGAAGCAGAAAATGCCATGGCAGCCAGTAACGCAGATGACCTCCCATGGGTTCTGTCTGCCTTGTGTGGCTGACCCTTGGCCTCCTCAACGCAAAGCAAGCATGCCAGGAAACAGAGTCCCTGATGGGAGAGTTTGCAGCCAAGATGACAGGACAGGGCAATGGCATCCTCAGGAGCCCAGGGGCAAGAGGAAAAGAGGGAGGCTTGAGGAGGCTCCAGAAAGAATCCTCCAAACCAGGAAGACAGGACATACTCTAGCTGACAAGTTGTTCAGCCAAAGGTTCACTAGTCTCTGGCTGTGAGTACAGAGTCAGGGAACCCTGGGTGGGCCGTTGTACAGCCCCAAACTGAACCCCCTTCCACCTCATGCCCACCACCCAGCGCCTCCTGGGAGCCTGGCGCCCCTGCCCTTCCCCTCCGAGCCTCAGGAGCACCCATTCAGCACCTCTCTCCGGAGAGCTGACATTAACCAGGCTCCTTTCAGCCCACATGACACAGGTCTCCTCCAGATCCAAACAGCTACCCCACTGCCCTCTCGCCGCCCGTGAACTTTTTTTTATCTTCGCCCCTTTAAGGTCTCCCAACTCCTGACACATGGCATCACCACCCACATCCAGCCAGCTCTGTGAGACTCAGTCTGCCTCTGAAGATCATTGCTCTGTCTTGTAACCTGTCGCCTCACCTCAGCGCCACAGCACCTTCTGCCAGCCTCCTCCCAGCTCGGAACAACCCGAACAACCCAAGCCTTGAAGTCTCAAAGCTTCCAAACCCCTTACCCCCGGGACTGGAATCTCCCCATCCCAGGCCGCTCACCTCTTATTCGCCGAGTTCCAGTAGACGGGCTCCAGGCTGAGTCCAGACACCAGCCCCGCAAAACCTAGCAGCAGCAGGGCCCCGACTTGCACACCCCCTGGCCCAAAATGGGGGGCCCCCATGACCCTACCAAGGCCTGGGGGCGGGGCACCAACTCCCCCAAAGTCTCTTACCCCCAGGGTGGCTACCACGCTGTGGAGCCCCAGTCACCCTGGTGTGTGGCCGGTCACCCCCAGTTCCCACAAGGACCCTCTTTTCTGCCGTGCCTGCGCCCCGGCTCCAGAGCGCTCAGCCCCGCAAGAACCCTTGCAGGGGCCGTCTGCAGGCGCCCTACGCGCCCCCGGCCCACGCGCCAGCACCTCCGGATTTGTGCACCCGGCTACGTGGGGGACATGGGGGGCCGAGGGCCGGGCGGGGCGGCATGGGGCGCCGGGCGAGGCAGCGAGGAAGGGAACACCGAGCCGGAGCCCCAGCCTCGCCGGGATTGAGGGCAGCGGGCTAAGGGAGGAAACCAGTCCCGAGCCCAGGAGGGGGGAGTTAAAGGAGAGGCGGGGAGGGGGAGAGCGTGGCGGAGGGAAAAACCGGAGCTGGAGCTCAGTCGGAGCGGGCGCCGCATCCCGCGGCCCACGCCCCCCACACCTCCCTCACCTCGCGCACCACCCGTCCACCGCCCGCCTCGCCACCCGGGTCTCTCACGCCCCCTTTGTCTCTCGCAGTGTCCGTCTCTGGCTGAGGTTCTGCTTCGCTTTCCTTCCTGCCCTCCTGATTGCCCGAGCAGTTGGAATCTTCCGAGCCCTCTCCGCCCCGAAAGCCCTTCCCCCTTTGCTCCGGCAGCCTGCTCCCCTTCCATTCCCGAGCACCAGGCTTGGCAGCCGCCTGGGGAGGATACTGATAACCTTGAAGGCTAGGCGCTTCACCAAGTCCGGCTAAGTGGAGGGCCTACCTGTGTGAAGCGGGAGTGGGCAGAGCTACTCAGGGGGAGAGGGGCCGTGACTTGCCCAAGGTCACACGGGGAGTTGGGGAAAAACCGAAAACACAGCCTAGGCTGCGGAACCCCCTTTCCTGGGCTCCTTTTGTCACTGCTTCTCTGGCCCTTCGCTGTTTTCCGTGGATTAGGCGAGGAGAGCAGGGGGTACACTTGGGCCCTTCTTAGGGGATCATGGAGAGGAGACCGGGAGAGGAAAGGGGGTACCTATAACCCCAAAGCTGCAATCCACAGGAAGGGCTGTTTCCAATTATCCTGGGGGAAGGGAGGAGCTGCCTTCTTGGGTGTAAGAACTGAGGCTTTCAGCACCTCCCGGCAGGGCTGACATTCCTCTCCTTCCTGCTCAATCCTCCACAGACTGCTCCTTCCCCTTTGAGTAAGGTCCCCCGGCAGGCCGCCCCGTTGACAGCATCTCTCCAAAGACCCCCTTTCTGGGTGTTTGACAAGGTGTGTGGGGAGGGGGAGACTGGGCAGATGGAGAAGCAGGCACGAGCAGCGCCAAGCTGAACAAGAAAGGCCCTCGCCCTGGCACTGCCTTCTACAGGGAGACTGATATGAAGCAACTGTTTCTCAATTTTCTCCTTCCCAGGTGCTCTTGACTGTCTACTGGGGTGCGGTGGGGGTACAGTGCTCTTGCGCCCTTCCCCTCTGCAGCTGGATGCTGGTAAAGAATGCGGTCTGCACCGACCTGTCACAGTCACTCAACAGTCTGCCTGCCACTCCTGCTCAGGCCAGCTCACCCTGACCCCTGATGCAGCTACCTCAGGAGTGAGATTTCAAACAGGTTTGCTCCTCAGTTTACCAAGTTGCCTAGCAACCATCCAGTCAATGGCAGGAGGCCCCACCCCACCTACTTGACTTCACACCATGCTCAGCACCTCATTGGCTCCTGCCTGGTCCCACCTCTCAACCCCTGGTTTGGGGAACAATATGCCAGACCCCACAGATGCTGGACAAAGGAACCTACCAACGCCCCTGCAGAACCCCCACCAGTCACGTGCCACCCCAAACAGACACAATGACTCCAGTGTGAGACAACTCTCTATATTGGCTCCTGCCCGCAGCCCTCCACCCTTCCCCCCTTCTCATCCTGGTGGTCATCAGGGCTTCTGGGGTCTGGTCCCCCTCCGCACCACCAGAGCTGAAGCTGGCTTTCAGGGTGGGCGTGGCACAGGGAGAGCAGAGGACGGTCCGGCTCCGGCTCGCCTTCATCCCCACTACTGGTGGGCTCTGGAAACACGCGTTGGCCAGAAGCAGTAGCCAGCAGAGGCAAGCTGGGGTGAAGGCTGGAAGAGAGAGTGGCGTGTCAGCACCTAGGTTAGGACGCCACCTCTCCCGATCCCCTGCCCCGAGTTCCTTCAGTGAACTGAAGACCTCACTCCGTTGGTGCAGTCCTTCTGGGGCAGAAAGGTCATCACAGGTTCCAGCTGTTTGCCGTCGCTGAAACCCTTGCTGATGTCCCACACGGAGACAACGCCACTGGTGTTGCCGCTCACCAGGAACTGGCCCCTCCTGGGAGAGGAGAAAGGCTGTGGTAGCACAGGAACAGAGGGCCCTGCACCAGACTCTGCCATCCTTCAGCCTGGGAGGGCTGCGGCCACTTACGGGTCCAGATCAAAGTAGATGCGCTGATTGGTGCTCACTTCCCGACTCAGGGACCATAGGAGGTGGCCGGGCTGCCGGAGATCCCAGCATAGAAGCTCAGCATCCTGCAGACAACAGCAGGAGCCTGGAGTCAGTCTCTCTCTCCCCCTCTCCCCTGCCTCCACCTCAGCCTCCCTGAGTCCTTCAAACTTAGTATGTTTCAATACGCTACAAATGATTCCCCCCACTCCTGAAGACGATACCCCCAACCCTCTGACCAATACCTTTCGGGCTCCTGAGAAGAAGAGGTTGCCATCAGGGTGAAAGCAAAGGTGGGTGATGCCCCCCTGATGGCCTCCCAGCAAGGCGAGAAGTGAGCCATCGTCCCAGGCGTACAGGCCTAGGGTTCGGCTGTAGGAGCCGCAGGCGTAGAGGGGCTGGGACGGGCTGAAGGCCATGCAGGAGATGATGCCGCTCTGGCCCTGCTTTTTGGCTGGAGAGGAAACAGAGCAATTAGCACAGGGTGTTACTAGCTAGGAGCCTCCACCCTGCACCAGGATCCACACACCGCCACTCATCCCCCATGTTTGTCTCAAGTAAGAACCTCTGACGCTTCCCAGATCACTCACACCCCTCAAGGACCCTCTCACACCCCAGTTTTCCCTGGAAGGGATGGAGAGCGTAAGGCCCACAGGAAATGGGACTCTCCTTCACGTCAGTTCTCTAAAGCTCAGTGGTAAGGTATCAAACACAAGACCCTGGGTTCCATCCCAGACACTGCAAAAAAAAAAAAAAAAAAAAAAAAAAAGAATAAAATAAAAATAACTTCCAGGAATTAGCAAATTTTTGAGACCACAAACTGCATATTTGACAGGCATCAGGGTGATGCCTGGTGGTTGACCCAGCCTTTTCTTTTCTTTTTTAAATAATTACTTAATTTTACGTGTTACGGTGTTTTGCCTGAATAGATGTCTATGTGAGCGTGTCAGTTCTTGGAGTTACAGACAGTTGTGAACTGCTTCGTGCTGGGAATGGAACCCGGATGCCCTGAATGAGCAGCCAGTGCTCTCAACTGCTGAGCCCTCTCTCCAGCCCTTGACCAGCTTTCTAAGCAATAGCTGACCCTGGGAGAGCGTCCAAGATCGGAGGCTGCCGTCTGTCCAGCAGCTGACATATGTTTGCAGGCTTGCCCTGAGGATGATGAGAAACCCCACAGTTGACTCCAGCTCACTCAAGGCCTTCACAGGTGCCGCTGCACTGTCATGCCCTGCCCCTTTGGAGGCTTACCAAATGTGGTTCGCACCTCGCAGTCTCTGCCAGGCCTGGATGTGGAAAACACACGCACAGTCCGGTTGAAGCCACAAAAGAGCTGGGAACCATCCGGGGAGAAGCAGAGGGAGTGGGCCGCTGTCAACTCATCCTAGGGGCGAGGAGTGGGTTGGAAACGGGCCCGCAAAGCTTCAGCTGACTTCCAAAGAGAGGGCTAGGCAACAGGGGCTGGGCGGGGGTGGGGGGCAGTACCAGGTGGTTGTACGCACGGAAGGAAGCCCGCAGCTCTCCCGTGAAGGCGTCCCAGATGTGAATGGGGTTCTCTCGGCTGCTGCTGGCCACGCTGTGAGAGACGCAGCGCTGAGGTGGCTCTGGCTGTCAGAGGGAGGGAGGGAGCGCTGCCAGCCCTCTCAGCGCCCCCTGGAAGAACACACTGAGCACCTCCCTCCCTCCCAAGCATGGGGCGTGTGGGCTGAGATGGGGGGGACACATCACTCACTAGGAAGTGTCTGGCTGGGAGGAGGACATCAGAGAATACCAGCAGTAATCATAGATGGTGTCACCCTCCACCATTCGGAGGACAGGGACCTGGACGGAGACACAGGAATGCTGGGGTCACTGGCAGGGGGAAGCAATCCAGCATTCCCTGCACACAGACAGACACACAGACAGACAGACAGACAGACAGACAGACAGACACACACACACACACACACACACACACACACACACACGCCCCTGTAAAGGAGGTTGTGACACAGCGGGAGATTACCCAGGCGGGGAAAGCAGATGGGGCTTTCAGCAGACTCTTCAGAATTCAAGCATTTAACTCAGGCTGCAATGTCAGACTCAGTCACCAAAATGCAGTAGAGACCATTTTTTTTAAAGCACTTATAGAAGAAACCGGGCACGGTGGGGCACACCTGTAATCCTAGCACTGGCAGGCGGATCTCTTGAGAGTTCGAAGCCAGCCTGCTCTATAAGGTGAGTCTAGGACAGCCAGGGCTACACAGAGGAACCCTATCTCAAAAACCAACGAAACAAAAGACACAAACAATACCCTATCTTAGAGACAAAGAACCCATCAGGTTCTGTGTTACTTTACACTTTTGAAAGATTATCAGGCAAAGATTTAGCTCAGTGGCAAAGCTGATGGTCTGCCATTTCCAAGGCCCTGAGTTTGACCCCAGCAATGCAAAATAAAGTCCAAAAGTGCAAAGATGTTAAAGCGCCATGTGACCCAGCACACACGTGCACACCCATGGGAGGGAAGCAAAACTTTGAAGCCAATGGGCCCTTTCCTCTCACACTGCAGATTCCTTCCCCAGACAGGGTTCACAGATCCCAGCCTGGCACTGACCCTCTACCCCAGAGGCGGGCCACAGGTGTGCGGTCTCAGACCCTGCTTCTGTCCTGCTGGGAAGGACCCCAAGGCTTTGTGCCTGTGAGACGGGTGCTCCACCCACCAGGCCACCGCTCAGCCAGGGCTCAAACACTTCAAAAGCAAAACAAGCAAGGGTGGTAGATGTACCTCAGGGGTAGAGCACTTGCCGGGCAGGCATGAGGCTGCCTACCACAAACTTCCAGCGGCCAGTGCTCTTAACCACCAACCCAGCTCTCCAGCCCCCATCCCCAGCATTTACTTGAACCTGAGACCAGAGACCAAGGTGAACCTGTACTGGCTAAAGAATTCCAGCCAGGAATGGCAAGGCGGCTTAGTGGACAAAGCACTGGCTAAGCACCACGGCTAGCCTTGATACAGCAAGAGTGCCACAGTGTGCCTGCACGCTTGCGTGTGCTCTGTGTTCTTTTTCAAGACAAGGTTCCTCGGTGTTGGCTGTCCTCCAACTCGAAGTGATCCTCCTGCCTCTGCCTCCTGAGTACTGGGACTAAAAGTGTATGCCACCACTGCCCAGCAGAAATAATAATCTAAAACAAAACAAACAAAATAACAAAACAAAACAAAACCCAGCTTAAGCTACATAGGAAGACACAGCCTCAAAAACTGGAACACAAGGGCTAGGGCTGTGACTGAGTTGGCAGGCTGCTTCCCTAGCACCCACAAAGCCCTGGTAGATCCCCAGCACCACTTAAAACCAGGTACAAATGGCTTGTGCAGGCAACCCAGTGATCTTAGTGCTCCAGAAGCAGAAGGAGAAGTTCAAAGCCATCCTTAGCTACATGGTAAGTTCAAAGGCAGCCAGGGCTCCTCGAAACCCTGTCTCCAAACAAAACAAAACAAAAACAACAAAGAAAGCGGGCAGGGGTGGGACAGCTCAGTAGGAGAAGGTGTTTGTACAAACGTGATGACCTCTGTTTGATCTCTGGAACACGCATCTGTCATCTGGTCTCCACAGGGCTAGAGCACATCTGCACCCACACACCTACACATGAACACACTCTAATGAAACAACAATAAAAACAAAATAACCTAAAGCTTGACAGTGTGCCTGAGTGTAGCTCAAAGCCCTGGCTCTGATCCTCACCACTACAAAAACAAGACGAAACACAGGCAATGCCAGGAAGGAAAGGACACCAGGCGCTTTACATGCTGCTGCTGAGAGAAGACAGGGGTGCGCTGGGCAAAGCCGACAGCCCTCAAAGCCAGACGCGGCTGTCCTTCTGCCTCAGCCTCCAAAGTGGTGGGATTACAAGCCGGGATCACCATGCCCGGCCACACTTGTCTGTTTGTTGGCTGTGAAATGGTGTTTTGTTATGGCACAACTTGGTATTTCCATCCATACTGTAAAGTGAAGGTAAAACAGTTTGCCCTGTTTATTTTTCCTTCATATAGAACGTCATACAGGCTGGCCTCAAACTGCTCACTATGCAGCTCTCAAGGCTGCTCTTGAACTAGCGTGTCTTAAATCTGTTTCCCAAGCTCTGGATTTACAAACATGTGCCACCATATGTGGCTACATTTTCTCTGTATTTCTTTGCCATTTAGATATTCCAAAATTTTTGTCTGTTTTTCTAAGTTGTTCTCTTAACAAGTTTTAGGACTTTTGAGCAGCATGGACTCCAATCCTTTGTAAGTATTTGTCGACATCACCGAGGCACAGGCGTGACTTCATTCTCCACCCATCAGCCGATTGCCGGGCGAGTTCAACCAAGACTCCCCCCCACCCCCAGCACCTCAGGCTCTACTGATCCTTAATCCCAGCACCTGCTGCTCCTGCACCCCACACTGGTTTGGAAAGTCTAATGTACACCCATCACAGTTGCTTCGATGCCCTGCAGTATCTGTGGGCATCTTCTTGGTGCTGGTTGACGTAGGACAGCCCCACCTGCTGCAGGGATGCCATCCTTCAGCTGGTAGCCCAGACTGCGTAAGAACGGTGGCTGAACAGGAGCGTGGGAACAGCTAGAGAGTAGGCAGTGCTGCTCCTTGGTTTGTAATCACAGCCACAGACAGGCAAACCAGGACAACACCCCATCCTCAACCACCCTCTCCACTCTTGGTCTAATCCAACACAAAGGTTCCCCCAGGGTTCCCGTGTGGTCCCCTTCACCCCTCTCCTGATAACCCATCCAAGGCTCTGCCTTCCTGCAGCGTCTCTGCAACACCCTGAGTTCTGCCCACATCTCCCTCCACCACTGTCCCCAAACCACAGGTCCACTCTCCACACTGGACACAGACCTCAGCGAGCTGGGACTCTACAGCTGCCATTCTCCTGCTGGAGCACTTGAGAGACTGTGCAGCCCCTTTCCTATGAAGACTTCCAGCATATGCTCCTACTGCAACTCTACTCATGTCCTTAAAAACTGCAACACCCACCGAGCAGTGGCAGTGGATCTTTTTGAGTTCAAGGGTCAGCCTAGTCTACAGAGTGCCAAAACAGCCAGGGCTACACAGAGAAACCCTGTCTCAAACAAACAAACAAACAAACAAACAAACAAAAACAAATGGGGCTGGAGAGATGGCTCAGAGGTTAAGAGCACTGGCTGCTCTTCCGGAGGTCCTGAGTTCAATTCCCAGCAACCACATGGTAGCTCACAACCATCTATATATACTGGGATCTAATACCCTCTTCTGGCACAAAGGTGTACATGCAGCTAAAGCAATCATACACATTAAATAATTTTTTAAAAAGAGAAAAACAAAACAAACAAACAAAAATCACAACTTCCACTACTTTGATTCTCAGGCCCCACGAGATAACAATTCCATATATTCTAAGCCACGGGCCTCCCAACAGCAGCCTCTGTCTGTACTATTATTCCATTCCTTCCCTCGTAACTCCTAGACGATGGCATCTGACCACTCCAGGGCCTAGGGGCTGTAACATGCCTTTACCCTCCAAGCTTCATGCTCCACCGCCCTCCAGCCTCCTCACAGCATCTCTGCCAACAGAGCACGTCCTGTCTGCCTCGCTCAGTCCTCTCCACAGCTAGGTGGGTCACAGGCAAAGGACTTACTCATCTGGTTGCGTTCACTGCATTTCTGGTGCTGGGAATGAACCTTGGGTCTGCGGCAACATTCACAAGTGCTCGTCCCTGCTGGTGGCCCCTCCAGCCCCAGAGAGCAAACACAGACACTGTGGCACTAACCTAAGACCCCAAATAATTGGATCCTGGATTAAGGTCCAAAGAGTGAAGGAGTGCAGTGGTGATTAGAAAGATCAGCCAGGCTTAATGCGATGTGGGAATTAATGATGCGGAGGACAGGCGAGGGGATTACAGGGTGGGAAGGGGCTCTGGCTTCCGGCCTGGGCATCTGAGGCCACAAAGATGGTAAAGATTCAGGGACACAGAAAGGCTATGAGGAGCCAACAGCCTCAGAAGTAGGAGAATCAGAAAAGACTTTGCAAGGATGAAAGAACAATTGCCTAGCTCTGGCGCGGGGGGGATGAGGACTCCCCATCTCCAGCCTGAAAAGGGGTGTGAAAAAAATGCAAAGTGCCTTGGAGGGCCAGAGCGGCAGAGGGAACCACATGGTATAAGATGCCAGGAGACAGGCTGGGGGTTTAGGAGTTCTAGCAAGCTCCATAAAAAGATAGAGGCGGTAAGAGGGGAGAGGGCACAGGGAGGAGGACCTAGCTCACGGGCATATGGAAATTCAGTCGCCGCTCAGTACCCCAGAGGACCTGACCCCGGGACACTGTCCCACAGCACAGCAACACCTGCTGATGGCCAGCCTCGCAGATCATGTCAAATCTGCAGTGTCTCCTACAATCTCACGGAGGCGCCAATCCCTAGGTTACTTTTAATGACTAATACAACATGACCATCACGTAGATAGCTGCTGTACTGGATGGCTTAGGAAATGCAATGACAGAAGAAAAGCTCCAAACATGTGTGGTCAGCAGACTCCATGTTTTCATCAGATATTCTGGACCTGCAGCTGTACAGATGTGGAACATGGACAGAGGGCCACCCTCATCCCAAACTGTCTTCGTGCTCTAGGCAAGCACGCTACCCCCGGCCACATTCCTCTACAGCGAGTTCTTCTGTCTCCAAACACTGAGCTCTCAGGAGCAAAGTGAGAACAGGGAGAACTAAGGAGACATTCGGGTGATCCCACACTTGGGAACTTCAGGGTCAGTTAGGGATCTGAGACTCAGTGGACAAACTAGGGAGAGGGAGACGAGGGCATAGCTCTATCCTAACAAACATGTGTAAGGCCAAGGGTCTGACCCCAAAATGGAGAGTGGGGGGAAAGCAGGAGAAAATACTTAGGTAGTGAGGTTACAAAAGAACACCCACGTATTGCAAAAAGGCAAAAAAAATTAAAACAAATGTCTATATCACAAACCTTAATATGTAGAGAAATATATACACACATAAATACACATGTGTACACACGTCTTATATGCAAAGACTGTGGGCGCTAAGATATTTCTCATGCATAAAATTTCGTATTACAAGCTGGGCACGGTGGCACACGCCTACAATCCCAGCACTTGGAAGGCAGAGGCAGGAGGCTCTCTAGGAGTTCGAGGCCAGCCTGTCTACAAAAACAAAGAACCTGCTTTGACCTTTTTGCTGGACACTACAGATCATGTCTTTAATCCCAATACTAGCGAGGCAGAAGCAAGTCCATCTCTGAGTTCCGGTGTCACAAAGTAAGATCATCTCAAAAACAAAACAAAACAAAACAAAACCCCACAGAAAAGAGAAGGGGAGGAAGAGGAAAACAAAAGGAGCTTTCCTGAGAGAGGAGGAAAGGGAAAGCCTGCTCGGGTTCACGGGAAGAGCCACCAATACTTCAGACAATCACCGTGGGGGCTGGATCACTTTGACCCTCAAACCTCAGAGCCACATTCACGCTGAGTTGTATGGCTAATAGTTGTACCTATTTATTTACTATTGTGCTTGAGAATGCACAAGGTGTGCACAGGCACCGTGGCAGAGGGCAGATCTGTGGAGCTGTTAGCTCTTCCCATCCTTATGTGAATTCTGGGAGTCTATCTCAGGCTGGCATGTTGACTGCTTGCCACCTTGCTGGCCTGTGATGGCTAATGCTGACTGTCAACTTTCCAGAATCTGGAACCACGCAGAAGAAAAACCTGTCACGTGTGTCAGGGACCTGGGCTGCACTGACTGATGTACCCGGACCCTCCGTACCTGTGAGAGGCCCAGCTCTACAGGTGTAGGTCCTGGATGGGGTACCAGGGCCCACACCGGAGCTCCCTGACTGAGGGCTAGGGACTGTGCCATGACACCCCTGAAACGCTGGCCCGAAGAAACTCTTCCTTCAGCGGCTCAGTAAGAGAAGAGAAAAGCGGCCACACCTCAGTGTCCCCTCGGCTTGAGAACAGTGTGTGCCTTAATCCATCCGCAGGCCCAGTGTCTTCTGACCGCCCCTGCCTGAGGCAGCCTCTCCGCCACAGCACAGCTCTGGTCTTGTCCCCGGCGACTGTCTGGGAGCTGGGCTCGTCACCTTCTCATTTCAAACCTGCAGCCTCTGACCTAGCAACCACCTAGCACCAGGTCACCCTTCCTTCTGGAAGCCACAAGGGAAGCCACCAGGACTCACAGACACGGTGGGTCGAGATGGCACACTGTAATCTCAGCACTTGGGAGACAAAATAGGGTCACCTCAGACCGACACTTCTGCCCGACTGGAACGAAGTGAGTTCCAGGCCAGCCAGGGACACACACAGACAACACCAACAGAACCGTCCAGGGCGAGAGAGCTGGCTCAGCAGTTAGGAGCATGTCTGCTCTCCTTCAGAAAGCCCAGTACCTGTGTTAGGCAGCTCACAACCCCCTTAAGTCCAGTGCCCAGGGATCCAACACTCTTCTTGCCTGTGCTGGCATCTGACCCCCTGCACAGACATAGATATACACATGAAAAATAAAAAATAAATCTTGAGGAAAAAAAAAAAAAAAGCCAGGCAGTAGTGTGGTGCGTGCCTTTATGCCCAGATAGCAGGTTGATCTGTAACAGAAAGTTTTGGCTTCTTTAAAAACTCAGTTGTTATGTAAATGTTTTTGTCTTAATCGTAAGTGTGGGATTTTAGCTGGGCCCTTAGACTGTCCACAGCTGATAACTGCCTCACTTGGAGCGTAGTCTCTGCCCGCTGCGATCAGCTGGCTCTAAGGATATACCTAGGAGCGCCGAGAAAGAACAAGCCTGGCAAGGGGCAGTCTGGAGAGACCAGGGGCCATGGAGACAGATGGGAAGAAACGTTTCAAGGCAGCGGCTCAGGGGAGACTGCTTGGTGTGTTTGCTGCTGACAGACATCAGGATAGCCCCCAAAAGAACCACCAACTCTGAGCAGCCAGAAGCAATGGGGTCTGCGACCGCTCTCCCCGCTAGGTTGGGGGTTGGAAAGGAGAGGCTTTAGGAAACCCCAATAAAATAGTTAAAAACTATTATATCAGGGCACTGCATGAATCTCTGAGTTCAAGGCCGGTCTACAAGTTACAGCCAGGGCTACACAGAGAAACCCTGACAAGATGGGGTAGGGGGTGGAGAGGCTCGTCATCTGTCTAGCGTTACCTTGACACACACCACTCGACAACCTGCCTTACACCACCCTTGCCAGCTCCTCCAGACCAGCGGTTCTTAACCTGTAGTCACAACCCTTGGGGGGGGGGGGAGGTCAACAAGCCTTTCAGATTGCCTAGGACCATCAGAAAACACATATTTACATACGATTCATGACAGTAACAAACTTAGTTATGAAGTAGCAATGAAATAATTTGACGGTGGGAGCCGCCACATGAGGAGCTGTATTAAAGGGTCACAGCATCAGGAAGGTTGAGAAGCTGTCCAAAACCTGTCCTGAGGTAAGGACTTCCAGTATTTATTTACAGAATCTGAAATCACCCTTACTTCTGGTCTTCTTGAAACTCCATTCCCCCTCCAGAATTATCTTCTGGCTATCCCATACCCTCCTCCCAACTCACACGCCTTCTCAGCATATAGCTCAAGGCCAAGATGCAGGCTGTCAGCCACCCTTTGACGTCTGACCCTAGTAGCCTTAGGCCCTTGGTAGCAGCCTAAATACCACCCCCACACCCCCTCTCTTCACAGTAGGAAGAGAGTCCTACTGTGCAACCCCGACTGGCCTAGAACTTGCGACTGGCCTAGAACTTGCTACGTAGACCAGACTGGCTCTGAACTCAGCCTTCTCTGCCTCCCACATGCTGGGAGCAAAGGCGCCTTTTCTCTCTCTTATTCCCCAAGACTCGCCAGCCTGGTTCTCCATCTTGCTTCCTTCTGATCCTTCTGTTATCTCTATCATTATCGCTCTATGTGTACAACGTGTGTGCATGCCACCATGGGTGCATGAGGTCACAAGACAACCTGTGGGGTGGCGTCTCTCTTTCCCCATGCAGCTCACGGCAGCGCAAGCACTGCTGTCTGCCGAGTCACGTCACTGGCCTGGAATCTTTCTTTTAAGATACTGTTTTCACTTTTCCCAAGTATATAGAGTTTTTCTGGCTACACACATACCTCTACACCACATACGTGCCTGGTGCCCACAAAGGAAGAACAGAGGGGATGTTGGGTTCCCTGAAGCTGGAGTGTATAGACCTTGAGCTGCCATGTGAGTTTGCAAACCTGAGCCTTCTGCTCTTAACTGCTGAGCCATCTCTCCTGCCCTCCCTGTGCTCATTCATTTTTTGCTTTTGTTTTCTGAGACAGGGTGTCTCTGTGTAGCCCTGGCTGTCCTGGACTTGCTTTGTAGACCAGGCTGGCCTCGAACTCACAGAGATCCTCCACCTGCCCCTGCCTCGCAAGTGCTGGGATCACAGGTGTGCACCACCTCACACAGCCACTGCGCTCATTGTTGAATTCCCATTTCCACAGGAAATACGAATTCACTGACTTCTTCCTCCAGGTACCACTTTCACTGCCCCCTTTATCCCTTAGGTCTCTGTTAAGTGTCACATTAACAGTGAAGCGGGTCTTCCTCAAATATTCTTTTTAATTTTTTTATTGTTTTTTTTTTTAATCGGACATCATTGTGTAACCCTGGCCCGGCCTTGAACTCACAGAGATCCACCTGCCGGTGCCTTCCAAGTGCTGGGAATACAGGCATGTGCGGGGACTGGAGAGATGGCTCAGCAGAGATTGGGGGTAGCATTCCCAGCACCCAAGTAGTAGCTCACAACTGTCTGTAGCTCATGGCAACCATCTGCACCTACCGTTTCAAGGGATCTGGTATTCTCTTCCCATCTGTGGATACCAGACATACATGCAGCAGAACACCACGCATGTCACAGAACTGTACCACTAAGCAAGGCGTGCGCCACTGCAGCCGACACGTTAACCCTGTGACATCCCTGCTTCACTTTTTCCGCGGCGTCTGTCAGGTATATGTTCTACTGCTTCTTTAGGACCTACTTCTTCCCACAGAATGTAAGCTTCCTAAGGACAGGGACCTGTGACATAAACAAGGCCTGTTTACACAATGCTCAACAACAATGCACTGAACCAGCTAGGCTCAGGGTCAAGCCTACAGTCCCAGTCACTGAGGGCAGGAAGACCTCTTGAGTGTCGCTTTGGGTCCAGTCGGGGCAATGCAGACTATCAGAAAGCCAAGGCTAAGTTCCCGTGAGCCACCACGAGGTTCCGTTCCCTATCAGAGATGTGACTTTGCTTTTCCTTCTGCTCAGTCTTCAGAGGCCGCCTGGCCCTGTGTGGAAAGGCCCCTGGCCCTGTGTGGAAAGGTTCCCTGGCCCTGTGTGGAAAGGTCCCTGGCCCTGTGTGGAAAGGCTCCTGGCCCTGTGTGGAAAGGCCCCTAGCCCTGTGTGGAAAGGCCCCTGGCCCAGCTCGCTGCCTCTACAGCACCTCTCCCCACCCCTCGGCTGCTGTGGCCATGTGGCTAGCCTCACCATGCAACTCCAACGTCTCTAAAGCTGAAAAGCAAGAACAAGCACAACAAAAACAGGAAGCAGCACTGTGGCTAAGGGCTACCTGGCAGGTACCGGGCAACCACACCAACACTGGCCAGCTGACGAGGCTGTGGACTCACAGCACAACATGGGCCTGCTGCACACCACGCACTCACCTCCTCGGCGACCACAGCCGTGCCCCTCACAGTCAAGTGTGGGCTGCGCCATCACCAAACTGGCTTTGCCATCTCCAACCATCAGGTTCACTTGCTCTACAATAACTCTATGTCACCAAATCACATTTATCGGGCATGGAGATGGACTGGGGCAAAGCGTTTGCTGCACAAGGGTTGAAACCTCAATCAACTCCCACAACCCACTCACACAGACGCAGTAGCTTCTGCACAACTGCTTCAAGACACGGGGCAGAGACAACCCCCAGAAGCCTGCAGGCCACGCGTGAGCAGGCAGTGAACAACGCTGTCTTGAGCAACATGAAAAGCGGCAATACCTACTACACACAGTAAGACCCTATCTCAAACAACGTAGAGTTCAGACCTCTGCTCGGCCCAGAATGCACGCACACTCGCACGTTTACAAGCAGGACACAGCAGCTCCTGCCTGTGACCCTAGCTCTTGGTAAGAGCGAAGACCAGGAATCTGACATCATCCTCAGCTACTTACGGACCTCAAGGGCAGTCTGTGGATGAGACCTTACCTAAGGGCGTGTGTGTGTGTGTGTGTGTATGTGTGTGTGTGTGTGCGCGTGCAGTAAGACACAAAGAGATCTCCTGAACATAAAAAAGCTGGAGCAATGGCTCAGTGATCAAGAGCACAGGCTGCCCGTCTAGAGACCTAGGTTTGCATCCCAGCACCCACAGGGCAGACCATAACCTGTGACCACTTCCAGTGCCCTCTTCTGGGCCCTACAGGCACAGACACACACTTGGCATACATACATATATACACAGGCAAAACGCACGTTACATGGTTTATACAGTTCCACAGCAGCAAAGGCTACACAGTAAGACCCTATCTCAGAAAAAAAAGAAAAGAAAAGAAAACCAGCCAGGTATTGTGGAGCCTGTAATCCCAGTGCTCAGGGAGGCAGAGGCAGGCAGATCTCTGTGAGTTTGAGGCCAGCCTGGTCTACAAAGTGAGTCCAGAATAACCAAGGCTATACAAATAAACAGTCTTGAAAACAAACAACAAACCAAAACGAAGACAAAAAAGAAATAGGATTAAATGAGGCCATATAGGAAGGGGCTAGCAGTTTAGCTTAGTGATAGAAGCTTGACAATTGGGGAGGAGGTGAAGGTGGGCATAAGCATGGAACAGAGACTATTTCTAAGATCCTGCTATATGCTGCCTTAATCTTGAACTTTCCAGCTTGTAAACTAAGGATGTGGTCTTCCTGATAGTTCTGGGATTCAAACCCAGGGCCCATTTGCAGGCAGAGCTGGCAGATCAGGAAGTCAAGGCTAGACTTGGCTTCACAGCTACTTTGAGTCTGAGGGCAGCCCTCTCTACATAAGATCTTGGGTCAAAAGGGTAGACTGAGGGCTGCAGGGATGGCTTAGCATTTAAGAGCACTGGTTGCTCTTCCAGAGGACCAGGTTCAATTCCTAGCATCCACAAGACAGCTAACAACCGTCTGTAATTCTACTCCCAAGAGATCTGACTCCCTCTTCTGGCTTCCACAGGCTCTGCATGCAATGTGGTGCACAGACATACACTCAGGCAAAACCCTCATACACATTAAAAAAAAAAAGATTAAACCTCAAGAAAAAAAAAAAAACAGTCACACACCTGGATGTGACAACAAAGGCCTGCAGTTTCAGCACTTGAAAGGAGGGAAGAAAACCAGGAAAGTGGCTCAGAGATTTGCAGAGCTCTCGGAGGTTGGCGGAGTTCAGTTGCCAGCACCCATGTCAGACGGCTTCAACTCCCTGTGAACTCCAGCTCCAATCCTCCCCGGGAGCACAAAGGTCCTGCACCTAGACCTCTACACAAACTGGGAATGTTAGGCGTGCAGGACTCCTTTTCCAATGGGAAATACCCTGTTCTTCTACCCGGAGAGCTGGAATTTGGGTGTGACCCATGTTGTCTGCTGGACCGGGACCGGAGGGGCCAGCAACCTAAACGGCCCTTAAGGCCAGAGGCTCCCCAAGCTCCTGCAGCCAGGACCAAAAGTGGCCAATAGCCCAAATGACCTCTACGCTATCTGTATGACTAAGTCAAGGACAAACCCCTCCTCAGGTCCAACCTAAGCTAGTATAGGTAGCCGTCTCTAAAAACCATCTTCGTGGAAGAAATGACAAAATGACATATACCACGAGTTTCAACTTAATTAATGCACCAGGGATTCATTACATTAGGAAACTTTTTCCAAATTAGACTGTTTACATCTATCGGGAATAAACCACCTGAGATCACATTCCCCAACATCCTGATCCAGACTGAACTGAATTTTCATTTTCACCTCTGTGAGGTTCCCTTTCCTGCCTGATAACTGCAGAGACCCCCTCAGCTCTGATGGTGGAACTGTACATACCCACACAGATACGCACACATACTTTAAAAATAAATCATTTGTTTAATTAATTTTTTGAAACAAGGTTTCTCTGTGTAGCCCTGGCAGTCCTGGAATTCCCTCTGTAGACCATGCTGGCCTCAAACTCATAGAGATCCGCCTGCCTCTGCCTCCAGGCTGCTGGGATTAGAGAAGAGAAAGAGGGAGAAAGCAAAGTGACCAATCTGAAATCTCACAATGCTGGCCAGGCTGCACGGTGGCTGGAGCCAACTCCTGCCCGGGGCTTTCAGAGCATCTGCTTTAATGTGCAATGATCTTCTTTGTTGATATGCATCTGCATGCTACCCCCCAAAATACAAGCAGCTCTTCATCCATCTAACCCAAACAAAAGGAGTGGCCTAGAGCCTGCTGGCTTCCACCTCCGCAGTGCTGAATGCCAAGTGAGCAAGCACACAGCTCATGAAGGGTGGACTTTGTGTGCTGCTAGGTAAGCACTCTACCAGCTGACGGGGCCACATCCTACAGTCTATTGGAAACCACCCAATAAGCACGTAGAAACACACAACATCCCAGAAATCCACAACTT
Source organism: Pachyuromys duprasi (assembly GCA_028658305.1). NCBI lineage: Eukaryota > Metazoa > Chordata > Mammalia > Rodentia > Muridae > Pachyuromys > Pachyuromys duprasi. The sequence goes on from CM053757.1 coordinate 54,529,657, forward strand.
GACCACAGAAAGCATAGGTTCCTGCCTAAAGGGGCTGGCAGTCTTTAGATGACTTCAGAATTCAAGGCAGGAAATGATGCACATGGAAATCCACAGTGAAGGAAGGTCCTGTCAGAGAACAGGTAACCCGTGGACATGGTGTCTTCATTGTCAGGAAGGGCTCTACTGTGCAGGGGCTGGCAAAGTGGGGGAGGCAGCCCCTAGTCTTACCATCTCTGCATATTCCACCTGCTCTCCTTCATTGTACAGTTCCGGGGGCAGGTTGTAAATCCGTAGGACATTATCAGCACTATTGGTCAAGATACAGGAACCGTCGGGGGCCCTAAAAATACAGGAAAATTAGAAAATTGGGCAGAGCTATCATTTCCAGGTGGAGGGCTTGAGAAGAACCCCAGCTCTACGGAAACATAAGCTCCTGCAGCTACCTGAGAGGCTGAGGCAAAGGGCCAAATTCCAGGCCAGTCTGGGCAACTTGGTGAGACCCTATCTCAAATTAAAGCAAAAGAAGGCTAGCACGTAGCTTAGTGGTGAGGTCCAGGCCAGCATGCTGGACACCCTGGGCTAAATCCACAGGAGAAAGGAAGGAGAAAAAAACCTTAATCTCGGCACTCACCAGTATTCTACTACTACCTAACCACCTTCATAGAAGTTTGGGGTATGTTTCTTTTAAATATCTATTATGTATACAGTATTCTGCCTGCATGTAGTCTTGCATGCCACAAGAGGACATCAGATCTCATGATAAATGGCTGTGAGCCACCATGCAGGTGCTGGGAATTGAACTCAAGACTTTTAGAAGAGCAGCCAGTACTCTTAACCTCTGAGCCATCTCTCCAGCCCCAGTTTGGGGTTTAACTTTCGATTGTTTTGTTTTCCCGCAAGACAGGGCTCCTCTGTGTAGTCCTTGCTGTCCCAGAACCAGACCTACTGGACCTGTAGATCAGGCTGGCCTCAAACTCAGAGACCTACCCGCCTCTGCCTCTCAACTGCTGGGATCACCCACATACGCCCAGCTTTGTTCTATGGACAAGGCAGGCCTCGAACTCCCAACCCTCCCTCCATTTCCCAAATGTTGAGATCACAAGATGGTCCCAGCACAAGGGGCCAAGTACGGGTGGGTTTTAAAATGCAAATCTGGAAAGTGGCCATCTCCTTGCCCGTTGTACTTACCACTTACAACCTTTCAAGAAGTTCTCGGGATGGGTGCCGAACTCGGACCAGGAACTGCTGAGGTACCGGGGTACCTGCGAGAAGCAGTAGCTCCAGAAGCTAGGAAGGACATGGAGAAACAACAAACGTGGGTCGTCAGAGAAGCGGGTCTGGAATGAAGCTGAGGCCTGGTGCTGTCGTTTTCACGCGTCCAGGCGCCTCAGATTCCACGGTCACTTACGTGTCCCCCTCATCCACCGCAGCGGGTTCCTCAGACACTCCTCCCACGGCTTCTGCTGACTCCACGTCAGGCCGGATCGTGTCTTCTACAGGAGGACTCGCATTTTCAGAAAGTTCTTGCTCCTCTATTTGAGGACTCGACTCACTGGGAGTATGAAACTCTGCTTCCACGGGAGCGGACGGAGGAGCTGGGTCCCCCTGCTGCGGCTCCTGGGACACAACCGGGCCAGCCACGGCCTCTGTGGCTACCGGGGGCTGGTGGTCTCCAGCGCATGGCGGGGACACCAGTTCAGAGTCTGTATTTTTATCCACGGGGGAACCCTGGGGCGCTGGAGCCGGAGCCTGGTCAGAAGGGAGGCTGTCCGGGGCTAAGAGTCGCTCCTCCGACGTCTTCATTCCGTACAGCAAGCCCGCGGAGAGCAGGGGCCGGGCAAGCCTCCACGCGCACTACCGCGCGAGGCCACGCTGCATCCCAGCTCCCAGGGATGCGGGCGCTGCACCGCTCCGACCCGAGCCTGCTCCCCACTTCCGGGAACCCCGCAACCGAAGGCGGACACAGGCAAGCCCAACGCCGCAAGAAAAGCGCCGCTAGCGCTTCTCGCTCTCGCGGGAGCCAGGCTTCCTTCCGATAGGCTCCCCGCATCCTGAGCGGGTGCTGGGAGGGAAGGCGCGAGTGGGCCCCGCCCTAGAGGCTTCTGGGAGTTGTAGTCCGAACTCTCGTTTCTTGGCGAAAAGTACGCGGGCGCCCCCTACCGTGTCCTGGGGTAATTCTCAAGACGCCTATCCTCCCTGGCCTGCAGAGGGCGCTCACGTGGTCCAGTTTTTGCCCGCCTTGACGATCCTGTTTTGAGTCGGGCAACCTCAAAGTAAGGTTTCCTTTCTCTTTCTCCCTCTCTCTGTCCCTTCCTTCCCCCTCCCTCCCTTTACTCGTTCAATATTTATTATCAAGTTCTTACTCCCAACCCAGCACTGTACAAGGCTTTGGGGGAAACACCAACTAATGAAACAGTGTATAAGCTCTCTATCCCCATAAAGTTTTCGGTGTTGCGAAACTAAAGGCCACGAGAACAATCTTTTCAGGAAGTGAACCAGATGCTGTGGAATGCAGGGTCTGGGAGGACACCTTAGGTTGAGGTATGAAGGAAGGCCTTTCTAAAGTGACATTTTAGCCGATGAGAAGAAGAAGAAAAAAAACGTGCTGGTTCATTCCTGAGCCTGGGAGGCGAAAAGAGGAGGACTGCCGAGGGTTCGAGGCCAGCCCAGGCCACAGAGACCCGGTTTCCCAAAGCCCCAAAGCGGACAACTCCGGCCCTCCGGCTCTTTCCAGCGCAGTGCTCGGCGCACAACGGACGCAAGAGCTTCGTTCTGTCCACCCTTTGTGCTGGACGCAGCGGCAGGTCCGTCCGCGCCGCCGAGAGAACCCCGACTCGGAGACTCCCACCTCCACCTCCTGCCCTGGGCCCACGGAACGACTTGCCCTTACTTGCCATGGCGACCGTCCAGCTTTGTGCCAGCAGTGTCGCGGGGCTTGCTGGGATTGGGACTTTCCCCTCCCATGTGCTCACACTGGCTGAAAGTTCCAGCGCCCAGAGTCACTGCAGGTAGCTCCGAGGGTCGGGGTACCCGGCGTCCCGCTCAGTTCCTGCTTCCCGGCACAGTGACACGCCGCCCCGAAGGCCCGGTGAGTGCCGGGGCGAGCGCGGCGCCCTCTCGGAGCCGCCGGCTCTCGGCGCGCGCGGTTACGGGGACCCGCGGCTTGGGGGTGGGGCCGTGGGGCGCTCCGCGAGGCTGCGGGGATGGGGCGGGGGACAGGACGGCGACGTGGGGTGGGCGGCGAGGGCAGGCGGCAGCGGGGCTCTCCCGGGTCAGGTGCACCGAGCACTGCGGGCCGGGGGCCCCCGGATCCCGAGGGGACCGGGTGATCGCGGAAGCCCGGGCTGCCGAGGTCCCGCAGCCTCCGCACCTTTGTCCCCGGAGGGGCTGCTGGAGCGCGGCGCTCGCCCTCGGCCGCCTCCGAGCCTGCCCGGGCCCCGAGGCCCAGACCCCGTTATTGTTCGCATCTCCGCCGTGCGCGGGAGCGCTTCCGGTTGCCGGCTGTCGGGGCGGCCCGCCGGGCAGCGGGCGGCGCGGAGGGGAGCGGGCCGCCCCGCCCTCCGGGGTGGCTCGGCTGCGGCCTCTCCGGCGGAGGCGTGTTTATTTACGAGGCTGCGGGGATAGGCCGTTCGCTCCTGCCGGAAAAGCAGTTAGGGTATCCGGTTTGGGGGTGAGCCATTCCCCCGGTGAACGCATTCCGCACGTCCTGAGAGCGGAAGGGGCGGCCCTTGGCCAGCGGTGCCCCGGGGCCCGGTTCCCGGTACGGGGTGGCGGGGCGCTGCCCGGGTGTGCCGCACCCCAAACGTCCTGCGAGTCTCCCTTCTTTCTTTTTTCTTTTTGGTAAAAATAGCATTTCCAGCCGTGCGTGGTGGCTCACGCTTTTAATCCCAGCATTCGGGGAGGCAGAAGCAGGTGGATCTCTTGTGAGTTCGAGGCCAGCCTGGTCAACAAAGCAAGTCCAGGCCAGCCAGGGATCTGTTGTACAGAGAAACCTTGTCTCGAAAAACTAAATAAATAAAATAGTATTTCCACACAGCACTTGGAAAGGAGAGTAAATTAATTTTTGTCCCTCTGAAGGTTTAGTGGTTTTAGTGTAGAGACTAAGCGAGCAATAGGGAGACAGGAAAAAAAGAAACATGTTTTGGGCGGGCGTGGCTTACGGTATAGCACTCAAAGGAAGTCTAGGTAAGTCAAGTCTATGGGGAAGTGTACAATCGACTACACTTAGGGTTCTGGGTGAAGGGCGATCCCGTGGATTGTTAGGCAGATAGGTGGACAGTTCTTTTAAGGTCTTGACTGGGTCTGCTGTCTGGAATGTGAAAAGAAAGGGGCTGCCCCTGAGTCCCACCCCTACTTACAAATGTAGATATATGTAAATGTTAGCTTTTTTTATAAAGACAACTTGGAGAACTAACTTTGTCCGCGGAGGTAAGGTCTTCAGTTTCTCTGGAAAATTTAGTGTAGTGGGTGTTAGGGGTTAGGATGGGCTTGCCAGTGTTTAAATCATCTGTAGCTAACGTAGGACCTAATGCTGTTCAAATAAATGTACTAGAGTGTTGACTGAAGAAAGGAGCAAGGATGGACCCGGGACTCTTTGCCTTTAATCCCAGCACTTGGGAGGCAGACACAGGCAGGTGTCTGTGAGTTCATGGCCAGCCAGAGGGACACAGTGAGACCCTACGGAGAGGAAAAAGCCTATGTTAATACTCACACAGACACAAGACTACATTACGTGACAGCAGCACTTCAGCACTAGGAAGCCTGAAGCATGAGGGTCTCCGGCCCCAGACCACAGTGTCTGATACATACAAGTATCAAGCAGGACCCTGCCTCAAAGAGAAGAAAACAAGTGAAAAGTAGAGACCAGGGAGCCCTGGCAGGTGCCATTAGTGCTCGAGCTCCCCGTGGGTGCTGAGGCGAGAGGGAGGCCATGATTTGAAAACCAACCTGGGCTACACGGCAAGACCTTGTCAAAGAAGAACAAAACATGCAGATGCAGCTGGGCAGATGTTTTCCCAGACAGATGTGGTGCCCAGGGTTTAAATCCCAGAGCCACGGAGACAAAGGCTGAACCCAGCGTGACAAAGGAGATTGGCGGAGGGCTGTTGTCTCGGAATCAAGCAGTGGTCTGTGTTAGTCACAGCGTGACAGTCCCGCAAGTGCTTCAGCAGGTGGGCAAAAGGCGTTGACTGTTCTCCGCCTTCCCTCCATTCCTTTGCTCCTGTTACGCTCAGGATTTGGGTCTCTGGCTGATAGAATGCACCAAGTATCTTTGATTGGTGCAGGAGAGGGTTCGGAGACTATCTCAAATTGTGCAAATCTAGTACGTAACGTTCCCACGTTTTATTTACCTAAAATAAGCAATGTGTGGACTCTTTCCTACCCACTCTCGTTTAATAAAGTTGAAGCTGGACCACCAGCTGCAGTCCCATGAGCTCTCCTCCTGAGGCCTGCACAGATTTTGTGATTTTTTTTTTCTTATGGTTACTGTCTTTCACACGTTTCATACCTGTTTATGAAATAATAGTCCTAAGCAAGGCTCACACCTGTGGGCAGAACAGTCAGGAAGCTGCAACAGAATTGCCATACAGCCCGGCTACAGAGTGAGTCTGTCTCAATAGAAAATCAAAGGTAATAAATAAAAAGGCTGGGCGCTGTGGCGTACGCCTGTGATCACAGCACTCTGGGAGGCAGAGGCAGGTGAATCTCTGTGAGTTCGAGTTCTCTGTGAGTCCAGGACAGTCAGGGCTACACAGAGAAACCCTGCCTCTAAATACATAAGTAAATTAATTAATTATTAAAAGGTTTTTTAAAAGAAAAATAACGGTCCGCTTTTATAATATGCTGCTGTGTGTGCACATGTGTGTGTATGCATGTTTGTAATTATGTAGCAGTGTGTATATAGAGGTCAGTTGACAAGAATTCGTGTGGAGGTAATCTTGGTAGCAACCACCTTTTCCAGTTGCACATTTTCTGATTTATATAAACTATTTTGAGTTTCTCCGCAGATGGGATTTTCCGCCCCTTATGCTTCTGAAGCGTTTGTGAAGAGCATGTTTCACCTGTGCTCCCTCCAGTGGGTTCCATGCTGAGCTCTCCACACCCGGAATAACGCTGACGGTGTTTGTGCAGACCTCCCACTGTCCCTGTCCACTGTTCTAGGAAGTGGACCTAGAAGTGGTTTTGTGTTCAATTATACCAGACCCTCCCTCGTTACTTTTTAGAACCAACGCTCTCAAGATCCACCTACCCCTTTCCTTCCCCCAGTGCTGGGGGTTGAACCCATGGCCTGGGACATAGTAGGCAAGACCACTAAGCTACACTGCCAGCCCAGAAGATGTTCAGACTAAACTGAAACACTGGGAGAAAAATTTGTAGGGTGTGACTTTCCAGGTTCCCATCCTTTGGGAGGCTGATGCAGCCTTGTTCCCTTCTGTTGGGGAGTTGGAGGATGGCCCTGGACAAGCCTTGAAGCTGGGATTCCAGGTCTTCCTTCAGCTCTCACAACGCTGGTGGGGAGCACACAATGAAAACATGCTCTTCACAAACACCTCAGAAACATACTGGGTGACAAGTACGATCTGCAGAGAAGCTCCAAATAGTTTATATAAATCAGAAACTGTGCGGGTCTGCAGCTGGTAAGGGTGCCGGCCCCCACCTCACTGCCCAGCTTTCTCAGGGGAGCAAATGAGATGAGCCCCCTGAAAAAGCAGGCCTGCTGGGCCTGGGCTAGCAGCCGGGGTTGTGCTCAAGCCTCTTTCGGGTTTCTGGCCTTCCCACCTAATGTTGTGCATTTTGTTAAACATCCCATCTCCCTGAGCATTTGACTTGATTTTAAATTAAACAAAAAACTTAATATTGTGGCCTCCTGATCTGGTACTTATGAGAAGTACCTGCTCAAAAGCGGCCACGTTGGCGATTGTTCGCTTCAGGAAACTCTGAAAGCATACTAATGACCTGGTGATACGGCAGGGAGACCAGCTGTGTGCCTGTCACACGCAGTTCCCTGGCCAGGTGAACTTGCGGGAGTGGGGGAGCCCTTAGTACCCCAAGCCCTGCTAGCCGGTAGAGGCTGTTAATTAGCCTGTGAGTGTGAGGCAGTCACAGTAACACATTCACATTGCTGAGCTCCTCCACGGTGCCAGGCACCTGTCTCAGTTTACACATGTGTGTCTGAGTACTGTTGGCGGGGGTGCTGAGCCTAGGGCTTCACAGACTAGGAAAACACTGCTGCTGAGCTCCACCCTAAGGTGGAAAGGTGACCCTCTCAGGTGCATCTTACAGTAAGTGTAACACTGACGTGTCCATCCCGGGACCTTTGACCTCTGGACGTCCACTCATAAATGTCTACAGTTTTAATTATTAATCTCAGGAAGCTCTGGGCCTCCCTGGGGCTTTTCCAAGGCCAGCCACCTCAGGACTCAGACTGGAGGGGCTGCAGTGTAGACCCACCTTAGCTGATTGCAAGAGACATGGGCAGAAGAGCCCGCCACACGCCGGATTGCCTGGGTGGCCATCATTAATAATGAACTCATTCACCCTCCGTCTATGTGCTCTTGGCAGGTGTCATGACAGATGAAAGGATTTCTCAAGCTTTTTTTTTTTCTAAGATTTACTTACTTATTATTACTTGCACAGCATCCTCCCTGCATGTGTGCCTGTGCACCAGAAGAGGGCGCCAGATCTCACTATAGATGCTTAGGAGCCACCATGTGGTTGCTGGGAGTTGAACTCATGACCTCTGGAAGAGCAGCTGGTCTCTTCAACCCACATAAATGTGGAAGTGCATGTTCAAATTATAGTATGAGCAGAGTTGTCCTGGAATGTTTGTCTTTACTGTTAGAGAAGGGAAACTTGTGATGTCCCAGAGCCGGCCAGAGGTAGTTAATCCTGCCCCCTGGATTTAATCTCCAGGACCCACATAGCAGAAGGGGACAAATCCTGCAAGTTGTCCTCTGACTCCGCGTTGGCTCTTTGCACCTATACACACTCAATAGGTAAATGTTTAAGTAAGGAAGTATTTTTTTTTTTTTTTTTTTTTTAAGGAAAGCCCAGTGGGGCCATGTGAGAGCCAGTCTGGAGAAGTGAAATGATAGCTTCGTGGCTATCACCAGGAAGTGCTGGCTAGAGCCCACAGGGAGGGCTGGCCTGGGGAACCCGTGAGACACTGATGGTTGCCAAAATTGAGAACTGGCGCTGTGTGAGAGCAGTGCCCTGGAGGGCTTGTAGGCCCTAAGGGGGTGCAGGAGAGCTGGGGGGCCAGGTGCTTCTCTGATGAGAGACTCAGGAGGCTCCGGTAGAGGCTGGAGCTCTACCCCGGAAGTGGCGGCAGCTCTCTTGGAGCGTGTTCTTGTGGACTGTGTATTCTGATGCTGATTTAAGAGTGCAGAGATCTGGCTGTAGCCCGCTGGGGCCATTGTCATTTCTGTGGAGAATCTCCTGTCTCAGTGTTGCGTAGAGCCTGTGCTCCAGCGCCTCCAATTGGCTAAAGGGCTGGACTTCCGATCCCAGAGGGGTCCCAAGTGGGAGGGAAACAAGGTTGCCTTCAGGAAGTTGCCATGAGGACAAAGATGGAGCAGGGCGGCCAGGGCTGCGAGGTGACAGCTGAACAGGTACGGAGACAGGAGCTGGTCCAAACCAGTGTGGACAGCGCGAACGCTCGAGCTTGCTGCTTTCAAGTTTAGTAATAAATGTAAATGCATGGGAACGACAACAGCATTAGGGTAAAAAAGCAAGTTATTATACACAAGCCTCATGCTTCTGCTTACAGCAGCCTGGCTGGCTTCTTGGAGACTGCCATGGAAGAGCCACAGTCGGATCTCAGCATTGAGCCCCCTCTGAGTCAGGAGACGTTTTCAGACCTGTGGAAACTGTGAGTTTATGGGGTCCCTAAGGTGCCCCCCAAATCCTGTACCCTAGCAGAGGCCAAGAGAGGCAAAAAACAGTAGTGCCGGAACAAGGTTTGGTGTTGGGTACCTGTAATCCCTGCATTTGGGAGGCCAGGGGGTCAGAAAGTTTGAGGTTACTCTTTACCACTTGGCAAGTTCACAGCCAGCCCGGGATAAGCGGAAGGCTGTCTCCATAAAAAAGGACATCAGTTCCGCTAACTGTCTGCTCTTGTTTTCCAGGCTTCCTCCAAGGAACCTTCTGGTAAGGGCGGCAGGATGGGGAGGCCCGAGGGTTCTGTAAACTGAGGACACAGCGCTGAGGCTCTTCTCTGGCCCATGTACAGTCCACCTTGGAGCCCATGGAGGACCTGCTGCTGCCCCAGGATGTTACAAGCTGGTTAGGAGACTCGGACGAGGCCCTCCCGGCGTCCGCAGCAATTGCAGCCGAGGACCCAGTGCTTGAGGCCCCTGTACCAATGGCCCCTGCATCAACTGCTTCCTGGCCCCTGTCGTCTTCCGTCCCGCCCCATAAAACCTTCCAGGGCAACTATGGCTTCCGTCTGGGCTTCCTGCACTCTGGAACGGCCAAATCTGTCACATGCACGGTCAGTGGGCCTGAGGAGTTGACTTTCGTGGGACCCTTCTGTGCCTGCTTTTGTTGTTGTTGCTGTTTTGTTTTGTTTTGTTTCTGTCTAGATTTCGGGGTTCCTCTTTAGCCTGTGGTCTTTGACGTGCGTCTCAGTTTCATTCCCCCTGAACCTTTCTTTGCCTTTTATCCCTCCTCTCCTGCACTCTGCCTCTCTCCAGGGGACATGGAACTCTCTTTCCTCACATTCCTTTCTTGGCTTTTGAAAATAATCTTCTGAAGCCAGGCACAGTGGCATTCCATGCAGTCCCAGCTGCTTGGGGTGTTGAGGAAGAACAGCTTAAGGCTAGCCGGAGCAGCATAGCAAGGCCCCTTCCCACCAAAAACAAGAACAGCTCAGTGGGATGGCCCACTCTTGTCTAGTGGCGAGGGAGGGGAAGGCTGGAGGATTCTAAGTTCAAGGCCGTCCTCAGAAAAAGGAGAGAAGCTGGTGTGGTGGTCCCCACCAGAACTAGGCAGAACTCTGAGTTCAAGGCCAGCCTGGTCTACAAAGTGAGTTCCAGGGCTACACAGAGAAACCCTGTCTTAAAAAAACAACAAAAAGGAGCAAAAGCTGGAGAGAAGAAGCCTGCAGCCTAGACCCCAACCCTGCCATTGCCCTCCACTTCCACACCTGGCATCCAGGGCCCCCTTTGACCTTGTCCGTTTTGGGCCTTCCCCCTGATCTTCCAGCCTTTCTGCTCTCTTCCAGTACTCTCCTTCCCTCAATAAGCTGTTCTGCCAGCTGGCCAAGACATGCCCCGTGCAGCTGTGGGTCAGCTCCGCCCCTCCCCCTGGCACCCGAGTCCGTGCCATGGCCATCTACAAGAACTCACAGCATATGACAGAGGTTGTTCGGCGCTGCCCGCACCACGAGCGCTGCTCCGAAAACGAAGGTGAGCGCCTGAGGGGGGGCCTGCTGCCCCTCGGGTGAGCGCCGTGAGGGGGGCCTGCTGCCCCTCGGGTGAGCGCCGTGAGGGGGGGCCTGCTGCCCCTCAGGTGCTGGGCCTGGAGCTTATTCTTGACTCCCCTCAGCATCCGATCCACGTGGAAGGGCCCCTCCCCAGCATCTGATCCGAGTGGAAGGGAACCTGCATGCCGAGTATGTGGACGACAGGCAGACCTTCCGCCACAGTGTGCTGGTGCCCTATGAGTCGCCAGAGGTCTGTGCTTCCGTTGTCTTGGTTTGTTTTAAGGACAGGGTTTGGTTTGCTCCGGCCCAGGCTGATTTTAAACTTGCAGCAACCCTCCTGCCTCAGCCTCCTGTGTGAACTGCTGTGCCCAGCCTGGGAGAAGCGGGGCTGGAAGGGGTTGCCAGTTGCTACCCAGGTGGGAAGTGGAGACGCCGCGTCCTGTCCCCTCGAATGTGCAAAGTGCGTTGTGCCCCAAGCCCTGTGCGCCCGCATCTCAGCCAGTAGCCCACAGCTCCAGGAGTTGTGCAGAATGGGTGGCTATCCCCTCTTTGCAGCAAACACTGGAGCTTTTTAGAGGCTGTGGGCCTTCCTGGTTGCTACAGGCCCTGGGGTGAGGTTGGGAGTGGCTTCACTGGATCCTGTCTCCTCCCCTAGGTCGGCTCTGACTGCACCACCATCCACTACAACTACATGTGTAATAGCTCCTGCATGGGGGGCATGAACCGCCGGCCCATCCTCACCATCATCACACTGGAAGACGCCAGGTAGGACGCCGCAGACAGTGCCACAACCTGCGTGTTCCTCCGGGAGGCCCGCCATCACTGAGCACCCCTCACTGCCTCACCCTCCTAGCTCCTCCCCTATCTACACGGATGGAGTCGCCTCCACGTCTTCCCTCTGGCCTATCGACAGCTCTTATCTGTGGCCTCTCGGGGTCCCTGCGGCTGGAGCTTTGGCTCCAGATAGGATGAGAGCAGTTGGGGGCAGGAGGGGCCCGGTTTACAGAGCAGTCAGCGTAGGGCCTGCTCTCTTACTGACTCCTTCCTTCCCTCACCTTATCCTGGGCAGTGGCAACCTGCTGGGTCGGAACAGCTTTGAGGTTCGTGTTTGCGCGTGTCCTGGGAGAGACCGCCGCACAGAGGAAGAAAATTTACGCAAAAAGCAGCGTTGCACAGAGCTGCCCCAAGGGAGTGCGAAGCGAGGTTAGCGGGCCGGACATGGAAGGTGGCAGAGGCGACTCAGCGCCACCCCAGAGTCACCCTCTGACCTCTGACCTCTGCCCCTCTTCCACAGCCCTGCCCACCGCCACAAGCTCCCCTCCCCAGTCAAAGAGAAAACCAGTCGATGGAGAATATTTCACCCTCAAGGTACCGAGGTTGGGAGAGTCTCGTCTCAAGGCTGTGTCCATTTCTGCCTCTGGTGCCTCCTGTGTGTAAAAAGCTGGTGTTACTGCCAGGGTCAAGTTCCAAGTCTAATGCCCAAAGTGCCTCTAGCCGGGACATCAGCTTAAGCGCACATGCCCAGGGGGCATCCGGGACCCCGGGACAGTGGCTCTCTGTCAGGTTGTACCTGACTGAGAACACACTAACTTGCTCCTCTACTTAGAATGGGAGCTCGTCCTAGGAAAATCATCAGTTGAAAATACCATGTCAAGCCTTTAATCCCAGCACTCAGGAGGCAGAGGCAAGCGGATCCAGCCTGGTCTACAGAGCAAGTTCCAGAACAGCCAAGGCTAAAAAAACAAAAACCTGAGTCAGGGGAATAAAAAAAAAAATCCATCAAAAATGCATTTAGAGCCAGGCATGATTGACACCTACCACACGCCTGTACCTCAGAACTGGGGAAGCTTGCAAGAAAAAAAAGGAAAAAGGCTTGTGTTTAAGGACATAGCTCAATTTCAGAATACTTGCCTGGCATGCACCAGGTCGTGGATTCCGTCCCTGGTGGCTCACATGGTACATTTAATCCACCAGCCGACTGGACTCCACAGCTCAGCAACACAGCGCATTTCCTGGATTGAATTTCCCCTGGTGATCATGCTGCCGGGAGCTGTGGCTGTTCTGTCAGCAGCACCCACAGAGCATCCTAGGCTGACAAGACCCAGATCTAATGCAGGCTTAATACCTGTTAACTCTCACACCACCATAGAGTCCCCCAAAGAACTGTGAGTCAAGCCACCTTAAGTTGGGGACCAGACTTTCAGAAAGAAAGTTGTTGAAGGCATAAAGTGGCTCAGTGACTTTGCCCAATACTTCTGTCCCCTTTCACCCTTGCTGCAGATCCGGGGACGTAAACGCTTCGAGGTCTTCCGGGAGCTGAATGAAGCCTTGGAACTGAAGGATGCGCAGGCCGCAGGGGAGTCAGGAGATGGCAGGGCTCAGGCCAGGTGAGTGGCCAGGCAGCTCCTGCTGTTGGCTCCACCCCTTTCCTCCAACTCTGACTTTATGGTAAAAGACAATAACCAGCCCGGATCTGCCTGCTGAGTGAGGCTGCTGAGTGCCAAAAGCCCTGTGTGGCCTCCTTATGGTCCTTTCAGGCTCTGTAAAGTGGGATGAGGGTTAAGGTGCTCCTGTAATCTGAGCAGAGGCAGGAGGGTTATTGGAAGTTTGAATCCCTCATAAACCATGTAAAACAGGTTCTAGGCCAGCTAGGGCTACCTGGCAAGACCCTGTCTGGTGGAGGAGGTGGGGGGGGGGGGGCGGGTAACTGGTTCTCAGAAGTCCTCCAATACGTCCTGTGAATATGCCTACCCATGGTAGAGACTGTCCTAAATTCCTTCTTTTTCAGGCCTCCATCCTAAAGCTTGCCGAGGAGAAAAGCCCAGATTGCTAGTTCTACCACATCACCCGCCCCTCTTCTGTCTTCCTACAGCTGTCTGAAGACCAAGAAGGACAAGTCTACCTCCCCTAGGAAGAATCCGATGATCAAGAGAGAGGAGCCTGACTCAGATTGACTCCTCTACTTCCTGCCCCCCCCCCACCTCCCTCCCCACCCCTCCTTCCCTGCATTTTATGACTTGGGTGCTTGGACCTCCTGCTTGGGTTGATCAGGGGAGGGTGGTGGGAGCGCCTAGCTTTTAAGGCTTTGAGGAGAGGCTTGGAGAGTGGAAGAAGATCCCCGTAGGTGGGGTTGGAGTTTGCATTTGGCCATTGGCAGTGGTGACTGAGTTTACTTTCTCCCAACTTGAATAGGCACACCTGTAGCCTGTACACCAGCATTCCTACTTCTCAGGGCTTGTTGTGAGAGAGGAGGAACTAACGTGTGTCCCTTCCACTGCCTTTTATTCCCTGTAGCTAGGGCTCGGCCCCCTCCGGGAGTGCTGGTTCACGCCCTGGTTGGGGAATGGGTCAGTAGTTGCCAGGTCTCTGCTGGGTCAGGGAAATCCTATCCAGCCACTTGTTGGCATCTACGATGAAATCTCACCCCACCCCACACCCTGTAAGATGCTATCTTGGGCTCTCATAGGGTCCATATCCTCTGAGACCCAATTTCTTTCCACCCTGTGCTCAGGGTCAGTTTCTTCCAACTCTGCAAAGCCTGTCCACATGTATTCATCCCTACTCTTCCATTTTTATACCCCTTTTTATATACCAGTTTCTTATTTTACAATAAGATTTTGTTATCACTTGTATGTGTTTTGAGGAGTTGCTATCAGCATAGGCTGCCTTGGGTCCCAGGTGCAGGGATGGATTTGGGGGTCTGCCGCCTGAGCCCGGGCAGTGGTGCAGTTCAGAAGAGAAGAGCTGCAGGCTGGGGCGGGCTGGGCTGCGTGACAACGGAGCAGGGTGACTCCATTCATAACTTGGGAACCAACTGTCCGTCCTCCAGGGCTGGCACACAGTCCTCCCCCACCCCGACGGCTGGGCTGCCACCATCCTCCCCGAAGCTTCTCACCAAGGATTACAGGATTTAAAGTCTGATTTAGCAAGCCTGAGCCTCTGGAGTGACCATCTGCTCCACAAGAAAGGATCAGGGTGCCTGGGTTCCAAAGGGCAGCGGGTGGCCTCCCCTGGATGAAGAGATCAGTGGTGGCCCCGCCAGCCAGCCAGGGTCCCAGGAAACTGGGGGCAGTTAAGGTGAGGTGTGGGCCCTTCCCAGCATCCCCTTATCCTGGGCCTCCTGCCAGGCAATTGAATGAATTGAAGCTTTGCACTTTGCCAGGAAATCCTTTGAAAGGGCTTCTTGGGGTAGGAGGAGAGTCAGAGTTGGGGAGCCCAACACCCTCTTACCCTGTCCCTCAGTGCTGCTGGCTCCCAGGGCAGGGGGCTGGGCCACGCTCTCCCCACAGCCTGCTGTTGGCAGAGCCAGTGCCAGCAGGGACAGCAGTGAGCACGTGGCTTGGCCTTGCCTCTTGGTGATGGAGAGACAGTACTGAGATCCAGAGGGACTTTGGGGCCACTGTCCTCTGCCTGTCCACCAGGCTTAAAGAGCCAGGAGGAGCCCTTTGCCTCACCCAAGAGTCCTGTACAATTTGGAAGGGACCAGCTCTCTCCTCAATACTACCTTCTTTTACTTACAACTAGTCACACCCTTCATGGAGCCATGGGCCCCAGCGGTCAGGAAGCTGGACTCCTGACTCAGTCTCCCTCCTACCCATGGGACACTGAAAAGAACTTGCCTTCCGCCACCCTTTCCCCTCTTTTTGTCCTACAGCTTCACTGAGATATAACTAAACCCAAAGAAATGTGATCAAAGGCCCCTTATCTCAAAGAGAAGGGTGGGGATTGCCCAATTAGAAGCCATCTCTACAGTTAGCATTTGTGGGGAGGACACAGTTAAGACTCCTTGCAGAGCTCTCTAACAGGAAAGCTGCGGACTGCCGTTCCACTCCTTCATTGTTCATTTTCAGACAGTATCTTGCTAACTAAGTGGCCCAGGCTAGCCTCAACATTGGTCTCCTCTTTACCTGGCTTTCCAAGTGCAGGGATTAGAGCCCTGGGCCAGACCAGTATCCAACACTCCCTTACCTTCCACGTTTCCCTGTACTTGGTCCATTATTCTGTCCTGTTACTGTGAGTCTTCAGAAAGCAGCTCCATTTTGGCACATCTAATCTCTTCTCTGAGAGCTGGTATCAATGGACAGAATATGGAGGTGTGGGTTTTGCAGGCAGCTCTTCTGTGTAACCTCACAGGAATGAGTCACTAACCTGTCCAGGTCACTCACCCCGGCACCCTTCCGCACAGCGCTTGACATCCACAGGGCCTGTGGCAGGTCTGACCTCTGCCCAGGGGTAAACACCTTGGGCCTTATTCTACTGAGGTCTAAAATCAGATCTCCCAATCTCCCCAATAACTCTACCCTACTTTACATTTTAGGTCAATATAGTCTTTCTTTTTTTGTTGGACACATGGTGAGGTGCTGGCCATGGGGCCTAGGCATGCTAAGCATACATTGTGCCATGAGTTTAAAAGCCCCAACCCCACAGCTGGGGTCGCCTGTGATCCCAGCACTCAGGAGGCAGAGGCAGGCGATTCTCTGTGAGCTCAAGGCCAGCCTGGTGGACAAAGCGGGTCCAGGACAGCCAGGGCTACACAGAGAAACCCTGTCTGAAAAAAACAAACAAGAAGCATACTGGATCTCTGAATTTGAGGCCAGCCTGGGCTACAGTGCAAGTTCCAGGACATACACAGAGAAATCCTGTCTCAAACAAAAAAGCATAGGGTCAGGTGGCTGGGACAGGCAGATCCCTGACATTTACATAGTGAATCCCAGATAGTCAGGAAAATACATAGCCCTAAGTGCTTTCATTGTTTGAGAGAGAAAAAGGAAGCTAACAGCCAGAGGGCATGCTGCTCTTCCTGAGGACTGGAGTTCTGTTCCCAGCACCCATGTCAGATGGCTCACCAATATATATCTCCAGGAGACTCAACCTCTTCCCTCCTCCAGAAGTATCTGCACATACACATACACACACTCAGACACAAAAATAAGACAAACAACTACATCTTCAAGAAGAAAAGAAAGGAATCCAGAACTCATCCTAAAATAAAAACTATAAATTACTGACATTTGATTGAAAGAGTAAATCCAAATCAGGAACTTTAAAAATGTATACATACATGAAAAGCTAAGGGCTGGTGTATAGCTCAGCAGGGACTCAACATGTGCAGAGCCCTGGGTCCATGCCCAGGGCTCACCACAAAAGAAAGGGAAGGAAAGAGAGGAGAGGACAGGAGGAAAAGGGGAACAGAAGGAGAGGGAAAGAGAAAGGAAGGGAAAAAGGAAGTGAGACACAGCTGTAAGCCTTCCAATTCCCCACACACTGCGGCAGGGCAATCACGTGAGCTCAGAAATCCGGAGTCAGTTTAGGCAAGAGAGAAAGGGAGGGAGGAAGGAACGAACGAACGAACGAAGGAGGAAACCCAGGAGCTGGAAGTGTAACTGTTAGAGCATGTGTCCATCCTGAAGGCCTTATCTTCGAGTCCCCACAGTAAAAGCAAAGTGTCTGAGTATGGTGACACACACCTTTAATCTCAGGAAGCAGCGGCAGGAGGACCTCTATGAGTTCAAGACCAGGCTAGTCTACCTAGCTATTCTAGGCCAGCTAAGGCTACATAGTGAGCCTGTGTCTCAAACAAAAACCACGGCTGAGGAAGGCTGAGACAGGAGAGTAGGAAAGGAATGCCAGCTAGCTTAACCAACATCAGGAGATCTTTTCTCATAATAAACAAAAACTGAGCCAGCATGAAAGGAAAAATATCAATAATCAAATGGCCCACTGTTTATTCTGGACCATAGGGAAAGAGCGAAAACTCTTGAGTTTATTTAAAATTATGCTAAGGGTAGCATATGGTCACATGTCTTTAGTCTCAGCACTCACTCGGGGAGCAGAGTCTGGTGGATCTATGTGAGTTAGATGCCAGCCTGATCTACATAGCAAGCTCCAGGCCAGCTAAGGCTGAACAGCGAGACCCTGTCAATAATAATAACAGCAGCCAGCACGGCGGTCCACACCTGTGATCCCAGTACGCAGGAGGCAGAGGCAGATGGATCTCTGTGAGTTCGAGGCCTGCCTGGTCTACAAAGTGAGTCCAGGACAGCCAGGTTTACACAGAGAAACCCTGTCTCAAAAACAAAAACAAACAAACAAACAAAATCCAATAATAAATAAATAAATAAAACATTTACTCTAAGGGTTAAGAGTATGGCTCAGTGGAGTAGGTGCCTACCATGCTAGAGACCCTTTATTCCGCCCACAGTGAAAAAAAAGAAAGAAAGAAAGCTGGGCCAGGTGGCAGTGGTAGCTGGGGCAGGAGGAGCTCTGTGAGTTTGAGGCCAGCCTGGTCTACAGAGCGAGTTCAGGACAGCCAGGGACAGAGAAAACCTGTATCGGAAAACCAAAAATCAACCAAACAAGAAACCCCATCTCAGAAAAAAACAAAAACAGTTGGACACGACAGCACTACCTGTGATCCCAGCACCCTGGGCAGCAGAGGCAGGCAGATCTTTGTGAGTTCAAGGCCAGCCTGGTCTACAGAGTGAGTCCGTGACTCTGTGTAGCCAAGGCTACACAAGAAACTTTGTCTCAAAGAAGAAGAAGAAGAAGAAGAAGAAGAAGAAGAAGAAGAAGAAGAAGAAGAAGAAGAAGAAGAAGAAAGAAGAAAACCAAAAGCAAGCAAGCTCATGATGTAACTGGTTGGCAGAGCATTTGCCTAATATGCATGATGCTCTCATCACCAAACTAATCCTGTATCCTGGCAGGGGACGCACTCTATAACCCAGAAGTGAGGAAGCGGAGGTAGGAGGCCAAGAAGGGCGAGGCGGGTCTAGGTTACCCCAGGTTTTGTATTTAAGAAACCTTTAAAATACTAAAATAAAATACTAGGAACAAGCTTAATTTAGAAGCATTGATGCAAAATGTCCCAAATGTTATCAAAGTACATTGCTGAACTTGAGAAACACTATGCTCTGCTCTAACCAGTTTAGCCTAGTGCCAGGGTCTACTTAGTAGCATAGAATCTATCAACATACTTCATAATAGTAACAAAACAAAGAGAAAATGATATGATCATATCAACAGGTGCTGAAAAATCTGATTATAACACAACTGTCTTTTCTTTAAAAACTTTCTTTTTAATTAAAGTAGTAATACACTGGTAATGGAATGTCTTTTTCTTTTTAATGTTGAAAGTGAACTGAGGACCCTGCACAGGCACTACTGAACTGTTCAACCAGCAGCTCAGTATCAGGAACAGGTGCTAAGATCTTTTTTAGGTTGGGATGGAAACTGCATAGCGCTACCCACTAAATTTGGTTTCAATGCATTGGAGAAGACCACAAAAAGGCCAGAGAGAGGGCTCAGCAGCTAAGAGCACTGGCTGCTCCTCCAGAGGAGCGGGGGCCCATTCCCAGCACCCACATGCTGGCTCACAACCATCTGTGACTCCAGTTCCAGGAAATCTCACGCCCTCTTCTGGCCTCCTTGGGCAACAGGCATGAGTGCAGCACACACACGTACATGGAAAACACCCATACATACACATAAAACAAAATAAATTTTAGAGATACTGAAATTGAGATTGATTCTCTCTCCAAACAAGAAAAACCCATGGCTGCCATCCCCGCGCCTCGGAGGCCAATGAGGAAGACAGAAGCAAGCTAGAGACTAGCCTACCCCTATTGGAGTCTTTGTTTCAAAAAGGGAGAGCTTTTATTTTTTTGAGACAGAGAATATCGCTCGAGCTGATTTCAGATTCCCATTGAAGGGGTGATAATCTTGGATTTCTAGATCCACTCAGCTAGTTTCAACCTTCTTGAGTCCTGGGATTACAGGCATGCGCCACCACCATGCCTAGTTTTGTGTGGCCAGGGGCTTCATGTAAGCCAGGCAAGCTCCCTCTGGCTTCTCCACATTCCCAGACCCTGACTCAGAGGAGAGAGGAGGCGGCTCCGGAGCTGAACTCAGGGCTTCAGGCACGCTGTGTTCTCTCCCACTGAACTGCACGTCCAACTGAAATTATCACAAAGTTATAGGCAGGTTAAGTACCCCCGGGGGTCACCAATAGTGGTTTATAACAGTGGGTGCTGGGGACAGGGCTCTATAGTGTAGCATGCATGGTTCACGTCCCCAAATTCAACTTTGAAAAGGGCAACTTTAAATAGGGAACTCTATTTGCCGTTGTAAAATATCAGACAGCATACTCTAAAACTGAAGTTAGGCCAGGTCCGGAGCGATGACTTGGTGGTTGGCGGTGCACACTGGCGTCGCAGGGAACCAGTGCTTGGAGGCATCAGGTGCCTCACTCCTGCCTGTCAACTCAGCTCCAGGGGATTCAAAGCCTCTGGGCGCCATGTGCACAAACCTACACTCAGACACACATGGGTATACATAATCTTAATTTTTAAATTAAAGTTAGGAACTGGCACACACCTGCGATCCTGGTGCTCGGGAAGCAGAGGTATAGGAGCAGGAGCCCCAGGCTTTGACACTGAGCCGGTCTTAGCATTTGCTTAGGATAACTGTGCATTCATACCACCATGAATGCCAAAGCAAAAGGTGACATCCAAGCCCTAGGGAAGAAAATTATCATTAGCTACCAATCCATCCTTTCCCCTCTATAGGTTAGGATCCTAGCTGGATATGGTAATTGTAGCACGTACCAGCATTCAGAAAGCCGAAGCAGGAAAGTTGCCATAAGTTCCAAATATAAAAAATATATATTAGAATCATAGAGTTCCTAGTTTGGTATTTTGGAATCAGCTTCATCTTGTCAGTTGATTTCTCTCAAAGCACTTGCAAATCTTGTCTCCTAAACTGCAGCCCCAGCTTGGTGCTGTCCCCTCTAAGAGAACTCCCCACCCCACTCTGGAGGCCCTGACAATATTCCATTCTGGACTCTGGTCACTGGCTCACTCTCCTTCCTTGAAGCCCAGATCTGCCTTGTCTGCCGGTCCCTAGCATGCTTCTTTTGTGTCTGTTAACGTGGGGCCAAGGATTCTGCCCTTTTCACAGTGTGTGTGCAAACTCACGGCATCTGAAGTCCACACAGAGGCACGTTATAAATCTCAGCAGTGTGCACTCACTGAATGAGATGGAAGGAGGGAAGCCATGCTTGGACCACTGGAAGGCAGAGGTCCAAATGTGAGGCCACGTCCACCCTCAAGGCCTGGGTAGCCCAGGATCACCCAAACCATCCTCCAACCATTTCTCAGAGTTCTTCCAAAGCCTCAGAAGAAGACAAGCGTACACGGCTCTGTGCAGGATATATATTTATATATATAATCACTCTCATTTTATTGTACTTTACCCTCTTTTTACAGTAGATCTGACACAGGCATTAAATAACCGCAGAGGGGGACCACTGGGGAGACGAAGAGCAGGAAAACCGGGCACCCAACAGGAAGAGGTCCAGGGGAGGGAGGAGGGATGAGGGGCTACAGCGTTGTGAAGAAGGCAGAGGTTAGGCCGGATAAAGGTCAGCAGAGAAACCAAAGGAAAATGCCTCCATACCAAAACTCAGAGCCGGAGACCCTTACTTTACATTCTAGGGGCGTTAGAGGGGTTGTCTTTGTTTTTTAAAGGCAAGAGAGTCTGGAGATGGCTCCAAGCTGGGAGCTGAGCTGGAAGGGGCTGCCTGAAACTGTGAGGCTGGCATGCGTAAAGGGAAGAAGTTAGTGTGGGTTAGGAACTTGCAAGGAGTAGCCAGAGAGGATGGGGGTGGGCAGATCTGGGCTCAGGGAGGCCCCCCAGGCAGCTGACGTTTCCAAGGTGGCCACTGGGGATGGAGCCAAGACAGAGGCCCCTCCTCCAGTGCTCCCTGGGAAGCAGAACTTGAAAGATATTCTGGGAAGGCCAGTGGGGGAAGGGAGCCATCAGTTAAAAACAAAGTGGATATTCAGAGCAGGTCAAGCCTGCCTGAGTAGGAGCTGTTTGGATGACAGGAGAGGCCAGGAAGATGTTAAAGTCTAGGCCTACTAGGGAATTTTCTAGAAGAACTAAAGACTTCTCTTCCAGTTCTCCTCTGGAGTCACAATTGGGGGAGGCGCAGGATGTACCAGGAAGGTGGGAAAAGGCCACAGAACCAACTTGTACTCAGCTACAAATGGTGGCTTTTTGGAGGGTATAGGGATGGGAAAAGAAGATGGCAGACCTGGTGGAGGAACCAGAAGTCCAAGCCACCAAGATACAGGCTAGGTGACAGACGCGTGATGAGATAAAAGGAGAGCAGCCAGAGTGTTGTAAGGGGAGGAAAACAGTATTCAGCCCTGGAAAGCAAAGGGCTGGAAGATGGCCAGGGGTGTATGTGTGTGTGTGTGTGTGCGCGCGTGTGTGCGTGTGTGTGTGTGTGTGTGTGTGTGTGTGTGGTGAGTACAAAGGTGGGTGGGGTATACCCCATTTTCTATACCTCTCAGGGGAGACAGAAAGGAAGCAGGAGCTGTAAGGGCATCTCACTCAGAAACAAACTCCAGATAGAGAAACTGCAGCAGCACTCAGGCCTGCACGCTAGGCAAGTCCTCTGTCACAGAGAAACCAGAAATCTCCTAACTCCTCTGTGGCCATCGTGGGAGCCCATCTGTCTCTGGCTACACTAGAGTGGGAAGATGTTTGAGACTGTGTGGGGATCAGGCTAGGTTGAGAACCCGACGGCAGGGGTGTGAGGCTCAGACAAGTCATAGCTCTGTTATAAAAAATACCTTTGGGGCGGGAGAGGGAGGGGTCAGGCAGGGTCAAGGAAGTTCCAGAAGCATCCGTAGGGAGGCGGGGGAAGGGAGCCTCAGGTTTTGTTGATTCGAAGTTTGAAGGCCACGCGGCCAGCGAACTTGTCCCTCTCATCATCCGTGGCGATGTTGGCAGCGTTAATTCGGCATTCCACGTTCACCTCCACATTGGGGGTCACATTGAGGAACTTCACAGCCACCAAGGGCTGCGTATAGTTTACCTAGGCCAGAAGATGACAAAGACTCAAGCCTCTGGCACCTTGGTCTGCTTCCCTGATCCCCGTCAGGAGCAAGGGTCCTCCTTGGGACTTACGTGGAACTTTTTGCCATAGTAGGGGAAGTACATGAGGTCAATGTTGCCATTGGCAGGGAACATGACATAGTGGCCAAGATTCTCAGCATCTTCATCTCTCTGTGGGGTACAGGAAGGTTAAGGGGAGAGGATATCAGGACCAGCAGGCACCAGAGGAGCTCACTAGACTTTCCTTGTACCTCCTTCACCCCAAATTATTCCTCTCGGATTTGTTTCCCTGAGCTGTGCATCTGCTCTGTAGGTGTGTGTGTGTGTGTTTGTGTGTCGTGCGTGCACACATGTTCATATCTGCATGTCTATAGGAAAAGGTGGCCTATTTCCCCATGAGACTAGATCTAGGGGTGCTGACACAGAGGAGGCCTTCTACTCCACTATCAACCCCAAGTTCTTACCCCATCCTTGGGAATCGGTCTCTGGAGCAGAGCCAAGAAAGAAAGATAAACAGTAAGGGCTCCGCAGGAAGGAGGAGGCAGTGAATGGGGGGGGGGCAGGCAGCAAGTTTCTAGAGAGGACAGAGTCAGGTCCAGGGTTCCAAGGACAAGCAATTGTAGCAAATGGTGCTAACTGATCAGCAGCTACCAGACATCTTAAGGGGACTGAGGAACAAGGCAAGACGGAAGGGAGAGTGGAAGAGACACACAGACAACTGAGGTGAAAGAGAAAGTCAGCAGGGAAAGAGCCAGGGGCCACAGGTCTGTGTGAGGCGGAGCAGGCACTCTGTACCCTAGAGAGAAGCAGTGGGCCAAGAGGCCCTCAGCTAAAGCTGCGTGGGGCCCGCTCTTACCCCCTTGTCCCTAGAGTGCTGGGGCCTCTGGAAGCAAAAGAGACAGGGAGACATGGGTGAAGCACTCCGAGACCAGGATGGGCACACAGTTGGGAAGGCTGGGGCCCGCACACTCACCTTCCCCACACAGGTGACATTCATGCTCTGGTTTGCCCCTGCATAAAAGTTGATGACCTGGAGAGAGAAAAGAGGGTTGGCATTAGAACCTGCCACCTCCTGGCATCCAGCTTTCCCTCTTGGCTTCCCATAGCCCACCTCATAGCATGAACAACCCAAAATCAACCCCAGAGAAAGGACACATCCGTTAGCAGATGGTGGCCCCAGCCCCTCCTCCATTGTCCCTAGGGAACAGAGTCATGGGTACCCGGTTCATCTTGATGAAGACACAGGGCTGCCCAGTGCCGTAGCCATAGTGGGTAGGGTCCCCAATGCCAGAGCAGTTGCCCAGCTGGGTCCTGTTGAACTGGCAGGCACGTTTTGGATAGTTGAGAACCCCATTATCTGGTTGCTCATAATATCGCCCAGGGCGGCAGACATCATTCTTCTGAGCTTGGATGGAGTCATTGTAAGCTGGGAGGTCGCAAGGACAAAGAACAAGTCAGAGGCCTGGTGTTCTGCTGTGGGGTCCTCCGGTTCCTCCCCCGAGCTCCTAGACAGGCTAGCCCCGCACTCACGTTCCAAGAACTTGTTGAGCTTCTGAACATGCTGATCCCAGCTTTCCGGGTCACTGATGTTGACAATGACATCCAAATTCTCGGTCTTGGGGCGAATCATCAAGCCTAGAGCCAACCCAAGTGAAGATGAGGAGCCACGTGTAAGATGAGAAAAGACACAGCAAGGAAAGAAAGCAGATGTGAAGAGCTCCAGGGTAAGGGATGGGGCAGAGATCTGAAACCGCCTTCCTGGGAGGGCGCTCTCCTGTGCATATGCCACCTCTCCAGATCACATGACTCCCGGCTGCAGGGCAAGGTGAGGAAGGCCAAGCTCAAGAACTCCCACCAAGCTCCCAGAGGCAATGGTGAGTTCCCTACGAGGACGCCAGGCTAGGAGAGAGGCTGGTGGGAGCCCTGCCCTCACCTGGTGTGGCCAGTCGGTCCTGGTACTTGGGAGTGTGGTCAGAGACGGTCTGTAGCATCACCCACATGGTGAGGGTGAACATGGCCGTGAGGAAGCCATAGAAGACGAGGTAGAAGAGGAGGATGAAGGCTAGGGGGAGGGATTAGAGTCAGCAGGTCCCATGTCTCCTCTATAGCCTCACCTAGCCCCCCCCCCCATCCTTCCCTCTCATGCTGTGCACTGGGCTAGGCCAAGGAACGACAGGATGTCTGAGGGCCTTCCCCTGGGAGCCAAAGAAACAAGCTGTGAGCAGGCAGAGCCCGACTCCAGCCCTGACTCCCAGCCTCCTCCTGAGGCTTGCTCAAGTCCGACCTTCTGGAGGCCACCAGAGACCTAAACTGTAGTTGTTGTGACAACTCCAAGAATAGGCCACTGTCACTCTGCCTCTAATTACATTTCCAACTTCTCAACTGTGCACTGTCCTGAAAAGGCATAGATAGCATCTGTTCCTGCTGCCTTGGAACTCACGCCTAGGGATGTCCTAGCACCAGGACTCCAAGCTGGTACTGGCCTCCATTCTCAGCCAAATTCTTACCACCCCAGAGCCTAGCTACCAGGGCTCAAATAGCAGGATGGACTGCTTGATCTCCTCTCCCCCACCCCCTGAGGAAGCAGCTCCTGAAATGAGGGACCAACTGGCCCAGCCCACAAAGACTCTAAGACTGAACCGAACCTCAGCACCCATATCACTCAAGATCCTGGCCAGAGTCAAGAAGACAGACCCTACCCCAGAAGCTCGTCTGGCACCATCCCTCACCACTCCTCCCCTAGGCCTCCTGTGAGGAGGGCTTGCTGTTCCATGCACCCTGAGCTACCAGTCTTTTCAAGCAGTCTTCAAGCAGGGGTCTCTGGCTCTTTGGGGACAAGGGCTGCACTGACGCCCTAAGTCTTAGGGGGGGTGTTCTGCTGAACACTGTGTCCAATCAATGGGGACATAATGTAAATGATGTCACACAGAGTCCGTCGTGCTTCAGTTCTCCGGCTACACCGTCGTTTGCAAGAAAGTCAGTCACCTACACCTCACCTGTGCGGGCCAGCGGACCCTGACTACGTAAAAAAAAAACCCTGCACAGCCCCACGAGAAGGGCGGAGAGCCCCCCAGGCGTCGGAATCCCTCGGAAACCGCCATCTCAGCCCAGTGACCGTTTGTCCCTCCGCCTCTGGAAAAGGGTCACCCCTCCTGGCAGACCCCCACCCACAGGGCGGCCGCGGAAGGCTGCGCGCGCCCAGCGGTGGCTCACAGACAGCTTCCGCTGCTGAGAACGCCCCCCGACACAAGACCCCCCTGCCAGATCCGCCCCCTCACGAACGTTCCCAGGGTCCAGGGAGGTGGGTGAGAGCTAAAAATAGACGAGGCTGGCTAGCTAGCGAGAGCCAGAGGGAGACTTGGGGCAG
Organism: Pachyuromys duprasi; assembly: GCA_028658305.1. Taxonomy (NCBI): domain Eukaryota; kingdom Metazoa; phylum Chordata; class Mammalia; order Rodentia; family Muridae; genus Pachyuromys; species Pachyuromys duprasi. The sequence continues at coordinate 54,555,333 of CM053757.1, forward strand.
TCTTCGGGGAGGGGGGACGGGGACCGTGTGCAGCCGCAGGGCCTGAGCCGGAGCGGGAGCGCCGCGGCACGGACACGCGCGCAGAGCCCGCGACCCCCCGCCCGAGGGGGCTCCGCGGGGGGCGGGAAGGCGGCAGTGACCTACTTTCTCCGCCTCCGCAGCGGCCAGAGAGATTAGAGCGCGGATTCGGGCCCCTCCCCGGTCCACAGGCAGACAGCGGGAGCTGGCCGCCGGGGGCCGGCCGGGGAGCCCGCGCCCCAAAGGCGGCGCCGGACGGTCAGCTCCCGTCTTTCCCGCGCCAGCCCCGCGTACCCCAGCTGGTCCCGGTGCGCCCCATGAACTGGTGCGTCCGCGGGTTCCACACGAACTCCTTCCACTCCTCAACCACCTGCCCGCGGCTCTTCTTCTCTTTCTGGATGACCATCTCGGCGGCGCGGGGCGAGTCCCGGCGCGCTGCGGGGGGCTGCGGAGGAGCGGGGGCGGCGCGCGCTAAAGCCCTCCACGCACCGGCCGCGCGCGGGGAGCCCGGCGAGCGAGGCTGCGATCGGGTGTGCAGCCGCGGCAGGTCCCGGGGTACACAGCCGCGCGCTGTGGTCTGCTGGCAGCGCGGCGGAGGTGCGCCGAGGCTAGGCCCCCCGACTGCGATAGAAAGGGGGGCTGTCGAAAGAGAGCCAGGGGAAGGGATGCCAAGGCAGCTTCACCCCGCACACCACCCAGAAGCAAAACAAAAAGGGGTGCAAAAACAGACGGCTACAGAAACCCGAGCAAGGTGCAGAAAAAGCGGGGTGCAAAGGAGCAAGGAAAGATGGGGGAGGGAGCCGCCCCGAAATCCAAGACGCAGAGAGGCTGTGGAACGCGGCAGGTGGCCGATTAAGGCTCCTCCGACAAACGGCGACAGCCACACCACAGTTGGCCCAGCCAGTGGGAGCTGGGGCGGGGACGAGCAGTTGGGGGGACAGGCAAGACGAGGGCCCCCGGTCGGAGGCTCCGCTCCTCAGCAGCGCAGGGCGCGCGGGCCCTGCGCACGGTCTTTATACTCCGCGACTCTGAGGGTGTCCGCCCCCTTCCCACCCACCCCCCAGGAACCCCGCCTCTGCGTGGCTCGCCCTGGAGACCTCATGCATATGCAAATTTAGAACGGGCTTGGGCCCGCCCCCTGCTGCGTCCTTTGGTCCTGGAGGGCCTCCCTTACCCCGGACCCCACGTAGTACGCTGAAACAAGGTGGGAAAGGAAGACAGAGGGGGTGTCTCGGTGGAGAAGAGGCTCAAACCGAAGGACAAGCTGATATGCCCTCAAGAGTGGGGGCACCGGGCAAGGAATTACAAAAGAAACTAAGATAGAGTTACTTCGAAAGCCTCCGGAACAGAGGGCAGCATGTGAGAGGAATGAAGAAAAGCGCCAGGCACCCAAGAAAGAGCCAAGAAACTAGAATACGACAGGGAGGGACGCCGCCACAGGACGCCCTTCTGTTTCTGCTCAGTCCCACTGGCTCCTTTGTCCACCCTACCTGTCCTCCGTGCCCAGGGGCCCCTGCCATCTTCCCACACGCTATCTGAAGCCCCAGAATCACACTCCCCCCAATTCTAGCTCCACAGCCTCCCAGCACCCAGGTCAGCTCTCCGCTCCACATAGCGGTGCTCCAGCTCCGAGGAAGCCAAGCCAGTTAGACTGAAGCCGCAGCTCCTACCAGCTTAAGGAGAGGAGCGGTCATCCTCTCCGCTTCGTTATGTGGCTGGAGCACCGAGGCCCCACTTTGGGAGGTCGGAGGACAACCTGCAGGAGTTGGTTCTTTCACCACCGTGTGGAGCACAGGGCTGGCCTTGAAGAGACGCTCCTGCCTCAGCCTCCCACATTCCGGATTTATGAAAACATGCCCCTATGATTGTGGTAGCAAGGGTTTTTGTTTTGTTCTTGAGACAGGGTCTCATTTATCCCAGGCTGCTCTAGAACACTTGTCAGGGGTGTCCAAGGATGAATTTGAGTTCCTGATCCTCCGCCTTCGACTCCTGAGTCCTGGGATTACGGATGTCCACCATCACGTCCTGCCCCAGTCCGAAGCCTGAGCTCCGATCCTCCTTCCTCTACTGAAATTACAGGTGTACATGGCCACGTCTGATTGTAATTTCAATTTTACTCCAAACATCACAGAAGCAATTCTAGCCTCGTGAAATGACACGATAAAATTGAGTGATGGCCATATCTAGACCGTCTAGATTCAGCTTCTTGGGAGACTGGGGTAAAAGGATTGACTGAGGCCAGGCATTCAGAGTCAGTCAGAACGCCATAATTAGATGCCAGCTCAGAAAAACAGAAGAAGAGGAGCCAGATATGCTAAGCCCTGCTAGTGATCCAAACTGAGCGTGTGACGACAACTTTTAAAGCCAACCTGCGCTAATAGAGAGATCTTGTCTCTAAAATAAAGCCAATGAGTGTGTGTGTGTACGTGTGTGTACGTGTGTACGTGTGTGTATGTGTGTGTAAGTGTGTGTGTATGTGTATGTGTGTGTATATGTGTGTGTATGTGTGTGTATGTGTGTGTGTATGTGTGTGTAAGTGTGTGTGTATGTATATGTGTGTAAGTGTGTATGTGTGTGTATGTGTGTAAGTGTGTGTGTATGTGTGTGTGTATGTATGTGTGTGTATGTGTGTGTGTAAGTGTGTGTGTGTATATGTGTGTGTATGTGTGTGTATATGTGTGTGTGTGTATGTGTGTGTATATGTGTGTGGTGTGTGTGTATAAGGCCCGTGAGAAGACTTCATGTCTATAGGTATTCCAGGTAAGAGAGGTGACAGACTTGAACAGGGACGTCACGGTGGAAGATGACGGAGACGTGAGGATGAGTTGCAGACTGAGTTCAGGAGCAGAAGCTACAGACCACGGTGGGGATAAGGCAATGGAAGCAATCCAGGCCGGCACCTCAGCTCTTCTCTTGAGTGTATGGATCATGAACTTACTTGTATGCTTTGTCTATGCCCTTCCCCACCCCAGTACTGAGGGCTGAACCCAGGGCCCTAAATATAACAGGCAAACACTCTATCCCTGAACCATCCTCCCCCACCCTAGACTCTAGGCTCTTTGACAGTAGGCCTTATCTTAGCAAGATAATGCTGGTGGTGAATTCAACGGAAACATGGACTGGCTTCTCTTGCAAGAAACCCCAGGAAAGCAGCCTGCTGTCTCCAGTAGAAGGGCACGAAAGTGAAAGCATACACCTACACACACACACACACACACACACACACACACACACACGGCAAATACAGCCAATGGTGGCCTCCAGCTTCTTGTCTCCGTCTCTACCCTGGGCACCAGGCTCACTTTCTTAGAAAAGAAAGGGAGAATGCCTTCTGGGCACTGGAGATAGGTCACTGACAGGATGCCTGCCACCCCTCTCTTGTGACTTCGGTAGGTAAGGAGGGGCCGGGTGGGAGGGGCCAGTTCTGGACCCACCGACCAACGGTACTCAGAGTTTGCCGAACTGAGAAAGGCCCGTGGTGCACTTGGGGGCAAAAAAAATCATTAAAACCTCCAGCCTCGGCCAGGGCTCCAGTGCGCGTGTGTATGAGCCCTGAGCCCAGTCCCAGACAAAGGGGGAGCAAGAGGAGAAAACCTCCCCTTTGGAACCTGCCTCCGTCCAGGGAGGCAGGGGCCATCTACAGCCAAATGTCTATGCCGCTCACATCCTCAGAATTCCAGGATTTAGCCTTTTCTCCCCATGATTTATGTGTGTAAGAGAGAGATAGGACTTTCTGAGGACTAAGGGAAGTTGGTAATGGGAAACGGGTAGGAAGGTGGGGCCAGGAGGAGCTGAAGGAGGGGCAACAGTTGGGATATAAAATGAATAAATTGTCAAAAACTTAAACTTGTGGGACTCAGTTCTCCCAGTCCACTTCACGGAAGTCCGAGGATTGAAACTCGGGGAGTCAGGCTCGGCAGCTGCTTGGTACCAGCTGAGCCTTTCAGCCCTAATAGCAGGACTTTGATGGGTGAGTTAAACAAGGTGGATCTTTGCAAAGACTAGGAAAGCTCACTGTTTTGTTTTGTTGGTTTTGTTTTGTTTTTTGTTTTGTTTTTCTTTCTTTCTTTACAAGCTGAAAGGAACCTTCCTGGTACAGCTCAGTGATAGAGCAAGTGTGAGGTACTAAGATGTATCCTCAGCACTGGAAAAAAGTTTTCTCTGGATGGGTAGTGGTGATATTTGTGCAACATGTGAATGTGAATAGATGTCCTTTGTGCCCCTGGAATGAACCCTTGATGGTGGTTAGGACGGTGAGTTTTAGGTTGCTTATGTTTTGTCACAATTAAAACAAAACAAAACAGTAAGATGAGAACACAAATGTTCCCGCCCTGACCAGATGGAGCCCAGCTCTCAGCAGGACACACCAGGCCTTCATCACATGACCCAGGGAGCCTTGCTTCTTTCCCTCTCTGACTGCCCACGGCTCAGCCACGTGACATGCCCTTGCTCTGTGGATCCAGCAGCCTGGATCTACTCACCAAGCGTGGCATTGGGAAACAACAGTGGTGTAACTCACATTGGGGCACTTTTCACAAGCCCTGCGGTAGGTGTTTCCACCTACACGATTCCGTCAAATCTGCAGACCCCCAGGCACAAAGGAACACCAACTTCTGTAAGTTGGAGACCAGCCTGGTCTACCTAGTGGGTTCTAGGCCAGCGGGAGTCACAGAGTTAAACCCTGTCTAGATAAAATGGTGGAGATTGAGAGTTAAAGTCATTTGTTCAACTTCGAGCCTCTAATAGCTCATCCTTCTGATGAAATTAATATCTAGGTTGCCTGGTGTCTCATTTTGTGGGGTTTTGTTTTCCTTCCTTCCTTTACTTACTTACTTATTTGCTTTCTTTGGTTTCTCCAGGCAGGGTTTCTCTGTGTAGCCTCGGCTGTCCTGGAACTCACTTTGTCCACTAGGCTGGCCTCAAACTCACAGAGATCCGCCTGCCTCTGCCTCCCAGAGTACTGGGATTAAAGGAGTGTGCCACGATGCCCGGCCTTTCTGTTTGTTCTTAATAGCATCTCACAGACGTGTCTCTTAACACCCAAGGTCTACAGGGACCATCAGGTCTGCTCCGTCCTTAGAACCCCTCAATGACCTAACAGGGCTTGGTGTGCTGTCGGCAGCTAATAAATATTAATTGAAAGAAAGAGAGAGAGGACGGGGCAGACAAGCGGGGAAGAAGGGAGAGGCAACGGGCAGGGTGGATGAGAGGAGTAGGCCTTGAGGCCTCAGGGTGTGCTGCCAAATCTGGAGAGTTTTATTTTGGTGGGGGTTTGGGGGCTGGAGAAGGCAAGGGATGTTGAGCGGGCACAGTAGGTGCCCTTGGTGGGGGCTTGGCAAAGTCTGCGTTGAAGCAAAGTCAGTCTTAATGAAAGAGTGTAGACAGCTCTGGACCGCGGTCAGGAATCCAGGAATCTAGGGCAGGCTGGAGAAGAAAGGTTGGGGGCACAGTGTCCCGCAGAGGACAAAAGCTAGCCTCTGAGGCATTCTGGGCACACAAAGTCAGGAAGTTAGGGCACAGCCCAGCCCCCCTTGACGGACTCCTGTATGTATACAGGCTCTTCACTCTGCTCCCTGCTGGCTAACACCAGAGGCTTCCACTGGCCGAAGTCTTATTATTCAGGTATCCACGCCAGCGCCAGTGACCGACCTCAGAGGCCTCTCCCGCTCACCTGCTGCTCCGCCCGGAACAGCCACGTCTTCCTCCCTCTACTCTAGTCTCGGCTTTTACTTCCTGTTTGAAATGGTGCTTTTTTCAGGGGAACTCACAGGGATACAGGGATCTTCTTGCCAGCAACTTCCAAGTGTTGGGGTGTGTACACCACACCCAGCCTGATTTTTTTTTGTTTTGTACATAGGTATTTTGACTGAGTCTGTCTACCCACCAAGTGTGTGCAGAGCCTACAATGGCCAGCAGAGGGTGCTGGATCCCTTGGAACTGGAGTCACAGTCGTGGGTTCTGATGAAGGAATCTCCATCCCCTGGAAGAACCGCGAATGCTTAGTCTCTGAGCCGTCTCTCCAGCGTCCTTGTTTGATTTTTGAAACGTGGTCTCATATAATCCAGGCTATCCTTGAATCTATGTAGCCAAGGATGACCCCTGAAGTCCTTGTTCCTTCTGATCCCGCCCCCAAAGCACTGGGATTACAGACTGAGACACCAATCTAAGTATAGTTTTTGTTTTGTTTGGAGTTTTTAAGGTAGGGTCTCTGGGGCCAGGCTGTCCTTGCCTTCTCCTTCCAAACCCTGAGAGTACTGGCATGAGCCACCTACTGTTGCCTGGCATTATTGTTTCCCTCCCACCATCCTGTGAGAGCCACAGCGGTAAGAATTGTGTGTCCTTTTCACCAATGTGGGCTAGGGGGCCAGAAAAGAGGTCGATACACAGCCTCTGACAGTTGAATGAACATGCCCAGGTGGCCAAACACAAACCAGGCCTCAGACCTGAATTTGGGCTCCCTGGTCACGCTGACCATTCTTCTATATGCGCTGTTGGCTGGGCAGAAGAGAGGCTAAGGAGCACGGGGAAGGGGGAGCTAGGCTTGTGCTCTGTGCCTTCCCCCTGAGACCTTCTCAGTCTGCAGTCATCAAGGCTGCCCGGGGCTGATCTCTGCCTTCCAGGGGGTGAGACCCCAGGGCTTGGTTATGGGTGGCTGGGGCTGCGCATGCAGCTTGGGGTTTGGCTGGGTGTCTGCCTACAAGGCGCAAAACCCTGAGTTTCTCTCTAGTCCCCACAAATCTAACTTAGTGACTCGCACCCGTAAGTTCAGTACAGGCAGTGGAGCAGAGGTTCAGGGTCTTCCTGGACTACAGATCAGCTTTGAAGCCAGTGTGGATTATGGGGGATCCTTTCCCCCCACTGAAAAAATAAAACTAAAAGAAAGGCCGGTGGTTGTTGCAAGATATTTGATCCCATTGTGAACCCCAAAACTGAACTGTAAAACCCTGTTTCTTGCTTGATGTGGTTGAGCCCTCTCTCACACCTTTAATCCAAGAGCTGTCCTGTTATTGTAAACAGGTGATAATGGTGTGCTTCAGCCGTAGCACGCCCCTGTAATCCAAGAGCTCTCCGTATACTATAGAGGTCTAGGCCAAGAGGCAGAGCAAGAACCAGCTGACAGGGATTAAAGAGCAGGAGGGACTTTGAGTTGAGGGGTATTTAAGACAGCATGGAAAAGAAGAAAGGGCTATTAGCCCAAGCTCTGGCTTCAGCTTAGGTTTCAGCTCCTCAGCTCCCCGGCTTTTTGGGCTTTGAGCTAGCAAGCTTTGGCCTTGGGTTTTTTGGTCTTTTCCTACTGGGCTGTCAGTTGAGCTAGTGAGCCGTTGGGTTTTTGTTGTTGTTGTTGTTGTTGTTTTCTTCTTCTTCCATCTGGAGCAGAGCTGAGAAGGAAGGTCCCCTGGGTGCTTCCTCTGCCTCTCTGAGCTGGCAGGTTTGCACCCCAGCATCTGGCTCCTGAGTCTTCATTAGGAAAATAGAACAATTGGGACTTTCATCTTTGTTTATAACAACAGGCAGCGGTGGCTTTAATCCCAGTATTTGGGAGGCAGAGGCAGGTGGATCTCAGGCAGAGTTCGAGGCCAGCCTGGTCTACAGACTGAGTTCCAGGACAGCCAAGGCTAGGGGTAGCGAGTGGCAATTAAAAACAATTAAGAAAATAAATCAAAACAAGCTCTCTCTATTCTCTGTGACTTTATGTGAGGTCAGCTTGGTCTACCTCGCAAGTTCCAGGGCAGCCAGGGCTACAGAGCGAGCCTGGGGGCTTGAGCCTGAGTAGCAAGGACACAGACTGTCCTCCTCCTCCCCCCTCTTCTGACCCCCACCCCTTCCTCCTCCTTCTTTTTCTTTCGAGACAGGGTTCCTCTGTGTAGCCTTAGCTGTTCCGGACTCAATTTGTAGACCAGGCTGGCCTCGAACTCACAGAGATCCGCCCGCCTCTGCTTCCCTAGTGCTGGACTCACAGGCGTGCGCCGCTTCGCCCGCCCGACTGACACAATGATTCTTTAAACAGCTGAGACTTGGAGCCGGAGGCTTGGGCGTGAAGGTTCGCACAGAGAGTGAGGGTCGCCGGTGTTCTCCCGGGGCGCGATGAGTGAACTGGCTCACCGTATTGTTTTTATTTCTAGGCAGGGTCTCAGGCTGGAGATGGGCTTTGGTGGCAGAGCGGTTGCCTAGCACGCACACATCCCGATTCCATCCCCAGCACCACAAAACACAAGCAGACAGACCGGCAGGTCTCCGCCGCGCTGTGGAGGACTTCGGTGAACAGCAGATCCTGCCCCACCTTTTGGGTGGAGCGGTTGCAGGCACCAGCCAGCACGCCCTCCTCGCGGACTGCGGCGCGCCCTCCCACCCTCCCCGGCTTCCAGCGACACCCCTAGTCTCTCTTAATTCTTTGACTGCAGAAATTTTCCTGAATCTGCCTTTTCTCTCCAGTTGGAACCAGTACAGACCAGTTTTTGTTTAATGGGAAAAAATAGTAAATCCTCTGTGACAGCAACGAAGATGAAGCGCGGAGAGTTGCCGCCGGGACTCCTCGGCCCTCCTTCCTCCCTTTTCTTTCCCAGAACGCCTGCCCCATCTCTCTGTGGCGCTCTTACGCCCTCTGCTGCCCCTTCCCTGGACAGCAGTGGCCATGCCGAATTCTTACACTTGAGTCTAAGTGGGGTGTCAGGGAGAGGGCAGGCTCCTGGGCTCAGCCTAAGTCACCACATCATCAGGAAACCTCTCCGCCTTCCATTCGAGGTCACAGCCTCACAGTCTCTGCGCTTGCACAACTGCCCTTTTGCGACACATATATTTTCCAATTATGCCTCTATCTGTTGCCCCTTGAAGCAAACCTGCCTCTCCTGGGTCCACGAGCCTCAAAAGGAAGCACAGTTGCATTTACTCTTCAATACATCTCAGTGCTTGCCACACTGCCTGGTTCACTGCCAGAGCACAGTAAATATTTGTTGAATAAATGAGTGAGTTGCATTCAAAGCTCTTTATTTTTAAAGACAGGGTTTCACATAGCCCAGGCTGGCCTCAAACATGCGATGTAGCCAAGGATGACGCTGAGGTCCTGACCCTCCCAACGTCACCTCTCCAGGGTTTACGGGCATTCGCCACCATGCCTGCTTCTCAAAGGGGCTCTACAGGGAGGTGCGGGTGTCATTGCCCAGGCTCTGAGGGCAGCTGTGAGTCCAGATGTCCCGGCTTCTGCTCAGGGCCCGGTCTATGTCCAGTCTCTGCCCTTGCACCCAGAGATCACTCAGGCAAAAGGAGACAGAAGAGACCTCTCCTAGAGGAAGGTGGCGCAAAACATCAGGACTCAGGCCCCGGCCCCGGAGTCTGAGCTCTCACAACCACTTCCTTGCCCTTAGACCAAGCCTCGCTATGTAGCCCAGGCTAGCCTGGCACATGCACTCTTCGTGAGCCTCCCAGTATGTATGTATAAGTATGTATATCATGCCTGGCCCCCTTTTTACTCCTGTTTTCTAATTATAAAACTGTGGGCCTTGTGCATGCTAGGCTCACGCTCTGCCTGAGCGGCACCCCAGAAGTCCCTCCAGAATCTGTTTTCCCTCCCTTTAGCTAATTTACTCAAAAGCATTCTCTTACCCGGCAAAGCCCCAAGGGAGAGGTGGCCCTGAGGTTGGGACCAGAGGGAGGCAATTCTCGAAAGAGACCCAGAAAGGGATGCCATCTTCTGTCCTTGGCTCAGGACCACTTTGAACACATCCAGCTTCAGCTGGAGAGGGAGGCCCATGTCCAAGGGGAACACGAGTTTAGAGTCTGCTTCGGAGCACAGCACCACTTCCTGCAGCGCACAGGGCAGAGCCGGGGGTAGGAGGAAAGCGTGGGTCACCACAGCTCCTGGCCCCTCTGGCTGGTCTACATGGCCATGCAGTTTCCTGGCCTGGCATTCTACGAAACCATCTCCAGCCCCAAGTACATACGTATGCATTTATGTAAAAAGGCTGTTTGCATTCTGTGAACAGCTACCTGATATGAACGCCCTCTTAACCCTCCCTGCTAGTAAAACTCCTTCGCCTTATTTCTCCCAGAATCCACTAAATAGAGCCAGCAGCCCACCCTCTCCCTTTACTTGATCTTGCAGGTGAAGAGTAAGCCAAGAAGAGTTTGTTCCTGTCCCAAGAGAAAGGAGCCGTCCTGAGCCGTCCACCAGCTTAAATCCCAGCTCCAGAGAAAAGGTCCAGGGGGCTGCGTGAGGCTGCGGAACGTCTGGGGAGAAATGATCTTCAGGCCTTAAGGTTGGGCTTGGCGGTGGGAGCGTTGGCTTATTGTTCAAAGGACCAGGGCTCGATTCCCAGGTCCTACATAGAAGCTCACTACCTCCGCAGGCACCAGGCAGTCTTGTGGTGCACATCCAGGTAAAACACTCACCCACATAAAATAATAAAAAATAAACCTAAGCCGCGAGCGGTGGCACATGCCTGTGATCCCAGCACTCGGGGAGGCGCAAGCAGGCAGAGCTCTGTGAGTTGGAGGCCAGCCTGGTCTACAAAGCTAGTGCAGGACAGCCTAGGTTACACAGAGAAACCCTGTCTCGAAAAACAATAAACTAACTAAGTGTAAGTAAGACTTGGGTTTTCTGAAGACATGGACACACTGAAGGAGGGGAAGGCAGGCCCGGCCAGGAGTTTTTAAAAGTCTACCTCGGAGACTGAATTCCGCATGGGTCCCTGGAGGAAAGAACAGTCCAGGCTGCCAGTCCACGTCACACCTTCCCGGGCTCGCTGGGGCGGAGGGTGGGAGCTGAGCCTCGTGGCCCAGCCAGGTGTCTCGCCGAATGCAGCCATCCAGGGCAGGAGCCAGCTGAAGGGGCGGAGTCAGGGCATCTTAGCTCTCCCCTCGAGCTCTCACCGCACCCCTCTCCGGGAGAGCTGAACTCAGGTTTCCGAAGCTTAACCCTGCGACTTAGTTACCGGAAACCGGAGGCTGGAGGTGGGGAGGAGGATCCCGCCTAGTGCAATCCTCATGCTGGGCTGGGCACGGTCTACCAGGGCCCCAGAGACTTGTCTCAGGCTCAGCAGCTCCTGCCCGTCCACCCACAGCAGCAGCGAGTCCCCGTTCATCTTCAGCTCCACCTGCAGGAGGAGGGGTCGGAGGCGGAATGAGAGGCCCTGAGCCCGCCCCTTTCTTCAGGGGCAGCTGAAAGGAGGTGCTCTCGAGGGCATAGCCGCGGCTCACGCCGACGTCCTGACTGTGCCACCTGATGAGCAGCTGCTTCACAGGGACTGCGTGCAGCCGAGACAAACGGCCAACGCGCGCTCCTGCTCTTCTTCGGAGCAGGTCCGGCGACCCCTCCCCACACAGGAAGAGCTCTCCTACCCGGTGCCAGCTCCCGTCGTTGAGCTGAGGGCCAACGCCCACTGTGAGGCGAGCCCAGGGGCTGTGCAGCTGGATCTCAGGCTGGCCCTCCCGGAGCCCCAGCAGGAACCAGTCTTCCTCAGTGTTGGTGTCCCCGTAGAAAATCACTCCCTCTGGATCCCACGTGCGAAACTCAAAGGAGGAATAGGGCCTGGGGGACACCGAGGAAAGGCTGTGTGGGGGGCATGCGGGGGTTTCAGGGCTGGGGGAAGAGGTTCCTGGGAGATAACACATGGGGAAAGGGGACGGGACGAGGAGATGAGGGGAAAGACTTGGGGGTGGGGGCGAAGCTAGGTTAAGAGGCCAAGCGACTCCCATACTTGCTGACTTTGGTGAGGTTGATGGTCATAACAGTGACAGGCTCGTGTCCTGGGCCATTGCTGAGGTACCTACCAGGAGGGACCTTAGCACTCTACCAGAAAACAAACAAACAAACAAATAGATAAGTGAGCTGACCACAGACATTTCAGAGCCAGAAAGGTAGAGCCACGGGGTCAGAGGAGGAGAAGACGGAGAAAGATGGAGGCAAATGCAGCTCGGAGAACACCGTAATGAGAAGCCTACCGCGTTGTGCCCCTGGGTAGGGGCTCCGTGGCTCTGGGCCTGAGCCTGCTGGATGTGGGGCGGTGGGAGCAGGAGCAGCAGCAGAAGCAGTCGCCACCCATGCAGGGAGCGCACGGAGCCTCCGGTCCCCATAGTTAGCAGCCTGCTCTGTGGCTCAGACTGTCTGAGGAGAGCAAGATGGGGGAGGCAGCCTTGCACATGGGTGGTGAGGCTTAAAGTTTGTTCCGTGGGACGGGGGACAGGAGATAGGGAACTGACCCTGTGGCCTCTCTGAAGGCAAATGAGGTGAGGGACAGAGTCCCTCCGCTGTCATCCCCCGCAGCTAAGATATGTATGTGAGGCTGCTTGTCTTTTCCCTCCCCTACCATCCAGTGCGGCTCCTCCAAGCACAGTGCAGCCTTGGTAGACTTGAGATCTGGACACTGACCTCCTGCTTAATTAGCATCCTCTATCTGGGTCAAAGGCGTGGACTCCAGATATCTCCGTGGCTGGCCTTGGGAGACTCCCATCACCTCTGTGCTTCTTGGCCTTGTTGGCGCCGAGGAGCACAGTCCTTTCCGTGAGCTGTGCAGAGGACGCAGCCAGGCAGGCAGAGCGCCCGGGGGCTGATAGCCTGTCTCCTTTCACTTTCCCAGACTGATGGGGCTGTTCCCACAAGAAGGGACTGTCTCTCCCTGTATGTTAGTGGATACTAAGAAGAAACCTGCCAATAACCGAAGCACTGGGGAGGTGGAGGCAGCGAAGTCGTGTGATCTCGGTGAAGCTGGGCTGCACAGAAAGACTATTCTAAAAAGGGGAGGATAGACGCCTCAGTGGCTAAGAGCACCTGCTGCCAAACCTAGTGACTCCAGTTCATTCCACAGCACCCCCATGATACAAGGAGAAAATTTACTCCTGAAGGCTGTCATCTAACTTCCACAAACACACATGCACACGTGTGCAAAGGCACATGTCACACACACATATATACACTCAACAAATGTTTTGTTTTTGTTTTTTTAAAGGAAGGAGAAATATAATTTAAATTTAAAAAGCAATAAATACTTTGTTTAATCCTGTCACTTGGGGGGCAGAAGCAGGTGGCAGGTGGATCTCTGTGAGTTTAAAGTCAGCCTAGTCTACATTGCAAGTTCCAGGCCAGCCATAATTGATCTTTAGTTAAGTGTGTCTGTGGCACAAGGCTGCAGGTGCCAGGGGGGCCAGAAGAGGGCGTTGGGTCCTCTGGAGCTGGAATCACAGGTGTTTGCCAGCCTCCTGATCTGGGTGCTAAGAACTAAACTCAGGCCCCTCCCATACTCTCAGCAGCTCGGAGGCAGAGGCAGAGGGAGAGGGAGGTGCAGGCCAGCCAGTTCTAGGCCAACCGAGGCTACTTAGCCCTGTCACAAAAAGGAAAAAAAAGGTGGGGTGGCGGTAGCGCTAGAGAGATGGCTCAAAGGTTGAGAGCACTGGCTGCTCTTCTGGACGACCCAGCTTCCACTCCCCGCTCTCACATGGCGGCTCACAACCAGCGGTCGCTCTAGCTCCACGGACTCCAACACCCTCTTTTGGCCTCTGCAGGTTCCAGGCTTGAAAGCATTTCACAGAAACACATGCAGGCAAACACCCATACACATAAAATGAAATTTACATTTTTATATATTAAAAAGACGTGGTGTGCACACCTTTGGTCTCATCACTCGCGCAGGAAGAGCGATCTCTCTGAGGCTACTGAGCCATCTCTCTAAAATAGACACACGAACAAAACAAACAAACAACAAACCCAAAAGCATGGGGCTGGAGAGACAGCTCAGTGATTAAAAGCCTGGCTGTTCTTCCAGAGGACCCAGGTTCAATCCTTGGCACCCACATGGCAGCTCACAACTGTAAGTAACCTCACTTCCAGAGGATCCAACACCCTCATACAGATGTCCATGCAGGCAAAACACCAATGCACATAAAATAATAAATACATTTTTAAAAAATTTAAAAGGCAGTTGCAGAGTCTGGCTGCTCTTGCAGGGGACCTGGGTTTGATTCCCAGCAGCACATGGTGGCTCTCCGAAGAGGGACTCCTCCTCTGACTTCTGAGGGTACCAGAAACAAATGTGGTGTGCACGTACACATGCAGGTAAAACAGTCAACACTCACACACATAAACCCCAGATAAAGCCGGCAAATGGGACCTCAGCCTCTGAGAGCCGAGCTCAAAGCTCAGCTGGGGCACCGGCTCTGGCGGTGAGGTGCTGTAGAAACCCGAAGACCTGAGTGGAGATTGTCCACCACCCACAAAGCACCTGGACAGGGCGGGGCACCCCGTCACTCCGCTAGTGCCAGGAAGAGGAGATGGTGGGGCTAAGAAGAGGTGAATGCTTGCAGCTCCCCAGGCAGCCGCCCCGGGTTCACAGAAAGGGCTGTCTCAACTTAAGGTGGAGATGACCCTCAACCTTGGCCGCTTGCTCTCCACACACCTGTGCCCACTGCTCATGTGCACACACAGCACTCACTGAAGACAAGAGAAGAAAGGGCCGGTGAGGCCTGTAATCCCAGCACTGGAGGAGAGGCACGGGCAGACGGATCTCGAGTTCGAGGCCAGCCTGGGCTACAAAGCGAGTCCAGGACAGCCAAGGCTACACGTTATTTTTAATTACAGGGATTTATTAAAGGACCTACTTTGGAAAATTTTAAACACAAATGTGTTTTTGAGAACAACACTCTGAGCCACAGAACAAGTATGGGAAGCAAGTGTAGGGGTTGTTCGGCATGTCCAGAGGTACAGCATTTTACGCCAGAACCAAAGACAGAGGGAGGGACAGAGGGAAAGAGGCAGAGCTGCCCGGGCCAGAGCGTGGGGCTTCCCCTACCCAAGACGGCCAGAGGAGCCTGCTGGGGGAGCTGGGCGAGACTACGAAGCGTGGAAACCAAAGCGGCTAGCGGGCTTTAATTAAAGCAGTGTAGGAGAGGACTTTGGAAGCCGGGGTGTAGGAGACACATGCTGGCACAGCGGGCTGCGGGCTCCGAGCCCGGTCACGGGACCGCGGGGCCAGGCGGGGCCAGGCGGGGCCGGGGGTGCGGAGAAACGATCTAAAACAGCGAGCCGACTGGCGGAGGGAGGCCGGGGGGTTCACGGCTCGGGCCCGCAGAAGAGACCCGCGGGGCCGGACGCCGGGTGGGAGCTCCCCGCGGTCCCCCTGCCTCACTCTCGGCCCTGAGACCCGAGCTGGAACGGAAGTGGGGTTGTCTCTGATCCTTAATCCCTGACAGTGAGGAGGATCTGGATGGCGTCCACGAGGATCCGAGAGGCCCGAGAGGGAGACTGCGGCCACGTTATGAGGATGATCCGGGTGAGGACTTGCGGGCCTGGAGACGGGGCGGCGGAGGGGCTGGGCGCCGCGCGGCCGAGTGAGGGCCTGGGGGTGAGGGCCGGGCCTCCGGGGCCCGCCTACCCTAGCATCGCCTTGGTACTCGCGCTGTAGGAACTGGCAGAGTACGAGAAACTGTCCCATCAAGTGAAGACCAACGAAGAAGGTGAGCGCGCTGTGCGCCCGGGTGCTGATTGAGGCTGGGGTGGAAGGATGGGTTCCCAGAATGGGGTAATCCGGCTTCGTGCTCTCCCCGCCCTCCGCTTATCTGTTTGTCACACCCCCAAACTCTACAGCCCTGAGAGCAGATGGCTTTGGGGAGAACCCTTTCTTTCACTGTTTGGTGGCAGAGATTGTCCCAGCTCCTGGGGATCTAGAAGGTAAGGGACCCTCCAGGCGTCCTCCGTCCTCCGAGCGTCTGTCTCGCGGAAGCTTTACCCTTCTCTCTCACTTTCAGCGCCCCGTGTGGTGGGCTACGGGCTGTACTACTTCATCTACAGCACGTGGAAGGGACGCAGCGTTTATCTGGAGGACATCTATGTGATGCCGCAATATCGGGGTACTGGCAGGGGCTAAAGGGTGGACACAGGGTACCCGCAGACCCACGGTGGACCCTGAGACCCCATTCCCTTCCCTGCCCCCAACCGCAGCCTATGGTTTCCTTTGCTACCCACTTCAGCTCAAATAATAGTGCCTTCCCCCTTTTGCCGCACAGGTCAAGGGATTGGTACCAAAATTATCAAAAAGGTGGCTGAGGTGAGCAAAGGTGTGGGGATTACAAATTAGTTCCTCCCAAAACAAAAACAAAAACCAGCCAGTCAGCCAAACAAACAACCCCCGAGAATGGGGGTGTAGAGGCTGACTAAGGAGATGAGAAAGATTTTCCTTTTTTCTTGTTGTTGTTGTACACAGGGTCTCTTTGTGTAGCCCTGACTGTCTTGGAACTTGCTCTGTAGGCCAGGCTGGCCTGGAACTCACAGGTCTACCTGCCTCTGCAGGAATGAAAGGTGAGCGCAGCCAATGGCCGGCGACTCTGAGACAGTGCCCCTGTGCCCTCACCTGCAGGTCGCCCTGCGTGAGGGGTGCTCCCAGTTCCGCCTGGCGGTCCTGGACTGGAACGAGAAGGCCGTGGGCTTGTACAAGTCTCTAGGAGCCCAAGATCTGACTGGATCGGAAGGCTGGCGCTGCTTCCGGTTTGAAGGGGAAGCGATGAGGGCGCTGGCAGGGCAGTGACGTGGTCCCCTGCGGAGAGCTCTCTCTGCTGGTGCCTCTCTGGGGTCCTGAGACCATCTCCACAGACGCTGAGCCACACAGACTCTCACCCGGAGGCCTCTGGTGTGCACATTCCTCAAGTATAGAAAGAGGGAAAGTAAGGGCGAAGGCCAGTAGAGGACGAAACGTAAAGTGCTTACTTTGCCCTGGTGTAGTATTGGACAGAGGAGTTCATGAAGGGATGCTCCTTTGGTTTTCAGGTTGGAGACTCTTGCTCTGGTGGAGGTGGGGGGGGGCAGCCAGAGAGTCAGGAGCTCTGGTGGGCCCCAGCGACTTGGGGCACCCTAGTCTTAACCTGTGAGAAAGAGAAAAGACCAAGAGGTATCTCAACCTTGTCAGTCGTCTTGGAAATCCAAAGGTCTTTCAGGACTGATGTGCCAAAGACCACAGACAGCCTGCCATGGTCAGCGTTTCAGGGGACACTGGGAAGGGGCAATTGCCTCCCCTCAGCTAATCAATCTCAGCTGGCTAGTTGTGGTGGTGCAGTCCTGGGGATGCAGGGGCAGGAAAACCCCTTGAGCTCAGGGGTTCAGGGTCCACCAGGAAAACTGAAACCTGTCTTGTAAAAATCAATCAATCAATAAACAAATAATCTCTTTATTACTAGTTTGACATCGCCTACACTAAAGTAAAACTAAACAAAACCAAAGCAAATCTTTAAAACCCTGGGGACAATAAAGGGTCTACACTGTGTATCCCTGGCTGGCCTGGAACTTACTGTGTAGACCACCAGCCTGGCTGGAACTCACAGAGATTCACTGCCTCTGCCTTGAGAGTGTGGGGTTAAGACTGTGTGCCACCAGTGCAGTCCTTTGTTTTGTTGTTTTGAAAGAGCCTCTAGCCTAGACTGACCTCTGACTCCCTGTGTAGCTAAGGATGATCTTCGACTTCTGACCTGTTAGTGCTGAGGGACAGGCATGTGGCATGCGGCACCCACTGTATGGAGGTGTGGGGTGGAACGCAGGGTGCATGAACCCTACAAAAGCATTCTTACAGCTGAGCAGCGGCCCCTGACCCTGCTTCCTTTTTTTAAATAATTTATTTTAATGTTATATATATTGGTGTTTTACCTGCATCTATGTCTGTGTGAGGTCTTGGAGTTGCAGATGGCTGTGAGCCACCATGTGGATGCTTGGAATTGAACCTCGGTCCTCTGGAAGAGCAGCTAGTCCTCTAAATTGCTGAGACATCTCTCCAGACCCCACTTTTTTTTTTACATTCATTTATTTGTTCGTGTGTGGTGGCACAGGCCTTAGATGCCAGCACTCAGGAGGCAGAGGCAGCCGATCCCTGAGCTCCAGGCCAGCACGGTCTTCAGAGCAAGTTCCAGGACAGCCAAGGCTACACAGAGAAACCCTGTCTCAAAAACCAAAACCCCAAAAAATAAAGTAAAAGGATAAAAAATGAGCTCAGTGCTGGAGTGTTTGCTTAAAATGTGCAGGGCCAGGGCAAGAGCACTGGCTGCTCTTTCAGAGGACTCAGGTTCAATTCCCCGCACCCACATGGCAGCTCACAACTGTCTGTAACTCCAGTTTCTATCCAACATCTCCACACAAACATACATGAAGGCAAAACACCAATGCACATAGAAAATTATATATATATATACATATTTAATTTTACATATATGCTTACATATATATGCACATATGTATATGGGCAATGGTGGTGCACACCTTTAATCCCAGCACTTGAAAGGCAGAGGCAGGCAGATCTCTGAGTTTGATGCCAGCCTGGTTTACAGAGTGAGTTCCAGGACAGGCAAGTCTGCACAGAGAAACCCTGTTTCAAAAAAGAAAAAGAAAACCAAAACAAACAAACAAAAAAAGAAATAAAAGAAAGAAATAAAAGAAAAAGAAAGGGGCTGGAGATGGCTCAGAGGTTGAGATCACTGGCTGTTCTTCTACAGGTCTTGAGTTTAATTCCCAGCAACCACATGGTGGCTCTCAACCATCTATAATGAGATCTGCTGCACTCCTTTTTCGTGCATTCACACATGCAGGCAGAATGCTGTATAAATAATAAATAAACAAATCTTTAAAAAAGAAAATGTCTTTTGGGGCTGGAGAGATGGCTCAGTGGTCAAAGGTACTAACTGCTCTTCCAGAGGTCCTGAGTTCAATTCCCAGCACCCACATGGCAGCTCAAAAATGTCCATAGTGGGATTTGATGTTCTCTTCTGGTGTGCAAGTGTGAATGGAGACAAAATACACATTCATAAAATACACAAATAAATAAATCTTCCTTAAAAAAAAAAAACCTATCTATCTGGGGCCAGGTAGAGCACCTGCGGAGTCCTCAGGAAGCCCTGGGTTTGCTTTCCAGTCCCCAAATAAAATGAGAACAATAACAGCAAAGAGTAAGCGGAAGTGACTGGAGAAATGGCTCAGCAGCTACAAACAGTTTACGCTGCTCTGGACCATCAGGGTTTGGTTCCCAGGATCCACGCAGTGGTTTGTAACCACATGCAGCTCCAGTTCCTGGGGATTCAGCATTCCTTTCTCCTCTACCTGCACCTCGTGCACATGCGACACACATATGTTCAAGTAAAACACCCATTAAGTTAAACAAACACATAAAAAATAATTTAAACAACAGAAATTCCAGAACCAACCTCAGGCCAAAAATGGTGTCTCACACCTGTAATCCTAGACCTTAGAAAGATGAGGTCGGAGGATTGCCCTGAGCCAGCCTGGGCACCACGGTAAGTTCTTTTTGAGCCTGAGCTACAGAAGCAACTCTGTCTTGATAAATACAAACCAAGGGGCGAGAGAGATTCAGCGGCTTACAGCACTGTCTGCTCTTCCAGAGGACCCAGGTTCAATTCCCAGCACCCACACGGTGGCTCACAACTCTCTACAATGAGATCTGGTGCCTTCTGCTGGCCTGTTGGCTCACATGCAGGCAGAATATAAATAATGAACAATAATAAATAAATAAATAAATAAATATTTTTTAAAAACACAACAATTCAGAGAAGAGAACATTTACTATGGGCTAAATACAATTCTGCCATGAGGACATTTACTTCTGGTTCTACTAAACTAAATCGAAATTCATTTTCTCCTATGCTTTCAACCACCATAGTCAGCAGAACTCTGTTGTGACTTTAACAGCTATAGAAGGGGCTAGGAAGATGGTTCAGTTAGTAAAGTCCTTGCCTGGGAAGTATGAGGACCTGCGTTTGAATCCCTATGCTTACATAAAAACCCAACCAGTGTGCACTCAACCTCAGTGCTGGGGCACAGAGACAGGGGGTTCTGGAATGGTGAACTCCAGGTTCACTGAGACACCCTTTAGCAAAATAAGGTGTGGGCTGGAGAGATGGCTCAGAGGTTAAGAGCACTGGCTGTTCTTCCAGAGGTCCTGAGTTCAATTCCCAGCACCCACATGGTGGCTCAGAACCATCTGTAATGAGATCTGGTGCCCTTTTCTGGTGTGCAGACAGAACACTGTATAAATAATAAAGGGGGGGTTGCCAAAGGTGATCGAGCACGGCTTTGATCCCAGCACTCCAGAGGCAGGGAGTTCCAGGACAGGCAGGGACATGCAGACAGAGACCCTGACTCAAAAACAAAACAAACTAACCAACTAAATAAATAAGGTGGAGAGGCTCCTGAGACGATTTGGTCTGAGGGCTGAGCTGGAACTCCCGCACCTTGAAAGCTGTGCAATGCTACGCCTGCCCCCAACAGGCAAATGTAACATTTTTTTTTTTTCAAAAGTGAAAACTGATTGAGGAAAACTTCAGCATTGACCTCTGGCATCCATACCCATGCAAGTACATGAATACCCAAACCTGTGTACACACACAGACCACATACAGTTAACACCAAGGGGAAGTCCTTCAGTGGAATTGTGATTCCATCATCTGCCTGGAGAGGGTGCAGATGGATCCCACAGGTTGTGGGCTTAGTCCCCCAAATTGCCTGTTTCTCATTTCAGGTGCCAACGTTAATAAGTCCCAGGCCACTTTAGCAATGCTTCTGACCAACCGGTTGTAAATCAGGTTCCCACAACCTCTCCTGGTTAACAGAACTAGCAAACAAAGCTGGGCACACACGTGGGCACGCCTGTGATCCCAGCACTTAAGGAGGCAGAGGCAGGTGGATCTCTGTGAGTTTGAGGCCAGATGGTCTACAAAGTGAGTTCAGGACAGCCAAGCCTACACAGAGAAACCCTGTTTTGGAAAAAAAAATTAGGGATGTCATTGCAAATGATACAGATGAAATATTTGAGGTGAGGAATTGGAGGAATGGGATGGGTCGGGGCATTCTTGCCCTATCTAGGTGGGCCACCAACATGGTTCCCACGTTCAGCTTTCTGGAAGTTCTCAAGCCTGTTGTCAAGATTTTCTTCTCTTTACATTAGATATCAAATCCATGTATCGTCGTTCCTTGCTCATAACGCCCCTGCCCGTTGCTGTCGCCCATTCTTCTCTGCTCTGGTACTCCTCTCCAAGAAGTCCCCCTTTTGTTTACATGTCATAAACATGTGCATGAGTGTATATGTGCTGTTGAATCTGGATTCGTGAGAAAAAACCAAAATGCTGTTTCACCTGATTACCTCCTTCCTCTTCTGATTAGAACCTGTCTTCCTGCTCCCACTTTCACTATGTGTATACACATATGTTTAAATATAGATTCCGTATATGAGAGGAAATATGTAATATTTGTCTTCTGGGATTGAACCTAGGGTCTACATCTGCCTTGGCCAGTGCACCACTACTGAGTAAGTGCACAAACCTCTTTTAGTTGAGTCTTTCAGTTTTAGGGTCTTGTTAAGGTGCCCAGACTGGTCTCAATTTCACTTTCTAACCTAGAATCCAGATCCATCACATATAATCCTCCTGCACATTATATAAAATATAGACCTCTGCCTTCTGACAGGGCTTACTGTTTCTATTTATTTCTTTTGTTTGTAGTCTTGGCATGCCTCTCTCTGACTTGGAATTTGCAATCCTTTCTCTGCCTCCCAAATGATAGAATTACAAAAAAGATCTACTCTGTATAGCAGGAATTTTTTTTCTATTTTGGCTTTGTATCTTTTTTTTCCTTTTTTTCCAGGTAAGGTTTCTCTGTGTAGCCCTGGCTGTCTTGGAACTCACTATGTAGACCAGTCTGGTCTCGAACTCAAGAGAACTGCCTGCCTCTGCCTCCTGAGTGCTGGGATCAAAGGCAGCCACCACTGCCCCCATTAACAGGATTTTTTAAACATATTTTTGTATGTAAGTGCGTGGAAACACCCTTCCCATAGCATGTTGGTAGAGGTCAGAGGACACCTCCCAGGCCTCCATTTTACTCTTCCACAATGTTCTGTGGATGTCACCTGTCTCAGAGACAAGCATCCTTACTTGCTGAGCAATAAGTCTTGCCAGCCCCTAATAATAGGGTTTTTGTTCTTCACTTTTATGTACATGAGTGTTTTGCCTGCGTGTATGTATGTGCACCACATGTGTGCCTGCTGCCCACAGAGGCCAGAAGGGATATCCAATCTCTTAGAACTGGAATTATAGATAGCTAAAATTTACTATGTTTTATCTATTTTGTGTGGCCATTCGTACATGCCACGGCTCATGTGTGGAGGTCAGAAGACACCCTGAAGGAATTTGTTTTTGACTTTCCACCATGTGGAGCCTGCGGATTGAACTCAGTTCACTGGGCTTGACAGCCGGTACCTCTACTTGCTGAGACATCTCCCTGGCTTAAAGAAACTGCACTGAAACTCACATGTAGACCAGGCTGCTCATGAGCTTACAGAGCTCCACCTGCCTCTGCCTATTGCTAATCAAGTTCTTTAACATACAATTTTAAAATGCTGGTTTTCGAGGCAGATTGTTTCTACATGACCCTGGCTGTTCTGGAACTCACTATGTAGACCAAGCTGGCCTCAAACTAACAGAGATCTGCCTGTCTCTGCTTTTGGAGTGCTGAGATCGAAAGCCTGCACCACCGTGCATGCCAAATTTAAACAGGATTTTAAAATTTGAGCCAGCATTATTTGCCAGCTGGTGGCACCTGACTTTAATCCTAGTGCTGGGGATCAGAGGAGACAGGTGTAGGAACTTTTGAGTTTGTGGTCAGTCTGGCCTACATATTGAGTTCCAGGCCAGCCAGGGGAAACAGAACATTTCCAAACACAAAAGCTCAGGTCTAGGTCTTTTTGTTGTTTTGTTTTCCTAAGACAGTGTTTCTCTGTGTAGCCCTAGTAGTCCTGGACTCACTCCGTAGACCAGGCTGGCCTTGACCTCAGAGATCCACCTGCCTCTGTCTCCTGAGTCTTGTGGTTAAAGCTATGAGCCACCACCATCCTGCTAGGCCTATGTCTTAATAATTCATTTTTTATTTTAAAAAATTTTCTTAGATTCCCAAACAGTCAGGGTTATGCAGAGAGAGACCCTGTCTCAGAAAAACAAAAGTTTTTTCTTGGGTTGGGAATGTAGCTTAGTAGGTAGAGTACTTGCCTACCATGCACAAAACACTTACTTTCATCGCTAACACCACATAAAATGGCTTGTGTTGGTGCAACCCTATAATCCCAGTATTCTGGAGGAGGACTCAAAGATTAGGTCAAGGCTAGCTACTTACAGAGTTTATCACTGTCCTGGGATGAGAGATGCTGTCTTGGAAAAATAAAATAGTTAGGGTCACCCTTGGCTACATAGCAAATTGGGACTAGCCTGGGATATAAGAAACCCCGTTTCTCTCTCTCACACACAATATCTTACTAATGGCTACAAGATTTTTTTCAGTGTAGCATTCCATTTTACTGCACTTATTATTATTGGTGTATTTATTTATTGTTTGGATCAAACCCCAAGGCTTTGTACAATTCTATATCATAGTTCCTTTTTGTTATTTTTTTTCGAGACAGGGTTTGTGTATGGCTGTCCTGGACTTCCTGTAGACCAGGCTGGCCTCAAACTCAGAGATCTGCCTGCCTCGGTCTCCCTGAGTGCTGGGATCACAGGTGTGTGCCACCACGTCCGGCTTTTCTTAATGATTTATTTGTTTTTATTTCATGGAATTGGTGTTTTTACTGCGTTGGATCTCCTGGAGTTATAGTTGTGAGCAACCATGTGGGTGCTTGGAACTGACCCGGGTCCTCTGGAAGAGCAGCAGGGGCTCTCAACTGCTGCTCCATCTCTCCATCGTCCCCCTTTTATTTTTACTTAGAAAACTGTGTTATATGTGTGAGTGAACACTAATGACGTCACACGTGTGCCGGTCGGACAACTTCCGGGAGGCCGGGTCCAGGCATCCACCTCCAGCCACTAGGCTTGACCGTGGCACCTTTTCCTGTTTGCCTGTCCTCAGCGTCTATGTCTCAAGTCGTGTTGCATCTTCTCCACGCGGCCTCGAACTCGCGTTAGCCTCACCTTGGGGCAGGAGCGGTAACGACACGCCCGCGACGCCTGCTCTTGGGCGGTCGAGGTAGAGGGAGCGGGGATTCAAGGTCGTTTCCCCGCCGCTCAGGGAGCTCGAGGTCAGGCTAGGATCCGAGAGGCCCTGGCTCACGAAAGCGAAAAATGAACAAACACAACCCGACTCAGGCCAAGGACCGCGCCTCCCGGAGCCTCCGGCGGGCGCGCGGTCCGCACATGCGCAGGCGCGCCGGGCCGCGCTGGCCTTCCGGCTCCCGCCGCCCCCCCACCCCCGCGGAGCGTGCGCACCGAGGCAGACAAAGGTGGGGAAAGTGACCAAGCAGTCGCCGCGGCGCATGCCCGCCGCTCCGCCCAGGCCCCGCGGGGCTCGCTCGCGGCGGGCGGAAGTCCAATCCCGTGGCGCGCGCCCGCCCCTCCCTCCCGCCGATTGGCTCGCGTCCGGTGTTGTGGGGCGGGGAAGGGCCGGGCGGCGGCGGCGGGGAAGCAAGAGCGTGCGCCTCGCCGCGCGCAGGCGCAGAGGAGCCGCCGGGAGGGGGCGTGAGAGAGCGGCCGGGAGCGAGGAAGCCCTGACGCGCTGGCGAGCGGGAGCTGGGTCGCTCGCCGGGACGCCTGCGCCCTGGCCCTCCGGCTCGGCGCGCGGCGGGCGGGTGCCCTGTGCGCCTGCGCAGTAGGCGGCGGCGGCGGCAGGGGGAGGTGGAGGCCGTGGAGCGGCGGCGGCGGCGGCGGGTCCCGGGACTGAGGCGGCAGCGGGGGCGCCGGCGGGCGGAAGCTGAGGTGACGAAGGCGGCGGCGGCGGCGGCCGTTTCCCTCACGGTGGCGGAGACCAAGGCGGCGGCGGACGGGGAGCGGCCCGGCCCCGGCCCCCTGCTCGTCGGCTGTAGCAGGGCCGCCGTGGGACCGGCCCGGCTCCCGCCCCCCGCGGCTCCCCCTCCGGCCCCTCCTCCCGGGAGACGCCGGGGGCCCGGCCCGGCCCGCGCGCAGAGCTCTGCCTCGGCCGCTGCCGGGGCGGTCGGAGGTGGCGGCGGCGCCATGGGCGGCCTGGCCTCTGGGGGGGACGTGGAGCCGGGGCTGCCCGTCGAGGTGCGGGGCTCCAACGGAGCCTTCTACAAGGTGAGACGGCGCGTCGGCCCGGGACACCCTCCGGTCCCCTCCCCTGGCCGGGGCGGGAGCAGCGGGGCGGGATCGAGTTTCTGGAGCTCAGTCCCGACCCTCTGGACCTGCGACCCACGCTCCCACTCGAAACCCTCCCGCGGAGGCCGTGGGCGTGAACCCCCGTGGGTTCCCCCCAGCCGCTCCTGCACCTGCTTTTAGCCTCAGCTGAAAGCATGGGCGCTGGGTCACTACCGCACGGGTGGGCGCTCCTGGTCCCCCTGGAGAAACCCCTTTCCCAGCCTCACGTCCACTTTTCTTGTCTCTTAGTAGACAGGATGCTTGAGCTTGCAGTCAGCCTTCCCTGCGGCCCGAGCACATGGGGGAGTCTCTTTCTTTTCCCACATGACCCCCTTGGGAAGGCCCACTGTCCCGTATTAGCTCTTCCGTCATCGGGGAGGCTCCTGCCTACTGGCTCTAGATCAAAATTTACTCAACTTTCATCTTATATTCCTGTTCCCGGTCAAAACTCGTTTGCGTTATTTAGCACCTTTGGTCCTAGGTTCTGTCAGTCAGCCAGCCATAAAGTGGTTTTGTCGCACGAGTCTGTGACCCCACCACACCTTTACTCCAAAACCAGCTACCCAGGGATGGATTCGAGTTTCTTCTTTGACTCCTGACGTATCTAGGTCATTCCTACATTTACTTTTTAAGTTTAAGCGACTCAACAAGACTCTGTTCCTACTCTCAACATTTCTGCTTGCTGACAATCTTTCTGGAAAGAAAAGGATCTTTCAGGATTGCTTGTTTCAGCCTTTTTTTTTTTTTTCCCCAAGATTGATTATTTGAACTAGTTTGGGGGGTGTGGTTGGGCCGAGATCTTGGTATGCACCTCTCACTAGCACAGGCTGAACTTGAACTCTTCTGTACTTCTTCCTCAGCCTGGGATTACACCCTTGAGCCACCATGACACACCAGAACTTTTGTTTTTTTCTTTCTTTCCCTCTTTCTTACTATCCACATGGCCATCCCACACCCTGTGTCTGTTCTGGGTCCCCTCTCCAAGTTAGAATAAGATCCCGCTGTTTTGGTTTGTTTGTTTTTGTTTTTTCATCTGATGGGTGGGATTCTGAGCCTTTTGATTTTTGTGTGTGGAATTGCCTCAGAAACTTTGGATTTCTTTCCTACTCTCTCACTCTGAAGAGAAAAAGGAGTTTTCATAGTATTAGGTGGTGAGAACTGCCTCCTTTCCTTCTCATGTCCTTGGAGATTGCTTTCTCTGACTCTATTATGAAATTGTATCTTTTTGTAGCTGAAAAATGACTTGGTTTTGCTCTTGCTGTAGCTGGGTTCTGCCCCCTGTTCAGCTGATAAGTTTTTGCCCACTATAAATGCCATGCCATTTTTGTGTTTCCGATCAAGTTCTTTATCCAGTGGCAATAGGTACACATATCTGTTAGTTTTAATTTAGCCTCTCAATTAAATCTTTGGCTCTGTAGTTCTGTTTTCTTGTGTATCATCACTGATGTCTACCTATCCTTTGTGCTTCACACAGGCTCCTGAAGAAGGTTCCTAGCTGATACCCTGTCACTTTCCTAACTCTAGGTACTTTTCTTCTGAGTAGAAGAATGTCTTTGTAACATTTCTGTTTTCTGTGTCAAAAGTCTCTTTACATTCCTTTTGGGTTGTGCTTTAGTATTCTTTTCCTCAGACTTGTATTACCTTTGTTAAAACAGTTCCCCACAGGCTGGGTATGGTGGTGCAGTGCTCCTAGTACTTGCAAGGCTGAAGTAGGATGGTTGAAGTTCAAAACCAGTGTGGGGAATGAAATCCTGTATCCAAAACAAAACAAACAAAAGATGCTAGTTACATTTTTCTCATATGTTAACCTTCATTTGTATCCTCACCCCCAAATGTTGAATTCCAAAAAAGGTGATTAAAAATGGGTTTTTTTTTCCTCATTTGCTTTTGGGGGACAGGAGATCTCTCTATGTAGCACTAGCTACCCTGGAACTCACTGTGGAGACCAGGCTGGCCTCAGACTCCATTGGGGTGTCTGCATCTGCTGAATGCTGGCATTGAAAGCGGCCACAGCCACCACTAGTGTGAAGTGTGATTCTTAAGCTGAGTGTGAGAGCAAGAGATAAGATACTTGCTGTTGCTTTAAGGAAGCATGGGAGCCATTCACAGCTGGAAAAATTGGTGCTCAGTTCAAATTAACTGTATGAAATGGTTGGGAAGGGACATGTTCTTTTGTTGCACATATGTGTATCCAACAGATCTCTTTAAGTGTTGTCATTTTTATCTGTGGGCCATAGCAGTGATAGATTTGAGTGAAGGGGAACAGCAGGATTCTTTGATATAAAGTTAACAGTTGAGTAATAGCCGAGTAATGGAGATTTTGTACTCTGGCCGCTTCAGCATTGTCTGCTCCATAGCTGAGTTATTTAAAAAAAAAAAAACTAAACTAACATTTGGGTTAATCTTTCTTTAACTCAGAATAATGTGAATACTTATCTATTTCAACCTTGCTGATTAATATTCATGACTCAGCAAACTGGTGAGAGTGAAGGAGTGTTGACCTGTCCTTTTGATCCATAAATTTTGGAGATCCCTTTCTTCTCTCAGAATTGTTTTATTTTATTTTTTTCCTCAGGGTAGATAGATTCCAAATCTGAAGTCTAAGTTATTTTATAACCATTCTGTCAAGCTATCCTTTTCTGTCAGGGTTGATTTATGTGTTTTGTTTGTTTTAAGGTGAGGCTCAGGTGGCTGAAACTGTCTTAGCTGAGGATGACCTTGAACTCCTGGTCTTACTGCCTCTACTTCCCAAATGCTAGGGTTACAAGTGCACTCCACCAACCCCAACTTCACAGTGTGTTTTTAACCCTTTTGTGTGTGTGTGTTTCTGCAGGAGGGCAGTGTCGCTGCCCTTCAGGCTGGGGCCTGTCATCTCCCGCTCTTCCCACTCAGTAGACTTCAGGCCTGAACCGTCTCACCTGGCTTTGTTGTCATTTTTAAGTTCTTCTTTTCCACATGAAATAGATGCTCACTTTCGACTATAGTCAATCCTATTTTCTGTTTTTTGTTGTTGTTTTGGTTTTTTTTGGGGGGAGAGGGGGGAGGGCCAGGGTTTCTCTGTGTAGCCATGACTGTCCAGGAATTCACTTTGTAGACCAGATTGCCCTGGAACTCACAGAGATCCACCTGCCTCCGCCTGCTGAGTGCTGGGAGTAAAGTCATGACCACTGTTCCAGCATTCTTTCCTTAGTGGGACCTTGTCAGCTTCAGAGCATGGCTTTTGCCTTGGCTCTTTGTTTTTCTTCTAGAATACCTTTTGAGTAGTGGAGATGGAGACTAGTTTCATATCTTCTAATTAAGGAAAGTGAAGTGTCCAGAAACTTAAGAGTGTTCTTCCGTAATCTGGCAGTGCTAAACAAGGGAATGCTGCAGCCTTTGAGTCAGATCACCTTCTTCTGGATTTAGATGGCTTTCCAACAGATTATTTCACCAGTGGCATAAACCACGCAGAAGTTTGGGTTTCCTTTTCCATCATTGTTGTCCTCCAAAGAAAACCTTGTATCTGAAGTGAATAGGTAGGATAAAGAGGCAGAAAGAGAACAGGAATGTGAAGTTGGGAAGAGAGTTTAATTCTGGAAAATAGTTGAAGGGAAAAATACACTGGAGGTATAAGGGTAAGTCGCATTGGGTTATACTGCTGAAAAATGATTAGCATTTCTGCTTTGGAAGTTGGGGGTTAAAAAAAGGTAATAGTGCTACTCAGTTTATGGGCTAATTCAGCATAGTAGAAGAGAATTAGAGCCGTAGACATAGCCTTTGTGAATGATTATATCCAGCAGGAGTGAGAATCTATGAAAGAGACAGCCAAGTGATTTTTGACTTTGCCACTTCCTTTTTCTTCTTAGAATGTGTTTGATAGTTTTGATAATCTAACACTTAGAGATGAGTATTCTTTCCTTGGAGCCTCTCTCTCAAGAATTGTTGTCTATTTGTCTGTCTTATTTATTTAAAGTTAGGTACCCCTGGCTACCCTGGAACTAATTCACTGTCTCAATCAGGCTAGTCTTGAACGCATAACCACCTGCCTGCCTTCGTAGTGCTGGAATTAGAAGTATATACTACTAAGCCTGGTCTCTGCCTCTTTTCTTCAATAAATCTGCGTTTACCCCGCTGAGAGAAAAAAAAGTCTTGGAGATGGACATTTGGATAAAGAGTTTGATAAAAGGTTAGACTTGGTGTTTTCCATTCTCTTCAGTTCTGGCCACTGAGTTCTTTGGGTGTGGTCATCAGCTCTGAGCGCCCTTCACCAAGCCTCAGAAAATGGAGGAAGTCAAGGACTTTCTGCTCACAGCCAGGTAGAAGGATGCCAGATCCATGAAGATCAAGAAGAACACGGTGAGCGTGAAGTTCAAGGTTCACTGCAGCAGAGGTCTTCACCCCCTGCTCAGCACAGACAGGGAGAAGGCAGAGAAGCTGAAACAGTGCCTTCCCCTGGTTTGACAGTGAAGGTGCTGAAATGAACCAGACCTCTGCATATGAGGACTAAAAACCCTGAAAAGTCAGCGCCCCCCCCCCCAAAAAAAAGGTTAGGCTTGGTGATGCATCACTGTAATTCTAGCAGTTGGGAGGATCAGGAGGTCAAGGTCATCCTCACCTACATAGTGTATTCTTCATGAGATCCTGCCTCAGACAAACTGAGGGGAAAGGGACCTAGGTCAGTGCTGAGGAGGGGAAGTGCCTTGGAAGAGTTCTGTGGAGATGAGTAAGAATGGGCATTGGTTCTGAAGAAGAGAAGGTAAACATTTTGAGGAAGAGAAGGTTAAGAACTTAGCCTGGATGTGGTAACTAGTCCACACCTTGGGTGGTAGGAAAGCTCTAAGGGACT
This sequence comes from Pachyuromys duprasi, assembly GCA_028658305.1. Lineage (NCBI taxonomy): Eukaryota > Metazoa > Chordata > Mammalia > Rodentia > Muridae > Pachyuromys > Pachyuromys duprasi. Next base: position 54,585,277 of record CM053757.1, read on the forward strand.
GTCCTTCCCCTCCCCACACAAAGTAGGGAGCTGGAGAGATGTCTTATTGGTTTAGAGCACTTGTTGCTTTTCAGGGGACTGGGGTTCAGTTCCAAACACCCACATAGTTGCTCTTAGTTGTCCCTAACTCTAGTTCCAGGAGATCCAGCACCCTCTTCTGACCCCCACTGGAATGAGGGATACAAGTCCTGCACATACATACATGCAGGCCAGACATTCATATACATAACATTAAATGAATACATCTTGTATTGTTTTTCAAGCTAGGGTTTCTCTGTGTAGCCCTGGCTGTCCTGGAACCTGGAACTTGCTCTGTAGTTCAGGCTGGCCTTGGACTCCCAGAGATCAGCCTGTACCTGCTTCCTGGAGTGCCGGGGTTAAAAGCACATGCCGCCACTGCCTGGTATAAATAAGTAACTTTTTTTTTTTTTAAAGAAGTAGGGTTGGGAAGATGGTTCAGTGCTTGCTATGCCAATGTGAGGACCTGAGTTTGGATCCCCAAAACCAACATAAATAATGTGGTATAGTTGCAAACCTCTGTGATCTTAGCAGTGGAAGGCAGAACAGGAACACAGGGGCTTATTGGTCAGTCCAGGTTTAGCGAAGGACTTTACCTCAAAAAATAAGATGGAGGGACATAGAGGAATTTCTGGCCTTACACATATGTATATAACACAGAACTGAACGTGTTAGAATATGCATGTTATCCCAGCACTTGAGAGATACAGGCAGGTAGGTCTCTGAGTTCAAGCCCACGTAACAGCCTGGTGTACACAACAGGTTCTAAGCCAGCTGGGGCTGGATAGTAAGAGTGTTTCCAACACAGCTAAAGTAGCTTGTATCTGGAGCAAAATCCAGTTTTAGATTTTCCCATTACAAGAAAAGAGCAATGCATTCCATGGTTGGTTCTGTGAGGTAGGAGCTATGCGCTCTAATGCTCTGGACGTCTTCTAACTCTGCTGCTGTCCTAGTCCCTGTGCTTGGGGCTGGGCCTTGGATGGTGCTAGCCTTTTGAAGAGCCTGCCTTTCTTGCTGGTTTTAATTTTGAGGATTGAATCAGCCTTGTACTTGGTGGGTACTCACCACACTGAACTATATACTCCAGCTAAAGCCCCTAATTATCTGCATCTGTCTTTTGGTTTTTTGTTTTTTTTTTTTTTAAGACAGCATTTCTCTGTGTCTCACTGTGTATGTCAGGATAGCCTGGAACATGTTATGTGACTAGGCTGGCCTTGAACTCAGATCTGCAGGCCTCTGCCTCTGAGTGTTGGAATTAAAGGTGTGGGACACCACCACCTGGCAACGTTTGTTTGTTTGTTTGTTTGTTTGTGGCAGTGTCTCACTGTGTATGTCAGGGTAGCCTGGAACTCTGCTTCTCAATCCTGGGACCTGGGAAGATGTGTACCACCATACTCAGCCTGTGTCTGGGTATTCTATCTATCTGTCTGTCTACTTATCTATCACCTATCTACACACACATAAATGTGTATGTATGTGCAATACTTGCATGCCTGGTGCTAACACATGCTTTTGCCAAAGAAGGCCATAAAATTCTGCTTACTGCCCTCAGTTCTTGAGAGCTGTATTTCATAAGCCACGGCTGGCTTATGATACATTATATTTCTTTTTTCTTTCTTAGGTTTGGAGAAACAACCTCAGCAGTTAAAAGCACTTGCTCTTGCAGAGGACCGTGGTTCAATTCCAGCACCTACATCACGTGCTCACAAGTGTATAAAACTTCACCTCTAGGGTGTCCAGCACCTCTGTGCTCCTTGGGCATCTGCACGCAGCATCCACATACCACAAGCAGGCCCACGCACCTATATATAATGAAAAATAATAAATGTTTTAAAAGTATTTTTTTTAATTTGATGTAGTGAATGTCAGTGTGCGTGCTGCCTGTGTGCCTTCTGCCACACGCCAGAAGAGGGTCCTTGGAATTTTAGTTATAGGTAGTCATGAGTCACCCATGTGAGTGCTGGGATATGAGCCTGGGTCTGCTGCTAGAGTAGCAAGTGGCCTTAATTGCTGAGCCATTTCTCCACCCCCATTTAAAAAGATTTTCTGTTTGGTTGCTTGGTTTTGGTGTTTTTGAGACAGGGTTCCTCTTTGTATAGTCCTGGCTATCCTAGAGCTCACTCTGTAGACCAGGCTAGCCTTGAATTCACAGAGATATGCCTGCCTCTGTCTCTCTAAAGTGCTGGGGTCAAAGGCATGCACCACCACGCCGTGCTCCATTTAAAGTTTTTGAGGTGAATTATGAATATGATGTATCAAAGTGCATTTTTTGTTTGTCTGCGGGGGGCTAGTTTTTCCAGCATCATTTGTTGAAAACACCATCCTTTCTCCAAACTATCTTTCCATTTTTATCAAAAATCAGGAAGTACAGACTAATGTATAATAACCAAAAGCATCTTTGGGACTGGAAGTGGAATACAGTCATAAAGCATGCACAAAACACTGATAGCACCAAATGAACAGGTTGTGGTGATGCATACATGTAATGACAGTGATGGGAGATAGGAATAGGAAAGCCAGAAGTCGAAGGCTCTGCTGCATATGAGTTTGAGACCAGCCTGGGCTGCTATCTCTAAAGTAAAAAACTTGGTCAAGGGAGATGCCTCAGTGGTGAGAAGTATCTGCCATCAAGGCTGTGGACCTGAGTTTGATCCTAGGACTCTCATGGTGGAAGAGAGCCACATAGGCTGTCCTCTGACCTCCATGTACAAGCACACCCATGTATAATGTGATTTCAAACACTAACAATTTCTAGAAAACATAGTAAACTTTTTTGGATTTGGATTCCAGAAGTTTCTTAGATATGAAATAAAAGCATAGTTTGTAAAATATAAGGAATTGAACTTTGTCAAAACTAGAAATCATTGTGTGAAAAGACAGGACAACTGAGACTGTAGGTTGGACACACAGTTTTGGCTTCTTAGGAAAAGAGGAAGTAAGCCAGCTATTAAATGAGTTCTTTTTGGCATGATCTTAAGATTGGGATCTTCTGTATATTTTATTTTCATATTCAGTAGTAGTTTTTTTTGTTTGTTTATTCAGACTGATATCTTTTAAATTATACTTTCTGTTGTAAACTGCTTATTATTTTGAACTTCTTTGGTGTTCCATTTATTCTCCAAGGACTTGGGCTTTGGCTACTAAGTCTGCTAGGTTTTTGGGGGAGTCAGACCCTCCCTCTTGGCAGGCCCTGATATCCTCTAGTGTTCTAGTACAGCCTTACACTGTCTTGTGGGATATTCTTAGCCTTGGTGGAAGTTGCTGGTATTTTAATTGAACCCTGGCATTTTGGTTAGCACTCCAGGAGGCAGTCGGATAGGGGGGTAACTGGGATCCTGAGTAGCCACTAGTTCCCAGCATGTCCTGGTGCAGGTTCTGCTTTGTTCCTATTCCATGTTATTTGTAGATTTTGTCTATATCATTTTCTTTCTCTCATTTTTCCCCCTTTTGGTTTTTTGAGGCAGGGTTTCTCTGTGTAGCCTTGGCTGCCCTGGACTCTGATTTGCAGACCAGGCTGCCCTTGAACCCACAGAGGTCCACCTGCCTCTGTCTCCCTGAGAGCTAGGGTTACAGGCATGTGCCACCATGCCTGGCTTTCTCTCATTGTTTATATTCTTTTCTAATATAGTCTTTCTTGCTGTGTCTACTTAAATCTCTAGCTGTAAAGGTTTCTGAACCTCTTTCTGATGGCTAAGGTGGTGGTAAAATGTATTTTGACTTACGTTTTTCACTTTTTTTTTTTAGGGCTTTGTGAAGGATGTCCATGAGGATTCTGTCACTATCTTCTTTGAAAACAAGTAAGACCTTGGGTATAGACAAGGACACTGAATCCTGAAAAGCGGGGCTGCTGAGCTCTGTGAGGCCTGCGTAGCTTTCGGGGAGCTAAGGGTTTGGATGGACATTCCAGGGGGAAAGGGCAGATAGCTTGATGCAAGTTTTGGGCACTTGATAGTTGGTAGCAAGTTGGTAGTTGGAACAGGGCCTGGGATTTTGACTCTTTAACTACCAGGAAGGATAAAAGTGGGCTAGCAAGGGGCTGGAGAGATGGCTTAGCAGTTAAGAGCATTGTCTGCTCTTCTAGAGGTCCTGAGTTCAATTCCCAGTAACTACATGGGATCTGATCTCTTCTGTCACGCAGGCAATAAAGTGCTCATGTATATAAATAAATCTTTTAAGTGGGCTAGTCCAGGGAGTAACCCCCTGTGAGGAAATGGACAATTATATGAATAGCTTTCATGTCACTGTTTGTCTTGTAGCTGGCAGAGTGAGAGACAGATTCCTTTTGGGGATGTCCGACTCCCACCTCCAGCTGACTATAATAAGGAGATCACAGAAGGAGATGAAGTCGAGGTAAGGGCTCTGAGGGCTACCTTTCCACTGTCGGCATACTTTCTCAGGATTCTGGGCTTTTAACTTATTGATTTTGTTTCTTCCTCATCTAAGCCCCCATATCTAGCCATGTAGCCAGTGAAGTAAAATGCAGCAGTACCTTTCTATTGTGGGTGTGACCTCAGGGTGACCGGTTTCAAGGGATCTGAGTCTTCATTTGTGGTAAATCCACTTAAAGTCTAGCTCTTGTAACTCCAGTGTGTGTGTAAGAGAGACAGACACACACATGTAGACCTTGAACATGTGAGGCAAACGTTCTTTACTGAAATATATCCATAGCCCTAGTTTCAATACTTGAAAGGCTGGGGGAGGGGCGGGAGGATCATGTAAGCCCAAGAGTTTGGGGGTCGTCCTGGGCAGCATAGTGAGATCCCATCTTTTTTCTTTAGTATGAATTAGTGTGTGCATGTGGGTGTGCAGGGAATGAGTGCCAGTGCTGCTGAGTGATGGTCAGGACAGTTGTGAACTCCGGGACTTGAACTTGGGCTTGGCTAGCTCTTACCCACTGAACAAGAAAAATGAAATAGATAAAACTCAGTGACCTCATATTTTCAGTATCTCCTTACTCTGGCTTCTTTTTTGTGGGTTAAGAATGCTTCTCGGGTATCTGAGTGATTTTTCCAGTTATTGATGTCTTCAATGCCATGTCTCTTTATTTCTGACCTTTTCAGGTCTATTCAAGAGCCAATGAACAGGAACCTTGTGGCTGGTGGCTGGCGCGGGTGCGCATGATGAAGGGAGATGTGAGTGACTGAAGCCCTTTGGGGAACTCCTAAATTGTTGTTGTGTTCATGGAAAGGCAGCAGGTGTATACTCAGGCTGTATGCCTCCTTTTCCTTCCTACCAGTTCTATGTCATTGAGTATGCTGCCTGTGATGCTACCTACAATGAGATTGTCACCCTGGAAAGACTTCGGCCAGTTAATCCCAATCCCCTTGCAACCAAAGGCAGCTTCTTCAAGGTTACCATGGCTGTACCTGAGGATCTCAGAGAGGCGTGAGTGTTGGAGAGGGTGGGAATTGGGCTTTCTGTAATGCCAGTGACTGTCCTGTTTCTCCTAGGCCCTCCACTCTTTCCATTTCTTTCTCTTCATCCTCGGCCCTGTGAGGACCTTTTTGCATGATACGCTGTATCCCTTCCATTTCATCTTTGTTCCTCTTTTTCTTGTGTGTCTTTGTTTTGTGTGTTTTGAGATAGGGCATCACTACACAGCTCAGGCTGGCACACAAAGATCTGTCTGCCTCTGCCTTCCAAGTGCTGGGATCAAAAGTGTGTGCCATTGTGCCTTGCTCTTGTTATTTTTAAAAGTAGTTTTCTTAATTCCTGAATTTTTAACAGTGGTTCTACCTGTCATTTTTCCCTCCCTCTATTTTATCCCTGAACTTCTCTCTGCCTCGTGTTCTGAGTACTTCACTCTTTTCTGCAGCTGCTCCAACGAAAATGTCCATAAAGAGTTCAAGAAAGCACTGGGAGCCAATTGCATCTTTCTCAACATCACAAACAGTGAGCTCTTCATTCTGGTGAGTTTTCACACTTGAATTTAATATAAGCCTTCTCAACAATTTTTCCTTTTCCCTTTTTAAACTTTTCCCAGAGTGGATATGGCAGACTGTGCTCACGCTTACTTTTGGGGACTTTATTGCTTCTAACACTTCTGGACCCAGGTAGACTTGCCTTTCCTTAGTTTTCCTCACATGTGACCTTAATTTGCCCCTTCTTCTTCTTCTTTTTTTTTTAATGCTAAAGATTAAACCATAACTTTCGTGCACGTGTGTGCTCTAGAAAAGTGCCCTGCCATTTAGCTGTTATAGCCCAGCCCTTGGGTGTATTTGCATCTCTGTGTGTATATACATATTTCCATGTATATAAGTAGGTTGGGAAACCCTGAAGTGTTGGTATCAGGTATCCTTCTTAATCATCCTACACTTTGCAGAGTATCTTCACTGAACCCAGAACCAGCTAGCCGGTGTGCTAGCCAGCGCTGGGGGCATTCTTGTCCGTGCCTCTTCCCTGTGTCTCACAGCTCCCCCTAACACCCGTTCCAGGGTACCTGACACCCTCTTCTGGCATTTGCACCCACGTGCACAAAGCATTTTCACACACAGACACATAAAGAAAGAAATCTTTTTTTGTTCTTTTTTTGTTGTTGTTGAGACAGGTCCTCACTATGTAGTTTTAGCTGTCTTGGGACTTGCTCTGTAAACAGGGTGGCCTCAAACTCACAGAGATCCACCTGCCTCTGTCACCCAAGTACTGAGATTAAAGGTGTGCACCACTGCCCCCTGCTATAAAACTTTAAGCAAAAAAAAAAAAAAAAAAAAAAAAAAAAAGGCACTGTATAACTCACCTTGCACTTGCTCCTCATTGTCAAGTGACTTCTGTCTGTATTTAGCTATTCAGTCACTGTGTTACAATAATTTTCCTGTAGCCTTCCACATTGCTTTTTAGTTTCTTTTGAGACAAGGTCTTACTGTGTCCCCCTGGCTGTCCTGTATTCACAATTAAACTGAAGCTGTCCTTGGGTTTGAGACAGTTTTCCTGCTTTACCGTCCCTCATTCTGAGAGGATAGGCATTGCTACCACACCTCATTCTAAACCTAGGTTCTTGCCGGGTGATGGCAGCACACACCTTTAATCTTAGCAAGCTCTTGGGAGACAGGCAGAGGCAGGTGGATCTCTGAGTTCAAGGCCAACCTGATCTACAGAGTGAGTTCCAAGACAGACAGGGCTACACAGAGAAGCCCCCGTCTCTAAAAACCAAACCAGTCAAACAAACAAACAAACAAAAAAAAAACTTCATTTCTTGACACCTGCTTTTTTTCAGGGACTCTGGCATTCTGATTCGGAGTCTTTAATGCTCCCCTGGTGTGTATTTTGCTTTTTTTCTTTCCTTTTTTTAAATGATTTTATTTATTTTTATTGTGCGTAAGTGTGTGTGTGCTTGCGCGTGTGCGTGTGTGTGAGGGCGTCAGATCTCTTGGAACTGGAATTACAGACAGCTGTGAGTTGCCATGTGGGTGCTGGGAATTGAACCCAGGTCCTCTGGCAGAGCAATCAGTGCTCTAAACGGCTGAGCGTCTTCTCCAGCTCCTGTATTTTGCTTTTAATACTTTTCTGTTCGTTTTTCCCAGTCAACCACAGAAGCCCCTGTGAAGAGGGCATCTTTGTTGGGCGATATGCATTTCCGAAGCCTTCGCACCAAATTGCTGCTCATGTCTCGAAATGAAGAAGCTACTAAGCACCTAGAGGTAGGCTTTGGCTGCTGTTTCTCATGGTGAATAATAAATGTTGTCCTTTCCTTTTTCATTTTGTTTCTGAAATAGACCAAAGCTACTAGGTCATTAATCCTGGATTGCTGCTTTTTCTCATAATCTCCAGAGGACAGTGTTCTGTCGTGGCTTGGTATAATTTTAACATTTTTTGTTTTGTTTTGTTTTGCTGTTTTTGTTTCCATTGTGGGCGTTTTGTTTTGTTTCTAAGACAGGGTTTCTCTGTGTATCCTTGGCTGTCCCAGAACTCACAGAAATTCACCTGCTTCTGTCTCTCATAGTGCTGGGATCAAAGGCGTGCCACAACTGCCTGGCTGGTTTGCTTGGGGTTGGTTGGTTTGTTTGTTTTCTAAGACAGGGTTTCTCTGTGTAGCCCTGGCTGTCCTGGTCTCACCAGGACATAGAGATCTGCCTGCCTCTGCCTTCCTGAGTGCTGGGATTAAAGGCATGTGCCACCATGCCCAGCTGCTGATTCCCGGCTGCTGCTGCGGCCATGGCTTCTGCTGTCTCTTCCTCTTCTCCTCCTCCTTTTTAAGATAGGGTCTCTTGTATCTTAGATTGACTTCAAACTTGTTTTATAGCCAGTGGTGACATTTAACCTTTGAACCTTCTGCCTTCCTAGTGCTGGAATTGCAGGTGTAGCCTATATGTGTGTTTTGCTTGGGGATCTAACTTAGAGCTTCCTGCATGCTAAGCCAGTGCTGTACCAGCTGACGTACACCCCCCAGCCCCAAGTTGTCGTTTTTGTTTTTTCTCTCCTGGTCTGATGATGGAACATGGGTCCTATCACTTGCTAGGCAAGTGTCCTTTACTGAGCCACACCCTCAACTCTCCTGTAAGCTTTTGAGTTCCGCTAGCCTGTAATTATCAGGTTTCCTTTTCAGAAAGAAAGTTTTAAATGAGTGTGCAGTATGTGTGTGTTTTGATTGAATTGGAGCTCTGATTGCATGTGTCAAATGAACTTACTCCTTGGGAGGCTTTTTCTTTGAGACAGGGCACAGATTGTGTATCACAGCAGTCGTTTCCAAGGCTTGCTGCTGAGGAGGGAACTGGCAAGTGAAAAGTCATAATTCCTTCCCTTCATAATTTTTGCCAGTTCCAATGGAACAGGGTTTCTTCAAGATTTATTTTATGAGTATAAGTGTTTTGCCTGCATGTATGGTGTCTGTGGAGGTCAGAAGATAGCATTGGATGCCGTGATGGTTGTGAGCTGCCATATGGGTGCTGAGAAGAAAAACTGGTCCTCAGCAAGACTTAACACACAGATTTTAATAATGGCTAGAGTGTTCTTCCCAACTAGCTCTCAGGGTTAAAGGGGTCTCTGTACCCAGCTAACACTAGCTAATGCTGTTCTCGTGTTCACCCATCTCTCTGCTGGGGACTAAGTCTAGAGCCTTCTGCTCTTTAGGCAAGTTCTTAACGACTGGCTGACAATAAACTGTTTTAAAATAACTGTCAGAGCTATAGCTGAGTGGTACAGCATCTGCCTAGATTATGAGAATCCATGGGTATAAAAGTTGACTCTACCCATGTCTCAGTACAGGCAGGAGCCATTTTAACCATCTGTAACTGCAGTTCAGGGCATCTGAAGCCTCTTCTGGCCCGTTGGAGCAATAAATGTACACACGGTACACAGACACACATGCAGGCAAAACACTCATACACATAAAAATTGGTTATTATTTATTTATTTTGGTTTTCCAACCAGGGTTTCTCTGTGTAGTCCTGGCTGGCCTGGGCTCACTTTGTAGACCAGGCTGGCCTCAGGCTCACAGAGATTCACCTGCTTCTACCTCCTGAATGCTGGGATTACAGCTGTGCGTCACCGTACCTGGCTTAGGCCCTGTATTTAAAGGTGCCACAGATGGCGGTAGTAGTCTTAGTGGCTACTGGATTATAGGTGGTTCTGGTTTTCTTTCACATGGGTTTTCTTCACATATTCTCCCCCCAACATACACACATTAAACTATAGAAGGGATTAGGCACTTAGGACATGTGTTCTAAGATTCCACTTTCAGGATCTCACAGTGCATTTTTCCTTTCAGACAAGCAAGCAGTTGGCAGCAGCGTTCCAAGAGGAGTTTACAGTTCGAGAGGACCTGATGGGTCTGGCAATTGGGACTCACGGTGCCAACATCCAGCAGGCCCGAAAAGTGCCAGGAGTGACTGCCATCGAGTTGGGTGAAGAGACCTGTACTTTCCGCATCTATGGGGAGGTCAGCAAAAGATCAGGGCTTTGGGTTCCTTTGTGGGACAGAGGGGACAGAGGCTGAGGGAAGCAAGTCTGAGTTATGGTGACTTCCTGCCTGACTAATTGACAGCTTGTTTCTTCAAAGTCAGAGGCTGCAGGGGCATTCAGGTTCTGTTTTAGTTTACTCTTTCTATAGACGCCAGAGGCATGCCGACAGGCCCGAAGCTATCTGGAATTTTCCGAGGACTCTGTACAAGTGCCCAGGAACCTGGTTGGTAAGTTTGGGTGTGTGCAGAAAAGGAATACAGTGAGGACCCAGATAGCAGAGTTTTGAAAACAGTTTTGGCCCTGTAGCTAGGGTTGGTGCCATTCTATAGACTTCTAGTCTTAGAAGTACGGAATAAATACTCTGGCATATGAATGAAAAAAAAGGGAATAAGAAGTTTGTAGGGGTTGTAGCGTTTTTGTCCCATGGAAAGTTTGAGATTTCTGGATCCAAGAGAATGAATTAATTAGGCACAGTCTATGTAGATGAGAAGCTATAGAAGAGTTTTATTTCCTTAATAACAATAATATTAATGATAATTAAGAGCCTAATTCCTTCTTTGTCTGTTTAGGCAAAGTGATTGGAAAGAATGGGAAAGTGATTCAGGAAATTGTGGATAAGTCTGGTGTGGTGAGGGTTCGTGTGGAAGGTGATAACGACAAGAAGAACCCCAGGGAGGAGGTATGGGGCACAGAGGCCTCGAAATTGGTTTTCAGAAGTCAGAGGTGCTATTTCTGAGGGCTGAAGACTAGAGGGTGGGACACAGAACCTTTTGTTTGCCCTAGTAGACTGTGATCCTATCTGAGGGGTGGGCTTAACATTTCAATCTTTTCCTTTTTGGTTTTCTTTTTTTTTTCAAACGGGCTCATTATATAACCCTGGGTTGCCTAGAGCTTACTTTGTGAACCAGGCTGGCCTTAAACTCAGTTGACAGAGATCTGCCTACCTCAGCCTCCCCACTCTTGGGACTAAAAGCATGTGCCACCATGCCTGTCTTTAAAAGTGGGGGTAGTAATTTTTGAGACAGAATCTCATGTGGCTCAGGTTGAACTTCACTTTACTGAGTAGCTAGGAATGGATGGCTTTAAGTTCATTCTGCTCCTGTGTCTAGCTGAGTGCTAAGGTCATGTGTGTCATCACACCTGACTGATGTCTAAGCTTGCTTTTGTTTTTTTCCTGCAGGGAATGGTTCCCTTCATATTTGTTGGCACCCGAGAGAACATCAGTAATGCCCAGGCCCTGCTAGAGTACCACCTCTCCTACCTTCAGGTACCGTTTCAGAAGCCTAGGAGACGGGCAAATTGGGCTGGCAAGGCTTGCTGGTGTATAAGCTTTGACTCTCCTGCCTGTGTGTTTTTGTAGAACAGGTCTATTGGGGGGTGTTTTGGCTCTGGGGCTGTATCCCAAAATGTTCTTTTTAAGCCTTTGTCTTCCTAAGCCTAAGTCCTGAAAGCTTAGCTGCAGAGGACCATATGGGTAGAGACTCATGAAGGAATGGGACTGTCCATCTTTCCAACCAGGAGGTTGAACAGCTTCGCTTGGAGAGACTGCAAATTGATGAACAGCTTCGGCAGATTGGGCTGGGCTTTCGCCCTCCTGGAAGTGGCCGGGGCGGCGGTGGCAGTGACAAGGCTGGCTATACCACAGACGAAAGCTCCTCCTCTTCCCTGCATGCAACCAGAACCTACGGGGGCAGCTACGGGGGCCGGGGCCGGGGCCGGAGGACTGCTGGGCCTGCCTATGGTGAGGCAGCTGTGGAGCAGTATGGGGGACAGGTGTTTGGGTGGGAACTGGGGAAAACAGTGAGGAAGTGACTGACTTGGGTGCTTGTGAGTGATAGGAAGAATTCTGGTTTGGGTGTGGAAGTGGCTGAACTAGCACAAGCAGCAGCAGCAGCTCTGAGTAAGACCCTTCTGTGTCCTTCAGGCCCCAGCTCAGACCCATCCACAGCTTCTGAGACAGAGTCAGAAAAAAGAGAGGAGTCTAATCGAGCAGGACCTGGCGACCGAGATCACCTAAGTCGTGGAGAAGAAAGCCGGAGGCGGCCAATTGGGGGCCGGGGAAGGGGACCCCCACCTGTTCCCCGGCCTACCTCAAGATATAACTCGTCTTCTATTAGCTCAGGTAGCAGAGAGCTGGGGTCAGATTTATGGGCCAAAGGAGAGAATAGTGGTCCCCTGACTCGCATCCTCTTCCTCCTTCTTGTCAGTGCTAAAGGATCCAGACAGCAATCCTTACAGCCTATTGGACACATCAGAACCAGAGCCCCCAGTTGATTCAGAGCCTGGTGAACCCCCTCCAGCAAGTGCCCGCCGTCGCCGTTCCCGCCGCCGCCGCACTGATGAAGACAGGACTGTCATGGATGGAGGCCTGGAGTCTGATGGTCCTAACATGACAGAAAATGGCCTGGGTGAGGGGCAAGCCTGGATTCCTAGGGGTGTGAGAAAGAAGGAAAGCTGGGAGGGTGGGTGTATGACTTTTCTTTACTCCACAGAAGACGAATCAAGACCCCAGAGACGTAATCGAAGCCGCCGCCGCCGCAACCGCGGTAACCGAACTGATGGGTCCATCAGTGGAGACCGCCAGCCAGGTCAGCTGACACAGCAGGATGAGCCTTCCTGGAGCTGAGAATGGGATACCTTGTGCTCTAGAAAGCCAGGGGTGGTTCAGGGGAAATGGTGAAGATGGAGTCCCAAGTTCCTGAGTCTTGATTCTCTGCCTTTCCTAGTGACTGTGGCAGACTACATCTCACGGGCAGAGTCTCAGAGCCGCCAGCGGCCACCTCTGGAACGCACGAAACCCTCAGAGGATTCTCTTTCAGGACAGAAGGTCAGTGGTCAAGATGCAGCTCACCCCACTCTTAAGTTTGGGGCAGGGACACAGAAAACTTCCCTAAGAAATATCAGAGTTGCTGAGTTGGCTCTATCTGGTTAAGCTGACAATAGGCCAGAGCTTGCACAAACAGGAGACGAGGCTCATGGTGACCAGAGCTTAGGCCCTGGTCCCCAGGCCCATCTGTAGTGAGGACTGCCTACCCTTGGTGCACTCACGAGTTGCTTTGTTTTTCCTCTCTTTAGGGTGACTCTGTTAGCAAGCTTCCCAAGGGCCCCTCGGAGAATGGGGAGCTCTCTGCCCCCCTGGAGTTGGGTAGTTTGGTGAATGGGGTTTCATAAAACCTCCAGTCCACATCCCTCCTCTCTCCATCTCGCTTGCTGCCCACCACCATGGCCCTCATGGGTCCAACTGACCTTCGCTGGAGCTGCTCTTATCTACGGGGGAGGGGGGTGGCACAGCAGCTTGGGTCCCCCCCAACCTCCAGGAGCTAGTGGAGGGGTGTGTAACAGGGTCATACCCCCTCCCTCTTGTCCACCCTACCCCCAGGGTGAGGGGAGCCTCCCCTTCCCTATCAGACTGGATGTGCCTTTATCCTCTAATGCCCCGACCTCTGAACACCCCCATTCTCCGCCTGTTGGTGGGGGTGCTCCTTTACCCACCCAGATTTGACAGTTCAGGGGGGCTCCCCTGCTATCCCTCCTCCCATCCTGTACCCCCCATTTCTGGGGCCTCATCACTGTGGAAGACGGGGATAGTGAGGGTATTTGTGGGTGGGAGGCATGGGGAAGGTTTTGGAGTAGAACCAGGGGTGTGTACGAAGGGGTGACAAGGTCCCCCGGGGAGTTGGGGAATACCCTTGTCTGGTGGATGAGAAGGCGTATTTATTTTTCACTGTACAGTATTTAAAAAGAGAATAAAAAAATTCAAATGGCCTTGTGTTTTCCATGTTGTCTTTGCCCAAGTCAGGCCTTTTTGACTCTAAGGACTGACCTGCACTGGACCCTGGCTCTTGTTCTTTATCCTTTATTATTAGCTTCTCCTTCTGTGTCAGGAGGATGCTATTGTATACTTAATTCTCCATGCTCATGTATTTTTCTGGTCCAGAGGACTGTGCTTCAGGCCTGGCTCTTTCCCCTCCCCTTGGTTACTTGATAGAGTTGGGCCACTCCTAAATCCTGAGTCACAGGAGGCTAGGCCAGAATGCTCAAATCTGTTTCTGCCAGGAGCTGAGAGTCTGAGCAGGCTGTTTAATCCGATTATCTGGGGCCTGGGGCACAGGCTGGGCCTTCAGCAGAGGGGAAATAGGTTTCCTCGCCAGGGAGTATACAACTCTGGAGGGTCAGCTTGTGTTTCTGGTCTGGTGTTGCTCTGGCTCCAGACTCCACCATCAGTGGCCTCAGCTTCTGGGGTCTCAAGGATAAAGAGGTAGTGACTCAGATTAGGAAAGTCCACACCTGGACTGGACAGTACAGTACTCTGAGGGTTGAAGGTGGTCCTTAGATGCCTTCTGAGAGGCCAGGACCGACCTTAAAATGGAGCCTGCTGGGTGGTGGCAGCACAGGCCTTCCATCACAAGCACTCAGGGGCAGGTCTGCAGAGTGCGGTTCCCGACAGACAGCTAACAGGGAAACCCTGTGTAGGGGAACTTTTTTAAAAAGATGAATCAGGCAGAGGGCCATACGCTGTCTCAGATTAGTTACACAATTTTTGTCTATCATATTAGAGACATGCAGACATGTATCAGAGCAGCGGACATCCCAGAGGGTGCTTCCTGCCGGCTCATGCTCTGCACTCAGTCCCGAGCTAGCCACGGCTTCCTCAGCTTGAACTGGTAAGGGGAGAGGCTGTGTACCTCCAGGTTCAGCGGCCTTTGGCTCCCTCCTGGTTTGGCTTAATGAGGAAACTTGCCGTGATTGAGAGGCACCGGAAAGTCTCAGGGCTGGAAGCGTTCCCCTTCCGCCCAGGCACCTGCTGGAGTGACTCAGAAAACAAAAATGACCTAGCTTCTTTTGAGTTTCTTACCCCTGGGGCAGGTCAGGGCTTTGAAGAGCAACAGGCACCGGAAAAGGTGTGGAGTGGAGTAAGATCTTCCCACGTTTTCCCACTTTGGTCCATCCTGAGGCCATTTGATACCCAAGCGCCATCCCATCACTGGAAGGAATTCCCTTTAAATTGCTGGTACTTGAGAACGGAGGCAACTGTAGCCATTAGGCCTGACATCCAGGCCTTGGGTGGAGAGGGGGCGTGGCGCCCCAGGGGAGGTGTCTGGGAGGGACAGGACACCTGGGTTTGCGGAGCGAAGGGAGCGGGGCAGCGCTCCTGTGCGCAGGGCGCTGGGAGGGATTGGGGGAGGAGTCAGGCCCGGCACAGGTGGGGAAGGTCTGCCCCGTGCGCTCCTGGCAGCTTGGGAGCGTTGGAGACCAAGTGCAGCCTCCACGGAAGACGCAGAGGGAGGGCACGGCCTCTCCAGGATTGGGGTGCCAGGCAAGGAGGTCTGCATCCAGTTTCCAGAGGTGACAAATCGGTCCCTGGGAGCAAAGGTTGGATTCAAGGACTCTGGAAGACACTGAAGTGCCCAAATACTCAGAATCCAGTCTCCACTCGGGGAGGAGGGCATTCAGGACGCCCTCTCAGACGCTTCACTCCCAGCCCATGGCGCTGCCCGGCTCCTCACAAGCCGAGACTTGGAGCCTGCAGCCTCCGGTTCCCACAGCCTCTGTGCCCCTGGGACCTCAGGAGCGGGAGGTCGCCGGGAGCCCTGGGGCGTCCGGGGGGCCTCCGCTGGAGAAGGTGAAGCGGCCCATGAACGCCTTCATGGTGTGGAGCTCCGCCCAGCGCCGCCAGATGGCGCAGCAGAACCCCAAGATGCACAACTCCGAGATCTCGAAGCGCCTGGGCGCGCAGTGGAAGCTGCTGGGCGAGGAGGAGAAGCGGCCCTTCGTGGAGGAGGCCAAGCGCCTGCGCGCCCGCCACCTCCGCGACTACCCCGACTACAAGTACCGGCCCCGGCGCAAGAACAAGAACTCGGGCACCAGCACTGTCCACTTCAGCCAGGGAGGTGCTGGCCTGGCCTGTGGCAGCCCACATTGGGGGCCTGGGTACCCCACTACCCAAGGGAGCAGAGGCTTTGGGTACCAGCCCCCCAACTATTCGACAGCCTATCTGCCGGGCAGTTATGGGTGAGTGCCTGATTGTGCTCCCACCCTCCTCGTGCCACTCCCTTCCTGAAGGCTGGGTGGGAGGCCAGGGGGCCCCAGTTGAGAATCCGAATCCAGCCAAGCAGCAGCTGCTCCAGGCTGAGGTTGGGTGGGAGGGCCCGGGGTGGTCAGGACAGAGGCCTCTCCATCGCCTACTACCTTCTGCCTTTTTGGATGTCGGGTTCCCCCTTCTTGCTGGCCCCTGTGTGACCCAGCTTCCTCTCCCAGCCCCGGGGGCAAGGAGAGGCCAAACCCATCCTGTTGCTCCTTCCTGGCCTGTTGCCCCAAGAGGCAAACAGCCGCACAGCACGCAAGCGGGCTCCTGAGCGTGCCCCAACAGAGCAACTTTGCTCTTTAAGCCATCCTAGGGTCTTGTTCCATGCCTGCTGTACCCAGCATGGCTGGCTGAGTAGCAAGCTCTAACCCTGTCTGCTGCAAACTGGTCAGACCAGTCCCCTACTGAGAGCTGGGGACACTGCCCAGTCCTTCCAACCCAGAAGAGTAACCTCCCAACACCGCGTTTCTCTTACAGCTCTTCCCACTGCGGACCGGAGGCCCCCTCACCATGCACCCTCGCCCGGAGTGTGCCCAGGCTCCAGGGGGAGCCCTCTTTGCCCCCCTACCTCTCCCCAGGCTCCCCGACTCCATACAATACTTCCCTTGTTGGCGCCCCATGTGCCACCCACCTTTAAGTGGCAAGGTCACCCACAGCCAGCTCCACAGACCAGCCCTTTCCAGTTCAGAGGCCTACAAGTCTCCCAAAGAACCAGAGCGCACAAAGCCATACTAAACACAGTTTTGTACAATAAGAGCTGGCCTCTGAGTCTTTATTGTCCCACCTGTAGCCTCACTACAGCAGCAACCAGTGCCTTTTCCACACCCTTCCGCCTGGACCTGCCACAGCAGGAACTTCCCTACCCCACCCTGAGGCCCTTACCTGAGTCATCCTTCCCCTTCCCCCTCCAGAACTGGGGTCCAACAGATCCTCCCACCCAGGCAGCAGAGGGAGCAGGCACAGGCTTCCAACCACCTCTGTCCAGGCTGTCTTTGGTCCCGAAGAAAGGTGAGCAGACCAGGCCAGGCACCTATCTGCCGCAGTAAGAGCAGCTGCTTACAAAGGAGGGCTCTCGGCAGCTGGTGAAGTAGTGGGGACTTCTGCAAACCCTGGCTCAGGAGGCTGCAGTTACACAGGAATGCGGGGTGACTGAGCTGCGCCAGCCGAGGAGAGGAAGTGTGATGATTCTAGCAGCTGGCTCAGCTCTACTGCTTTTTCTGTCTGTGTGGAGGCTTTACATTCCAGTAGAACAGGACCTGTGCTGCAATGAGGCCATTGCAGAGGGAAGAAACCACAAAGACTCCAGCCATGAGGGGGTCTCCAGTTTCCTGTTATGAGAGACAGCACAGGTCTAGAAAGGTTCCCGGGGAACAGCTTACTGCTCAGCTCAGAATGAGGTTTTAGTGCCCTCTAGAGGGCAGATGGTGCACTCACCTGAACAGAAGTGAAGATTCGGGCCAAAGAGCCCCCAAATAGCATAAACACCGTGATGGCAGAAAGCTGGCCTGTGTGCCCATTGTGGTAGTTGGTGGCTGCCTGGAGCAGCTAGAGGAGAAATTCATACTGTTGGTTCCATCGTCTGAACCTTCCCCACGTTCCCATCACTAATGTCCTCGTTCCCCAGAGACTAACACTGCCAACCTGGAGGTTCCACTCGGTCCCCGCACTGCCACACACCCGTCCCTTCGGGTACCCACCTTCCCCACCACTACAGCAGGCACGTTGGAGGCCTGGAGCAGGGTGACTACTACCAGAGGCGTGAGTGGGGACAGCAGCGCCAGCAGCACCATCGAATAGCAAGCAAGGAACGCAACTCCTGGGGTCAGGGAGACAAGGAGCCCTCTTGAGTCCCCAGCCAAGTTCCCAAGATGCAATGCCTGCTCTCCAGCACATCCCCAGCACCTTTCACCGTCTCTCCTCTGTAGTGCATGATCAGGAAGCAGATGGTGATTGTCTGGAGTGTCAGGAACAGCGCTTCGCCCCAAGAGCTATTGAGTCAAGAGTTGGGAAGAAGAAAGGCAGGCCTGAAAAGAGGCAGGGAGAGCCTCCATAGCCCACCCGGCAGGCTTAGTTCTCTGAC
Source organism: Pachyuromys duprasi (assembly GCA_028658305.1). Taxonomy (NCBI): domain Eukaryota; kingdom Metazoa; phylum Chordata; class Mammalia; order Rodentia; family Muridae; genus Pachyuromys; species Pachyuromys duprasi. Next base: position 54,603,357 of record CM053757.1, read on the forward strand.
TGGTGCCTGCTTACAGTCCATAGCCCCCACCATGCCCGGCTCATTTAGAGAATGTTCACTTCACCCCCACTTCCACTGTTGTGACTGAACTTCTGGAAGGCTTGAAGCATTCACAACCCTTACTAGGGATGTAGGCACTGGGGCTGGCAAAGCAGACAGGCGCCGCCACACCTGAGCTCTAGCCCTGAGATCCACACAGTGGAAAAAGCCAACTCCTACAAGTTGTTCTCTGCCCCCTCCCCACAATAAATAATAAAAAGGGACTGTGGGCATCTGGCCTTGGGGCAAAGAGCGGGCCCCTCACCTGAACGGGAAGTTGTTGGAGATGCTGTATACCACAGTTCCGGTCAAAGCCACCAGCTCCAGCATCACCGACTGCAGACTCAGGCCTTCTGCGCTCTTGGCTCCCAAGATTTTCAGTATCTGGGGCAGCTTTACTGGAGGAAGAAGGGCTTGGCTGAGGAAGAGGCATACCATCCCCAGGCCCTGGCCTCTAAACACCCCATCTTTACTCTGATGGAAGGAAGAAAAGGACTATACATACCTAGAAGTGACCCAGCCACAATGCCCAGCCCAAGGCATTTGCTGAGGAGAATCTTGAGGCATGGAACTGAAAAGAAAGAAAGAAAAAAGGTAAGTGAAGGGCCTCTGGAACCCAGCTGAGGGTTTGAGATGCTCTTAGGAGCTGTTCCCTCTCCCCTCACCCTTAACATGACCACCACACCAGTCCATCTGTTTTGGGGGGACAGTGGGGATGATGGGGAAGACATCTTCCCTGCTACAAACACCTTACACTCAGAATAGGTGTGTTGCCAAAACAGCTTCTACATGACTGCCTTCCCCACTACCCAGCCTTCCACTTCCTATAAATACACATCTAAATAAGGTATTTTTTTAGGGCTGGCAAGATAGTTAATGGAAGAGTAAGTATGGCTGGCCCCTGAAAAAGGGCCAGGAACAACCGGAAGGTTCAGGAACGCATGGTGCAGGGGCCTGTCTGTGGAAGGAGACCATTTGAAGTGGGCCATGCAGTTACTGAGAAGAGAGAGAAGGGTCGGGACTCTTGGGCAATGCCTGCGGAACTGAAAAGCTAACTTTATCCCTGCTTAACTCAGGATCCACAGTGGAAGGAGAACCCCTCCACAGCTTCTGGCATAGGCCCTTAATGAAAATCTTCACATACATTTTTAAGTGTAGATTATAAATTGTGTGTGTGTGTGTGTGTGTACATATAAATGCAGGTGTCTGAAGATGCGCAGGCATAAGATATTACCCGGGCTAGAATGACAGGCAGCTGTGAATCACCAGACATGGATGCTGGAGATTGAACTCAGATCCTCTGCAAGAACAGGAGGTGCTCTTAACCACTAAATTTAAATTTTGTTTTTGTTGTGTGTATCTACTTATGTATGGTCAGGTCATTAGACTTGGCAGCAAAGACATCCACCTGCTTCTGCCACCCACACTACTGGGGTTACAGAAGTTAAACATCACACCAGCAATAATGCTATTTTTGAGACGGTTTCTCTGTGAAGCCCTGACTGTCCTGAACTTACTCTGTAGACCAGGCAGGCCTGGAACTCAAAGATCCACCTGCCTCTGCTTCCCAAGTGCCAAGTGCTGGGGTTAAAGGCCTGTACCACTGTGCCCAGCTCCATTAATTTTTTTAAAGTTTTTTTGGTTTTTCAAGAAGGGTTCCTTGGTGTAGCCCTGGCTGTCCTGACCAGGTTGGCCTCAAACTCACAGTGCTCTGCCTCCTGAGTGCTGGGATTAAGGCGTGTGCCCAGCAAGATTTATTTATTTGTGTTTTATGTGCATTGGTGCTCCTAACTGCTGAGCCATCTCTCTAGCCCCTTGTTAATTTTTTGGGACAGCACTTCTCTGTAGCCCTGGCTGTCCCGGAACTCACTATGTAATCCAGGCTGGCTCTGAACTCACAGAGATAAATGAGAATAAAGGCCTAATGACTTTTTAAAGACATAACTTCTTAGTACATTTTTATTAGTGCTCATTCCTGGAAGCTGTGGAGGGGTTGTCCTTCCACTGTGTGGATCCTGGGTTAAGCAGGGATAAAGTTAGCCTTTTTTTTTTTTTTTTTTTGGGCATTGCCCAAGAGTCCTGACCTCTCTCTCTTCTCAGTAACTGCATGGCCCACTTCAAATGGTCTCCTTCCACAAACCCCTGCACCATGCATTCCTGAACTTTCTGGTTGTTCCTGGCCGTTTTGCAGGGGCCAACCCTACTCTTCCTGAGCTTTTAGCCCTGTTCAGCTAATATCTTTATCACTTATTTATTACTTAAGTATTATTATCTTATTTATTTTGTTTTCAAAAACCTTTTCTGTGGAGCCCTGGCTGTCTTGGAGTTCACCCTGTAGTCTCGGCTGTCCTTGAACTCAGAGACCCTCCTGCTGGGATTAAAGGTGTGGTCCCAGGCAATTTCTCTATCACCAAATCTCTGACCTGGGAGTTTGGCCCAGTGGGGAGTCTGACTCTTGTAAGCCAAAATTTACCAGAACAGTACTCTCTGAGAGGTGGAAGGCTCAGCAAAGGCTCTGGTGGCGGATGTAAGCCTCATAAAGAAGGGCAGGCAGGCAGTGGGATGAGCTAGCTCATCCCTGCATTCCCAGCGCTCTGGCGGCCTAGGCAGAAGGCCAGCTTGTAACCCTCTGTCAGTTCAGTGTGTGGGATGAAAGGAGGTCTACACGCCTGGTTGGGATTTTAGCTTTGTTTCATAAAATGCTATTTCCAGGCTGGGATAAAGCTCGGATAAGGCCTTGTACACATGAGACCCCGAGTTCGAGCCCCTGCCCAGGAAGGGTGGGAGTTTTGTACGGGCTTCCGAGATCGTACAACACAAATTCAAACATCTCGACGGGCGACTCCCCCTCGTACCCAAACATGGCCCCCTCCTGGTCAGGACCCCCGAACACTTCCGCCCTGTTCACACGCACCTTCCGCCCAGCTTCGCGTGACCTTAGCCCCGCCGTCGCCTAGGCGCCACTCAGGCCACCCCACGGCCCAGGGCTGCTCGAACCAGACTCGGAAGGAAGACTGAACTCACCGTGAAGCAAGTCCCACTGAAGGAACAGCTGGTCGTAGCACTTTTCAGGTAAAAGAAGCGGCACCAGCAAGGCCCTGAGCGGTCCGGCCGCCTCGCCCGCCATGTTGGAAAGCGAGCTTCCGCCAGGCCCCGCGGGCCGGCCATTGAGCGGCGCCGCGCATGCGCGGTCTGCACGCGCCGCCCCTCCCTGTCTGCCCGGCCCCGTCAGCCTCGGTCACCCCAGGCCTCCCTCTCGGCTTGGTTGGTACGCGCCCCGAAATTCGAATTTCAAAACATGTCGGAGATCTACGAGGGCACAGTCAGAACTCCCGCGCTTTTGTTTACGCTGTCGGTTCCGCCAGCAAGGCTCATCCCTCTCCCTTTCCCCATCCCTCGGGCATCTGCGCCATCTTGTCTGCTCTCAGCCAACTTTATGTGGTGTTAAATTGGGGAGGAAGAGAGTACGAGTCTCCAAAATGGCGCTAGTGGGGGCGCTGCAGCTCTCCTGCCTTTTCCTCTCCATTTCTCCCCGGGAATGGCGCAGGAGAGAGGCCGTGCTGGGCATCCTCCTCTGGTGGAGGAGGGAGCTCAGCGGCGGGAGAGCAGAGACTGCAGCCTCTGCTGTGTCTAGGCCAGAATCCTGGGATGGGCCAGGGGGCAGTGGCAGACCGGCCCAGTGTCTCTGTCTGCAGAGGGCTCCCGGGGTCAGGCGGAGAGTGCCCACGATGCATTCCACCGCCCAGGGACCCTGCGCTATCCGGATGTGTGCCTATCAAATTGACTCCGGCTCCTTGTCCTTGGGCGGGGGAAGGGGCAGGTGCTGGGCAGGAGCTACTGCCACATGTACCCCTCAGCTGCGTGGAACGCCAAGGATTTCTGTAACCTCATAGGGCGCACCCATCCTTGGCTCCGGTCCACTGCACCATGCCCGGCTAGAAACAACTTATTTGGTACAGTGGGTGGCCATCTGGAAATCTGGACATGGGCTGCCCTGCAGGAGGCACCACTCCAGGTCCTGGTACCCAGGCATCAAGGGCATGTTTGTGTTGACGCATACCTTTAATCCCAGTGCTCAGGAGGCAGAGGCAGGCATATCTGAGTTTGAGGCCAGCTAGGGCTAAAACAGAAACCGTGTCTTGAAACACCAAGAATTAAAAAAAAATTTAAAGGTATGCTTGCTAGGCCTGAAGCTGTTCCTAGCAGCACAGCCTTCAGAGAAGGCAGAATACCCACTGCTCCAGCTTTGCAGTGGGGTCTTCAGTGAATCCAGCCCTGGTGACATGGACAAGGAATCGCATTGCTCAGTAGCCACTGGTACCCCCTTATGGAATGAAATCACACAGTCACCTACTCATATTTTGGTTGTGTTGTACCCCCAGCTGCGCAGAGGGTCAGGAACCAAATGCCAGGATGGGCAGTTCTGTGACGCTAAGGGACCAGTCGGCCAGGACGGGCAGACCTGTGATGCTAAGGGACCAGGCAGCCATTGGCCCAGGAGGAGGGAGTTCTGGCAGATCCACCAACAGCTGTGCTGGACATTGAGGGATGAAACCATGAAGGCATTTGGTCACCCTGGTGTTCTCCCTTCTTGCCAGCCATGGGAAGCACAACAAAGCACATGACGAGAATCTCGTGCCTTTTAATCCTGGCAAGATAAGGGAAGCCAAAGGCAATGAGTGCAGTGTGTTTTAGTATTCTTCATGAGCAAGGGAGGGGGCCGTTCATCTTTATCAACTAGCCGTCACTGTCAAATCTCCGGTTTTCTTCTTAAAGACAGGGAAAGAAGATAACTTTGTTGAGTTGGTTGCATGCTGAAGAAATGAGGATGCTTCTCGGTGGCAAGTCAGAGTAAATGCTCAGAGGGGCTGGTAGGTGGATTGTCGTCTCCGGGTAATGCAGAAGGCAATGAGCACCAGGCTGAGGAGGCCAAGGAGAACCAGGCCAATGATGAGGGGCAGCAAGAGGGACTGGTCACTGGTACAGGAGAAACCTGGCAGGAGAATGGGACTGTTGGGCTTGCTGCAGTGGAGGATGGAAAAAGGGAGATGGTGGAAGGTTGAAGGGCTCAACCCCACAGTTCAGAGCAGTAAGTAAAGGGAAATAGATGCCTTAGAGAGGAGACAGATTTAAAAAGAAGAGCTGTGGGGAGAGGTTTCCATTGCAGAAGGAAGAGGGTAGGGAGGGCTTACATGGTCCGAAGTGGCCTGAGTCGGGCAGCTGAGCAGCCTGTATCCTCAGGGAGAGGAGGTCCAGGTGAACAGCCGGAGAAATGGCTATGCTTGTATTTCTGCAGCAGAAGCTTTGGCCCAGGGGAGCTTGGAGCACTCGGAGAGAGGAATTCTCAGCTGAGAATGTCCACTCTGAAGATGTTGGTTAGGAAGAGCCAAATTCAGTACACAGCCAGCTCCTAAGCCGTCCCTCCCCTGAGGGACATCCGCTGGCATGAGAAGGGAGGGCTACTCACGTGACGCCCGTGGGAAGGACACATTGTATTCCACTGCCATGTAGCTGAGGTAGACTACTCCCTGGCTCTGCTGCAGGTCCTGAAGGTGAGCAGAAAGGCTCGGCAGCAGGGGCAGTGGCATCCATGTCCACAGAGCAAGGAGGGAGGCTCAGGGGGTATAGGTATGGGGTAAAGGATGAAGATGGTTAAGCTGCCTACCTGTTTGAATCCAAAGGTGAGCTGTCCGTATGGAAATAAGAGAGACAGGTGGGAAGAGGCACTGTCACAGCCCCCCAGGACCTTGGTCTTGTTGGGATTCAAGACAGAAATCCCCAAGGCCTGCATAAGTAAAGAATGGTGGGTCAGAAGCTAATGGATGGGCCTTGCCACTTGCCCTCTTTAAGCCCCAAGTTTTACCTTTCCTCCACCCTGGGTTGGGTACAGGATTCGAATCTGAATTTGGGCTTGGAGCTGAACACAAGGATGGGAGCGATTAGTCCATGTGTAGTTCCCAAGAGCCTCCTTGGAGCCGGGACTAGGACTTGGAGGTGGTGGAGGTGGTCCAGGATGAAAGCCAGTGGTGGAGACGCCTGGAGTTGCAGCAGTGCCATTTGTGATGGGATGAACTGTGATGTGCCCATGGGTAGTGGTGGTGGCAGGGCTGTGAGTGGCAGTTGTGGGTCCCGAACTGGTCGTACTGTTACTTGTTGGATGAACTGTGACATTTCTGTGGCTGGTGGTGGTGGGCCCGTGGCTGGTGGTGGTGGTGGGCCCGTGGCTGGTGGTGGTGGGCCCGTGGCCGGTGGTGGTGGTGGGCCCATGGCTGGTGGTGGTGGGCCCGTGGCTGGTGGTAGGGCGTGCTGTGCTTTCTGTAGCTGTCATGGTGAAGGATGGCAGCAGAGTGGCGGCTTTTTTTCTGTGAGGACAGTCTTTCCCTGCCCCTTGGGCTTTCAGCAAGAGATTGGTTGGCAACCCAGGTGCAAGTCCCTGCCCAGCTCCCCCTCCTCCTCCTCCCACTTCTCCTTACCTACAAGCAGTCCCACCAAGATCAAATACATAGGGAGCGGCATGGTAGAGCTGTTCAGAGTCCAGCTGGCTGTTCTAGTTCCTTCAACCCAATCCCCTCTGCCTTCACTTGGAAGAGGAAATGAAAATCTTACTTCCCTTAACTAAAATAATCCCACCCAACCCTGACTCAGACACCTCAGCACCAGCCACCCATTTTACTCACTGGTTTTCACAATTAGGCTGTGATTGGCAGTGGCCTTTTGGGAGTGGGCGGCAACAGGCTTCGTGGACCACGTGAGGATGAGGCAGCTGACTCACAGGGAACTTACCTAAGCAAAACTTGCTTGGCAGTTTACAAGGGGGAAGTGGGAGGCCCTCTTCTCAAGGGCCAGAAATCCAGCCCCACCCATGCCCACCAGTCCTGGTTGCAGACCTAAAAAAACAGCTGAGACAGGCAGTCAGCACCAAGGCCTACAAGGCCTGGGTTAGGCCTGACCCCAAATTGAGGCTGTTACTTCCTCAGAGCTGAAAGCATGTGGCATCATTCTATGACCCTTCACATTATACTTCAGTACCAAATTTTAAATGATGTTGCAGGATGAACATAGCAAAGCCAGTAAGGAACTAGGGCAGCAGCCAGGGGAAGCTGCCTGACAAGTAGCAGGTAGAGGGGGAAGGGAAGAAACAAGAAGCCCAAACAGGCAGTTTCCAAGTAATTTTATTCAGAATTTCGTGTCTGTTTCCTGAATCAATAAATACTATACAAAACAATGTAAAAATGGCTACCATTTTCTCTCCCCTGGCCCCTCACCTGGGGACAATTCCCTGGACCACCTCATTCAAGGCTTCTCCCGGTAGATTTGGTCCAGCAAATGAGGCCCAACATGTTTTAGCCCCTTGACTCACTTGGCTGGAGTAGGAAACCCTTTAGAATCAGGTGACTGGGTTAAGGGAATGGTTTAGTGTTTTGGGGAGAGGGGGGAAGGGGAGACGACGCCTGGGGCAGAGCCTACCCCAAAGAAAAGGGTGTCTAAAATGTTCACGGCTCCTTTTTGCCTCAAAAAGTGACATTTATTCAAAGAGAGAGAGAGAAAAAACAAAAAACAGAAACAAGATGTCCATCCCTTGGCTCCCTTCCCCCCCCCTCCAGCTGTTCCTCAGCCCCCCAAGGACTGAACCCTGGCTGGTGCCAGGTTGCAGGACAGCCCCTCAAATGAGGTCAGCAACATTGAGGGGCATCTCTTCAATGGAGGTGTTGTAGAAAGTCTCGATGTCTCGAAGGGTCCTCTTGTCTTCTTCTGTCACCATGTTGATAGCCACACCCTTACGGCCAAACCGGCCACCTCGACCAATTCTGTGGGGGAAAGCGGGAGCAGATTAGGAAAGGAGGCAGCATTTGAGTTCTTTCCATCACAGGATGTCGCAGACTAGCACATACCTGTGGATGTAGTTCTCCCTGTTGGTGGGAAGGTCGTAGTTGATGACTAAGGAAACCTGCTGCACATCGATGCCTCGGGCCTAGGTCAAGACAGACAGCATTCGTCAGAGCACGCCATCTTTTACCCTAACTCGGCATCCATGTTGGCAGCCAAAGTAAGGCAAAGGAAACAAGTGTCCCTTGTTTACCAGAGACCTCAGGCATGCCTGGTTTTCTTCCAAGTTGCTACGTTCCTGAAAAGGGCACAGCTAGCCCCTTGGAGAGGGAATCACCTTGGACTTTCTTCCTTTCCCCGGAACAGCATCTACTCACCAACAGGTCAGTGGTAATTAATACTCTGCTGGAGCCAGACCGGAACTCCCTCATGATCACATCTCGTTCTTTTTGGTCCATGTCTCCATGCTAGGAAACAAGGATGTGAACAAGGTAGCACTGGCTTCTGACGATCACCGTTTACCACACACACACACAGCTGACAGGATTTAAAAACTCACCATGGCAGACACCGTGAAATCCCGGGCATGCATCTTTTCAGTGAGCCAATCCACCTTCCTCCTGGTGTTGATGAAGATCACTGCCTGGGTGATAGTGAGCGTTTCATACAAGTCGCACAGCGTGTCAAGCTTCCACTCCTGGAGATGGGAAACGTCAGTCAGGAGCTATACCAACAACTTACGACCAGGCCGCCTCCTGCACGGGCCCCACCTCTCGCTCCACATTGATGTAGAACTGGCGGATACCCTCCAGGGTCAGCTCTTCCTTCTTGACAAGAATCCGAATGGGGTCTCTCATGAACTTCTTGGTCACCTCAAGGACATCAGAAGGCATTGTAGCAGACAACAAAACTACCTAGTGGGAGAAATGATCAGCCATGATGAGGCTGGTGCACACATCACAGCCACACCGCAGTGCCTATGCAGGCTGCAGCTTCTTACCTGTGTGTTACTGTTAAGCTTTTGGAATATATCATAGATCTGGTCCTTGAACCCACGGCTTAACATTTCATCTGCTTCATCCAGTACAAACATCTTGATGTATTTGGGGGCTAGAAAGCAGAAGAGACACCAAAATATACACAATCAGAGAAATGGGAAACACTTAAGTCTCCTGTTAAGAAGGCAGCAAGAAAGAGGCAGACAGTCTGCTCTCAGAATACAAGGACTGATCCTTTGCCCAAGGCCTCCCTGCCAGGCCAGACACAAGCCCTGGTGAGTAGAACACTACCGGGCTATGGCGACAGAGAGTCAGGCTCAGATGACACGCATGGGGTTCATCACAGAGCATCCATTCCAGGCGGAACACTCAGCCAAGCAAATGAAACCTGGGAATGTGCCCCAGCGATGGCAAAGTGGTACTTACACAGGTATCTCCGGTTAAGCATGTCAAACACCCGGCCAGGGGTGCCCACGATGATATGGGGGGCTTCCATTTGCAGCTTCTGCACCTCAGCACGCACATTGGTTCCCCCAATACAGGCATGGCAAGAGGCACCCATGTAGTCTCCTAATGCCATAACCACCTTTTGTATCTGAATAGAGAGGCATCTCCATCAGCTCAGCCTGTACCAGGCAGCTCTTACCCCTTCCCAGGTAACATGGCCACTCAGTCCGCTCAACCCCACCACCACGGAATGGCAGCCTCAGACCCTTCCCTGCTTCCTCAGCAGCACACAGGTTCCCACGAAACCCTCCAAATACTAGGCCAGCTTACAGCTTAGAACTCAATTCTCTCCACCCTACCAGCACACTCCAATGTTTACTTATTACACCTCTACCACAGAACCCAAGACTGTGCATACTGGTATGCATGCTGCAAAGTGCTTCACTAAGCTATACTCGTAGCCCATGTGCAACAAAAACCAAGGCTCCTAATGTGTTCAATTCCATTTCTTGCGTACATTGGTATGCAGACTGCTTCACAATACTCAGCTAGGTTTGAATCAGAAACAGACTAGCACCAGAATCTTATGTGCCCTAGGCATGAAACAGCTTTGGCCACCAAACGAGGCATCAAGCTAGGATGAACAAAGGACTGCCATCTGCTCTGCCCCTGACTGATTTAAGATTAACACCACCAACAAGGTGTCTCTTTGCCCATTGCCAGGGGTTTCTCAGCAAGACAAGCTCATCCTGCCAGCCAGCCGGACTCCACCAGCCTTCTCTTCCCATTTGGGTCAGGAAGTGGGCGAAGGAAGTGGCTTTGCTGGTGGAGAGGCTGACAATTAGGCCAACAATTCTATAGCTCCAGAAGCCACTAATAAGACCCAGCAGCAAAGAATGCACCCGAACTTGCAACTGTTGTCTTTTTGAGACAGGGCTTCTCTGTGTACTACAGGCTATCCTGAATCTAGCTTTGTAGAGCAGTCTGGCTTCAAACTCAGAGATCTGCCTGCCTCTGCCTCCCTCGGGTGAAAGGCATATGCTAACAACCAGCTGTTGTCATTCCTAAACCAGTCATTTCAAAGGGAACTGAAAGCATTCTTACCTGTTGAGCCAATTCACGAGTGGGCGCCAGAACCAAAGCCTGAGTGGCCTTTAGGTCTAACTCAATCTGCTGCAAGATTGATATGGCAAATGTAGCCGTTTTCCCAGTCCCAGACTGGGCTTGAGCAATCACGTCATAACCTGGAACAGAACAAGAGGTAGACCTGGCTAAGCCATTCAGCCTGGCTCATCAGACATTCAGGACCTTCATGGCATCAGTAGAGGAACTAGACTGGTATTTTCTTGCGACAGGGTTTCTGTATAGCCCTGGCTGTCCTGAAACTCATTCTGTAGAACACGCAGGCACTGAATTCAGAGAACTGCCCCCACACAAATCATGGGACACCATCACCTGGCCAAGAAACAAGATTGTAATCAAAGTGTTAGGGGCTTCACAACCTTTTGTCCCCATAGTATTGTGACAAGGTCCAGAGCACTAGACCATTATGAACTCACACAACTGGTCAGACTAGACACAAAACACCCAACCCCACGTCCAAGATATGACCAGCATAAACTAAGCTGAGATAAACACTGGTTGCTGTGCCCACCAACTCCACACTTTGGCAGTCCAAATCTGTCAGGAGTATGAGCCTTACCCTTGATACAAGGAAGAATAGCTCGCTGCTGGATGGCAGAGGGCTTCTCGAAACCATAGGCATAAATACCACGGAGGAGGGATTCTGAGAGATTCATGTCATCGAAGCTGTCCACAATCTCGTTCCAGTTACTCTGCAGGACAGAAAGACATTAAGGCTTCAGAGTTAGCTCCACAGCCCTCCGCCCTCCAGTCCGCCACCACTCTAGATGTCTGAGGTCACTACAAGGAGGTGCCTGTTCACTTCAAACAGCAGAGTAGAGAGAGAGCAGGTTCCAGCCTCACCTCGATGACGCCTTCGGGCTCCATCCCATCGGGGCCATTGTCTCTGGATCTGTTGATTCAAAGCATTACTTTTGCTTCCTGCTTAGCTCCAGCACGGAAGCAACCAGCCCATTCCCGATCAGTTCCCACAGAACGGCGAGGCACTTTAGAGTGGTCCTCCTTTAGGATCGAGGGGCTGTAAAGGTGCAGCCTGCTCACACACGACACGAAGGCGGTCTCTGCGGCCAGGCCCACATGTCCCGGGCCCGGCAGCTCCCGAGTGCGAGCACCTCCCTCCGGCGCACGGAGGCCACCGGAAGTCCCGCCCACCCCCTCCGAGTTCCGAGGGTGGGCCGTCCCCTTCCCCCCACGTCATGCCGCCCGCGCCCTCCCCCACTCCCTCCGGCCGGCCCCCCTCCCGTCCGCAGTACCCGGATGTGGGAGGCCGCGGGCGGTGGCGGCCTCGCGCACAATGAGCCCCAGCCGCGCTAGCAAAGGGGGAGATTGCACAACACAGACAAGCCAAGCAGACTGGGGGAGGGGAGCCTCTCAAGCGGCCATGTGCTCATTCGCTCTGCCGCTCGGCGGCGTCTCCCCCGCCACGGAACAATCCGCAACCCGCCCGTCCCCGTCGAGCAATGGCGTCGCCCTCCCATACCTCGGGTCGCTCACCCCCGAAGGAAAGTGGACCTGCCCATCCGCAGTTTGCCAATTGCCCGGCTCGGGCGGCAAAATGGACCCGCCCGCCCGGCGCCGGGTGGGCTCCCGGCGCCTCACGCGGCCGCTCCTCCGGGTTGGGCTCAGTCCTGGCCGTCAAGAAAACCAGCACCCTGAACGGCCGGCTTCTCCCCCGACCCCGTCCACGCGCGCCCAGGGCCTGTCTGGAGACCAGGCCCCCCTGCCCGCCGCGAGTGGTACCGCCGGAACCCTCCGGAACCCTCGCGCGCGCCCTGGCGGCTCCGGCCGCCTCTCCTCCCACGCCCGGGCGCGACCTCGTCCTGCCCGTCGGCGCTCAGGCTCGGGCTGCCGCGGCCCCCCGCGCCCTCCGCCCGGCCACCGTCCTTCCCGTCGCCGCGCCGGCCGCGGAGCCTCCCGTCCCCCGCCCTCCGGCTCGCCGCCCCCGTAACCTGGCGGGCTCGCGGCGCCGGGCCTCCCGGCCTCCCCCGGCGAGAGATTCTAGGGGAGCGGCGGGGGAGACGGCAGTGCCGTGCAAATGCCCTTCTTACCGAGAATCCTGGCTCGCAGACATGATCCTTAGAATCTAGGGCGGAGTGCCCGCCTATCGACCACTTATAGAGCGCCCGACCCCGCCCCAGCCATCGCATTGGCTTGGCTGCCTCCGCCCCGCCTGCCGGCGCTCTGCAACCCCGCGTGACGTTACTTTGTAGGCGCCTCCGCCCGTACGCCCTATTGGGTAGTTTGAACGCCTATCAGGGCCGACGCCCGCCCCGCGGCCTCATTGGCTGAAGCGCCCGCCCTTCTCGCTGGTGCGGAAGTGACATACATAAGTCGGGCCTCGCGGCCGGGCAGCCATCTTGGAGCCCAGCACCTTTACACGTGCGGAGGCGATCGTGCCTTAGCCACGTGGTTCGGCGGGTCCTATCAAGCGACGGGGGCGAGGCCTTAGCCTCTGGGAACTTCCGGGAACTCGGGGCTGCCACTTTTCTTCACCTCTCCTACAGGTTTCTACAGGACCCAAGTTTTAAATCTTCCGTTCAGAACAGACTGGTGTGTTCACAGAGCAGAAGAACAGGAAGTCCCCTCGACTGGAGGAAAAGGGATGGGACCCATTTCTGGGCTCCAGGGAACCAAGGGGACGTAAGCTGTCAGGCTCCTGGCCAACTCCATTGCCGGTTCCTTCAGTGTCTGTTCCCAGCGTCTGTCAGGTGTCCTTATTCTCGAGGCTTTGTTCCTCTTCCTCCTACCCTGGACGATTTGATCGTACGATGAAGGTCCTAGAAAGCTGACCTGAGAATGGCTAACTAACAGCACCAGCTGGAGACCTGGGATCAAATACATGCAGTATTTTAAGGCTCCTCAAAGAAAAGCACCACTGATGTATCTTCAAAGGATCCTTTATTGACCAGAGCAGGACCATGGCATTTTTATATATATTTATATATAAAAAAAAGTTTGAAGATCTGGCAGGCAGTAATCCCTTTGCCCGCCCACCACCCCCAGTTGTCCTGCCCCCTGAACATGGAAGGAGGAATGGCTGCTCCACCTAGGCCACAAGGCAACATTCCCCTAGAAAGGGAGAAAAGGGCTTTTATGTGGCCATTCCCTTCCCATCAGAAATCAACATTCTCGCAAAGAAAACAAAATACAGAAACCAAACATTTAAATATGAAAATCCAAAGGGGACTGGGTGGGAGAGAAGGAGCTGGAGTTTGTTGGGAAGGGTCTCCCTTGCTCCCCTGCCCATTAATGAGCTAAGGGTCCGGGGGATGAGGCTCACACAGTGAGTTTGCAGTGACACAGTTCCTTGTAGATCTGCCGTCGGAGTTTGGGCATGTCCTGCTGGGTGAAGCTGAATGGCTGAGACAGGGCCAGGTGCTTGCAGTACTGGGTATTAACAAAGCAGGCCATGAGAACCATTTACTGACCATCCCTCCCAAGTCAGGACCTGTGCTGTACATTTCACACAAAACACATCTTAATCTTTCAGAGAACCCCCATTTCCCATACAGACTGGCCTTAGGGTCTAATGAGCAGTGGGATAAAACAGTCTACAAGGCCGGGCACAGTGGCTTCTGATCCCTGTACTCCAGGAGGCAAAGACAAGTGGATCTCTGAATTCCAGGCCAGCCTTATCTACAAAGCGAGACCAGGACAGCCAAGGCTGTCTTAACACAGAAACTGTCTCAAATAAAAAATAAAAATCCCCCAAACACCCTACATAATATATATCTGATGTATTAGAGAGAGAAGATACATTGAGTTGAAACAAGGATGTTGGGACTAAAGCCAGAGAACCAGTCCCAACTCTGAGATGGACACAGGCCTGAAGACAACCAAAGAATCCAGGGTTTTTGTGTCTAACACATGGGTACTTCCTACTGTACAATTTGGCTGAACTCACTGAGGCAAAAAGCAACCCCTCAGCCACAGAGCCTAGAGCTCAGGTGACTCACTCGCTTACCTGTAACACAAAGGCTCCACAATCACTGTCATTATTCTGCCTGGCCACATTCTAGGGAAGACAGAGCAAGAACCTGTTCATCTGTAGACTCCTGGAGGTTATGCATTCAATTTCCGCCTCTTCGCCCCTGCCCTCACCGCCACACTACTCCATTCCCTCTGGAGACTCACCATTTTAAAGTAACCTTTCCAGCCTTGGTGGAAGTCCAGTCGGTCTTTTTTTACTGCCTCTGCCTGCAGATACTTGGCAATATGCTATGTGGGCAAGGAAAAAGAAAGTGACACCTTCACACTTACCAGCTTAATGCAGACTATGATGGTGGCGAACACCATGACCGAGTCACTCACTCCTCAGACTCAGCCCACAGCTCCTAAAATGACTTGCTGCCAGATCGCTCTCCATCTTTACTACCTGTTTGCCCACAACCACCTCCTACCTTAGGGCAGCGACGGTTTAGTGTCCGTTGTGAGTCAAAGTAGGTGATGGTGCGTCGCCTCACATCAACTGAGATAAGTGACCAGTGCACCTCCAGATGGATGGGGATCAGCAGCAGCTCCTTGTTGAAGATGTCCACCTGAGGAGACATCTTAGTCAGACACACACAGAACCCTGCCAACTGCCATGAGGACTCTAAACGGAATATGTAAACAGCAAAGCAGGCACAAAATGCAGGTCACGAATGATAAAGCAAGGCTCAGCATCACATCTGAATACTTTTGGCCAGTTTGGTTTTTTTGGTGGGGGGGAAATAGTGCTTGTCATTCAACTTGGGGTCTCCTGTGTGCTAAGCAAGCACTGTACTGAGTATTTACATCCCTACCTGTGGTTTAAATTCTGTGTCTCATACGTGCCATGCATGTGGAGGCCAGAGGAAAACTTTTGAGCCATTCTTCTGTCAATGTCTATCTTTTAAGACTGGGTCCCTCACTGACCTTGCACTTAGCAGGTAAGCTTAGTGGGCTAGCTAGCTAGCAAGCCCCAGAAATCCACTTATCCCCACTTTTGAAGTAATGGCACCTGTCCCTGGCCTGGCTATCTCTGGGATAAAACTCAATACACTTCATAGGTGAGTTACCTCCCTGGCCCAAATGTTTTGTGGTTTTGAGACAGGATCTCTCTACACAGCTCTCTGGAAACTTACTATGTAGACCAGGATGGCTCTTCTAACTCCTACTTTTCCCTCCTGACTGAGATTAAAGGTACACACCATCACACCTGTTGGTACCAGGTACTTAGACACTAAAGGAAAAAGTCTAGGTAAAACCCACTCTGGGGCTGGAGAGATGACCCAGGGGTTCAGAGCACTGGCTGCTCTTCATGAGGACCTGAGTTCAGTTCCCACACCCACATGCTGGCTCACAACCATATGGACCTTGAGTTCCAGGAATATGATGGCTGCTTATGGCCTATGGCACTGCATGCATGTAGTGTAGAGACATTCATGCAAACAAAACACCCCATACATACAACAACAGTGATTTTTAAAAGACACACAAAAAACAGACTCAGGTTTTGGTGCCGCACTGCCAGGCTCGATATCCAGCGTCTACACTTACTAGGTCCATGACCATTAGCGAGCTACTACTTAACCTTTTATACCTGGCCTTATCTGTAGGAGGGAGCAGGCAATGTACCTGCTCATTCATTACAGGGAGGAAAATTAAACTAGTCAACTATCCACCTAGAACGCGTGGCCTGATAAAGAAATGTTCAGTTCAGTTTACAGTCACCCTGCCACAAGTCTCTGTCACTCACGACATGAGGAACCTGCAAATTGGGAAAGTAATTGCTCAAGGTCACAGAAGTAAGCAACAGCACAAGAAAGGCTTAAATTTTTAATAACATGTTTATTATTGGGAGGAGGGGCCACACATGCCAGGGTATCTGTGTGGAGGTCAGAGGACAAGTTGGTTCTCTCCTTCCACGTGAGTCCCAGGATCACACTCAAGTCATCAGGCTTGGCATCGGGCACCTTTACCCACTTTACCCACCTGCTGACCCACAAAAAACCCTATCTCAGGTACACATACACACACACACACACAGCGCTAAAGTTTCTGTTTTTTAACCGTAGTCACCCTGCTTCTATTGAGCAAACCTGTGCACACAGTTTAAACACTGGGGCCAGGACAGGCTGCAGAGCAGTGGCGAGCGGCACACGGCTATGGCTTTAGGTGCTCTTAGGGGGAAGCAGGGAGGCAGTGGTGGGTAACAGGAGGAACTCGACAGGCGGGCATTAGAACCAATGTTCCTTTGTCACTGCAGATCAATTACAGGGCAGAGCAGCCTATGGAGATTCCTGAATCCACCCCAAGCCAGCCCCTCTCCCAATATTTCCTATTACTTAAGCCCAAAACCCAGATATCCCTGCTCTCTTCATCGCCCACATGAAACCTGCCACAAACTTCTACTGGTTCCACCTGGTTCGAACCTCCTCCCGTCCCTCCTTCTGCCACTTCCGCCCAGCTACTTCCCCTTCATTCCATCTCTGAATGGGAACATCAAACATGAAGGTCTCTAGTCTGGTAGGGCTGGTAAGATGCTCAACAGGTGAAAGTGCTTCCAACAAGCCTGACCTCCTCCGTCTGAGGTCTGGAGCCCACGTAACGGAAGAAAAGAACGGACTCTCACAAGCTGTCTTCTACCTTCACATTCACACCATGGCCTGCATACCCACACCCACACAATAAGGATGCAATTTTCCACTGGCGTCTCAATGTACACAGAATAACAACTGCCTGTCAGTCCACCTCACATGTCTCAGCCTCTTCTCTGCCTAGGTCTCTACCTTTCCATCCTTAGTCACTGTGCTCAAAGCATATTCTTTTTCTATCTGGGTCTCAAATACTTGCTGTTCCTTTTGCTTAGAACACTGCTTTCCAGACCGCACACGGTGACTCCTATCATTCATATGTGGAAGGCCTTACTAGATCAGTAAGACCTAGTAAGCACCAGGTCTTACTGTATACCCAGCCTAAAGCACCCAACTCCCCGGCTATTACATTACTGTTTTATATGTTCATCCCCTGTGACTAGTTGAAAAGTAACTTACCCTCATTCCACCAAGGCACAATTTTTTCCTTATTTAACACTGTATCCTTAGTTCCTACAGGAGTGCCTGGCACACAGACACTGTTTGGCAGAATGAGAACTAGGGTGGGGAAAGGGTTCCAGTTGCTACACAAGCAGTTGTGAACTCATCACTCACATTTTTGGTCCACCTTTTCACCCCATCATAACCCTTGGTTCGGAGTTTATCATAGAAGAAACTGTTGAAGAAGTGCACCTGTACCAAAGACACAAGAGAGCTGGGTAGAGTTAAAGGACCTCAGAGCTGCCCACAAAGTTGCCCTTCCGCCCTCCCAATCCTCACTCCATTCGGCCTAAGAGAAATGGCTTCAACGACTGCCAACGTAGTCCACTTAATAGTAAACCTTCTCTGTAAGTCCCTGCCTCCATTCTTGGGGTTAACTAAACAGAAAACAGGTTGGTTTACAGAACTAAAATGAATAGATTTCCCAAAACACAGATAAAATGAAGAGATGGGATGTAAAAAAAACTGCTCAGAATAGCAAAAGGTTTGGGGACTAAAAAAACTGGTTGGTACTCAGTTGGGCTGGTGCACACCTTTAAACCCAGCACTTGGGAGACAGATGCAGGCTAGATCTCTGAGTTTGAGGCTAGCTTGGGCTGCATATGGAGTCACAGTTTGGTAACCAGGGCTATCCAGAGAAACCCTGTCTCAAAAAAATAAAAAAATCCCAGAGGAATCTGGTTGGACCCACCTTTTCAGGGACTGTATCCATGACCAGGTCTCCGTACATGTTCATGACCTGGGGAGAGGAGAAAGGCGACTTGCCCTGGAGGGTGTGGCATGGGCAGTGTTCCCACGCAAAAGGCCCCGTTCTGCAAAGGCCCCACTCTGCAAAGGCCCCACTCTGCAAAGGCCCCACTCTGCAAAGGCCCCACTCTGCAAAGGCCCCGTTCTGCAAAGGCCTTTTCAGCTCTTTAACCTTCGTCCTCTTACCTGGTCATTGAGCCAGTTCTGTCCATATAAGGTCCCCAAGTCATCCATGGTGAGCACGTGTCGTTTATAGGATACCCGGAAGCCCCTCACCATGGCATTGCCTGGCATCCGCTGGTAGGACTGAATCAGCTGTAATACCAGACTCTTCCTGAATAGGCCAAAGTTTGGAATCATACAAAAGCAAATGGGCAGGGCTGGGGCACACCGAATACCCACTATCATCTAAAAAAAGAATCTAAAACATTTCTTTTTCACAAGTCCTTCTAAGGCCTCCCACTCCCCAGGAAGAGGCTAGGAGCAACTCAGGTACGACTTTTCAGTGTCTCAGTTTCCTAAATAAAGACATCTCCACCCCCACTGTCTTATAGGACTTAGCACTTTGCTACAGCTGTAGCCTTTAGGTCCCCAAAGGAGAGCCGCCACCCCTCCCCCCCACACCCAGCCCTGAGGTCCCAGCCCTTCTCCAAAGCTCACCTGGAGGGTGTGGAGAACTCCTGCTGGAAAATGTCCTCCAGCTTCTCTACAACGTCATCAGCACTGAGGGGGATGAGGCTGCCGTACGTCTGAAGGGACTCATCTAGGATGCCTACAGGGAGGAGGGGGGCACTTTAGACTTCCATCTAGGAGTGGGCCAGAAGGAGACTAATTCTCCAAAGGCTTACTCTGCACGCAGGTCACGTGTTCCTCCCGGAGGGGGCTGTGCTGGCCGGCCTTCTCCCCAGGTCGATCTGCCTCATCTGCAGTGCCCAAGTCAGAGCCCTGAAAAAGTTCCTGAGCCACATGGTCTCCAATGCTGCACACATTGCTGATGAGTATGCTGGCATCCGGGGGCGGCAGGCTGCGCTCCCCTTCAGGACCAGATAGTCCCCCAAAACCATTGGGTAGAGTACATGAGAGAAGACCTATAGGGCACAGAAATAGGACAGGCATGAGAAACTGGCCAAGTAAAAGAGCTGATGCATACAAATGACAAGACCTCACAGACTGATACAGAAGCCAGCAGGATAACCTCATAGAATGCAGACCTTCAAAGCCTGATGTAAGGGCATCCAAAGAGCCTGTTTAACAAAAGGTTATGGTGGCACACGCCTTTAATCCCTGCACTTGGTAGGCAGAAGCAGGCAGTTCTCTGTGAGTTCAAGGCCAGCCTGGTCTATAAAGGGAGTCTAAGACAGCCATGGCCACACAGAGAAATCCTGTCTCAAACAAACAAAAAAGAGTAGTAGCTATTCACAAGCAGGAGGAAAGGCAGACTCTGAGAGCCTGCTTAACAACTAACTGCATAAGCAAGGCTCAGTAATATATGAGGATGCTCGATTATTGGGCTCAACTTCTCCAAAGAAAAAAATATTCTAAATAAAAATGTTAAAATCTGGGACTGGAGAGACAGCTCAGCGGGTAAGAGCACTGGCTGTTCTTCCAGAGGACCCAGGTTCAGGTTCCCAGCACCCACACAGCAGCTCATAACTTGTCTGTAATTCCAGTTTCAGGGAATCCAAGACCCTCACAGACATCGATACCAATGTACATACAATAAAAAATAATTTCTTAAAAATGTTAAAAATCTACAGATAATACATTCTACTGGTTGGGGCTGGAGAGATGGCTCAGAGGTTAAGAGAACTGTCTGCTCTTCCAAAGGACCTGAGTTCAATTCCCAGCACCCACATGGTGGCTCACAACCATCTTGTGTTCTCTTCTGGTGTGCAGGCATACATGCAGGCAGAATACTGTATATATAATAAATAAATATTAGAAATATGTGTAAACATATAAATATATATGTATATATATTTATACACACACACACACTCTCTCTCTCTCTCTCTCTACTGGTAAAGGTCCCATTCCTCAAGAACATGGAGAGCTGCTCTGTGCAGACATGTCTATCTAGACCAATCCTGAGAGGACGGAGGCTTGGGAATGGACAGACCTTCCTAACCACAGCTCCCTTTGTAATCTGAAGACCTCAGCACAGCTACTTAAGGGCTTCTTTCCTACCACTGTATCAGGCAGTGTTCCTGCTCTGAGTCCCTACTCCTACACCCACAGGATAGGAGCTTTCTTTGCAGCCCAGGGAAGCCTTGATCACTGTTCTGTCTACGCCTCCCAACTGACAGGATTACAGGTGTAAGCCAGCACCGGACTCTCAAATTAAGGCTTAATGAGATCATTTCAAACTATTTTGAATGCCTCACTCTGCTCTCCTTAGGCTCAGCTCTCACCATAGCAACTCCTGGTGCTCCAGACTCTTCACCCTTCCCACTCCATTTCCCACCTTACCCGAGTCAGGGTCCAGAGGAGACTTTGGGGTCCACCTTAGTCCATCTTCCTCCACGGGGGGCCCAGAGGGCACTGGTGGAGACCCTCTCATCCCATCCTCAGCCATGAGAGCACCTAGCAGACCCAGCCGGGGTGGGGGCAGCCCCCTGGGGGAGTCAAAACGACAGCAGGGTGATGGCACCTGTGGCGTTGCACCCCCTTCTTGGGGTGAGAGATGGTTCTTGGGGTGGGCGAGGTTCCGCCGCCGGCCTCGGTGGCGCCCCCAAAGCTTCCAGTGGAATGTCAACGAGGTGCTTTTTGAGTAGAGCAGCATCTGGAAGGCTCTCAAAGCTCGGCGCCGGCGCTGGGAGCAGGCTTTTCTGTGAGAGGGTCGGAGAGGGCGAGGGCGCTGGGAGGCCCCCAGCTGGCCCCATCTAGGGGGTAGCCTCCAAACTGCTACTTCTTCCTCCTCCTCTTCCTCCTCCTCTTCCTCTTCTTCACTAGCGGAGGCATCAAAAGAGGGCCGAGGGGCAGGGAGGCGTCTAGTTGGCACTGTGGTCCCTGACCCAGGATCTGGCCCAAACCCGCCACCTGACTTAAGCCGGGGTTTGGGGGGAAGGGGCCAACGAAGAGGCTCTCGTCGGGGGTTGGAGTAAGTGGTGCCAGATCCCGGAGGCTCAGGCCCCCAAGACCCGGTCCCTTGTATAATCTCTTTCATCTTCCAGGACCCTGTAAAACAAAAGCTTGAGTATTAGAATCAGAACATCCTACACCTTCCTCTAAGATCTAACTGCTCCTCAGCATTTTCCCTCCGATTTCAGATTCAAATAAAGAAAATTCTAAAAACTCCTAACTTCAGGTCTTCCCAGTTAACCTGGTCCGAGTTTGTCATTCTGTCCCTTGCCCGGGTAGAGAAGCAAAAGAAAATGACTAAGAGGCAAGCCTAGGGATTTCATTTCTCAGACCCTCGGGTGAAACCCCGTATGTCTAAGCTCCCCTTTAATGCCACTATAGTGTCCTGAGGGTAAGTCTGCGGATTAATTTGCTCAGGGAGATGGCTCAGTCAGGATTCCTGATGTGAGTACCTGGGAAGACAACTTTCGCCAGGAAAACTTTGTTCCTGAGAAGTTCCCTTTCACCTAGGAATGATACCGGGGGAGGGGGACACACACGCCTCAGGTGTGGGGGAAGGTGCCAGGGTTATGGCTCAGGAAATGATGAGAGGAAGGTGTTGAGGAAAACTGGAAACGGACCGAGCCGGTGCTTAGCGACTGAATCAAGGCACAAGACGGAACGGTGGGGGTCAGACGCACTGGCCCCTCTCCAGCCTTATGAAGGACCCGAATGCTTCCCAGCCCAGGCACAGCTCCGAAAGCTCGGGCAACTCGGCACACTCCGGTCATTAAGTCCTTTAAAGGGCCTCTTGGGCCCAGTTAGGTGCGAGCGAAGACCAGAAATGGAGGAGGCCACAGAAGGGCGATGTGTGGGGGAGGGGAAGGGGCGTCCTCACCCGAAGCGGGGAAGCCCGGCGCACGGGCCCCAAGGCGGGTGACTCCGCCTCAGGCTTTCCGGCTCATCTTTCGGACGGCGGCAACCCCGCCACTCCCGCTGTCTTCAGGCGGAGCCGCCTCGATTCACGACGCCAACGTGCTGGGCCACGCGCCGTGCCGCCCCGCCGCGGCCGCTCAGCCTCCACCTCCGCCGCCGCCAACCTCCCCTCCTCCTCCTTCCCCTCCCACGAGCCCCAGGCCCACCGCCGCTGGCGGCGCACAGCTACTACGTCACACCCGGCGAGCGGCGCCGGCGCGGCCGCCTCGTGCCCGGCCCCGCCCACCCCAGAGCGCCGGGGCCTCCGGACGGCCCCGCCCCGCGAGCGCCGCGCCTGCGCACACCGGCCCGACTGGCCGCGCTCGGCGGCCCCGCCGCTCGCCGGTTTACGCCGGCGCGGCGCGTCCGCCCTCACGCTCCACGTCGTAGCTGTCCGTTGCTGAGTGCGCCTCGGTGGCCTGAGCTCGGGGTGATCCCGTGGGCTTCCCGGAGCATGGCCAGGATGTCCGGGCTCTACAGGAACTGGCCTGAGGCTGGCACGTGGGCAAATGGAGGCGGGACGGAGCCCAACATTTTTCTGTTTAACTTGAAGTGGGGCCTGATTAAGCAGTGCCAGGGCGTCCTGTACATCAGTACCTACGACCTTCCTGGATACCACTCCGGTCCTGGAGAGTATTTTGTGGCTGTTTTTTGTTGGTGGTGGTGGTTTGAGACAGCCTCAACTCGTGTAACCCTGGCTGGCCTGGAACTCGCAATTTAGACCAAGCTGGCCTCGAACTCGGGAGTAGAGGGGTTAAAGGTGTGTAGCACAAGGCCCAGCTTGGAGGTTTACCAGGGACCACGGGGTACATGAAACGCATCTTCCTACTTAGTAACGAGAATTTGGACGCAATGGAAGTGAAAGCCGGGCTTGTAGACTGAGGTGGAGGACGCCTGAAGCTGTGTGGCCAGGACACAGCTATTTCCTAGCCGAGGCTGCATCGTGTCCTCAACCTGCCGCTAGATGGTGGTGCTGTTCCTAACGCATTCCACTGGACGCTGGCGAATAGACAAGGCTTGGCACAGTCCGCGAAACCCCCTCAATACACGCAACAAAAGGAATTGAGCCTAGGTGGGAGATAAACGCAAAATATTCTACCTTTTTAATATCCACGAAGTCAGAGCCCAGGGAGTGGGAGCAGAAAAGGCAAACGGGGAAACAAGAGTCACGAGGTCAAAAGCAGGAGGGCTGCACTCGACTGTTTGTCCTTTGTGGAGCCAGTTCTTGCAGTCCGCCTGTGGACGCAGACTGGTCTTCCCATGTTCGAAACCCCTTACATAACAGTCAGAGCCTCACCAACCCCAGGAAGGTTCCGTGCGGAGAAAGGCTAAGTTTTGCGTTTGCCCGTGGAATCTTGACAGTGAGAATATCCCCTTGATGTAAATGAAAGACACCTGAGGAAAAAGATGAGCGAACAGATGCTCAAACAGCCTTGGAGTTCTCAGATGTTTCCTTCTGCCTCCTCCCGTCCCTCCTCCTTTCTGATTTTATGTTTTAATTATTTTTCGGGGGGGGGGAGCCAGATTCGAAACACGGTTTCCCTGTCTACCCCTGGCTGTCCTGGGCTCACTTTGTAGACCAGGCTGGCCTTGAACTCACACCAATCTGCCCACCTCTGCCTCCCAAGGGGGCAGGGATTAAGACCTGTGCCACCATGCCCGGCTTGGGTCGGGAAAATGTGCATGTGTAGAGAGCAGAGGACCTTTGAGACTCGGTTTCTTCCTTCTGCTACACGGGTTCAGGTGTTGAGGTGGGAGGGATGGAACAAGCCTCCTTAGTAACTGCCCTCTGGAATGTTTGAGACAGCCTCACACTGTAGCCCAGGCTGGCCTTCAGTGAGCCTCCTTCCTCAGCTTTGTTGGTGCTGTGATTACCTAGTTGTTCACGTAGGCGTGAACCTAGTTGTTCACAGTCCCTGTGAGGGCCTGGGCAGCTCGCTCTCCGTTCTTCAGATTTACCCTACACCCAACTCGACGCTCTAACTTCCATACCAACTCAGCTCTGCGTGCTGTGACCTGTTCTGCTCACATCGACCCCCTCTGACCCCACAGTTCTCACCTGCACTGTAGCAGCTATTGTAGGCGCGGTCGGGATCAGAAGGCATACTTTGAATACATCGGAACAGAGTCTCCCGGCTCCCTTGGCTTTCCCGAGACACCACCTGACCCATGGTGAAGGTCACATCATGAAACAGGACCTGTCATGGGAGGGAGGAGATGCTAAGGAAAACCAGGCTGGCAATGTTGAGTACTGCGAGGCCTCGGGATCCCTGACACAGGAGCCAGGCAATAAGGAGAGGTCTTCTAAGCTTGGCATGAGCAGAGGGATCAGGGAAACCGTCATTACAGACAGGGTACATAAGAAGAATGGCAAGCCGGCCTCCCTGTCCACATGGTGGGCTCAGGGCTTGTCTGCAGTTACCTGGCTGTACAGCAGATAAATTCCAGTGTCCCAGACTCGGACCACGCATCCGTGGGCCTCCAGGCCTCCCCCACGCCTAAGAGCTGCTTGCCACATCACCTCGGTCACATCAGAGTCCTCTGGAGGCAAGGAGTGTGGCAGGTCAGCTCTCTCTGCACCCAGACAGGCGAGCTCTCCCCGTTTTCGTTTCTAGGATTCTCTTGGCCCCAGCCCCACAGTTCCTGGTTGCTGCCCCTCCCACAAGGCCATTGTTTAACTCCTGCTCACCTTTGGAGGTGATGTTAATTGGAGTAAGATGCAGAACTGAGTGCTTCTCTGAAGAGGGAAGGAGGAAACAGCAGTGTTGACTGCCCTGGGGTCCTCCCTCCGCCCTCCGGTCAGCTCCGGTCAGCATTCCCAGGCTTCCGGCTCACCTCCCAACCCCACCGAACCCAGGGCCCGCTCACTCTTGCGCCTCTGGGTGAGTACTGCTCTCCGTCTCCGAGGTTTCTCGCCATCCTCCCAGGCTTCCTGGACAGCAGGACTCTGCTCATGAAAGACCATTGTTTAGACAACCTTCAGGGCCTGCCCTCCTCCACACCAGGAATTGCTGACACTTCTGTACCTGTCCCTAGGCCCCTAGCCTGGGCACCGACTGCCTCTTAGGATGTTCTTGCTGATCTTTAGCACTAACTAATCTTTAGCAGTTTGTTTTCCTGGAATGGCTGTTCTGTCGACTTCCAAATCCATGGCCACCTCTAGCACCCACTTGAAATTTTGCAGACCGAGAGCTCTGGGACCCCTCGGCCATTTGCCCTTCAGCCCCAG
Source organism: Pachyuromys duprasi (assembly GCA_028658305.1). Taxonomy (NCBI): domain Eukaryota; kingdom Metazoa; phylum Chordata; class Mammalia; order Rodentia; family Muridae; genus Pachyuromys; species Pachyuromys duprasi. Next base: position 54,628,880 of record CM053757.1, read on the forward strand.
ACTCATATCTCCCTTTACCCACCTGCTCCCTGAAGCTCTGCCATGGAGACTCTCCCCGCTTCTGGGAAGGGGCTGCACTTTGCTGCAGCCGGCTCACCTCCCTCCGGAGGCTTTGCAGCTCCGTATGCAGCGCCAGCAGTGCGGCAGCACAGGTCACAGCCCCCAGAACGGCCCCCCAGCTCAGCCACAGGGCAACTGGAAGGGCTGGCTCTCGGACCGAGCCCCCCATGGTGCCCGGAGATGAGGCTGGCATGAGCCCGGGACCCTGCCAACAGCTGTGGTCTCCGAAGTGAGGTGGCCGGGAGGTAGCAGGGAGGGTGGGAATACAGGCAAAGGCACAGAAGGGAAGAGAGCGTTACGCAAGGGAGAAATAAAAAAGGAACTTGAAAAGAAAAGGGAGAGAGGAAGAAATGAAGCCAGGGGTACTGTCAGTGCTCCTGGTCCCCACTGGAGAGCAAGTGTTGCCCTGGTGCGCACACCCCAGGCCTCAGGAGATTTTGGTGCCAGTTATCTAGGAAGGACAGCGTGGCTCAGGACACCCAGAAGGAGCGGCCAGCATTCAGGAGCCCAGGGACAGCCCCTGAGTTGGAGGTGGGAAGGTCTGTTGGTTACGGGGCACGGTGCCAGGAGCAGGAATTGGCAGCACTGAGGTTCAGAAGGTGAGCATGGTAGACTCTGAGTCAGGCATGGGTGAGATCTCTGAGGAGGTTTGTTAGGGGTGACTGGAGATTTTAAAGGGATTTAGGGGCCAGCAGGAAGGAGAACCAGGGACAAGAAACTGGCAGGGTGCTGGGGTTAAGGCTGGGCCGGGTGTGCTGGAACCGGGCCTGCACTACTCCCTGGGCTGAACTTGGCAAGCTGGACTTCCTGTTTCCCAAGAAGAGTTCTTACATAAGGCCCTCTGGACAAAGAGAAAGAAAGAAAGAAAAAGCCCCAAGTCCCCCAGCCACTGCAGCATTCCTGCCCAGACCCGAGTAGTGGCCCCAGATCCTTCCTGTGGCTCTGAACCCCCTCCCAGCCTGGCTCCCACCCCGTCTCCTAGCCAGGGCCTGTGTCAGCACCTGCCCAACTGCTGAGCTTCCTGAGGCTCCAGAGGAAGGGCCCTGCTCCTCCCAGCCAGGGCCTCCCCTGCAGGAGGAAATGTGCCCGCAAGGGACAGAAGGCTGCTTCTGCTGTACTTTGAGCAGAGGGCCAGGTGTTCTGCTGTATGTTTTTTCTGGTACCTTTGTGCTTCCTACTCAAAACTGGAAGTTGGAGGCATGCAGGTCCCTGCTCCCCAATGCCTAAATTCCCTTCTTCTCCCAACCTTCAGTTACTCTGCGCCCCAAAGAAGAGAGAAATTCTCATTTCTTTATTCTCATTAATATCCATTTAACATTTAGTCACAATAATAATAAAAATAGTATCTTTTCAAAATCCACAGGGATCCAGGGAGGAGCTCGTGTCTCTCGGGCTCTTAACCCTCACATTTGGGAACGTCTGGCGCAGTCCCAGGCTCTTTGGCTTCCTGCCACCAGGTCCAGCTCATCTCAGTGCCTGATGCACACAGTCAGTAAACACAGCGGCCTGGGGGTGTGGCCTGGGGGTCAGGGACAAGTGGGGTTTTGAGAGCTAGTGAGGTGGGCAGTTGGGGCGGGATGGGATGTTAACAAACAGCGATGTTTCTGTGGAGTGGGAAACGTGAACAGGAGCCAGCTGCCCCTGGAGGAGAAGACAGGAGCAAAGAGCAGGTCCGAGGTGGGGTCGGGCGTGGTCATGGTGCTTTGGGAGCTGTTTGGGTAGTTTAGGGGGATCTGGGAGTGCAGGACCCCTCAGTGAACTTGAAAGAGTCCAAAGTAGGTAAGGAAGGGAGCAGCCTTGAGATGAGCCCAGGGAAGGGTACGGATCCGAAGGGAAGACCCTGGCCGAAGCGGCACCAGCCCAGACACCTGGCACAGGCGGAGCTGGGGCCCAGGGGAGCTTGCTGCTGTGGCCGAGAATTCCTCCAGGCAGCGTAAGGCCAGCACACCGTTGACCAGCAAGTCTAGCTTTAGGTAGACTGCCTTCCCCTCATCAAAGTGCACCTGAGTAGGAAGAGGCACGCCAAGTCCAGGCCTTTGCCTGCCCGCTTAGGAATCCAGGCATCACCTTCCCCTGAGAGCCATTTTCCCTCTCCCACCCATACCTCCCAAGCCAAACCCTTCTCCCCTTGGCCACTGCCCTGCCCACAGAGCCAGGCAGGGCTTACCTGACAGTATAGGTAGTAGAGGCCAGCCCTGACCACTGTAAATTCCCCAATCTGGCGGTCGTAGCGGAGCGGACTGGAGCTGTTGATTGTGGCCTCTTCCCAGCCTCTCACTGTCCCATCCACACCTGAATGTGGACATGTATAGATAAGTAAGAGTCCCTTTAGCAGACTCCCCCACCCCCACCCCAGGAGTCATGGAGTCAATAGTCATGTGAGGTCTACCGTTCCCAGAAGAGAGATCAATGGCCCAGCATGTGGGCGAACCCATGGCCCACGCCCACAGTGATATAATGTGTGATGAGATCTAACATATGTGACCAGGAAGTTTCAGGGCAAATTGTCACTGGTGATTGCTTCTGGAGAGATTAAAGGGTAGCGCTGGCATTGCAGCACACGCCTTTAATCCCAGCACTCAGGAGGCAGAGACAGGCGGTTTACTGTGAGTTTGAAGCCAGCCCGGTCCAAGTCCAGGACAGCCAAGGGTACACAGAGAAATCCTGTCTCAAAAAAAACAAAACATCCAAAAAGAGTAATACTGGCCCCTGCAGCATTGGGGTGGCACACCCCTTAATTCCAGCACTTGGGAGGCCGAGGCAAGCAATTTCTGTGAGTTCCAGGCCAGCCTGGTCTATAGAGGGAGTTCCAGAACAGCCAGGCTTCCACAGGGAAACCCTGTGTCCAAAAACAAAAACAAACAAGAAGAAATGACATTTAATGTCCATAGACTGAGGAATAGATGAGCAAAAGTGGTATTCCTGTACACTAGGACATCTATAAAAAGGAGTAGAGAACAGGTGCTTGGTATCGCATGACCCTTGAAAACATTATGCTCAGTGAAAGAACCACATACTGTTATGCTCCGGTGCTCAGGAAGTGCCTGGAGCAAGCAGTCTATGACACTGAAAGGGTTACTGATTGCTTGAGGCAAGGCACAAGAGGAATATGAGGTAACTGCTACGAGATGCATGCTTTTCCTTTCTCTGATTATCAGTACTATTCTCACTGGAGACAGGGTCTCATGAGCTCAGGCTGGCCTCAAACTTGCTATGTAGTTGAGGATAAACTTGGATTCCTCATGTTCTTTCTCCTACCTCCCACATGCTGGAATTATACGTGTCTGCCATGTTCCCAGACTTGGCCTTGTGGGGGTTTGCTTGGTTTGGTTTGGTTTGGTCTGGTGATAGGATCTCTCTACGTAGTCCTGGCTGTCCTGGTTGTCCAGTATATAGACTGGGCTGGCCTCTTCTCTCAGAGACCGGCCTGTCCCTGCCTCTGCCTCCTAGATGCTGGGATTAAAGGCATGGGCCATAGCTGTGGTGATGAAGGATTTGCACCTTAGGTTGTACTTGTCATGGAGACTAAAAAGCATTGAGTTCTACTGTATGTAATGTAAAATCTATCTTAATAAAGCTGTTACCAAGAACTATACCATGGCAAGTTGTAAAGCCCTTAGCTAGCATGTTTAGGACTATAAATTCTGTTGCCACAAAATGAACAAGAAGAAATCCCTAGAACTAGTATAGTTGAAAACTGGAAAGAAAGGTGGTACACACCTTTAATTTCAGCATTTGGGAAGCAGAGGCAAGCGGATCTCTGTGATTTAGAAGCCAGTCTGGTCTACAGAGGGAGTTCCAGGACAGCCAGGGCTCCACAGAGAAACCCTGTCTCAAAACAAGCAAATAAACAAAAACAACAAAAAAGCTCGACACAGTTGCACACCCCTATAATCCCAGAATTCAGGGAGGCAGAGACAGGCTGATCTCTGTGAGTTCAAGGCCAGCCTGGTCTACAAAGCGACAGCCAAGGCTACACAGAGAAACCCTGTCTCAAAACACCAAAAGAAAAAAAAAAAGGAAAGAAAAAACAAAAAGAGTAGGCCCAGAGCTCAGTGCCCACGGCTCCAAGGGCTGTCTGCCTCACCTCTGACCCACCATGGCCTTCCTACCCTCCCGCCAGCATCCAGGCCTTCTTCCTATCTCCAGTGAGAGTGGTGTGTGCTGGATCAGGTCTATAACCAGAGCATTTGAGAGACTGAGAAAGAGAATTCCTGAGTTCAAAGCCAGCCTGCGCTACTTATCAAGAACTCCAAGGCAAAACAAGACAAGCAAACAAACTAGCTGTCCCCAGCTCTGACTCCCTGGCTTGTTCCCTAGCAGTCAGAACAATAAGCACTCTCTTTCACCTTACCCCTCTTTAGGGTGTGGCTCCCTGCAGGGGCAAGGACAGCTGTTTTATTTACCCCCTCTGTATTCCCAATGCTTGGAGTGAACGCAGGCAGGCGTGAGGAGACAGCAGGTGACAGGAGCTCACAGTTGTCAGCCTCTGAGTCAATCACCTGTGCAGCCAGGCTGCCTGGCTCTCAGGAACTAGTCGGCCACTTTACCCGGCCTCCTCCTCGATTGTTATTTGTTGTTTGGTTGAGACAGGATCTTGCCCTGTAGCCCTGGACAGCTAGTGGTTACACTTCACTGCTCGAACTCTTGATCCCCCTGCCTCAGCCTTCAGGGTGCTGCAATCACAGTTTGTACCACCTGTCTGGCTTTCTTACCCCCTTTTCAAATGGATTAGGGCCTGGCTCTGAGGTAGAGCATTGCACAGGGCCCTGGGTTTGTCTCCCTGTGCCCTATCCCCACGCTAACCGGAAGATAAAAAGGTAATTCCTTGCATTCTCACCTGAGTTAGCCTGTGTCCTTTAAGTGCAAACTTGACAGTTCCTCAGGCTTCAGCTGAGCTGAACTGACCTCCTTGCCCAGAAGGGCAAATGAGGTGTCCTTCGGACGCCATACCCTACCCAGGGATCACGCCTCCACCAGGCTTTCCTTCCCTCCCCAGTCTGCTCTCCTTGGTGCCTCACGGGAATCCCTGTTTCCAGTCTTGCCTCTTCCAGGCTGTTCCCCAAACGAAGCACCAGAGTTACTGTTTCCAAACTGCAGACGGAGCTGCTGCTCCCAGCACGGCCTGTGCTGTGTCGTGTAAAGGCTACCCCACTTTCTCTTTGCCACCTGCCGACCGTCTTGTGCCACCTTCTACCCTACCCTATCTTCCCTTTGAGGTATGTCCAGCCTGTGGCCCTGAGGGAAGCCCCATGCATCCCAGAGGTGCTATGAATATGGTCCAGTACATTTGTGGAGGACACATCACAGGATCAAAAGATTGGATACCCCCACATCTATAGGGCACCCTTCCACCTTGGCTTCGCTGAAATTCTTACAACTCTCAGCCTCTTCAGCCTCTTGGGAAAGCCTGGCCTGGCGTGGTTCCTGACCCTCTCGCCACCACACAGACAGGCTTCGGGGCCTGCTAAGGCCTCAATGCTGCTCCCAAGGGGAGTGAATACCTGTCTTCCTGTGTGCTGCCATGTTTCTTGGGCTACCTTATTACCATTCTTGTCGCCCAGCGCTGTAATTACACATTTATAGACTGGCTGCCTTTCCTCTATAGTGAATCCTTAGGCAAACGTATGTGAGTGCGACTCGAACTGGTCTGACAGACAGCAGGTTCCTGGTACATGTGTGCTGAGCCAGTGAGCTGAAGCCTGGGAAGCTGCCCCAGTGAATGATCCCGACCGGGGACAAGGGCTCCTCCCCAGCTGTGCAGAACAGGAAGGGGAGAAAGACAAGAGAGCATTTGGGTGCAGGCTGGCTCATCGAGGCTGGTCATGGCCAAAAGGGCATGGTGTGCTCAGAATTCGAGTGCTTCCCAGGCCACTCATACCAGCACCGCAGACCTTGAAGGGCGTCTCATGGAAACTCAGCACCTAAGCATGTCCTAGCTGGCCTTGAACCCACCTCCTTCACCGAGGCCTTGGTCCTGGGCAAGCTGAAAAACCCTCACTTACTGTGCAGGGGTAACTGGTGTCTTCCTGCTATGGCAGCTTCAAGGATCTGATTAACTTAAATCAGTGCTGGTCCAGGTGCCCACCCCGAGCACATCAGGAAGAATACAGCCTTCCCTAAAAGGTCTGAGGGTTAACTTGGCCTACATTTTTTTCTCCATTGACAGGGGTTTCTCTGTGTAGCCTTGGCTGTCCTGGACTCACTTTGTAGACCAGGCTGGCCTCAAACTCAGATCAGCCCGACTCTGCCTCCCTGAGCACTGGGATCACAGGCATGCCCACCACACCCATCACATCCCTCTTACCTACCAACCATCTTTGTCACGGTCTCGTTCCCTTCCTCGTGTTTTCTGCCCTCGGTCCACACCACCCTCTAATACCATCATCAACTGATTGCAATGTCATCAACTAAAAGCAGCAGTCACATTACTGTCTTCGTCTCCTGTGACCTCAGCCACCCTGCCCAGACAGCCACATCCTCCTGACCGAAACCGTCTGCTCTGAGATCTCGGACCCCACCCTGCCTGAGGTCCTTTCTTTCCCGTCTCCTCTGTTGGCTTCCCCTTCTGCCCAGCTTTGTTCTTTCCCATGTCTCTTCTCCAACTGTAGCTTTAAATAGCAACCTCATGACCATTCTCACCTGGCCTGGGCCAGTCTAACTGCCCCCTGGGGAAACTCACTTCACTGACCATTTCCCCACTTGTTCCTTATAAGACATCTCACAGTTAATTGATCAGCTTATAACCTATTTCCCTCGTCTGCTGTTAGGGAATGGCATTATCTATTCAGATATTGAAGCTATTCAGGTACTCTTCTCAGATATTGAAGTCAGGTGTGAAGGCACATGTCTAAGGAGGCTGAGGCAAGGGGGTCACTTGAGCCCAGGAGTTTTAGAACAGCCTGGGTGGAGTAGCAAGACCCTGTCCCCAAAACAGAAAGCAACGTGTGTGCTATTCGTTATTCCTGCATCTCTCTGTCCGTTTTCAGCTGACCCACAGCAAGCTCGCATCTTTCTGTCGCGTCTCCAGCTCTCCCTCCTCTACCACGAACGCCCTAGCCCAAGCCTCTGTCTTGCCTCCAGACCTTCAGGATGAAAGATACTCCAGCTGAGGGAACTGTATGTGCAAAGTCCAGAAGACACACACTAGGGCACAGGAGTGTCGGCCGGGCAAGCCACAGGAAGTGAGGTCAAGGCCGCAGCTAGAGACGCCTGAGACTGAGCAGAGATGCAATGGGGCAGCAGGGTTAGCAACAGAGGTCAGACAAAGGGGGGGCGGGGAGATTGATAGGGAAAGGGCAGAGCTGAGTTTGGGGTCCTAAGGTCATGAAGCCAATGTGGGGGACAGAGATGGGCAGACTAGAAACATTTGGAGAAGCAACAGTCACAGCAGGGAAAAAACATGGAACAGAGGGAAAAGAAAGAAAGAAAGGAGCACAGGCTCTTCTCGGAAAAGCTTGAGGGGGGGAAAGCTGGGGCCACGGGTTCGGAGAAGGGCTAGCCTAGGTTCTGCGGAGGGCTGGCCTAGGTTCTGCGGAGGGCAGGGTCTTCCTAGGATCCCATGCTAGGGTCACAGAGAGTTTAGAGGACTTTCGTAAGCCAACCTCTGGGTTCCCAGTCTGGATGCTGGGAGGAAGAGGCTTGGGGCTCTCTCTCTTCCGGGATGTAGGGGAGTGATGCTGTGATGGGCCAAAGGGGTGCTCAGAGGTGGACGCAGGGACTCACCTGCCTGTGCTCCATCCTGTCCTGGCCTCGGATGAACTGCAAGACACAGCAACAGGCCGTGAGGCATGCCCTGCCCTCTGGCCCCCTGCTCCCTTCGTGACGGGCCACCTACCTTCATAATGGGCTGCAACGGCTCGGCGAGCCTTCGGCTTCCGGCCCTTAGGAGCTAAGAATAAAGCAGAGGTTTATTAGCCAATTGGGAACCTCTCTGGGTCCCAGGAGCTGGTCCTCCTGCCTCTTACCCTACTCAGGACCTGGACAGCCTTAGTGTTATCCAGACTCCTGGCCATCACACCTCCAACCCTTTCATAAACAGTGGCAGGATACTTTGTCATCCCAATTGGCTACTTCTGAGAGCAAAAGGTGATTCTCCATTGAGAATCACACTGGGCGCAGCTTGGGGCAGCTTGTTTGCCGAGCACACAAGGCTCTGGGTCCTAACTCCACCACCACACAGACATGTGCACGCGCACACACCCACACCAGGGCAATTTCATCCATCCAGACTTGGCTATACAGCAGTGAGCCGATGATTCTTACACGTCTTTGTCCACAGAAGCCCACCTCAGGAGGGCCCTGGGAATCTTTCTAGGTCCTGGGCACATGCTTAGCTCCACAGGAGGCAGGCCCGTGTCACAGACCGAGCTTCAGAGAGCAGAGCTAAAGTTCCCAGATCCTGTCCTCTGCTGCAGAGCTGTTTGACTCCTTTATGCTCCCTGCCTCAGCTTCTCTACGGAAACAACAGCTCCACCCTGCCCACTTCGTAAGACCGCTGTTGTGAAGAGCAAAGCGGCAAACCACGTCCGTCACCCCTGAGACTGGGAAAGAGGGACGGCTGCTCACCACTTCTCCGAGGCCGGACTCGTCCTTCCAAGAAAGGCACCACATCCTGGCTTCCCTCTGACTGGGGATTCAGTTCCTAGGGGGATTAAGGACAGGGCTCAAACAGGACCTCCTAGACACACACACACAGAGGTGAGGCAGAGACAGCAGAGGTGATGCATAGGCGACACATAGCACTCATACAGCCTCTGTCTCTGGGGTCATCTCACAGCCAACCAGCACGTCCCACTCAGGCAGCACAGCCCTTACCTTGTGCTGACAGTTACAGCTCCTTCCACCCAGATCACCCTCTCTCACACCCCTACATACCCACGTGGGCTGGCTCACTCCCCACACTCAGAGGTAAACTAGTGCATGTGAGAGTCCTCATGCACACACCGCTGACCGCACAGGGCTCACAACAGCCTCGGCTCAGGCACACTCTTCCGGCTGGCGTCCTGCACCCACACCTACTCACAGGGCCCTGCCGGTGCTCCTCCGCTGTCAGCTCCTCCGGAGAAGGCTCCTGCCGGGAGGGAGGCAGCATCACCCTCCAGCCCTGGCCCTCTGCCCGCCCGGCCCCCCGCCTGCTTCTCTGCACCTTCTGCTCCTAGCATGCCCAGCAAGGGGTATGTCCAGGGCCTCACCTGGGCAGACAGCGTTGCCCAGCTCCCCAGACTGACCATAGCCAGCAGGAGGCCAAGGCAGGCCAGCGCCAGGCCCAGGCTCAGCACCAGCGGGGCCAGCAGGGCGGTGCCCGGCTCCCCCCGGCGCCCCCTCCGCCTCTGGCTCCGACGGGCGGCCATGGGGGCGGGGGGCTGTGCCTGCCTCACCGCCCCCCCATCCCGGGACCCGAGGGATGGGGAGGGGGAGCCGGTGGGCGGATCGGGCCAGGGGAGAGGGAGGGGCCAGGGAAGCGGGCCGGAGGGGGGCGGACGAGGACAGGAAGCCGGACACTGTGCAAGTAAACTCCAGCCTCCCCGGAGTGCTGTGAGACGCGTCCAGCGCGTGAGCAAGCAGGCAGCCGCACTGCCACCCTAGACCTGGGCCTCCGAGAGCCAGGGAAAGCAGAAGTGGACGGGCGGCCACCCAGGCCAGTGTGCCAGGGATGGGGACGGGGCTCTTGGGTCCCAGGAACCCAGCACCGCCCTAGTGTGCTGGGCCCTCCCACAGCAATCATTAATCAAGAAACTGCCCCCAAAGGGCTTGCCTACAGGCCAGTGTGATAGAAGCATTTTCTCCGTTGAAATTCCCTCTTCCAGATCACTCTTAACTTGTTTCAGGTTGACAGGCCTACCCACCCCTTTCCCATAGGCCACTAAAAAGGAGACTTTTCAGAGCTTATGTTATTGTTTATTTTGTTGGGGGGGGGTTGTTTTCGAGACAGGGTTTCTCTGCATAACCTTGACTGTCCCATACTTCCTTTGTAGACCGGGCTGGCCTGCCTCTGCCTCGGCCGATGCTGGGATTGCAGGCGTGCACCATCGAGGCTGGTGATGATTTTTTGGTTTTGTTTTTTTGAGACAGGGTTTCTCTGTGTAGCCCTGGCTGTCCTGGAACTTAATCTGTAGACCAGACTGGCCTCAGACTCACAGAGATCCACCTGCCTCTACCAGCTGAGTGCTTCCTGTCCTAACACTCCCCACCCCGCAATAAAAAAAAAAAAAGTTTTTAAAAAAAGATAGTCTGGGGGTTGGGGACGGTGGCTGGGAGCACTGTATATCCCTCCCAAAGGCCCGGCAACTCCCAGCTCACCTGGCAGCTCACAACTGTCCGCAATGCTGATCCCAAGGGCTCAGACCTTCACACTAATGCACATAAAATAAAATTAAATAAATTATAAAAAAAATAGTTTGGGGCTGAAGAGAGGGCTCAGGGGTTAAGAGCACTGGCTGCTCTTCCAGAGGACCCGAGTTCAATTCCCAGCACCCACATGGTGGCTCCCAACTGTGTAATCTAGTTCCAGGGGCTCTGACACCCCCACACAGACATGCATGCAGGCAAAACACCAATGCACACAAAGTAAATCATTAAAAAAAAAGGATAGTTTGTAAAATTGTGTATGTGTGTTATATGTGTGTGTTGTTTGTTTGTTTCTCTGTGTAGTCCTGGCAGTCCTAGAATCACTCTGTAGACCAGGCTGGCCTGGAACCCACAGTGATCCGCCTGCCTCTGCCTCCCGAGTGCTGGGGTCACACGCTGAACATGGAGGTCATCCTCCCTCCAGAGCTGCGTTGACATGGGTGCTGGTGTGTGTCCCTCACCTGACTGCGCCAGCTAAGCCTCCATCTGAAGGGTGCTTGGGGTGTGATGTCTCACTCTGCTTTCTGCTGCAGTCACACACTGCCCGAGACTGCATAGCTTGATTTCCTTTGACTCACGGTCCAAGGTCGAAGGGCCACACTCCATGATGGCCGTCCCTGCTGCCAAAGTCCTAAGCAGCCCAGGACGCCACGTGGGGAGAGACAGGGAGCGTCAGAGAGGCCAGACCAGCTTGATAGCCAGCCCAGCCGCAGATAACCGACTAGTTCATTCACCACATGGATGGGTAGATTGATCTACGACTTCGGGCCAGGCCCTGGTCTCCTCTTACTATCTTCTAATCAGGATTAAATTCCAACGTGAGTTTCAGAGGGACAAACCATATAAGGCCATAAGAGATAAGTAAAGAGTGTAAGACAGAAAGGCAGAATTAAAGAATAATTTCGTGAGGGGAACAAGCAAGCTAAAATACAACAGTAATACTTCATTGATAAAGTGCCAATGTAGAAGAAATTTAACTTTTACCATATTCTCCTTAGAATGGCATGTGGGATTAGATACATGGAGAGTTTATGGTTTGGAATGAAAGTGTCTCCCAAAGGCTGGTCCCCAGTGTGCTGTGCACAGGTAGGCTTTTGAGAAGTGGTTGGATCTTGAAGGCTTTGTTTCCATCAGTGGATGAGTAACAGGATTCAAACCTTGGTGTGTGTGTTTAACTCCTATTATTATTTCTTTTTTAGTTTTGTGTGGGTGGTGTCTGCCTGCATGTGTGTCTGTGCACCACAGACGTGCAGTGCCGATGGATGCCAGCAGAGGTCGCCAGGTTGCTGCTATTTGGGTGCAGGAACCTGAATCTGGTTCCTCTGGAACTCAACTGCTGAGTCATCTCTCCAGCCCAGCACTGAAACTTGGAAGGAGGGCTGTGGACAGAGGGGCGGGGCTGTGGACGGAGAGTCCTGTTGGAGTATGTAGGTCACCAGGGTTGTGCCTTGCCTTCAGTTTGTCCTTTCCTGCTTCCTGTCCCCCATGAGGGAAGCAACTGTACTCTGCCTGGGGCTCCCTCCATGGTGTTCTCTCTCATCAGCGTTAAATGACTGTGGACCTGGACCTTTGAGACTTTGGAAACCTGAGTTCAAATCAATCTCTCCTCCTTTTGATTTCTGGGTATCTGTAACAGCAATGAAAGTCTGACCAACATAAAGAAGAGCTAGCCCACTGTTTGGCAGAGCTGAGCCCTTGCTAACATCGTCATGGTGACGTAAGTCTTTCTATAGGGTTGTAACCTTCAGACTGTCAGGTCCAAAGGAAACTCCAGTTCCCCATGCCCGGAAAGGCAGTTCAGAGATCCAGAAATGAGCTCAAGCCGACAATAAGAGGATTTCTTAAAAGCCAGCATTCCTCTGGGATTTGGAAAGCAGGTTACCCTCTACCCTTACCTCTGGCAGAAGGATGCAAAGGGGCCTATGGCGCCACCAGCATGTCAGAGCTCCTGCTGGTATCACAAGCGCCTGCCATGCATTTCAGGTCCAGGCCAGTACCCTAGCCCTCCTGCCTTCCTGCCCACCCTAAGAGCCCTCCAGCTCTGGGCTGGCCTCCCCCGACCCCCGCAACACTCTCCTTATAGCCCAGCTGTTCCTGCTGAGTTGGCTCTATGCTCCGGCCCCTCTCACTGGTTTCTCTCTCCCTGCGGTTCATTCTCCCCTCTCTCCCAGACAGCCGTACAATGTCCAGTCTCCTGGCCATATTCAGCTTACTTCTCCCTGTCCTCTGGACTCTCCCAGAGGCTTCTGGCTGTCCACTCTCTCATAGCTGCAATAAAGCCTTACCATGGAGCCGGCATGTCGCTAGTTTAGGCGTGGTGGTGGAACAAGCCCCACGCTCTCGCACACATGAGTGAGGTTGAGGAGAGGTTGCGCGTGGGAGGGAGGAGGTTATAAACTAGACACTCTCACCAGGTCACACTGACAAGGAGGCCAGACAGTACATGTTCACTTCCGTGACCAAATAATTAGAATAATCTGGGCATGATGGTACACAGCTGTGGTCCTACCAGAGAGCAGATACTCGGAGACTGGCTGCATGGAGAGACCGTCTCAGACCAAAAAACCAAATCACCATTTCATGTGCTGGGAGGACAGGCCAGTGGTAGAGAACACGCCTCATCCATGTAGAGTTCAATGCCTGGCCCTGCTGGGGGAGGGCAAAATGAAGAAATATCATCTTCACTGGGAAGAGGAGAGGAAACGAGTGTGGGCCACACACGGGGTACATTTTATGCTTCGGCAACACCAACAGCACCACAGCTTCAAAAGACCCTGAAGTATGGACTTTATTGGAATAGAAGAGGCAAAGGCAAGCTGTTTAGGGGTCACCTGGAGGAGGTGGGGTGGTGGGGAGAGGCGCTGACCTTCCTGTCAGAACCTCCACTGTGGCTCTATGGGGCGCCCGCAGTGCTCTGGTTTGGGAAGGAGAGCTTCGCCGACAGCAGCCTTGCTCGGGAGTGGGCGTCATCACGAGGCTCCCGCTAACGGAGAAGCAGGAGGACTGGACCCCCGAGACAGGGATCAGCTGCAGCTCCCGTAGCCTTGAAAAATTAATTTAACACACTTAACCTTTGTGTTCTTGGGCTGCTGCCAGAGCTAAAATTGACTTGCATTCTTCTCGGAGACTGATGGGAAACGACTTGGGAAAGTGCAGGAAAAGTACTGAGGGGACATCTGCCAGTTTGATTTTCCCCTTCTTTTGTTTTTCTTGTTTTCTAAATTTTCTACAACAACACTAAATAAAGAGGGGTTTTTTTGGGGGGTCGGGTGGAGGGCACAGACAGGGTTTCTCTGTGTGCTCTGGCTGTCCTGGAACTCACTCTGTAGATCCGGCTGGCCTAGAACTCACAGAGCTCCGCCTGCCTCTGCCTCCCCAGTGGTGGGCTCACAGGCGTTCCCCACTGTGCCTGGAGAGAGAGGCCTTTCTATTTTTGTTTCCTAACCTTGTTTAATTAATATTCCTTACATTCATTGAGGGGTTTTCACGTCACCTTCAAGCATCTTCCATAGAGATTCCATGAGTCACCGAGTCATCTCGCTGGCCACTGTGTCCCAGGGTCAGCTAGAGTTTGTGAAAGAAATACCTGAAGTCTTTCCTCCCCGGGTGGCAGTGGCTGAGGAATGCTGAGCACGGGCCACGGCCTGTGGGTAGACAGCAGTCATCCTTGTTCCAAGTGCAGAGATCTCCAGGTTGAGGGGCACTCCGTGGTAAAGCCAGGAAGGCCTGGAATGAGCTAGCACAGGCTCATGGGAGGCCTACACCACCGCTCGCTTTTCATCCAAATGTGTGAGTGTCACTCGCTCAGTCACAAACAACTCACTTCATCTGTGATGACCCCTAAACCCTCTGCCTCACTCATCATGGGATTCTCCTTCTCAAAGCTGCTGTCCCTGGCCCCCGTGGCAGCCCCATCCCTATTGCCAATAGGGTCACAGATTGTTACAGAAGGAGGTTCATGCTGTCTCATTCGTGGTCATGTGACTGAGGAGTCACATCTGCTGAGGTCCTTCTTCCTGCCGCTGTGGGGCCTGACAGCCAGTGCTGACCGGTGGCAGTATTGTTGCCTACCCTATCCCCAGTCAGTGACGCTTTCCCCAGAGTGCGCAGGCCTGTGTCATAATTTACACACAACTCCCCTGGGGTGGCTAAAGAAACTTAATATGGTACCAGCATCCCTCAAGGGCCCTTGGCCTTTGGTCTGGAATGCCTGCGAGATCCGTGAGGCCTGCAGGTGAGATGAGAATGAGGTAATGGTGGCCTGGGTGAGGGATTTAGCCACTTCCTTTTACTTTGGTAAGCTCATTCTCGAGGTGTGACTGGGGTGAAGAATGGGAAAGAGAAACAGCTGAGGGAGGAAACAGTGTCCCTGCCCAGCTCCGGATTCTATAGCTAACTGTAGCACTCGCCTTTGAGACCCACCTTTACAACGCTTCCTTCAGTGGCCCCTGGGCACAGCTGGCCTGTTTGGCTCTCAGGCTGCCGTCCTGCTGGCACTAAGAACACGTTCACTTAATCTAAAGTCTTTGGTCTCTTGCAGTGGGTCTGAACACATCAACATGTGAGCACATACCCACGGCTGTCTTCTGGTCGTTCCCCCTTTTATTGTTGTTATTTTTTATGTGTGTGTGAGCATACACGTATGTATGCCATGAATGTGTACATTGCCATAACGAAGCCAGAAGAGGGCTCGGGATCTCCCAGAGCAGTGGCTGTAACCCTTATGGGACCATTTCCCAGGAGTCACCTAAGACCACTGGAGAACAGATATTTACATTACCATTCATAACACTAGCAAAATTACAGCTATGAAGTAGCAACAAAAATAATCTTATAGACGAGTGTCACCACAACATGAGGAACTGTATTAGGAGGTGGCAGCCTTTGGAAGGTTGAGGACCGCTACTCTACGGCTAGAATTACAGGCTGTGTGCTGCCCAGCAGGGGCAGAGGGAATTAAACTTGGGTCCTCTGGAAGAACAAGCACACCTAACTGTCCACACCCTCCCTTTAGGGTTTATTTTATTATTATGTGTGCGCGTGCGTGCGTGAGTGTGTGTGTACACACACGCATGTATGAGCATGTGTGTGTCCTGTCAGTGGTGCCTGAGGAAGCCAGAAGGTTTCAGAAGCTCCAGAGCTGGAATTCGAGCGCTGTGAACTTCCTGATGTCAGCGCTGGGAACTGACTCGGATCCTCTGCAAGAACAGCAAGCATCTTTTGTTTTTGTTTTTTGAGACAGGGTTTCTCTGTGTAGCCCTGGGTGTCCTGGACTCGCTCAGGCTGGTCTTGAGCTGAGATCCGCCTGCCTCTGTCACCTGAGTGCTGGGGTGGAGGGTGTGCGCCATCTCTGGGCTGCAGAACTCACTGTTGACAGCGGAGCCGTCTCTCCAGCCCGGCTCCATTTTCTTACAAAGGCTCCAGGATTCAGTCACAGAGCTGTGCTTTGATAAATTCATTTCATTCTAACCCAATCATTTCCCAAAAGTCCCACTTCTAAATGCCACACACGGCTTAATCCTGATAGTGGGAATTCAGATTTAGCACATAACACTTTGGGAGAGAGAGTGGAGAGATGGCATAGTAAGCATTTCCTGCTGTGTCCTGAGAACCTACGTTTAGATTCCCTAGCACTGGTAGAGAAGGCCAGGCCTCTGTAAATTCAGCCCTGGAGAGGGCAGACAGTAACCCTTTACCTTACCTGCTTCAGCACAGAGCCCCTGAGAACAAGTGCTGCCCACCCCACACGTGGCCCAGAATAGCCTTGAACTCCTGATTCTAACAGTTGGGGTTATGGGTGTGCCCCTTACAGCTCTTCTTTATCTGCTGTGCAATGGCCACATCTGGGCAGTCGATCTAAACAGTTCCAGCTGCAGCATCCAGATGTCCCCACCTGTCCTTACACCGTCCCTGAGCGACTGTCCAGCTCAGGGTCACGAGGCTCGTTGTCATTGTTTTTAGGCAGCCTTTTCACTCGCTTGTTTCCTTCATTTATTTTTAGCTGTAAAGAGAACAGCAAGCAGGGCTCAGCCTGCCAGCTACTTTAACGGAGAACCATTTCTTGGCCTTTGTCTTTCATGACATTGATAATTTTATGGATGGCCCTGTTGTCTTCCCAGCTGGGTTCCTGATGGCTCAACTCAGGCGATGCTGTTTGAGCTGGGGCACTGTGGGTGCCGGGTACCACGGACCACTGCTTTCTGCTCTGTGTGTCTGTCAGGAGGCACAAGGCTCGCTCTTCCCACCCTGCAGTTAGGCAGCTTCCCCTGGCTGACGTGGTGGCTGCTGGCCCTCCCCACCTGACATTTCCGTCTTCGTAAACAATCAGCTTCATGGAGGAACATTCAGAGGCTCTGTGACTGTGTTGTTTCCATCAAGTTTCATGCAAACACCTTACAGTCTGATTCTGGCCACGCAGTTGTAGGTAGGTTTCGTGACTAGCTTCCAGTGACTACTGTCGGGCTGCCATAGGCTGCAAGCTCCTGTTCACTCTGTGGACTCATTGAGTGTAGTCATGGACTCGTTACGCATCTGTATTTTAAAATGTATTATGATCTATTAAGTCATCATCCATTTTAATACTTACATTGTTCCAGTTTGTTCGCTGGGAAGCTTTTCTGTCTGGTTCCTGCTTTCTCTTCAATTTGTTTTGTTTGCTAATCCAGCTTCTATTTCAGCCTCCCAAATGCTGGATTACAGGCATTCACCATAAAGCCTGGTGTCTTTTCAGCCTTCCTTCCTGCCTTCCTGCCTGCCTACCTGCTCTTCTTCCTTACCCCATCCCGCCTTCCTGCCTGCCTGCCTGCTTTCTTTTCTTTCTTCCTGCCTGCCTTCCTTCCTTCCTTCCTGCCTGCCTTTCTTCCTTTCTGCCTTCCTGTCTTCTTTCCTTCCTTCCTGCTTCCTGCCTTTCTTCCTTCCTTCCTGCTTCCTGCCTTTCTTCCTTCCTTCCTGCTTGCCTGCCTGCCTTCTCTCCCTCCCTACCCCATCCAGACCATTCAGAACCCATCTGTCTGAGGAACTTTGCTTCCTTTTCTGGAGAAGGGTATTAGAAACTAAGACCTAAGCACTGGCTGAGTGGGCCTGGGCCTGGGCCTACTTCTAGGCTCTGTGTGGACCGAGCGGGATACACCAATAGTAAACAGGCAGTCCCTGAGGCTTAGAGGCCCCATGCTGAGCAGCTGAGCTCGAGGTGAAGCAGGCCAGGCAGGCCGGCACCCTCAGTGGCCACTGTGATGTCTGTGGGGCTTAGGTCCATTGAGAGTTAGCACAATAAACTCACATCACTAGCGTGGTCCAGCCCACGGAGTGCTGGCTCACTTCGCTTCTCCTCTCTCTCCAATCACACATTTCTTTCTTTTCTTGATTTTTCGGTTTTTGTTTTTTTTTTTGAGACAGATGCTCTACATAGCCCTGGCTGTCCTGAAACTCACTATGTAGACCAGGCTGGCCTCAAACTCCCAAGTGCAGGGATGAAAGCTGTGGGCCAGCACACCTGGCTCCTGTTACATATTTTTTGAATGAAGCGGGTTCTCCCTGGGCCTTCCAGGTTCTGAGACTTCTTCCCAGGGTGGAGCTTTCTGTGCTCACAGCAGGCTGGCTCCCCCTAACCACATCCTGTTTGTTTATGGCCTCTCTTCTCAGCTTCCTGAGGGCAGGTTCACTCATCTTGATTCCCCAGAATCTAGCTGACACCTCCCACGTTTCTCATCAGAGTATGTTGCACAGAGACCTAGTGATCCGGCTCCAATGCCACAGCCAGGAGGTGGAGCTTCCAGAACGCAAACCTGGGTCTGCAAAGCAACCTCCTTTCTCCCAAACATGCTCTGTTTCCCCCTTGGAGGAGGGGGAAAGAGCCCAGCCCTGCAGCCTGGGCAGCGGGTAGGGGCAGAGAAGGTGGGTGCCAGGGCAGGCTGTCAGCTGCTGCTTGGCCTTCATGGTTTTAGAGCCTCTCAGGTTGCACCAGGTGACCCAAACCTGCAGGGATAATGGTCCCAAGTGGCAAGGTGAGTGAGCAGACTAGGGATGAGAAGTGCAGACAGGAAATGAAGACAAAAGCAGCAGCCAGGACGGCAGGTCTTGCAGCAGCTGGTTTATTAAGACGTCCAACATCTTACATACTATTTGCAGAGGAGGCATGGGGGACCAGGTCAGCAGAGAGCTAAGGCTGATACTATTGGCAAAGGCAACACAGGATACAGCTGCCTTGGGACTGATAGCTCGGCCCAGTGGAAGAGCCGGTCCCCGGAAACTTCAATCCATTGGAGGCACTGGCTCCAGCAGGGCCTTACCAGACCTGCTGCTAGACAAGAGCCCAGAGCGAGAGCTAGAGCGAGAGCTGCCTCTGAGAACGCTCTGGGTTGGTGTGACTCCTTCCCCCCACTCTCCATTCAGTTTGCAGCTTCCCCCTACTCTCCATTCAGTTAGGACTGAGCCAGGCTTCCTAGCCGGGCATTCAGCCTTGAACTCGAACCTGCCTGTGTTGGCAGCCTGCTGTTTGGTCCAGTGGCTAATGTGATTGGTCTGGCTTGGCCCTGAGCTGCAGCTTGACCCACTTCTGTTTTAGCTCTGATGTGTCACACCATTTGTCCTCCCTCCACGCAAAAGAGCAAACAGTGCCTGGTGTGGCGCACGCCTGTGATCCGCACTCGGGAGGCAGAGGCAGGCGGAGCTCTGTGAGTTCAAGACCAGCCTGGTCCACTGAGCAAGTCCAGGACAGCCAGGGCTACACAGAGAAACCTTATCTCAAAACAACAACAACAACAATCTTAAAAGCCACATAATACCTTTTTGTTTAGCCTAAATCAGGTTCAGTGTCCTATCACATGACCATTTTAGTTAATGAATCTGTTAGCTGACAAAGCTGGTATGTCAGTTGACAGTATAGGTACACACTTGTCCTTTATGCCTTTTGACTTAGCATTTCAGCTAAGTGGGACAATGGTTGACATAGTCTGTTCTAGAATTACTTCCATCTGACATTAGGACACTGTTATAGTGGCCCAGGGAGGCTGAACGTCGACTCAAAGGCGGCATTTATCAGAAGCATCTGATTAGCTTATCCAGCTGAAAGACAGGGAGCAACCAGGCTGGCCTGGTTTACATCAGCACTCAGGAAGTCCAGAGCTCAGCAGTCTGCAGTCCGAAGGTGATGAAGTCCGCCAGCCAAGTGAAAACCTGCTGAGGCAAATATAGACTGGGGACAGATTTGAATTTTCTAATAATTGGGGAAGGTGAAGAATCCCAAGATGTGGGGAAAATGTCCATTTTCAGGAACTTTGAAGTCTTAACATAATAGTAGCCTAGCAAGGGGAGAAATCTGAAGCAGGTTTTATTGCTCTTATATTTCTTAAATCATTTTTTAGCATCATCAAAGCTCTCGTCTCCTCTAAGCTTCATAACATGCATTTATCAACCTTAAAATATCTTCTTAAACTCTAAAACATTTTTTTAGGTCCTCAGACCTTATATAAACTTTATTTTTTTTCCCTATCTAATGATTCTCCACAAGACAGACGTCTGATTACTGGAACAATCATTGTAAATTAAGTTTCTTTAGATAAAGGAATAGTAGAATGTTACTTTGAGACCCTGTTCTATGAGTCTGGTACAGGTAACTTGTGTCTAGACCTAGCGGTGGCAGACCAAGGCTTGAAGTCTGATTTTTCACACGTGGAGAGTACGGACAAGCCAGCCAGAGCCTTGGTTTCTGTTGCTAAACTGACCTTCAAACCCATCAGAGACCTGAGAAGGATACATTTTACCTGAGTAAATAGGAAGTGCAGAGTAAGCAGCTTCCATGTGTATTAAAAATGGCACAGACGGGCTGGAGAGATGGCTCAGTGGTTAAGAGCACTGTCTGCTCTTCCAAAGGTCATGAGTTCAATTCCCAGCAACCACATGGTGGCTCACAACCATCTATAATGTGAACTGATTTCCTCTTCTGGCCGGTGTAAATGCAGATAGAGCACTCATATACATCAAGTAAATAAATCTTAAAAAAAAAAAAATGGCACAGACTTACCAGCTACCACAGTCACCCAGGGCTCCTCTGACAGTCACGTCAGGCCCAGAGGTTCTGACAGAACTTCCTGTGGAGCAGGAACTTAGGGGACTGTCATACCTTGTCGAGGCAACTTCCAAGTATCCATGCTGTCTGTCCAGGCAGTTTACCTCAGTTTACCCAGTGGCCAGCTCGGTGGTAATGGAAACAAACTCCAGGTAGTAGATCATTGGTGTCCATCCTCTTTGGAGGAAATTAGGGGTGTCATCAGGGGCCAGCATGTCTCTATTGTGAAAAACTTTTTTATTAAACGTTTAAATTCCATATTCTGCAGATCTCTGAAGTGTGTGAGAACTGTTCATCTATCTCTATAAAGTATATCTGAATATACAAATGTTGTTTGTTTTTAGTTGTCTGTCCTAGACTTATCCCTATAATTAATTACATTACTTCTTAGCAGGACAATAATTGTATTTTTTAATTTTAAAGAATTTGATCATTTATAAGGTTAGTGATTATTAATTTTTATAATTTTTAACAGCTTATAATAAAATGACAGTTTCTGAATTGAAGTTCTTTCAGAACTAAGATAAGTTGTTTTTTGTTTTGTTTTGGGTTTGGTTTTGGTTTTTGAGACAGGGTTTCTTTGTGTAGCCCTGGCTGTCCTGGACTCTCTTTGTAGACCAGGCTGGCCTCAAACTTACATCGATCCACCTGCCTCTGCCTCCCCAAGTGCTGGGATTACAGGTGTGCACTTCCGCACTGGGTTTAGGATAAGATTTTGAAATATCAAACCTGGAACTTTCCTAATCCATACATGGTATATCACTATAGAACATAACAGCTCCTTGTATGACCCAGTTTATAGAAAATAGCTGTATCTTAATAATTCTAGCAAATACAAGGAGGTCAAATATGTATCTTTAAATATATGTTAGCCTGAACAGCCCTCATGAGCCGGTGATTCTCATTTTCTTCTTATTTGTTTTTCTTTGTTTTCAAGACAGGGTTTCTCTGACTTGGACTCACTTCTGTAGACCAGGATGTCCTTGAACTCAGAGATCCACCTGCCTCTGCCTCCCTGAGTACTGGGATTACAGGCTTGTACCACCACACCTGGCTTCATAAACCTGTTTTATTACGAGAGGAAAGAAATTATGTAAAATTTTATCCCAATTTAAAAGTGTATTTGGGAGCCGAACACAGTGTTCAAGGCCAGCCAGGTCTACAGATCAAGTTCTTGGACTGCCAGGGCTACACAGAGCAAGCCCGACTCCTGACTTGTAAAACAAAACAAAAAAGAAAAGAAAAGAAAAGCGAAATTTGCTTTCACCGTCTTTATCCATTCCTCTCTTTGTTGTTATTTTTATGTGTAAGAGCGCTCTGCCAGCACAGTGGCGCACGTCTGTGATCCCAGCACTTGGGAGGCAGCGGCAGGTAGATCTCTGTGAGTTCGAGGCCAACCTGGTCTACAAAGTGAATCCAGGACAGCCAAGGCTACACAGAGGAACCCTGTCTCGAAAAAACAAAACCAAACCAAAAGTGCTCTGCTTACATATATACATAAAAGCATGTGCAAGCCTGTGTCTGTGGGGGTCAGAAGAGGCACCAGATCACCTTGAACTGGGGTTATGGGTGGTTGTGAGCCACCACGTGGGCTCTGGGAACCGAATCTGGATGCTTTGGATCCTCATAATCCCTGAGCTCTGACACCATCTCCTCCCCTGCAGCCCCATATACCACTACAGCAGCCTGCGGTGAGATGTGCTGTGGCGGGGGACCTAGTTTCCAGAGCAGAGCGAAGGCTTCCAAAGCCCAGAACCTGGAATTTGCCGGCTGCTGCTGCTTCCTGTAGATCCCAGAGGCTGCAGGGCAAACACGGGTGTGACGCTGAGCAGGGCCTGAGGCTGAGAAGCAGCCATCAGGCGGGCAGAGCCTAAGGCCTCCACCTTACCCCAAGCCCTGAATTCAGGTGGAGGCAACAGAGTTTTTAGTTGATAAAAAATAGAAACCAGCCGGGTCCGGTTCAGCTGGTAATGATGGAGGGCCTTGCCGAGCTCCTAGAGCTTCGGGGAAGACTGTAGGGTCAGAAAAACAAGCCAGTGGAGGGAACCTCGCCGTGGACAAGGGCTGAGGCTCCCCGCAGAGCTGGCCTGGTGAGGCCATGGCTGCCTTGGCCCCATAAGGACACAGTCTCCTGGCTTGGGATCCCCAGCACAGCCCGCTGTGGTGGGCCCTCTTTGCTCGGTACCTTACTAGTCCAAAGAAAGTCTGAATAGGCAGTGGTCCTTCTGCCTCGGCCAGGGCTATTGCTTATTTGCTGCAGGGGTTGCTGGGAAAGTGACACTCTGGGTGGGGGGTGGGGGTGGGGGGTGGGGCTCTAGAGAGAGCAGAACATCTGCGGTTTCTCAGCATACCGGAGAGGTGGGAGAGCAGGCTGGGGTGAGCCGCTCAGTTTGCATGTGCCTGAAGGATTCCGTCAGGAGACATGTAGCCATTGAGATCATGGAGCTCATGATTCTTCACTGAGCAGGTGCTCCGTGGCCCGAGTCCACGGAGCCACTTGGTGGGAGGGGAGGACTGACTTCCCCAAGTTGTCCTCTGACCTCCACCCGTAGCCACCTGCGCACAATGGAGAACTGTGGTTTTTAAAGAGGGACACATATAGAGACAGTCTAAGCAGAGGTTTGCTTAGCAAAGCTGTTTGCGCAAAGCTGAGCTAAGCAAACACTCCGAAAAGATTGGAGTGGTTGCCGCAGGCGGCCCCGTGGATGCTGGGCTCTGGATTTTAAACGCACTTTTATAAATATGCCATAGCCATGGCAGCGGGTGGTCCGTTTTCTGTCCCAAATGTCCCTCCGGCTCTTGTTCACCGTCAGCCTGTTCTCTTTTTGTTGTTCTTTGTTTTGTTTCGAGACAGGGTTTCTCTGTGTAGCCCTGGTGGCCCTGAAACTCCAATTTATAGAGCAGGAGATCCGCCTGCCTCTGCCTCCCTGAACCTTGGGACTATAGGTGTGCGCCACCAAGCCCCTCTCTGTTTCAATTTTTAAAAATACTTGCTTTTATTATTTTAAAAATATCTGTTTTCATTTTCATGTGTACAAGTGTTTGCCTGCAGTGTTCACCAAGTGAACAGGATATTTGCTTTCTGTACATTAGCAAAATACGAAAGCTCAACGGCGGTCAGGTGCATTGGATGTGTCTTGGAGAGAGGCCGTGGGGCTGAGCCTCTGAGGCCTCCATGCTAAAGATTGGACAGCTCCTGCCTGTTTTAAGGCAGGTTGCTTTCGGGAGGTCTTGTGGTCTTTGCCCACCTGGGTGGCCTTGAGCTGCCCCTCTGACCTGGCTGGGAGCCCCCACCATGAGGGTGACAGGTTCAACCTGCCAAGGTGCGGAGGAGCAGCTAGGGACTTCTTTTCTAGACCCCTGAGGGCTCGCTCTCCTTTGGCTTGGAAGGGCCCTCGCGGAAGGAGCTTCGGGCAAGGGGTAAGAGACAGGTATCCTCCCTGTGGGCTTGCAGGAAAAGCACGGAAGCAGCTGGCAGACTCAGGCGAAACAGAACTCTAGGAAAGAGAGCGGAGCCCTCACGGGTTTGGAGGAGCTCGAGAGAGAGGCAGACTAGATAGACAGAATGAACGACACAGAGAGAAAGGGACTTCTACAGAGCCAGCAGTCTAGCCAGGCGTGGCGCATGCCTGGAAAGTTCTTCTTCTTTTTTAAAGACTTATTTATTTATTGTATGAGTGCTCTGTCTGCATATACGCCGGCACACCAGAAGAGGGCATCAGATTCCAGTATAGATGGTTGTGAGCCACCATGTGGTTGCTGGGACTTGAACTCCCGACCTCTGCAAGAGCAATCAGTGTTTTTAACCTCTGAGTCATCTCTCCAGCTCCTACAAAATATATATTTACATGTCTGGTTCTAAAACTAAGAATTGCTAGCTCTTTTTTGTTGTTTTTTTTTTTTTTTTTTTTTGAGACAGAGTTTCTCTGTGTTGCCTTGACTGTCCTGGAACTCACTTTGTAGACCAGGCTGGCCTTGAACTCACAGAGATCTGCCTGCTTCTGCCTCCTGAGTGCTGGAATAGTTTGTTTTAACAGAGTCTCATTCTGTCGTTCTGCACTTGACTTCCTGGGCTCCTGTGACCCGCCATCTCAGCCTTCTCTCACTCTAGGCTTGCACAGCTGCCGCGAAGCCATTGTTCTGAAACAGCATAAGGACTCCCTTAACTTGCATCCAGAGGACAGGAGCCACTTTTTCTGGAGAAAACAGTCCCCGGCCCCCAGTGTGTCTGCTGTGTGCTTTGGGGGATGCCAGCTAACAAACAAAGGCGGCAAAGATGGCCTGTGTGCCCAGCCAAACCTACCTACCAGGAGGCTGAGCAGCGGCTGGCCGGTTGGTTCAAAGATAACGAGAAGGCTTGTGTACAGGGCACCAAGAGTGCAGAGCAGGAGCCAGGAGAGGCTGCTGTCTTCAAGGTGACAAAGGCCATCACAGAGAAACTGTCACAGGGGACAGTGTGGTCCAGGCAGACAGCAGGGTTAGGCAGGCCCTCCCTCCGAGGGACAGCCAGGCCGGGTGGAATGAGTGGGGAACGGGGGCTTTCCTCATCCTCACGGTTTCATCCCATTGGCTTGGGCAACACTTTCTTGGCTATGACGCCAAGAACACAGGTGCAAAAAACCAAGCAAGCAAGTAAACAAAGCTCAGAGGTAAACCTTTCAGGACCGTGGTAACCTGGGACGCTAACCAGAGATGGGTGTGAACGGAAGGAGTGCACAGCTCTCCACATGGGAGTGTCTGAGGCGAAGTATTGGATGGAGAGGCCAGTGGTGAGCCTGGACCCTCAGCTGCTGCAAGGGAGGGACCAGGAGGGATGTGGCCACGGCTCAGAACTTTAATGGCAGGCTGTGGGAAGGGCCAGCTGCCAACCCTGCTCAGAAGGGTGTCCAGGGGAGGGCTGTGCGCGCCCGGGTTTGAGGAGAGGGGAGCCAGTGCCCGGGAAGCAAAGGGCAGCCTATAGGAGGCCATGCCGGTTGCTTCGGCCCACCACGGGCCGCTTCCTCCCTCCGCGCTGATGTCAGCACAGCAAAGCGGGATGACATCATTCCTTAGGTTCAGGAAGCCAGGGTCTACACAGCGCCCCCTCCCCCCACCGCCACCCCCGGGACTTCACGGCCCATCCTGCTCTGCGGCTTCCCCAGCCCGGCTTCTGAGCGGTGCTGGCTCAGGAGGGGCGGCCTGAGTAATCCCCTCCGTGTCTGGTTGCGGGAACCAGAGACATCTCCAGATGGCGGGACCTGTACCGGGCTGGAGCATCACCGCCGAGTCCGCCCGAAGGCCCCTCCTGGCTTGTCCTCCAGCCTGCCCGTGGGGCTTCCCTCCTCCTGGCCTCCTCTTTCTTCCATAGCAACGGTTGCCACCTGAAACCTACAGAGTTTACTCATTTATTACAGTTGCGCTATGTCGTTTCCTGTTAATTAAAAAAAAACCTGTTTATTTTTGGTTTGTTTAGATTTGCAGCAGGATAGTGAGTTCCAATTAGATAGCGGGGCAGAAGGGCAACCATGAGGCTGAGGAGAGAAATTTCTAGATGATAGAAACGCCCTAGTTTTTGGTCGAGTGCTGGAACTGAAGCTGACACTATGCGGACTCTCACAGGCTTTTTTTTTTTTTAATAAAGAAAAACGAGGGCTGGAGAGATGGGTCGGCAGTTGAGAGCGCTGGCCGCTCTCCCAGCACCTGGGTCCCCTGCACCCACAGGGCAGCCCAGAGCTGAAGGTCCCCTTTCTCACACACGGTGCACACGCATGCTCGCAGACAAAACACCACAGAAATAAAAGGAAAAGTGAGAACAGGTATTGGCTCACATCTAAATTCCGGCGTGTAGGCAGGAGAATTGCCTTCAGCCAACGCTAACCTGGTCTACACAGTGAATTCCAGTCTGGGCTGCAAAGCAAGGCTCTGTCTCAAAGAGCAGAGAGACACACAGTCAAAACAAAGAGAGCGGGAAAACCAGCCCTAACTGCCTCACGCGAGGCCCAGGGCTCTGCCTATGGCCGTCATCATCCCTGTAGTGAGGTAAGAAGCTCGGGGTGCGGGGTGCGGTGGCCTGACTGCCCAGATGCCCTTGGGTAACTCCGAACCCTGCTCAAGACCACGCCCCTTCCTCAGCGTCACAGCAAAACAAAGCTGAACCAAGCAACCAAACAAAAGGAAACAAAAGAAGCCCAGTCTCTCAGAGGTGGGCGGCCAGCTCCCTAGGGGCGGGAGGGCTTCCGGAAGCGCGCGGGGGCAGTGAGGCCTGACCTTGATCCTATGGATTTTGTAGAAGTCGGGGCTCAAAACGTGAGGAAAGCTACGGGTTCCTAAGCAGTCAAGCCTGGCAGGGAAGCTCCTGCGGCGAGCCTGCCCCAGTGGCCTGACAAGACGTAATGACGCTCTGGGCACTAAACTGAACGGCCCGGGCACACCAAGGCGAGCTGCCTGATCTGTTCCAAATGGCAGTGAAGAACCCGCGCGCTCTGGAGGTCCGCAGATGGGACAGGGCACAGGACACGGGGAAGGTCACGCCACAAAGGCGTCCCCGGACCGTCGTGGTGCCCCCATGGTTGGCAAGCTCTCCAGTTTTTGAGAACTTCCAAGCAGCGAAGGCGCAGAAAGCTTGCGGGGCTTGAAGGCCTGGAGAGCCGAGCCAGGCCTAACTGCTGAGTTTGCAGAGGGCCTGGGGTTGGATTCCTGCACCCGCGTGCGGCTCGCGAGCATCTGAAACTCCAATACTGGGGCTCTGACGCCCTCATCTGGCCGCTGCTGGCTCTGCACGACTGTGGTGCACACACATACCCGCAGGCAGAACATTCATACACAGAATAAATAATAATAAAAAGTTTCTGTATACCGGGCATGGTGGCATCCGCCTTTAATCCCAGCACGGAACTGGGCGAGTTCGAGGCTAGCACGGTCTAGAAAGCGAGTCCAGGAGACCCAGGGTTACTACACAGAGAAACTCTGGCTGGTCAAATAGAAAGGTTCTGTGATTTGTTTTCTACTGGTCTCTGTCACGAAGTTCAAAGGGAGATAGACTTAGCATCCGAATCAGCTTTTCTTCTTTTTACCCAAGGACAGTGATGGTTGGAGTTGGAGAAGGTGAATCACTCTTGGAAAAAACAGCTGGGCCTGGTGGTGCAACCCTTAATCCTAGTGGGGGGGGGGCGGGGATCTTTGTGAGTTCGAGCCCAGCCTGCAGCACACTAAATGTCCTCTCGCACGTTTAACTGAGGGAGTTGCTGCTCTCTGTGGCCTCAAGATGAGGAAGAAGGAAAAAGGCTGTGCGTGGCAGCACACGCCTTGTAGTCCCAGCGCTCAGAGGTAGAGGCAAGCTCGAGGAGAGCTAGGGCTCCAGGAGAGAAGCCCTGCCTCAAAAACAAGAAAGAGGAGGAAGAGGAGGAGAGAAGAAAAACACTCCCGAGCCAGGATTCTTTAGAAATCTGTTTCCCAACTGCCACTGGAGTGTGACTCCATATCTACGTTCTGTTGACATGATTTCTCTACTCATATCTTTGTTTCTCTATGTAGCCCAGGCTGGCCTCGAACTCACAGGGATCGGCCTGCCTTTCCCTCCCTGGGTGCTGGGATTACAGGCATGCACCACCACCGCCAGGCTCAAATTTGCCTACTTTCTAAAATGTATTTGTAACTCTAAAATCAGTATTCTAGGGCCTGAAGAGGTGGCACAGTGGCTAAGACCACCAAGGTTTGATTCTTAGCCCCACACGCAGCTCTCGCCATCTGTAACTCCACTCCCAGCACAGCTCACTCGTGGTACACACACACAAAGACAAAGTACTCATACACACAAAATAAAATAGATAAATATAAAACTGTAAAAGCAAATATTCTTCGCCTGTTTCAGTTGTCGTCTTGGAGGCTTCTGCCTCATCTGCTGACCTAGGCCTAGCCCTGGGAGCTTCCAGTCTCGGTACACTCTAAACCAGGCCTGTGATGCCTTCAGCTCCTAGACTCACTGCTGAATTAGCTCTTTCTTGTTCTTTCTGAGCTCTGGGCTGGGTAGTTAAACTCAGCTGTTCTGGTTCAAACTACTTTCCCAGCTGATCTGCTCAATCTGGCTTCTCTCTCGGCCCCGGAATTGCTCTTAAATGAACAGTCTCTGCTCTAATCTCCTGGATCCTTCTCATTCTCTGGCTTGTTCTGTCTTCAACCTTTCTCTTTCTGAAAAACTCACCTGGCAAAACGGCCTCCTCTCTCTCTCTGCCCCTTAAGTAGCTTCCCTTCCTCTCTCTTCTCCTTGATTAATCACTGTTTCTGCCACCCAGTTAGGCATCACTTTCAAACATGGGTACTTCCTTCTTTGGGATTAAAGGTGTGTACCACCATGCCTGGACCTATGTTTTTCTTTACCTGAAACCTGCTCTGTACCAGGCTGGCCATGAACTCTGATCTGTTGGCCTCTGTCTCCTTGGTTAAAGGGGTGTCTATATTTCAGACAGAAGATCTTTGGATGTGATTTCTTGCCAGAGCAGCCACATTTTTCGTAAAGATTTATTTATTTTTATGTATATAAGTGCTCTATCTGCATATACACCTGTGCACCAGAAGAGGGCACCAGATCTCATTGTAGATGGTTGTGAGCCACCATGTGGGTGCCGAGAATTGAACTTAGGACCATCTGGAAGAACATACAGTACTCTTAACCTCTGAGTCATCTCTCCAGCCCACATATAATAGTTTTAAAAGCCCATTAAAATCACTCACTTGTAAACCAGCAGAAACTTAGCACCCATTACACCTTCACACACATTTCCCATCTCCTGTTCTAAATAAGTATCTCTCTGTTTGGTGAGGTTGCGGGGCTAAGAGTTAGACAGAGACAGGTAAAGAGGGGGCCATGACTAGGTGGCTGGAGTCCTCCTCATCTTCCTGACTTGAGACAAAAACCTGACAACATAAAGCAAAGGTCTTGTGGGCTTTTTCTCCTGCGGGCGAGGCCCTGGCTGAGGGACAGGCTCAGCAAGTTCTGGCCAGACCTGAACGTGTTTGCACAACAGTTGTGAGCCAATCAGCCATCCTGTCTTTCTTCAAACTGACCAGCCCTAAACTAGGGGAGGAGTGCCCTAGTGAATCTGTCTGTCCTGTCTGTGTGTGACTGTGTGTCCACTGCTCTGTCTTTATTGCAAAGCACAGAAAGCATCCCACCAGGAAGGAATGGGACATTTTACAGGAATCTTTAACAGAGTTTTACAAGAGATGAAGTCGGTGAGTTCAGCTGACCTTCTCTGAGCCAGTCAACAAACGGTACTGAAAACATCATTTATGGGCCAAATCCACAAGTGGGTGCTCTCTCTCAATCCTGCATCTGCTGCTTTCGCAAAATGGAGGCATTGTCCTGGGCTGGGTCACAGAAGGGCGCATAGCTAAAACCACAGCTCAGCATTAGTTTAGGCTGTAAACGTTGATTACACGGAAATACAGGCCGGGAAGGCTGATGGACGCATTGTTCTTTGAAAAGCAGGTTAAACAGACCAGCAGAGTACACAGTGGGAAGCAGTCTAAGTCTTCAGGGACCTCAAGGCATGTTATTTACTCTGGCTCTGAGGTTCTCTTAACATGAAGAGGTATTTTCATAATACTGCCGGAGGAAAACCTTCAGAGACTGTAAAGCCCAGCCCTCTCGGAGAGCTGCTGTGGTCCCTCAGTCCCACTGCTTTCCCGGAGCTCGCTCCGTGTGCTTGCTGTGTGCACCTGCTTCCTCACCCCTAATAAAGGCCTTTCTTCAGCTGCTGACCCTTTCTGCCCCGCTTGAGAGTCCTCCGCTGCTACTGAGAGAAAATGAACCCAGATTGGGACCCCTGAACTGGGCTGGAGAGATGGCTCAGAGGTTAAGAGCACTCTCTGCTCTTCCAGAGGTCCTGAGTTCAGTTCCCAGCACCCACATGGTGGCTCACAGCCATCTATACTTGAATCTGACGCCCTCGTTTGGCATGCAGGTGTACATGCAGCTAGAGCACTCACATTAAATAAATAAAATCTTAAAAAAGACCCCTGAACAGAAAATTATATGTGTGTGTGTGTGATTGCTAGGTTTGGACCCAGGGTCTTGCATAATACCAGATAAACTCTCTACCACTGAGCTATATACCTAGTTGTTTTTTTTTTTTTATATTTATTTATTTTATGTGAGTGCTCTGTTTTTGTGCACACATTTTTTTTTAACTGAGAATTTCTTGTGTGTGTGTTACAGGATGAAATATTTTATTCCAGTTAAATGCACAATCTGACTCACCTTCCTTGGCCTTCCCTTAGAGCGGCCTCCATCTCACAAACAGCTCCAGTCTGGACACAGCGGCCACAAGTTTCCTTGAGAATTTCATAGAATGTATTTTGATCATACTGACCCTCCAGCTCTTCCCTTATCAAGTCTCTTCATCGTTACCTACCTCCCACCCAACTTTTCTCTCCTCCAGTCCCCCACGGAGAGTCCGGGTTGGTTGGCCATCTGGGCTTACCCGCCCGGAGTGGCCGGCCCGTCTTGGTTACGGAAAACCGACTGTCTCTCCCGGCTGCTGTCACATGCCGATGGCCCCTTCACGTTTGTGCCACCTTAAGCCCACCGTGCTGGGATTTCTGTCTGGCTTGAGCTTGTGTAGATCCCAATCCCCGCGTTCCTGTGTGTAACTGTCCTCGTGTGTCTGAGAAAGGACAAGGCTGCTCCTCTTCCCCCTGCGGCTCCTGGTTGCTGCTGTGAGACAAGAAGTTGGCGATCTCCTGAAATGAGGACTGGACTGGCTCCAAGGCACCCGAGGACCCTGACCAGCAGGCAGCAGCACAGAGAACTGGGGCCTCTCCACTAACCCTTTCTCTCTCCTACCTGGTGCTGGAGTGTTGAAAGGACTGGGGTGGAGTAGGGAGAAAAGACATAAAAAACGTAAATAAAAGAGTTTAAAAAAAAAAAAGTAACGTCAACACCGTTGTCTGCTTCTGGAGCTCCAAGGGGAGAGGTGTGATGTGTGCATTGCCCAGCACCCAACCTTCCCTGATTCTTCGCACATTGAGCAGCTTAGAGTGTCTGTTTAATTTCCATCTGCTGCAAGAACCTTCTCTGACAAAGAGATACAGTGTCCTGTGGTATGAAATGTCAGTTGGAGCTTTTTTTTTTTTTAAGATTTATTTATTTATTATGTATACAATGTGTTTGCATGTACCCTTGCATGCCAGAAGAGGGCATCAGCTCTCATTATAGATGGTTGTGAACCACCATGTGGTTGCTGGGAATTGAACTCAGAACCTCTGGAAGAACAGCCAGTGCTCTTAACCTCTGAGCCATCTCTCCAGCCCAGTTGGAGCTTTTTAATACTATGCTTGTTAACAGAGGTCCTCCCCCAGGGCCTATGAGCTCCAGACTCATGTTCTTGGCCCCATTAAGAGTGCCAGCAATGGCCAGGCGTCAGCTGGTGCATGCCTGTAATCCCATTACCCTGGAGGCTGAGGCAGGTGGATCTCTGTAAGTTCAAGGTCAGCTCTGGTCTACAGATCGAGTTCAGGACAGCCAGGGCTACATAGAGAAACCCTGTCTCGAAAAACCAAATAAATAAATATATATAGAGAGAGCCAGCAGTGGGATCCATCTCATTGAGTGGGCCATAGATTGAAAGCGCTTGGCTACTCCCAAACATCTGTGCTCTGTTGCACAGTTGACATCTGGGTGAGTCACAGATGGCTTTCTTCTGATCGCATGGAGCCCTCTTTCAGGGCTGTGAAGACCAGCCAATAGGGATGAAGCTCACAGGAGAGCAGCGGCACGGTTCTTCCTGTCCTGTGGTGTGTCTGTAGAGTCTTCAGCACCGCGGTCTCACCAGCACATTCTAGAGGGTAACCAAGGGCACTGGCTGTTGCCTGTGCCAGCCGCTCACTGAGGCCACACGCTCCTGGCTCTGGGCCTTTATTTGCTGTGTGCCGTGTGTCTGTTGGGGTTTTGTTCCCCTGTTGTAGGACAGCTCAATTCAAGTCTGTTATATATGGGTATTTTAAGATGCTTCTCTGGCAATAGGTTTCCATGGGACCTTTTATGAGGCTTTAGTGTTAGCTTTCCTCTCCACTTTCCCTCCTTCCCTCTCACCCTGATTTAATCCTTCCTGTTCCATTATTGCCCTTTAAAACTGTGTGTCAGTGTGTTCGGTCCCCTCTCCCTTAAAAGCTCCCCCTGCCCCCCCCTCCCCGCCTTTCCCCCCCACCCCCTTGCTTCCCCTGCCTCTGTCCCTTCTC
>CM053757.1:54661671-54864171 GCA_028658305.1 Pachyuromys duprasi
CACCTCCCTGGCCTCTCCCCCACCTCCCCTGCCCCTCCCCTGCCTCCCGGGCCTCTCCCCCACCTCCCGGGCCTCTCTCCTGTCTCTATGTGAAGATGCAAAACTGCATCCACCAGTGAGAGAAAACGTGCACCATTTGTCCTTCTGTGTTGGGGTTATCTCACTCAAACAGCTGTTTCTAGCTCCCTCTGTCCTGGTGAATTTTATGTTAACTTGATACAAGCTAGTAGCACCAGAGAGGAGGAGCCTCGGGCAAGAGAACTCCTCACAAGACTGGGCTGTAGGCAAGCCTGCAGGGGATTTTCTTAATTAGTGATGGCTGCGGGAGGGCCCAGCCCTGGTGGGTGGAGCCACCCCGGCAGGTGGCCCTGGGTGCTGAGCAGCCACAGGGAGCAGGGCAGTGAGCAGCACCCCACGGCCTCCGCCTCAGCTCCCGCCTCCAGGTTCCTACCGAGCGAGTGCCCGCCCTCACTGCTTTGGGGTGAAGGCTTCTGTGGGAGTGGGAGTGAAATGACCCTTCCTCCCCGAGCAGCTTTTGACCAAGGTGTTTTATGAAAGGATTAGTAACCTAATCCTTTATTTAGCTATTTTGAGACATGGTCTCTCTGAGTTGCCCAGGCTAGCTCTGAACTCACTGGCAGGCAGACTTTGAACTCTCTGCTTTAGCTTCCTGCCTCGCTGAAATTATAGGCCCGTGACTTTAGATACCCTTCATTCTAACACAGGGCAAAGGCAGAGTCTGGCTTGCTAAGTGCCAGACTGTCACGCACACGTGCGAACCACGTGTCAGACTGATGAGTTGCACTGCTGTTGGCTGTGACTTCCGGGCTAATGAATTAATACCACAGATCAAATAAGGTAAAACAAGGTCAGGGATTGCTCAGCTGATGAAAAAATTGAAACCACAGGATGATAGGAACTCATGTTTCTTCTAAGAGCTACGATACAGTACTTGCTAGCAGAGTGCCTATAGCCAGTGTAGCAAACCCAATTATTGGAAAACAAAAGAGCCAACTATGTACCAGTGAGAATTCTAGAACTGAGCCAGGCGCAATGGCTCATGCTGGTAATCCCAGCACTCAGGGAGGCAGAGGCAGGTGGATCTCTGTGACTTTAAGGCCAGTCTGGTCTACAAATCAAGCCAAGGGCAGCCAAGGCTACACAGAGAGACCCTGTCTCAAAAAAAAAAAAAAACAAACAAAAACAAAAAAATTCTAGAACTGAACATTTTTCTGACATGGAAAGTTCATTGGATAGGTTTAAACAGCAAAGAACAGAAAACAGAAAAATCAGTACACTTAGGGGAAAATATGGCTTACTTGAATTACTGAGAAGAGTGTGTTGAGACAGCATCTCATCGTGGAGCGGTGCTTGCCTCCAGCTGTGCAGCCAAGGCTAGCCTTGAACTCCTCATCTTCTATCCTCCCGTTCCCACAAACTGGGATTACAGGGGTGCACAGCCATGCCAGATGTGAGAAGTTAGGTATAGTACACATGACTATACTTACAGGTCTTGGAAGGAAGACCACAGGTTGGAGGCCAGCCTAGGTTACATAGCAAGACCCTGTCTTTTTTTTTTTTTTTTGAGACAGGGTTTCTCTGTGTAGCCCTGGCTGTCCTGGACTCACTCTGTAGACCAGGGTCGCCTTGAATTTAGAGATCCGCCTGTCTCTGCCTCCCCAGTGAAGGGGTTAAAGGTGTGCGTTGCTAACGCTGGCACAAGACCCGACTTAACTGCTTTCTAGGACCAAAGAAACAAGCAAATCATATTCCACATACACCCCACCCCCAGAGACAGAGAGACAGAGTCAGAGAGACACACAGAGAGAGATAGACACATAGACGGGGGGGGAGGAGGAGAAAAATACCCAGAAAGTCCAATATACCTGCTATTAGACTCAGAAGAACGAGGCAGAAGCCAAGTGTGGTAACACAGACAGTCATGATCCCAGTGCTTCGGAGGCAGGAGGCTCAAAAGCCAGCCAGGGCTGTGTGGTGACAGCCCATCTCAAAAGCCGTAAACAAGCTCCAAAACATTTAAGTACCTTATTTTGCCAAATAAGTTAAAAGTTACAGATTTACAGAACAAGAAATGGTCCGGGAAACCCATACAAAGTGAGGAGACACACCTGGGAAGTGTGTGGCGGCTGATTTTGTGTATCTTGTTTGACTCTATCAAGGATGTCTCAATAGCCAACCTCGACTGCCTAGAGAGACTATGGGGGCATTTCAGGAAGAGGTCAGTATTAAGACCAAGAGACCAAATGAAGACGGCTCCTTTGCCAGTGCCCTTTGCCAGCGCATGATCCATGTGATCCACGGAGAGCAGGCAGAGCCCTTTCCCTCCTCTTGAGCCAGTGCCCTTTGCCAGCGCGTGATCCATGTGATCCACGGAGAGCAGGCAGAGCCCATTCCCTCCTCTTGAGCTTGGAATGCCTTCCTCACCTCCCTACCTTAGCCTCGGGTTTCATAATCAGCCTCAGGTCTCGGGTCTTGGGTTTTCGGGCTCAGACTGGGTGAAGCCATCAGCTTCCTGGTTTTCCAGGTCACACTCCACATGCCATGAGATTCTTGGTCTCCATATCCTGTGAGCCCTCATGTGTCTGTTGCCTCTGACTGTTTCAGCTTCTCTGGAGGACCCTGAGTAATGTGGCAAGCTGCTGAAAACCAAAGACAAAAGGAATCTTGATGTGCCATAGAGAACCAATAGGAAGAAGGGAATCAGAAGTCCACGGACTCCTACCAGACACTGCGAAGGCCAGGGCTTAGCCGGACCTTAGCCAACGCTTCAGGAAAGGTAAAGCTGCGGCAGCGGAAGAGAAAGCTCCAGGTAAAGGCATAGGCCACCAGCAGCGCTGTCTGGCAAGGAGTGTGAAAAAGTAAGTTTCTTATGCCAAAGGAAATGAAGGGGCTGCTCAGGCCCTGGGAAGGAATGAACACAGCAACATTATACATCTAGGAAAACCAAAATGGTGTTTTCCTCCTTAAATTTTCATTGCATTTTAAAGTTTTTGTTTTTCTCTTTCAAGACAGGGTGTCTCTGTGTAGCCCTGGCTGTCCAGGAACTTGCTTTGTAGACCAGGCTGGCCTCTAACTCACAGAGATCCACCTGCCTCTGCCTCCTGAGTGCTGGGATTAAAGGGGTGTGCCACCACACTTTTTTTTTTTTTGAAGATTTATTTTATGTACACGAGTGCTCTGTCTTTGTGCACACCAGAAGGGGGCATCAGACCCCATCTCAAGTGGTTGTGAGCCACTGTGTGGTTGCTAGGAATTGAACTCAGGACCTTGTAAGAACAGCCAGCGCTCTTTACCTCTGGGCCATCTCTCCAGCTCCCAGCTCTGCTTTTCTTGTTTGAGGTTTTGTTCAGATTATGAGTTTCTTCTGAAAATATAGTTACTCAAAGCCAGGACTTCCCCTTTTTCTGGGATGACTCTCCGTTGGGCATCACAGGTCCTGTTAGCTGGGTGGTCAGGTTAAGCTCCTCAGTGGAGCAGGGTTCCTGGGGAACATATGAGCCTCGAGCGGTACTCCTCCGGTGCTGCCCACTGCCCCAAGGTGGCTCCTCGGATTCCCTTCCCTTCCTTGGGTCCACAGGGATGCAGATGGTGGATACGAGCCACGCGCAGTTCTTCCAGGCGAAGCCCCTGCCAGCTCAGACCTCCGTGTGGCATTTCACTGTAGGCCACCTCACCAAGGGCCTGACGGGACCCGCTGAGGGGTGAAGGGTCGGCGTGGCGCACTTTTGCCTGCTGGGCCTTACATTTGCGGGTCTCGCTTGCCCCTGGTTGACCCTCTGTGGACGTTGGGCTTCAGGGTCATGCCACCCTGGCTGGGAGCCACGGCTGGCCCTGTGCGGGAGTGCTCAGTGGAAAGGCCGTTTGTTTAGACAGGGCCTCACTCTGTAGCCTTGACCAGACTGGGAGTTGCTGTGCAGACCAGGCTGCCCAGGCTTGCAGAGGTCTGCCTGTCGGTGTCCTGAGTGCCAGGACGAAGGCTTGTGCCACCATACCCAGCGGTTATGGTTCATTATTTTTCAAATGGGCAGACAGCAAGATGGCTCAGTGGATAAGGAAGGGCATCCACAGAGGCCGAGGCCTGAGTTTGGCCCCTGGGAGAGAAGCAGCTCTCACAAGTTGTCTTTTGAATTCCCCAGGCAACATCACACATAGACTCACGCACGTAAAACAACACAGTGGCAACAATGCTGGGAAGTGGCTCAGCCATTAAAGGCTAGGTTCACGCTAGTAATAACTCTAAAAGTTGGGCCTGCTGACACCCGTGTAATTCTGACATTTGAGGGACTCATGCAAGAAGATTCCATTTACCTCAAAGTTTCATAACATTGTATTATTGAGAGTCTTACTTTGTGGCTCACTTTGGTTGACAGCAAACTCTGTAGCACTCCCTAGACTACAGACACAAACCCCAGGGCCAGCTTTCTAAACCTGCATGTTCCCGTACTCTAGATCTCTCAGCAAATTAGGTAAACTTAGCAGCTTGATGGAACGTTTTATTTTGTGTCTATTGGTAATTTTGTTTGCATGTATGTCTGTGTACCACATGTGTGTTCAGTACCCTGAGGTGCTTTTCTGGATGGAACTGCAGTGAGCCACCGTGTGGTTGCTGGGAATTGAACTCAGGTCCTTGTGCCAACTCTCTAGCCTGCAAGGTTTTTGTTTTTTGAGACCGGGTTTCTCGTGTGGCCCTGGCTGTCCTGGAACTCACTCTGTAGACAGGATGGTCTCAAACTCCACCGGCCTCTGCCTCCCAGAGTGCTGGGATTAAAAGCATGTGCCACCACTGCCCGGCTTTGGAAGTTTTATTTTTTTGTTTTTTTTGAGATAGGGTTTCTGTGTGTAGCCTTGGCTGTCCTGGACTCTCTTTGTAGACCAGGCTGGCCTCAAACTCACAGAGATCTGCCTGCCTCTTCCTCTGGGTTGCTGGTAAATTCATGTGCCACCCCACAAAAATTTGGCAAAAATCTCTTTTCTAAATAAGGCTAAATGTGGTGTGCGTCTGTAATCCCAGCACTCCAGAGGGGCAGGTGGGTCCGTGTGTGTCGAATAGAAATGCCAGAGAGGAGCTGGGAACGTAACTTGGCAGGTAGGGTGCGAACGCTCGCTCTGGCCTGGCAGAGCAGTGGCACACACCTGTAGCCCCAGCACTGGGGAGTTCGTGACCAGCCGTGGCTACAGAGTAACTTGTCTTGAAAAACAAAAACCCCACTTGGGTGGCTCATAACTACTGCTAACTACAGGTCAGGGGATGCAATGCCCTCTTCTGACCCTTGGGCACTAGGCACACACATGGTACACATACATCCATTCGAAAATCACTCATACACATAAAAATCTATACCAGATAATTAAGGTTGGGAGTGGCCACGCATGCCTTCCAGTGCTCCTGAGCTGAGGCAGAGAGTCTTGAGTCGAAGGCCAGCCTGGCCTGCACACACTCTCCAGGACTACAGAGGCAAACATCCAACAGTGGGCTGGAGGGTTGTCCAGGGCTTAAGGGCAGATCCTCAGTGGGGTTTCAGCACACAGGGCAGCGAACAGTAGTCTGTAACTCTAGTTCCAAAGGGTCCGATACCCTCTCCTGGTCTCCAAACATGTGGTACACAGACATAGCACGCAGGCAAAACACAGGTAAAAGTAAATCTTAAAACCCCACACAGAAAACAATACACACCTCCTGACAGTGGACTCAGGCAAGACTATTTTCTGCTCCTTCTGCGTCAGGCTCTTCTGTGTTTTTCTACGCATGCTGAGGGGCTTGGAGATCTTGCCTCCCTGAGCCCCAGTCAAGCCGTGCACCCATAGACTTTTGGTCAAAATTAGTAAACTTTATTTAAATTTCAAAAAATAACAGACAAAAGGCAGCTTAAGCTTTGTTCTTCCAGATGAGATGTATGACCCAAAGCAGGTAGCCTTCCGAGGTTAAAATGCCTGTGAGACCTTCAAGTCACAGGCAAAGACCCTCACCTTGGGGTCGGGCAGGGTCAGGTAACAAAACCCTGCAGTTAGGCCAGTGAGTCCGAGATAGCAGGAGTTGGGGGGCAAGACAAAAGAAGCCAATCAAGAACAGGATCCAGACCTCCCAGAGGACTCTGTCACAGGAGCTATGTACAGGGGACCCAGGCGAGGGGCGCACGGGCCACTGAGGCCGCCTGACCCTGACCTGCTGCTGCAGTGCCCGCTGGCTCTTAGTTCTCCTCATCACTGTCGTCAGGGCTGATGGCGGGGCTGGTGAGGCTGTAGGTGGGGGAGGTAGGCGAGTAGCCAGGAGAGGTGGGCGAGTAGGTGGAGCCCTTGGGGGAGGTGGGCGAGTAGGTGGGGCTGGTGGGTGAGTACTTGGGGGAGGTGGGCGAGTAGGTGGGGCTGGTGGGTGAGTACTTGGGGGAGGTTGGGGTATAGACTGGAGAGGTCGGGGAGTAGGTGGGCGAGGTTGGCGAGTATTTGGGAGTGGTGGGTGAGTAAGTGGGGCTGGTGGGAGAATACTTGGGAGAAGTAGGTGAGTATTTAGGGCTCGTGGGTGAGTACTTGGGAGAGGTTGGGGTGTACTCCGGTGAACTGGGACTGTAGGAAGGACTAGTTGGGGTGTACTTGGGTGAAGTGGGGCTATAGCTCGGTGAGCTGGGGCTGTAGCTTGGTGAGCTCGGTGTGTAGGTTGGAGACTGGGGTGTATACCGTGGGCTCGAGGGGGAGTAGCTGGGCGAGGTGGGCGAGTAGCTGGGTGAAGTCGGGGAGTAGCTCGGAGAGGTTGGGCTGTAGTTGGGGCTGGTCGGCGTGTAGTTTGGACTAGTGGGTGAGTAGCTAGGTGATGTCGGGCTGTAGCTGGGTGAAGTTGGGGTGTAGTTGGGACTAGTGGGAGAATAGTTAGGGCTGGTGGGGGAGTAACTTGGAGACGTTGGGGAGTAGCTTGGAGATGTAGGAGAATAGCTTGGAGAGGTCGGGGAGTAGCTGGGAGAGGTGGGTGAGTAGCTGGGTGAAGTTGGCGAGTAGCTGGGAGAGGTCGGGGAGTAGCTGGGAGAAGTTGGGGAGTAGCTGGGAGAGGTCGGGGAGTAGCTGGGTGATGTTGGCGAGTAGCTGGGAGAAGTTGGCGAGTAGCTGGGCGAGGTTGGCGAGTAAGATGGTGAGGTTGGGGAGTAGCTGGGAGAGGTCGGGGAGTAGCTGGGTGAGGTCGGCGAATAGCTGGGTGAGGTCGGGCTATAGTTGGGACTGGTTGGAGAGTAAGATGGAGAGGTTGGGGAGTAGGAGGGTGACGTAGGGGAGTAGGAGGGGCTCTGGGGTGTATAGCCCCCAGGGGAGCGTGGCTCGTAAGCAGGTGATGTGGGGGAGTAACTGGGAGACATAGCACCACCTGTGGGGAAAGACAAAGAAGAGATTCGTGATGGAGAGCCTGGCATACAAAGCAGCGAGGAGGAAGGAAGACAGGGCAGACAGCTCACCTGGTGACGGGATGTATGGGCTTGAAGGTCCAGGGGAACCTGGAGAGCCCGGTGTGGGGGACCACGCCGGGGAGTAGCCTGGGCTGAAGCCACTGGCGTCGGATGCAGCACTGGGAGAGAAGCCAGCGGCTCCTGGGGTCATCCCACTCCCTGACAGCAAGAACAGGTGCAATCAGCTGAGGCCAACGATAGCAGCTTCCCGGTGGCTCCCCCCACCCCCCAAGGTCAATGTACTTTTCCTGGACTCGGCTACTCACCAACACTGGGGGACCAGGCACCATAGGCTGGGGTTGCACCCTGGTTCCAGGGTGTCATTGCAGGAGATATTCCTCCCATTGGACTGGGTGCAGAGCCAAAGAACATGCCAGTAGCTGCAAAGAAACCCAGAGTAAGGCATGAGGAATGGCATCCTCTTCTGCATGGCTGCCTTTCCCCACCCTCTAGAGCCAGTTGTGCACAGCCGAGACTCACGTCCAGCAGCTCCCAGGCCAGGGATATTGGTGGGGATCTCCATGCCATATTTGCACTTCTCAGCGTCAAGCAGGAGGTCAAAACAGCCAGTGCCAGCTGGAGCAAGTTGGCCCAGCATGATATTCTCAGAGACCCCCTTCATGGGGTCACTCTCTCCATGGGCAGCTGCCTCCATGAGGACGTCCACCTGCACAGCCAGCAGAGACATCAGTTCCCAGCATAGCAGCCAGAGTGGCTCACTCACCACCACAGCAAAGGGCCATGCAACGGCCTGCACACTCACCACCTGGACATAAGCTACCATCTTTCAACCTACTCAGAATCTGCCTTCACTAAATTGGTTGTGGTGGCTTAATCCCAGCACTTGGGAGACAGAGATATAAGTTTCTTTTTGAGTTCAAAGCCAGCCTGGACTACACACGGAGACCCTGTCTCACACACACACCACAACATAAAATAAAATAAAATAAAATAAAATAAAATAAAATAAAACTCATTAGCAGCTGGGCATGGTGACTCATGCTTGTCACTGTCGCCCCCAGAAGGCTCAGGGTTTAAAGCTGGGAAGCCCTTGTCTCTAAAACCCGGAAAAGGGTTGCCATTACCGTTTCCTCAAAAGAGCACTTCATGAGGGGGCCAGTGTCCTGGCGGTTGACTCCATGACGAGTGATGGCCATCAAATGGCCTCGGCATGTCATGGTGTCACACAGGAGAGCCAAGTGCCGGTAGTTGACATAGGAGCCGTCAAAGGAGATGACGTGGTACAGCTCCCGCTCGAGGGCCTTCCGCACAGCCTCAATACCCAGCACCTGCAGAGTTGAAAGAGGCAAGTCAGCTCTGTCATCTCCCCGATCCTGTCTCTACCAGGCGCGGAAGATAGCTGGGGTCAGTCCATCCAGAACTAAAAAATGGATTCAGAAAGCCTAAGCATGGAAATTGTGAGCAGGGGGCATCCTGTGGGCTCACCGTAAAGATCTCCACAATGTCATTGGACGTGGTGCGCACGGGGTCCACATCCTTCTCGCTCAGCACCCGCATCAAGCTCACACCGTCCGTCTCCAAGATCCACTCCTGCAGGGCCTTGAACTCGCCGTCCTCTGTGATGATGATCTTCTTCTTGTTGTCTGTCTGAGGCAAGTGCATGTACACCTGCAAGACACCACACTCCCGTCAGGCTGAGGTGGCTGCGTGTACACTGGTCAGGCTGACTGGCCACAGGGCAGAGGGGCCGGTGCTGACCTTGCTGATCTGCTCGATGCCCTGCAGCGTCATGTCTGTCAGCATGTTGGACTCAATGCAGCGCAGGAACACATCGTCATCCATCTTATCCACCACCTCCTCCTCCTGCGACAACAGGGAGTCTGTAACCCAGGGGCCTCCCAGACTACACTCTTCAAGAAATAACTCTTCCTTGGCTCCTTAAGCCTCTCAGCTTTTAACATCACTTTGATTACGAGTGTTTTGTCTGGGTGCATGTCTATGTATAGCGTGGGTGCTGGAGCTGGAATAGAATCGGGTCTGCTGTAAGATAGCAAGCACTAAGTTGGGCATGGCGGCACAGGCCT
Source organism: Pachyuromys duprasi (assembly GCA_028658305.1). Classification (NCBI taxonomy): domain Eukaryota; kingdom Metazoa; phylum Chordata; class Mammalia; order Rodentia; family Muridae; genus Pachyuromys; species Pachyuromys duprasi. The sequence continues at coordinate 54,671,162 of CM053757.1, forward strand.
TTGGTCCTGGTACTTGGGAAGCAGAGGCAGGCCGATCTCTGAGTTCCAGAATAGCTAGTGCTACACAGGGGAACGAACTGTCTTAAACAGATGAACATGAGTAATGAGACTTCTTAGCTGCTAAGCCAACTCTTCAGGACCTAGCCACCCTTTTCTAAAATTGGTTTTGAAACAGGATCTCATGTCGTGGAGGCCAACCTGATTCTCCTGCCCCACATCTTATAACGTTGGATTAGAGGTGCACCCTTCCACCAAATTCCATTTTCCATTTCTAAAAACTATTCCTAATTAAGTTAATTGTGCTGGGATGAAAAGTCAACTTGACTTTTCTTTAAAGGAGTGTTTTGCCTGCATGTGTGACTGACTGTATACCATGTGTGTGCAATCCCCAAGACAGGTTGGAAGAGGGTATCAGAGTCTCTCTGTAAACCAGTATGAGGGTAGTGGGAATTACTGAACCCGAGTAAAGCAGCCAGGGTCTTAACCATTGAGCCATCTCTGAAAGCCCTGCATGCACACACACAAATATGGAAGTCACAGAATTTGTTAGAGTTGATCTTTTTCAACCACATAGGTTCCTGGGACTCAAATTCAGGCCATCAGGACTGTAGCAAGCACTTTTGCCTGCTGTGCCCATTTTGAGAGCCCACAGTGTCCACTTTAATCCATCAAGACATGCTATCCTACTCACAGCCGCCCTAAGTCTGCATTAGTGCGTCCTTCAGGTCAGACAGCCAGGTGTGTAAAGTACCTATAATCCCAATGACTGGGAGACAAGGGCAGAAAACCAAGACCAGAGACCTGAGTTAACACTAAGGAACCCTGGAGTGGCTGGAGAGATGGTTTGGCGTTACAGGCATTTGTTGCCCTTTCAGAGGCTTTGGGCTTTCAGGTGCTTTGTGAGCACCTACATGGTAGCTCACAAGCATCTTTAACTCCAATGCCAGGTGACCAACAATCTTTTCAGACCTCCAAGGGAACAATGCATACTTGTGGTGTATATACACACATGAAACACCCACACACCTAAAATTAAAAAAAAATTTTTTTTTTTTTTAAGCTGGGTTTGGTGGCGACACTCTTCATCTCAGGAGGCAGAAGCAGGCAGATCTCTATGCGTTTGAGGCTAACCTGGTCTACATAATGAGCTCTAGGACAGCCAGGGCCACACAAAAGAGACCCTGTCTCAAACAAACCAAAAATAAGTAAGTAAAAAACCAAGTATATTAATTTCAAAAAACAAGATACAGGTGGATCTCTGTGAGTTTGAGGCTAGCCTGGTCTACACAGTGAGTTCAGGACAGACAGAGCTACAGTGATATTCTGTCTCAAATAATAAAGGCCTCAAACTTGTGATTCCTGCCTCAACATCCTGACTTGGGATTATAGGCATGATTCACTACATTTAAAGATGCTCTCTTTAAACTCTTATTTTGTCAGTATGGCTGTTTTGCTTACATGTGTATCTGTGCACCACTTTCAGGTAGGGTCCTCAGAGGCCAGAAGAGGGCATCAGAACCCCCAGGACTGGGGCCACCATGTGGGTGCTAAGGATGGAGCCTGGGAAGAGCAGTCGACACTCCAGCTCTGCTCACCTTTCTGTGATATGGGGTCTCGCTGTGTAACCCTGGTTGGCCTGGAACTCAAGAGATCCAATTATCTCCTGAGTACGGCCAAACAAAACAAAACCCTAAAAATCTTGCTGTACCTACACTAAAACTTGATTGTTCTACCTACGTGGAATTATAACTGTTTGACCCCCTCCCCCCAAATGCTGAGATACATGCCTGTTCATTGCTTCAAGACTTTTTACTTACAGACTAGGCTGGCCTCGAACTCACAGATCTGCCTGTCCCTGCCTCCCGAATGCTGAGATTACAGGCGTGCACCACCACCTAGCACTGCTCACATCTTATTGGTTTTGATCACTAAATAAAATTTTATCTCCCCCCTGGGTCCCCGTTTACCTCTTGCATCTTGTTCTCATCACTGTTCATAATGCGGATACGAAGGACCAGCTTCTCTGCGTTATCATCATTGAAGATGCAGTTTAAATCATCGCCAAAGCCTGGAGGGAGAGGGATGCACCCTGAGAAAGGCTGCAGGTAACAGTGTTTCTAGGCTCCTCATGTGCGCACCTCTCAGGGGCTCTTCCGGCTTACTCTTCCTCACAGATACTTCCTTCTCACAGACACACCCGTACAAAGGAGAGGAAGGTTGGGGAGATGGCTTAGGAGTAAAAGCACTTCCCTGCAAGCATCAGGATCTGAGTTCAGAGCCCCAGGACTCATGTAGAAGTCAAGTACTGGGTGGGGGGAGGGGCATGTCTGTAACCTCAGTGCTCATGAGAGGAGACAGACCCCACAGACTCGTTGGTCATCCAGCCAGGACAAACAGTGGACTCCAGGTTCAGGCAGAGAGTGAACGAGGAAGACACGCCCAACGTCAGCCTCTGGCCTTCAGGTGTGCAAGTGCACACGCACACACCCACACAAACGTGAAACACACTGGGACAAAAAGTATGTTCAGAGGTGGCCTGCCGGGTGCAGAGGTGTTCACATCCACATGGCTGTCTGACAAGCCTCACCTGCATTGATCTTTTCAGCAATCTGTTCCATGGTGAGCTTCCGGTCAGTCATGTGTTTTCGGTCCAGCTCCACGCGCAGCAGCCAGGGGGATATCCGAGCCACGTCGAAGTCAGGCATCTCATAGTACACATTCACCCACTCCTGATCTTCGGCCACCACTGTGCTCTGGGGGTTGGGGTCGTAGTAGATTGCGGTGTTGGCGGTCACCTTCCTCAGGGTTGTGTGCTCTAAGCGGCACAGAATGTCCTAGGAAGAGACAAAGACTCACGACATGGCCCCAGGGTCCCTCCAAAGGCCTAGTGAAAGCCTCAGAGCTATTTCTACGTCTTGGTTCAAGCTCGCCAGGCAGCCCACCATCCTGACTCCTACCTTGGCCCGCTCAGCATCTCGAGCAGACTGGCCTAACAGGAAGACAGTGAGCGAGGGGGTCTTGGGCTTCTTGGAAATGTTGATGAGCTCCTTCAGTCGAGGCACACCCAGCGTCACATTCTTGGCAGACACACCCGCATAGTGGAAGGTGTTCAGCGTCATCTGCGTGGCAGGTTCTCCAAGAGACTGTGCAGCCAGAGCCCCCACCATCTCTCCAGGATGGGCCTGTGGAAGAGTTGGTGTTACCCAAAGCCTAGCCTGCAGAGTGCTGGGAAGCAGTCAGGGTGAGGCTGTTTGTTAATCTTAAGGAACTTGGGGAAGAGAAGTGTGGCAAGGAAAGAACAGTAAAACAATCTTAATCAATTACATACCCAGCAAAGACACTCTAACATGCCATATTCACTGTGTGTATGCATGTGTGAGTCTTTTGCCTGTATGCATATTCTGGTTTCTACAGAGGTCACAAGAATGTATCAGATCCTGTGACTGCAGTTACAATTATGAACCATGTAGGTGCTGGGAATTGAACTCGGGTCAGTTGGGAAAGTGTTCTAAACCTCAGAGCCATCTCTCCAGTCCACACCTACATTCTCCATGTCTACATGTGTGTATGTGTGGGCTCATGCATGCCACGGGACATGTATGGAGGTCAGAGGCACTCTCCTTCCATCACAGGCTACCAGGTTTGGTGGCACCTCTGCCTGCTGAGCCAGCACACAAGCTTTGTTAAACCTTTTCAAAGGTCATTTTGTTTATTCTGGGTCACTTGTACTTCCATATGGATTTCATCAGGATCAGCTTGTAAATTTCTGCCTCAAAAGTCCACTAGCGTTCGGTAAGATCATGTGGAGTCTGCGGACCGTTCTGTGGATTAGTGGCATTTAACAACATCTGAGTTCTCTAATCCAAACATGCAGGTTTCTTTCCATATAAGCTATTCTCTTCTTGCTTTTTTGAGACAGGGTTTCTCTACGTAGCCCTGGCTGTCCTGGAACTCATTTTATAGATCAGGCTGGCCTCGAACTCAGAGATCCACCTGCCTCTACCTTCTGAGTGCTGGGATTAAAGGCTTGTGCCCTAGCACTGTCTAGCTCCCTAATGCACTTTTAATTAATGTGTAATACTAGATTTATCTCAGATTCAGAGTATGTAAAAAATTACGTTTTTCTTTCCGCTTTTATTAATTTTTAAAAAGATTTATTTCATGTGTATAAAATCTTGCCTTCATGTATTTATGTGCATCATGTGTGTGGCTGGTATCATAGGGGGTCAGAAGAGGAGCCCTGGAACTGCAGTTTCAGATTGTTTTAGACTGTGCAGGTCTGAAAACTGAACCCATCTCCTCTGCAAGAGTAATATGTGCTCTAAACCACTGGGCCTTCTCTCCAGCGCCTATTATTATTATTCATGGTTTCTAGAACCCTGGCTTTCCTGGAACTTGTTCCGTAGACCAGTCGAACTCAAGTGCTGGACTAAAGTCATGCACCATTTTGCTTGGCTATTAACTGTGTCCGGATACTTTGCTTACATGTATGTCTGTATGTACTCTTTTGGTCTGGTGCATTGAAAGACTGAAACCAGAGTTATAGACAGCTGTGATCCATCCCACGTGTGGGAATTGAACCTGGGTCCCCTCAAGGCAAAAAGTGCTCCTAACTGCTGAGTCATCTCTCTCCAGACCAATTACAATGCTTTTCCACTCTTCCATTATTCTGTAAAAATCTCAAAGACAGTGAAAACATGTTCCAGAACCTATGATCTCTCTTCTACTTACTTCTTTTACATCCTGTATTTACTCGAGTTAATTCTCATACAGTAGACACTCTAGGAAAATAAAAGACTGTTCCAATTTCATATCCTTGTCATTCCACTTAGTTCCTGAGTTAGCACTGCATGATCGGTTTGTATGAACATGATTCTTTTACACAGGACTGGCATTTCCTTGTTTTTAATGTTGCTACGATACAATGGCACTGCTACGCATAGCAGCCTGGCAAAGACATCAAACCATGTAGCGAGAAATGGGCTATTCCTAGGAACCCGAGAAGCAATAAGCAAGAGAATAAAAGTCGAGGCTTAAAGAGAAGTGTAACACTCACAATGGCTTGGTTGAACTTGGACTCTATCTCCCCAAGCAGCCAGTCAAAGGCCTCTCCACTTAGCCGAAACTCCTCAGCCATGCGGCGAGAGCAGAGTGTGGATCTTAGGTGGATGTTGAAGAGCAATGTGGCATTCTCCTGTGCCTGCCGACTTAGTGGGTCATCCCCGTTCACAATTACCAACTTCTTGCTCAATTCCTTGACTCCTGGGGCCCAAGAGGGGGCAGCAAAGAGACTGTCAGATCAAGTCGTAGCAGACTCTGATCCTCCAGTCTAGTCTGGAGATGGCACAGCAGTCACGAGTAACTGTTGAGTCTCAAAAGGCTGAGCTGCCTATTTAACATAATCAAAGTGGACCTGGAGTCCTAGTTCTCCCAGCATCCCTCAGTCCACATCCTTTACAAGGTATAGCTGGCATACCCAGCCCTCTATCCAGCCCAGGGGCTGGGCTGTTCCTCCTTTGATAATCCAGACATTTTGGTTACCTACTCCTTTTGTACTTTTGGCCTCCTGGCTCTCCTCTTCCCCTTTCCCTTTGCCATCTCCTTACATGGCTCAGGGTCATGACTCCCGCCTCTTCTAGATGTGTCTGCCTCTGGCTATGCTCTCCTTTTTATTGACAACAAACTTTCTCCTTCATTAGGAGCCGTCACGTCCTTTTCATTCCTTTTTATTTACTTTTTTTAGTTACTTACCCTCTACCACTTTGATGGGGTGCAGGTCAGAAGGAAGGCGAGGGTTGATATGAAAGATTTTCTGAGCATTCCAGATCATCCGCAGAAGGTTACAAGGGAGGACCACCTGAGGGAAGAGGGATTGAAGGGAGAGCTGTCAGCCATCAGCCATAGCAGGACCTCTCTGGTCTAGCACTGCCTGTTTCCTTGTACCTTGCTGTCCCCAGTCGGGAAGATGACCCTGAGCACTTCTCGGTCCTCACGCATCCGCTCAAACTCCCGCTCCAGCTCGTTCTGGATGTGGGCGTTGCTCAGCACATCCTTGACCAGATCCTCCTGCAGAGTGCGCCGTAGGGCCCTCTCGTTGGTATAATCAAATCGGAACCTGGAGATGACAAGGGGAGAGATCAGGGGACACATGGTCTCTGTCCTTACCCCCATAAGGCATAGTGGGAAGTTCCAAATGTGAGCAGAGCACTAGTAGCTACTGCTAACACTAGAGACACTTCGGCTTTGGAGGCAAGTCTTAAATAGAGACAGCTAACGGGACCTCGTGTGTACCTGTTCCTCTATGCTCCGTACATCACCATTAAGGAGAAAACGGGGCATATCTACACCCACTCTTTTCCCACGAAGCAAATGGGTGGAGAAATGTTGGTGCTAAAGGTAAAGCCGCCACAGAGGTGTTAGGTCACATCTCTAAGGGAGAGCTGTAATGCATGCACTGGACCCCGGGGTGGGGTCATGTTTGCCTGTTTCCTTACTTCTTCTCAAAGGCTTTGTTGGATGGTTTCAATGTAGCCAGATTCTGGAACTCCACACTCTCGCCAGCCAGCCCGTCCTCTCCATAGCGCAGCTGCACCACCTGGTTAATGGAGTTTCGCACAGTTGCATCGTATTTCACCATCACCGACTCCATGGACTTTATCAGCCTTCGCTGAATGTACCCTGGGAAAGGGAGTCAGTTCAAAGACCCGAGGGCAACAAAGTGGCCACAATTCACCTTGGGGACGAGCAGGCTTTAGATTGAGACTTCCCGCTCCCATCCCCACAGGCTCAGAGAGCCTCACCAGTCTCAGCAGTCTTCACAGCGGTGTCAATGAGACCCTCTCGTCCTCCCATGGCATGAAAGAAGAACTCGGTGGGTGTGAGGCCAGCTAAGTATGAGTTTTCTACAAAGCCTCGACTCTCAGGACCATAATCATCCTTGATGAAGTGAGGAAGAGTCCGATGCTTAAATCCAAATGGGATCCGTTTGCCTTCCACGTTCTGCTGCCCGACGACAGCAATGACCTGGGAGGGGGAGGAAAGAGCTGCACGGAACTGCCCCTCGCATTCAGAGTAATATTGTCTGGGAATAGTGTGCATGCCTGTAATTCTAGCATTAGCAAAGAAGACACTGACAGGTACTAAGTTCAAACTCAACCTGGGTGGCATAGCAAAAACATACATTTAAAAAAAAAAGAAAAGGCCTTTTACACATTAGTGAAACTTGTGTCAGGATGCCATATCACAGCGGTGGTTGGGAATCCCTACTACTTTTCCCATCTTCCCTCTTCTTCCAAACTCTAGTGTGTAACACACACGTGGGAAATGGAGCTTCTTACCTGGGAGATGTTGATCTTGGAGCCTTTGGCTCCAGACACCACCATAGACTTGAAGTTGTTGTATTCAGACAGGGATTTCTGTGCAGAGGAGCCAGTTTTGTCTCGAGCATCATTGAGAATACGATTCACCTGATTCTCAAATGTCTGGCGCAATGTGTTTCCTGGGGTGGGTTCTAGCTCATTGTTATGAGCCTTCTCAATGACCTGGAGACAGAGTTCTCATTGGCACGTTTGAGTCTCTTTCCCTCCTTCTCTAAACCCTTGTATTTTGCTCTTGTGGAGTTAAGTTCAAATCCCTGAGAAACTCTTGTCTGCCCGGCCTTCCCTCTCACCTCTATTACATCCTGTTTAGCCTTCTTAATGGTGTTCTGAATGTCCTGGTACGTCTTGGAATCAGCAATGGAGTCCCCAATGCCAATGGTATGACCTAGGGAGAAAGAAAAGCATTAGCAACGATCACTTTTGGTTTCCTAGGCAATCTGGGAGGACAGTGTGAACAAAAAAAAAAGATAAACAGTGGAGTGAGGAAGAAAGCGCAACAAGAGTTGTAAGTGCTCGCTGTACTTGCCCTCGATGAGAAGCCAGTTGTTAATGACTGTCTGAATGTTGGAGTAGAAGAGGCGGGTGACGTCATGACCCATCTCTAGGTAGGAGATGTGGACCAGAGAGCCTGCCGAGGTGCCCAGGGACTTCTTACAGAGGATGCCCATGATCAGTTCACCATTCTCCACTACCACCTGTGGACAAGCATGCACTCAAACTGCTGTTCTCATTCCCATGTCCAACCCTGTACACACCCAGAAGCTGAGCCTTACTTTGGTATCCCCAGGAGAGATGTGCTTGTAAGGGCCGCTATCTTCATCATCAGGATGGGTGCTGTGGGTACGGATACAATTGATGTGACCAGGAATGATGAGGGAGAAAATCTGCTTGCCTGTCCACAGGGGCCGGGGCTTAAGGATAGCCGGCTGCGGGACCTTCCCATCCCACGTGGACAGAAACATTAAGAGGTTCATCACTTCACCCTGTGAGAAAAACAAGGAAAGAAAAGGTCAGACCATGAGTTTTATTATCTCAGGAATATTTGGGAGGCTGCTCTACGCAACAAGAAAAGCTAGATTTTGGAAGCAAAAGGATGTTACAAGTATCTTCCAAATTTTTAGTTAAAAACAAAATACTGTAATAGTAAGACCTTGTTTTTCTTTTAATAATTAAAAAATAAGGAAAAATATAGAAATGATAAAAATGTAACAAGGACACACTTTCCCCTCATCTTTACTTTACAGAGAATACATGAAGTTAAAGAAAAACACTGGGCCTCTCCTTCCCTGTCTCTTTCATACTTTGAGACCCTTTGCCCACCCAAGACCAGTTTATATCTGGATCACACACCCGCTCCAGGAAGACATCTCTCTTGGTGAATTTGCGCACTGCTGTGAGTGTGTCCTGCACAATCCCCATGACAGGTCGGTTGCTCTGGGGAGTGACAATCATCCGAGGCACCATGGCCAGCTCTTGGATCTCTGCCCGTGTCTCCAACGACTGTGGCAGGTGCAAATTCATCTCATCCCCATCAAAGTCTGCATTGTATGGAGTTGTCACACTACGGCCAAAGAAAGAAAGAACCCAGAGTTGGGACTGTGTCTGCAGTGACATTAATGGGACATGTACTGCCTGGCCTGTTCCCACCTCAGCCTGATTCCCTCAGGTAGAGAACTGACCTAAGATTCAAGCGGAAAGTAGACCAGGGGAGGATGCGGACCCGATGCCCCATCATGGACATTTTGTGCAAAGTTGGCTGACGATTGAAGATAACAATGTCCCCATCACACATGTGCCGTTCCACCTGGAGAGGTGAGGGACAGGACAGTGCTCAGTGAAGGAGGCCCACTAAGAATGGAATGACAGTGGACCTAGAGTCTCTTGTAGACGAAAGAGATGACACTGTGATGTTACTTCACCCCCAAAAATGAGTCAAACACCCCCTTTCACAGCCCTGGTCCAGCATCAGGTTACTAGGGATAACAAAATGCAGTAAGCACCAACATCTATAACACTCTCTCCTCCACCACACACATGCTGACATGGGATGATACAACTCCACTCTGATATCAGGGCAAGCAACACAACCGGGTCAGTAGATCCCTTCAAAACAAAAGGCACCCAGTATCACAGTGGCACACAGCAGCACTAAGGAACCCAAGCATGAGGAACACGAAGTCCACTAGCTCAGGTCAGCTGGGGGTATATGGTAAAAACCTGTTTCTGACAAAACACTCTAAGACTGCTGCCTCCCTAAACCAGCCAGCCACTCAACAAGCTTAAACCTAGGCCAGCCCTTCCTGATCCGGTGACTAACATTGGTCATGGCCTGTAACATGCCTTGTAGCCAGTCTGTAGGTGCAGGTCACTGGGCTTAGGGTGGAAACGCAAGTCAATCCGGTCACCATTGTCACGAATAATGTACTTGGCTCCTGGATACTGGCTGTTTCCCCTGCGTACTAATTCCTGAAGTCTAGGAAGGAAAGAAGTATGAAATGAACAAAATAGTTTCCAAAAAGCACCCACTCCCACTTTCATCCCAAAACCCCAAGTAGATGCCCAACTTGTAAACTTCAGTATCTCCCTGCTTCACTCCAAGCTGTCTCTTCCAGAGGAAGGCACACTCTGAGAACATATACCCTAAGCCTACCCTGGCCACTATGGACATGGTTTAAAGACTAACACACACCTGTCAATGTTGAAGGGAGTGACTATCTCTGCAAAGGTCATGTTGGCAGCAATGGAGCGGGGCACACCAACTTGGTCAATGGACAGGTTAGGGTCAGGGGTGATGACAGTGCGAGCTGAGAAGTCCACTCTCTTGCCCATTAGATTCCCTCGAACCCGTCCTTCCTTGCCCTTCAGCCGTTGCTTCAGGGACTTGAGGGGACGGCCAGACTTCTGCATGGCCTGTAAGGAAACAGGAAGGGCACCAGGGGGGCTCAGCACTGGGCTCTCCTCCAGTTCTGCAGCCTCATGCTGCCCCCACCCTGGCTCCAATCCATAAGGGCACAAGTGTGCAAACGTACACGGGGTAAGCCGGGCAGCTCATTGTCCACCATGGTGGCCACGTGGAACTGGAGGAGTTTCACATCCTCCGCGATGACATGGGCAGCGGCACCATTCTGCTCGTTCCGCCGAAGCTGATTGTTGATCTTCACGATGTCTGCCAGTTTGTGAGTCAGGTCATCCTGAAGCGAGAAATTGGCACCATCACGCTCAGGCCACCAGTGACAACGTGTAACACCCCCACATGACCCTGCAAGATCACATCACGGTTCTCTAAAGGGGCAGAATATTTCCACACTCAAGTGGTCCCGCTGGCCTTTTGGACATGCTGCACCAGGAGTGCTTGCTCTCTCCCCAGACACCCAGCATGGAGTGCTAGAGCATCTGACCTGGTTTCGGGCAGAGCCCTGCATCACCACTGCAGGTCGCACGGACAGAGGCGGCACAGGTAACACTGTGACGATCATCCACTCAGGCCGGGCGTAGCGCGGCTCCATGCCCAGCACAAAGCACTCCTCATCCGAGATGCGTTTGAAGATTTCATGCACGCGTTCTGGACTCAGCAAGATCTTCTTCTCCTGGGAGTCCTCGTTAACATGTTTCCATTCTGCATACAACTCTAGGCCAGAGCGCCGGATCCGGGGCTGGTACCGACCACAGCCTCCATGGCCCTTCCAAGGACAGAAAAACAGTGAGAACCCAGCACAGGACCTTCCCTGCCATCGTAGACGGGTCACTTCACCGCCTCGTCCCAGCTGCCCCTGTTACCTTCTCTTTGGTGAGGTCCTCATCACCCTCAGGCTGCTCCACACCAAACTTGTTGTCCATCTCCTCTCCACCTTCACAGATGTTTTTGCCCTTGCAAAGGTCGTAGACATGTGTAAGCCGTTTCTTGGGCTGCCCCTTGGATTTGGCCAGGATATCCTTAATCTTTGGGTTGTTCTGGGGGAAGAACAGAGCAGGGTCAATTGGAGCTGCCCCTCACCCCATCCCAGCTAGCAACCACCCTCCCAGACTAGGGACCAAGGCCCTACTCACAGAATCTACGAGCAGTTTGGAACAGAAGAAGCAGACACAGCGCAACACCTTCATTGTCTTCACCAGGAAGCCCACATGGAACACGGGTTTGGCTAGCTCAATGTGCCCGAAGTGGCCAGGACACTCAGTCATGTTCCCTGCGGAAAGACACACCTAACACTTTCCTCAAAGCTCCCACTGACCCTAAAGGACTAGGAATTTCTGTTCGTTTCTTTCTTTCCAGGACAGGGTTTTCTCTGTGTACTCCCCGCTGTCCTGGAACTTGTTCTGTGGACCAGACTGGCCTCAAACTCAGAAACTCAACTGCTTTTGCCCCACCCTGAGTGCTGGGATCAAAGGCAGGTGGCACCACAGCCCACTGAGAGACTAGGTTTTTAGGTATCAATTCCCTCCTGGCTTAAAGGACCTACAACTGTGCCCTTGGGATTCCTCTGAAGCCAGTACTCACCTGCACATGTCTGGCAGCGGCCAGTCCGCTCAATCACCCCCTGCCTTGGATCCATTAGTCCCCCAAGCTTGGGGCGACCGCCCTCTGTTGTCTCTGGGTATTTGATACCACCCTCTGTCACAGACATCCGCTTCTGAAGAAAAATAAAAAGCAGCGGCAACTAAGTAGGGTTCCTAGAGAATTTTGTGCTAAGGCTTAAGAAAATACCAAACCACTTGGTTTGACCAGGTATGAAATAGGAACGTCAGCATAGCTAAACTCTGGAATACTAAACTTGAGTAACACATCCCAAAGCATGTTCCAGCCACTGTGTGTGCAAGAGGGGAAGAGGGTGTGTTGGCATGTGTTCCTAACAGAATATGAGCCTTGGCTCTATACCTACCTCCAGTGTTCTGTTTTGAGACAGTCTTGCTATACAGCTCATGCTGGCCTCAATCTCAAAATCCTGCCTCTTTCTTCCAAAAGCTAAGGTTACACAAGCACATGCACCACCACGCCCAATTCACCTGCCTCGAGCTAGCACTGGAATCCCAGCAATCTCTCTAGGCTATGTCACTACAACATCCACAAGATTTAACATAAAAAAAGCTGTAAGTGGCTTCAAGAGGCTGAGCGCTGTGTCAAAACCCCTGTCTTTTCCTTCTCCCAGTGGAGACAAGGCCAGGGTTACCCGATCCCCTGGAGACCCTCTCTGGGCCCAAGAGCCTAAGTGTGCTGCCAAGACCCATCCACCTGCTCTTGACTTCAGCCCTGTGGACAAGGCACACAGAGGCTCACTCTCCTATCTTAACTCCATCTTTGCTACTTCTTCCTTCTTCCCAATTGCCTGACCACTTCCATATCCAGGTGAAATCTTATTGTAAGCAAGGACACAGGTTGGCAGACCAGAAATGAATAGCTCAAGTTCTAAGAAAGGTGGAGCAGGACTCAGTGGGCCATTCAATAAAGAGAACCAGGTAGCTCAGAAGGTCTTTTTTTTCTATTCGTTGTGTATGTACGGAGAAGGAAGTGGTCCTTGGTTAAACCCAGAGCCTCAAGCATGCTAAGGCAAGCACTCTGTCTAAAGCCATATTTTTGGCTTGGAAGCAGGTATGGTGGTCATGGCAACCTTGAGTATCTTCTCACACAATGAAAGCTAGACCTACAAAATTTGTCAGGCTTTAGTCCACCACGAGGCATAAAGCTCAAACAATTTGATAAAAGCTTCATTGAGTGTTAACTTTGAGATATGCTTCTCTAATCCTAACCACTGATGTCCTCCCAGGAATGAATTCTTACCTCTTAGATATAAGAAATTTGAAATTGCATGAAGTTATTCATCCAAGCCTTCAGTCTCAAGTAGTCATTAGAAACGAAACCCAAGACTCTCCAGTCGCAAACATAGGCTCATCCCACTCTCCCATACAAGAGCAGAAACAATTATATTCACTCTTTTTTGTTTGTTTGTTTTTAAGACATGACCTCACTAAGCAGCCCTGGCTTCCTTCCCTTTGAACTCAGAGATCTGACATTCCCTGCCTCCAGAGTGCTGGGATTAATTAAAGGCAAGTACCACCACAACCAAACATTTACTCATTTTTAAGACAGGATCTAGGGTAGTCCAGGATGGTCTTGGGCTCCCTATGTAGCCTCATGGCTAGACTGTGTCTCTGCAAACAATATCCCCCCAATACCATACCTATAGCATCCGTCAAGATGCTGTGACTTGGGGGCTGGAGAGATGGCTCAGTGGTTAAGAGCACTGTCTGCTCTTCCAAAGGTCATGAGTTCAATTCCCAGCAACTACATGGTGGCTCACAACCATCTATAATGTGAACTGATTCTCTCTTCTGGCAGGTGTAAATGCAGATAGAGCACTCATATACACTAAATAAATCTTAAAAAAAAAAAAAAAAGATGCTATGACTCAGGAGACAGGCCTAGGGTGGGAAGAAATTACTAGGTTGGACCCTTACCAGCTTCTCTATGTCCCATGCTACACGGAGAGGATTTGCTCACTATGAAATGCAAAAAACACAGAAGCAGACATGAATCCGGCCATCAGTGTAAACACTACACAGCATAAGGAATTACAATAAAAACTTCCAACTCTCTGCTGTCTATACTCACCAAGCCAAACACCCTTTCAGTGACTGCCTGTACCTGCAAGCATCCAGAGACTACCCCAGGCTCTCCTTGTGTACAGAAGGACTGCTCTGCTGACACAGGTTAACAAATGGCAGTTTGAGATTAGTCAGCACTTTAACCCTCAACCAAACACTGGTTCTTACAACCAGCAGGCTCTCCAAGCTCATTAATACCTGTCTCTTCTTTTTATCAAACCACACAATCCTTCTATCTTTGAACATCATCTTACTTTATAGCTTTATTTATTATCTCTCACCCTACATATTTATACTCCAACTACAGCAAGTTATCTCAGAACTCCACTGGTCTCACTCCTACACACACACCTTGAACGAACTCATTCATTTGTAAGACTCAGCTTAGATATTCTTTCCAGGTCCTCTATTTGAGCAGTGTACTATCTCTGAGAAGAGGCATGGCGGCAGAGGGATGCAGTCAGGAAGCAGGGCAGACACAGCAGCCTTGCGTCCCTCTGTGCTAGCAGAAACTCTGGTCTCGGCTATACCAGCCAGGCTCTGGTAAGCACAATTTGTAACCATCTGCTCACGGAGCAGTTATCCACACCTGACTGTATCCTCGAGGCACATAGCATGCTACATATGTATTTATATATATTTATGTCTATTTATGTCAGTGACTAGCATACCAGCAAGTGGTTAAATATGCTGGCCGTATACATGTAGGAAACCAGTTCCTTACACGCTAATTTAGAGACAAAGATAATCTTATTCATTAGAATAACTCATACTACCTCAACCAGTACATGAACCACCGAGGATGGAGTCTGAAGACACCATGTGTGCTCAGCATGTGTTTAATGCCAGGTCACACACATACACACAATACTAACTCTCCTTGTTCCCCACCTCACTCAATACAACAGCACTGTTTTTAAAAGTCTCACTGTGTAACCCTAGATAGCCAGGAGCTACCAGATCAGAACAGGACAGCCTTGAACTTACAAGCACTGCTACCATGTCTAGCAGTGTTTTTTTTTTAAGATGTATTTTTATACGTTTGAGTTTTCTGTATGTATGTATGCATGTGTACCTAGTACCAGAGGAGGCCAGAAGAGGGCACTGGACTCGCTGGAACTGGAGCTAGGTATTGAAAACTGCCGATGGGTGCTGGGATTTAAACCATGGTCCAGAGCC
This sequence comes from Pachyuromys duprasi, assembly GCA_028658305.1. Classification (NCBI taxonomy): domain Eukaryota; kingdom Metazoa; phylum Chordata; class Mammalia; order Rodentia; family Muridae; genus Pachyuromys; species Pachyuromys duprasi. Next base: position 54,686,317 of record CM053757.1, read on the forward strand.
AGTGTTCTTAACCACTGAGCCATCTCTTTAGCTCCATGGCAGCATACATTCCTTTTAATTTTGTATTATGAGTATAAGTGTCCTGTGTGTGGATATGTGGCCATTAGTGCAGGTGCCCTCAGATGTCAGAGGTATCAGATCGCCTTGGAGCTAGAGTTACAGGCAATTTGGGCCACTAATATGGCTTCTGTGAATCACACTCAGGCCCTCTGCAAGGCCAGCACATGCTCTTTTGTTGTTGTTTTTGGACACAGGGTTTCTCTGTATAGCCCTGGCTGTCCTGGACTCACTTTGTAGCCCAGGCTGGCCTTGAACTCACAGAGATCGGCCTGCCTCTGCCTCCCAAGTGCTGGGATTACAACAGGTGTGTACCACCTCATGCTCAGCACACGCTCTAAACCACTGAGCTACCTCTCTAGTCCCAGCCACAGACATTCTGCCAACTCAAAGGGCCCTCTGAAGCTCAACTTCTACCCAAAGACTTGAACATTCCACAGAAAGCCCTTTATTATCCATCTTCCCACCCAAAATAAAACCATGTAATTTCCTCAAAAATAGGCTCTCAGAGAGCCTGGAGCTCACCAATATGGCTACACTGACTAGTCAGCAAACCCAGGGAGCCTGCTGCCTCTCTGCTCCCTGTGGGGTCACAGAAGCACACCATTCTCCACCTGGCTCGCACAGCTGGTAGGTCTTATGAGTGCACAGCTACTTCTGTACCAGCTGTGCTATCTCCCTAGCAACAAGTGCTCTATCTTTTAAAAAGAGGAAGACGGCCAGGCATAACAGCTCATGCTTGTTATCCCAGCTCAAGTTTGAGGAAAGCCTAGGTTACGTAATGTGATCTAGACCAGCCAGGACTACATACTGAGATCAAGTCTCAAAGTAAGTAAACAAACAAATGGGAAAGGACTCATTCTACATACCAGTAAGTAGCTTTTTATCTTTCTGTTCACAACAGCCCCCCCAAAGATCCATCCATTAAGCAAGGAACCCCAAACTTAAAAATATTTATATCGGGGCTGGAGAGATGGCTCAGTGGTTAAGAGCACTGTCTGCTCTTCCAAAGGACCTGGGTTCAATTCCCAGCACCCACATGGCAGCTCACAGCTGTCTGTAACACCAATTCCAAGGGATCTGACACCTTCACACTAATGCACATAAAATTAAATAAAATATTAAAAAAAATTATATCTGAGCAACCAGTAGCCATCTGAAACAAACATAGGTTGAAGAGTATTTTAATTCATTAAAATAAACCAAGTGCAGTGAGATGTACCTGTCACCTCAGGAGGAGGAACGGGAGTCCCAGGCCAGCCTGAGCCTACATGGAGACCTTCTCTAAACAAATAATGGAGTAAGAATAGTTTGGTTTTTGTTTGTTTCTGGTGTGTTTTGTTTTTCTGTGTAATCCTGGCTATTCTGGACTCTCTCTTTGTAGACCAGGCTGGCCTGGTCTCAGAGGCTGTCCTCAGAGATCTGACTGCCTCTGAGAGTACTAGGATTACAGAATCATTTTATTTTCCCCCAAATAACCAAACCTTTTCATTTATTACAACTGTTAGGTACTGTACGACTTCTCACATTTGCTAGTCCTTAGCAATGGCTAAAACCATAGTTTTGTGGTCTACGTATAGGGGCATTTGCCTGTAATACCAGCAGTCAGATCCAAATACTGTCTCAAAAAACAAACAAAAGAAGCTGGAGAGAACTGGGTGAGGTGGCACACCTGGAATCCCAGGGCAGCCTCTCTTGAAAAACAAAAACAAGCTGGAGAGATGGTGTGGCACGCCTGTAATCCCAGCACTCAGGAGGCAGAGGCAGGCAACTCTTACTGTGAGGCTAGCCCGGTCTAGGGAGCAAATCCCACATGCTGTTCTTGCGAGAACTGGAATTGGGTTCCCAGCACCTATGTGTGGTGGTTCACAACCACCTGTAACACTAGCTTCAGGGAGCCAATAGCTCTTCTCGCATCCTCAAGCACCCCCACATACACATAGCATACACACACACACACACACACACACACACACACACACACACACACACACACACACGGAAAAATGTTTTTTAATTGGCAAATAACTTGAATACAGCCCTAGGGGATCAGATGTCTTTGATCTCTGTTAGCATCTACCCTAGAATACACATAGCCCTTTGCTGACACACTGACTCTGACACATACGCACACAAAATTACAAGGGGAAAGAAAAAAAAAAAAGGTAAACCAAACAAAAAAACAATTCAGCTTCACAAGCATATGATGTCACTCAAAGAGATCCAGCGCCACCTACTGCTGAAAGTGAGCCATGTGCAGCTCTTCCTTTACAGAGCACCTGCACCTCTCTGGAGCCCAGAGCAAAGATCACTACCCTGTGCCCCTGTGACTGCGCCACAGTGCCTCCAACATGACAGTAGTTGGGAACACTGGATTCTGACTATTAGGACAGATCTAAGTATCCAAGGGTTCCCATTATTAAATATTTTTGTGACTTACAAATTGTCATTTTCAAATAGTGTTTAAATTCATTTATAGAACTAATTTTAATTACATGCCAGTTAGAACCAGGAACTACTTGAAATGCTGAGTAATAGCATTCTGTAGAGAACAAGTAGTCAAAAAAGTTAATCCTACAAGAGTGACAGGCTATTAAAGTAAAACAAAGGGTAAACGTTACAGAACAGCAGATGCAAATAAATGGTAGGCATCTAAATACAGGACATGAGACAAGAACAGGCACATAAGAGGTCTGGGTAATATTATTCTAAGCAGCAGAGACAATAATTAAATAATTAAAGCAAGAATAAATTTGTAGTGTTAAAAGATAAGCAGATCAGAGCAGCAAAAGATGAGGAGCAGAGTGGTTAGAGCACTTGTTGCTCTCATGGAAGGGCCAGCACCCACATGGTCCCTCCTAACCTTCTGTACCTCCAATTCCAGGGTTCCAATGTCCTCTTCCCTCTCAGGCACCAGGCACACATACAGCACACATAAATTCATGCTGGCAAAACATTCATGCACACAAAATAAATAAACCTAAAGATATTTTTAAATTTTTCTTTAATTACCAGGAGACTGGTAATCGGAGGTTGCACTTGGGGTTTGGATCCTCCTGAGGGGAAGGAACATGATGAAAAGCTCTCTACAACGTCAGAAGGACTGAGGTAGGGCTACTACAGGACAGTAGTCAGTGGGTAGGTGTGGTAGTAAAGGCAGAAGAAAAGGTGGTCAGGTGATGGGGGCACTTGGGAGGCTGAGGCAGGCGCATCTCTGTGAGGATGAAGCCAGTCTGGTCTACAAATGAGTTTCAGGGTTACAGAGAGAAACCCTGTCTCAAAAACAAACAAACAAACCAACCAACCAACCAAAATGAATTCTTGGTACGGTGCTGGGTCAAGAGATACATATATTAAAGACTGAATGACCTTCAAAACACTTAGAGCAACAATGCCTAGAATGTCCACCTTCTCAACATTTTTTTGCTATTAGATTAGGAAATCTTTTTGTTTATAATGCAGATTTTTTTCTTTTTTGGAGACACTCTCACTACATGTAGCCTTGGCTGTCCTGGAACTCAGAGTGCCTCCCTCTTCTCTTCTTAGAATGTTGGAATTAAAGGTGTGCATCACCATGCCAGGCCCTCATTCCTTTTTGTGTGTTCTCTATTAACGAATCTAACTGGGGCTGGAGAAATGGCTCAGCAGTTAAGAGCCCTTACTGCTTCCCAGAATCCAGAGCCCAGAAACCACACTAGGTGGCTCATCACCATATTACCTCCAACTCCACACACACCTGCAGGCACACATGCACAAGCGTGTGTGTGTGCACGCACATGCGCCACACACACATACACACACAGAGAAATAACTTTTAAATTTTTTAAAAAAATTTTGTGTATGGGTCTTTTGCCTGCATTGTATGTTTGTGCAGCAAGTGCATACAGTGCCCAGAGGTTAGGTGACAGATCCCTGTGAAATGGAGCTACAAATGTTTGGGAATGGAAGCTGGGTCCTCTATAAGAGGACCACATGTGGTGGTGCTTGCTTCGGCTCTCAGCACTCAGAAGGTGAGGCAGAAGAATCATCATTTCCAAGGGTAGCCTGAACTGAACACCAAGATTCTGCTTCAAAATACCAAGGGCTGGGGATACATGTAGCCAAATGGTCAAAGCACCTGTCTGGCACACAGAAAAGGCTGACTTTGAGTCCCAGCAAAAACTGAAAACTCCAGCCTGGTCTACAAAGTGAGTTCCAGGAAAGCCAGGCCTACACAGACAGATCCTATTTCAAAAACAAATCCTGAAAAATCAAACCCTGTCCATCACATTACAAATTGTTTCTCTTTTTATTTAGTTCTGTCAACAGAGCCTCTGATAAACAAGAGTCTTTTATCTGTCTGACTCATGTACAATGCTTAGCTTATTTTAGGCTCACCACACAATTTACCGTTATTTAGCTTATTAATGGAAGGGTTTGTCCTCTGCTTTGAGCAGCCCTAAAGGCCTGTGTTTTTTTGATGTTTTATTACTTTGCTTAAATATTTACTTGGAATTTATTCTGTAGTAGTCTGTGAGGTCTTGGATGTTCCCAAAACTGACGTAGGTTTTTATGAATTCTGCCATAGTTGAGCTGTTTCCCTAACAGAACGGTCTCATTTAACTCCATTCTATTTTCTCCTGTTAGTTCAGGAGGAAGAAGTCTAAGCAGCCAAAAGCTAAGACTACCCCCTCTCTGGTCGTCTCTTTTCTATCCTCATCCACTTCCCATGAATTCTTTCCAGAGCTACTGTAGTGCATGTGTATAAAAAATGGCATTAGCTGGGCGGGGTGGACTTGGGAGGCAGAGTCGATGTCTGAGTTTGAGGCCAGCCTGGTCTACAGAGAAACCCAGTCTCAAAAAGCCAAACAAACAAACACCTGTTGTCATTGTTTATAATTATCCAATGGTTTCCTACTGAAAATAGAAATTCTCTTTAGTATAATTTCCAACATCCCAAGCCTCTTCAGCATACTTTGTAACCCTCTCCTCACCCACTAACCCCTGCCTCAACGTTGGCTGTTCAGTCTCTAGGATAGGTTTAGTTCCCCTTCAGTTCCATGACACTTGTTTCCTTTACCAGAATCTGTGGCTTCGATGAGTGACTCTTCACTACTGGGGTGCTGTCATCTCCCTGACAGGCCCTCCACACTCTGACATCATTCAATTTCGGCGACTTTACAGCATTTCCTTGTTTCACGTTATTCTAGGCACTTGGCTGTATTAGTTTTTGCTCATTCTTTTTATTCTTGTGCTGTCTTGGTATTCTAGAAGTCGAGGTCCTTGTTAAATTGTTCAGCTGTGTGTTCCTAATGACTATCACGTAGCAGGGTACTCAATATTTGTGGAGAAGGGGCAAAAAACAAAACAAACCGACAAACAAACAAAAAAAACCCTTGAGAATCTAAGTCCTATACAAACTTCCAGCTGCCCGCTGCCGGCCTGCCTCGCTGAACCGCAGCAACGCTCAAGTCCGGAATCCTCGTCTGTGTCCGGCCAAGCACCCATCTCAGACACAGCACTACGCCTGTTTGCGTCCTGGCATAATTTAACTCTGGAGCCTGACGGCGGACCCCGCACCACCTCAGCGTCGCAGAGAGAAAGGCAGCTTACCAACTCATCCGGACTCAGGACTCCGAACTGCACTCTCTTGATGGTGCGCAGCGGGCATGCGCTGTCCCCGGAGGGGGGGCCGCCCCCGTGCATGGCGAGGCAGGCGCCCTGCGCAGGCGCAAATCTCGCTACAAAAAGCCTGCGCCACCGCCGCCTAAGTGCTCAGAACCCGTCCGGGCGGCCACAGGGAAAGAGCTCCCGGAGTGGGGCGGGAGAGGCCGGGGGAGGGAGAGGCGGGGGAGGGGAGGAGGAGGCAGGGAGCCGAAAAGGGCCGAGAGGAAGCCGTCTCTCCCTTTCCGGAGATTCGTCGGCTCCCGAAAAGGAAACAAAAGAAGGGAGGAAAGGAGAAGGTTTCGGGAGGGAGGAGGAAGAAAAGGGTAACGAATAAATGAGTAACCGGGATCCCGAACGGCGGAGGGTACGGCAGTTAGTCTCTCCCCCTTCCGGGAGCCACTTCTTCTCCAACCGTCCTGGTCGCGCTCTCGGCGCTTCTGAGGGGAGAACTGGCCGAACGACGCCTTTTATAGACTCGCCCTGGTGTCCCGCCCCTTCCTTTCCCGCCCTCCCTTGCGCTACGGGGCCGCCCGCAGCGGCCTGCACGGAGCGCGCGCGCCGGGGTGGTTGGCCCTCCGGGTCCGGCGGCCCGGTCGGGAGTCGTTCCGTCGTGACAGGCGGAGGGAGGGCCTTCCTGGCGCCGCCGCCTCCCTTCGCCGGCTTCCCGTGGCTCGAGCCGACGGCTCACGCGGTCGAAGACAAAGCGAGGCCGCCCGTACCCGGCTTCGGTGTTCAAGCTCCCTGGCGGCTAACGTGTCTCATTAACATTCCCCCCTCCAGCCTGGAAAATGGTTTGCTCTACGCGTCGATAATGGAGGCGGGGCCCGTCAGGTCCTCGGGAGCGGGTTCCGGGGGAGGGGCCGACCCGCCCTCGTCATGAATATTCAGTTCTCTGAATATGCATGAGCAAACAAGATGGCGGGTCCAGCCTTTCGGCCGGTGTTTGTCGAGAGGCCTCCCGGAATGGCGGGCCTCCTCCTGTCCTCTAGGGGAGGTGTTTTCGAAGCCCTGGCCCCGGATCTCCGGCCCGAGCTTCTCCTGAGCTCGCAGGCCTGTTCTGGAATTAGGATAGCTTGCTATCCGAGAGCCGCAGGTCACGCGACGAACCGAGAAAAGCAGATTAGCGGCCCGGGCAGAATACGAAAGTCCTGGGGAATTTGGGGTCAAGGAATGTGAACTTTTAGGAAATCCTCCACCTTCCAGGCTATTTTCAGAAACGAGGCGGCGGCTGAGTGTTTCAAGGGAGTCTCCAATAAGAGCGCGTCTACTACACTCTCTCCAAAGCAGACAGCAACTGTACAGCCACAGTGACCCATGTTTGATGTCGGTGTTACGTCACCCATTCGGACATGGAGCATCAGCATTGAGGGAAGAAAAATACCGCCCCAGGGAAAAGGAACACTCCCCTCCCCCAGCGCTGGCTGTCCGCCTGACAGCCTGTATACTTGATCCCCAGTGCTCTGCGCTTTCCTGCCTGTGGGATTGCTCGCCATGGCCCACTACCAGGCTGCCTCAGCCTGTTGAATCTGAGAGTTCACTGCTTAATTATGCTCCTATTCCCTGTTCCCGGCCCAAATTCATACCCTGGTTTCCTGTCCCTGCTTCGGGAAACCCTCCCCACCAAGTCCAAAATCACCCGTGAATCCCAGGGCATCCCTCTCCACACCAGTTGGCTTTCTTTAATATTTTTATTTCTCGCGTGGGTGAGCATGCCACAGCACACACACACGGCAGATAATTTGCAGAAGCTGGTTGTCTCCATCAGGCTTGGTAGCACTAGCCTTTACCTGCCGAGCCATCTCACCGGCTCTGCACTGCAGTTCCCGTCCAGGCCTTCCAGTCTCTCCTTCTATTTACCCCCGCCCCACCCTCCCCAGGCTCTCAGGTTCGACTTCACTGCCCTTCCTTCTCACAGCTGAGGTTCTGGGCAGTGATGATGGCAATGCTGCCCAGCACAACCCCGGCTCCCATGATGTCCGTGGGCGCCACGGCTTCGTAGAGAACGTAGTACTGCAGCATCAGAGCCACCACGACCTCAGAGTGCAGCACGGCACACACCAGGGCAGGGTGGGCCTTCGTGACGGCGTAGCTCACACAGATGAAGGACACCAGCGCCAGGAGCCCGACGGCCACCACACAGCTCCAGCTCAGCACATCCTGCGGGATCACTGGAGTCTGCAGCACAAAGAGGCCTGGGACAGAGACGATTATTCCCACCAGGCCGAACAGGAAGGCCACAGTTGGTAGGCAGGAGGGGAAGCGTAGAGACCGGTAAACCTGCAGCCCTAGCGACAGTGCCAGCCCTCCCAGGAAGGCCAGGACATAGCCCAGGGCCATATAGAGCCCAGTAGTCCCCTCTTGCAATGTTCCTAGTCCAGGTCCCACAATGATGATCAGTCCAAGGGTGCTCCCAAAGAGGCCACACCAGGCGTAGCCGCTGAGGCCCTGGCTCTCCAGGCAGAGCGCGAGGAGGGCCGAGCACACGGTGGAGGAACCTTTGCGAACAGTGACCGCGTTGCCGGCCGGCACCACCTGAACGGCACTGTAGGCACAGCCGATGCTGAGGACGTTGAGAACAGCATGAAGGAAGGCCCGAACCCGGACGTCAGGGGGCCCCAGCAGCGGATCGCCTCGGAACTTAAGTAGCAAGGCGATGGGGAGATGGAAAAGGCATCGGAAGATGAGCAGCTCCAGCGAGGGCAGGTGGGAGGACTGGTAGGCCATGCGGGAGAACGGGCCCACGAAGCCAGCGGACAGGCCTCCGCCGAGCAGGGCCACAAACAGGCCCTTGGTGGCATCAGAGGGCCCGCAGCGCTGGTGATGGCTCGAAGGGGGGCTGGCTGGAGTGGAGGACAGCAATGGCCAGGTGAAATAGGGAGGACGGGCCTCCTGTCAAGGAGAAAGGAGCTCGGACAGGAGGGCAACCACAGCCCGGGCAGCTTGGGGTAGGGTGAGTGGCAGGCTGAGATCACAGCCCTTGGGGGGGGGGGGAGAGGAAGTCATAGGAGCTAGAGAGGGCCAGAAGATGGATGAGGTGGTATAGTGTGGGCCTTGAGCATCTAAAGCAGGAAGCAGGGAGTGGACAGTCCAGGGAGCAACCTGTTCCTCTGGGAGGGAGAAAGGAGGACCCAGGGATGCTCTGTTCCTTTGAGGAAAGGGAGTTAGCTTCAGATGCTATGTATCCACATGATGCCACAGGCTGAGGGACGTCTGGGAGCATCATTATGAATTGCATTTGTCGGAGTCTCCTGGACCACTGGGCAGTTTAGAGGAGGTGGGGAATATCCAGATGCTGACTGATGCCCTCGATCTGCTATTTCCCTTTGCCCCAGTACTCACCGTCTCTTCTTGGCCTTCCCCATCTCCTCCTGGGTCCCGTTGCTTGATCCCCTTCAGAGCTCCGGCCATTGTGACTTGGTTGGAGTGGGGATAAGGTTCTTCCCTGGAATCTTCCTGAGGGGGCAGGGACTATTTTCTCATTAATTCCAATTCTGTTTTTTTTTTTTCTTTTCTTTTGGTTGTTGTTTTGTTTTTTGTTTTGGGGGTTGGTTTGCTTTTTTTCAATTTTGGTTTGGGGTGAGTTCTGAGGGTGAGAGGAGAAAGAGGCAAGCTCGTTCTGTAGGCCAGGCTGTTCTGGAATTCACTCTTTGACCAGGATGTTAGGAGGTGTGTCCCACCATTCCAGGCTTCTCTTCTCTCTTTGTTGCTATGACTCCAGGTTTATTCTCATTCTCTCTCTCCCTTCCTCTCCCCTCCCCCTTCTACTTCTGTAATAAAACTGATTTTGGTTTATTTTGTTTATGTTTTGCCTCATTTTACAAGGGCTGTGTATTTTCTTTTTGATTTCTGTGTGTGTGTGTTCACGTCCCTATGAATATAAAAGCCGGAGGATGACATCATGTATTTTCCTTCAGGCTGTGTCCACCTTTTGATTTTTTTTTTAAACAGTCTTCATTGGCCAAATCTTGCTTAGTAGGTTCTGCTGGCTGATCAGAGAACTGCAGGGACCCTCCTGCCTCCGTGTCTGCTACCCTGTGATTACAAGCCTGCAGGACCCCCGCTTGGCCTCTTTTCTTCCCTCTGTCTGGGGGAGTATGCACGCACGCGCATGTGTGTGGGCACATGTGTGATACAGTGAGCATGTGGCGCTCGGTCCTCACCTTCCAGCCCGTCTGACACTGAGTCTTTTTCTCGTGTGTTTCTGTAAGTGCCAGAGTAAGCAGCGTGAGTGCTCCTGGGGTTCGCCCACCCCTCATTGCAGGGCCTGACACTGGACGATGGCCCAGTCCTGCCCAGCCCTGTTACTTGAGTCTTCCTGCTTCTCTCTCTGTATTTTTATTCTTATTTTTACACTCTATCTTATGTGCAACAGTGTGTTGCCTGCCTTCGTGTCTGTGCACCATGTGCATGTGCCTGGTGCCCTTGGGGGTCACAGGAGGGTGTGGGATCCCCTGAAACGAGTCACAGATGTTTGTAACCTCCCTGTGGGGTTTGAGAGTTGAGCCTGGACATCAGCCCAGTGCTCTCACCCACTGAGCCGTCCCTGTAGTCCCAGGTTCCTTTTAAATGATTTACTGTGAGGACAGGCATCGTGGCACACACCTTGAATCCTAGCATTTGGGAGGAAGAATGGGATCCTTCGAGTTCCAGAACAACCTGATCTACATAGTGAGTTCCAGGTCAGCCAGGGCTACACAGTGAGACCCTGCCTCAAACAAACAAAAACAAAAACAGAAAATAAAAGATGAGTGTGCGTGAATGTTCATGCAAGCGTGTATTTCATGAATGTGCAAGCTGAACCATCTCTCCAGTCCCAAAATTTATTTTATTTTAATTATGTGCATAAATGCAGGTGCCTGCAGAGGCCAAGAGACATCCCGTCCCCTGGAGCTGGAGCTGGGTGTTGGGAGACAAACCCTTGGGTCTTCTGACAGAGCAGTTCTCTTAACCGCTGAGCCCTGGGTTTCATTTTTCTCTTTGGTTTGATACAAGGCTGGCCTAAAATTCACTGTTGCCGTCTGTGGTATCTGGCCTTGAACTCTTGGTCCTCTTGCTCCTGTCTGCCAAAGTTCTTGGGATTATAGGCATGGGGCAGGCACCGTGTTCAGCTTCAGTTTCTATGGGTTTTGTTCGTTTTCTTGCTGTGTTCTTTAGAAAAGGGCTGCTATGTAGCTTGTGTCAGGTCTGAGTGGCTTGGACTTGCTAATGGCCAGCACGGCCTGAGCTTGTAGTGTCTTCCTGTCTTTGCCGCTCTAGTGCAGGGATGGCAGGCCTGAGCCATCAGGCCCACAGGGAAGCTTTTGAGAGTTTGTCTCCTGAAGTGTTCTCTTTTGGGGTGGGGGATGGGGTTTGTTTTGTTTTTTGAGAAGGGTCTCTCACTAGGCAGTCCTGGCCGACCTGGAACTTGCTGCCTTAGAGCAGGTTGGCTTCCAACTCACAGAAATCCACCTGCGTCTGCACCCCCCCCCCCAGCAACATCAAGGCAGGCCTCTCCAGAGTTTTTAATTTTGCAATTAAAAACTCCATGGAGGAGTCTGTGGGATGTCTCAACGACGGTTCAGGAATATGGTTTCTATGTACGCTGTTTCTCATGCTTCCGCCTGGTCTGCGGCTAGTGTTGCGCCAGCGGCCCACACTAAGGCCTCTGCATTTATACGCAAGGACAGAGAAGTGGATCTTTCCACTGGTGGACACAAAGTTCCAAGCTCTGCGTTTATCTGCACTAGCGATCATCCGTGCAGAGGCCCCGTTCTGCCGGGCTGGCGGGGGCATTCCTTGCCTGTGGGCCTGGTGCTAGTCCCTGGGCATTCCCAGCGGTGGGTGCCCCCTGGGTGGTCGCCTTGTGCGGATGCTGACTCTAGGTCTATAGGTTCCGCGGGTCCCAATTGTGGATCAGCCATGTTGTAAGTCTGCGGCCCCCGAGAACCTGTGTGTGTGTGTGGTGAGCAAATGTGCACACGCAGCACGCTCTAGGCGATGTGTACCCCTGAGTGAAGTGGGTGCAGAGAGGGAAGGGCAGGCGTGGGGATGAGTCCCTCCACAGGGAGTGAGTGGTCTAGGGCGGTGCGGCCCAGCCACCGCCCCGCAAGGTGTCCACCCTGCGGGTGGCCCCGCGGCTTTCGCGTCCCAGGATGGGATCCGCCGGGCTCGGCCGCCGGCCGCCAGGGCCCAGGGTCGGCGTCGGCCGCGCCGTGCTGGCTTCCTCTCGGCGGCGGCGGCGGCGCTGGGGGGGGACTGTTTCCGGGGGTGGGGGTGGGGGAGGACCGGGGCGGGGGGAGCCGATGATGTCAGCGGCGGCGGCGGCGGCGGGGCCGGGCGCTGGGGGGGCCGGGGCCGGAGCCGGAGCCGGAGGAGGGCGAAACCCGAGCGGCCGGGGGCGGCCACGGGGATGAGCGGGGCCTGGCGGACGCGGCGCCATCGCAGTCAGGTGGGCCCCGGGGCGAGCCGGGCGGGGCCGGGGCGGACGCCCCTCTCCGCTGTCCGGCGCCGCGGGGGCGGGGGCCGGAGGCGCGCCCCGCGACCGCTCCCCTCCAGGCTGATCTAGGGGCGCGGGGTCGGGGGCTGGCTTAGGCCCCGCCCCCGGGCGCGCACGGCGCTGGGGAGCAACTTAAGGGCGCCCCGGTATGGCGTCCGGCGAGCCGCGTCTGGGGGACTCGGTCTCCCGGGGCCGTGAACGGGGGGTCGCGGTCGCCCCACCTCCAGAGGGTTAAATTCTGCAGCCCCCGGGCCCCCCTCGCGCTGTGGGGCAGGTTGGGGGTGGGGCGGGGCGGGTGTGATCCCGGGCAGGCGCTGCAAGCTGCTGGGAGGGCGATGGCGTAGGAGCCAGGCGGAGAGGGGGAGGGGTGGCCCTCCGAGCGCCCCAGAGTTGGGGTGTGCAGGGTGCGCAGTGAGCGCAAGGGCCCCGGAACCGCCGCGCCGTCGGGGCAGGGTGGAGAGCGTGCTTCCTGCGGTGCTGTGGGCAAGGTAAACTCGCCCCCGGGCAGCACCGTGGGCACCGAGGGTCTCCTAGGGCCCCCTCACACACGGGGAGAGAAAGCCTGGAGGGCTTGAGGACGGGCTCTGTGGCTTTGGGGGCAGATCGCTTGAGTGTGGAGTCTGGGCTTGTGTGTATAGTTTTTGTCAGCATGTGCTTTCTTGCACGTATGTCTTGTGGTGCACACATGAATGTTTGTTTTCTGTAGCTGGCCTGAGTGTGCGGTGCGTGTGTCTGTGTTATGGTGGCCAGAATGCAGGGTGTACGTGCCTGTGTGGCGAGCGCAGTTGTGGACATTTGAATCAGGAGGTATCACACCCAAGTTCCGTCTGTGTAGTCGTGATGAGGTGTGGCCCAGTTGTGTGGAGGACAGGAGGGCGGTTGGGTTTGTGTGTCTGTCTGTGCTGGTGAGCTTCCTGGGGGCTGCACGTCTGCTGATCACGGGGGAGCACGAGGAAGGAAGCCTTGGGGTCAGCCGGTGTGAGGCGAGGGGCTCTGGGTGGCTCATGCGAGCTGCGCCCATGGGAGCACAGGAGAGGTTGCGTGTTTGCAACATTCCCCACGGGATTCTTTTGTGACGTTGGTTGTGGGAGCCTGTCTGGGCTGTTGGGCTGGGAGGCAGCTGGTCAGAAAACACTTGGGAGGAGGTGGCGTGACAAGGGCGCCGTGGGCCTCAGACCCAGGAGGGCAGTGGAAAGCTTTGTGTGCCTGAGTGGTGGGTAGGGCTGCCCGGGAGATGTGGGAAACTTGGGAGATAAATGCCAGCCAGAGCAGGAGCAGCAGCTCGGGTGGCGGAGCTCTTCTCTTGCAGGGTCACCCTGCACGCAGGGCCTGAGAGAGGGAAGCCCTGGCGCCTACAGGGGAAGTGAGCCTAGATGGAGTGTTTTACGTAAAGGTCGGGTGTGACTTTTGTCACTAAAATGGAAAAGGGGATGGTGAAGCCTCCAGTCTCCTCCTCCTCCTGCTCTGCCCCGCTCCCCCCCCCCCCTCTTCCCCCCTTGCGGTGTCTCCTGTGACATGGAAGGGCTTCGGGCAGAACCTGCTCACTCAGCAGATTCTTTGGAACAGGTTTCCCTCACCTTTGGGGCCCGGGCCCTTCAGTGCGTGTGGGCGACAGGCGCGTACGCTGCTCTCTCCGTTGGCGTGCAACAGTGTGCGTTCCACCTGGCCCGCGTGTGTGCACAGGAGGTGGGAAGGCTTCTCGGCATATCATCCGGAGTGGGCCGCCTCTGAGGCCCGTAGGACAGGTGCAAGCCAGGAGCCGTGCGCCGGGACTGGCGTGCCCTGGTACCTTGCAGCTCCCTCACTGGAACATTCTCCGGCGCCCTGGTCCACATCTGTCGGATGGGGCTGGCCGCCCTGCCCAGCTCGAGGCAGCTGATGTGCGGCATCAGAGGCTACGCCGTGCCAGCCCCTGCCGGCCCTGCCGCCGCACACAAGCCGGGCTCCCAGCTTCGCGGGCGGCAGGAGTCCTAAACAGTTGGTTTGCGCTGACTGTACAGGCTCCTTCCCAGGCTTTTCTGTGCGTCACTCATCCGTTCCTCGACGCTGGCACTGACTTTCTCACTTGTTCAGGCCACGCAGCTGAAACCCAGAGGAGCTGAGGCTTGTGCCCGCATCACTTGGGTAGGGAGAGGTGGTTAGCCTCCAGAGTCCCTGCTTTTCTGGAGCATGCACATGACAACACATACCACCGTTTTTGTAGAACATCAATTTTTTTTCCCTTTTCCTTTTTTTTTTTTTTTTTTTTTGGAGACAGGGTCACACTCTGCAGCCAAGCCGAGACTAACCTTTGGTTTTGGCAATCTTCTTGCTTCAGCTTCCTGACTACAATGCTCAAGGTTTAAACTATCACACCTGGATCCCTGATACAATTAAATTTTTAAAAGATTTATTTTTCTTATGTGCATGAAGATTTTGCCCAAATGTATGTTTGTGCCTGATGCCTGAGGAAGTCAGAAGATGGTGCAGCTGGGCTTATGTGTGACCCAGAGCCTTTGAGCTGTGGATAATGCTGGGAACTGAACCTGGGTCGTTGTCAAGCTCCCAATTGCCGCGCCATCTTTCCAGCCCTTCAACCTACTTCTGAAGACCAGTACTCATAGGGAGTACTCACAGGAGTCCCAGGCCAGGGTGTGAGAACCTCAGTGTCTGTGGCTTATCCTGTGGCTGGTTGTGGGGCACTGAAGGTTGATTAATCAGAAGGAAAGACTGACCTTGTCCCAGGGGTCATAAAGGGCAAAGGAGGAGATACATTTTAGTTCAGGCCTAATGGTTTGTACAGATGTTGGACAGAGGCTAAGGAAAGAGCATTAAAAGTGTGTGTGTGTGATGCACTTGAATGTGAGGTTCCAGGGTCTACTGCTCATGTGGATGCTGGAGCAAGACATTGCTTGTCTTCTATCACCTCCTGCCTTGTTGCCTTGAGAAAGTGTCTGACAATGACCCAAAACTTGCCATCTTGGCTAGAATGACCAGCCAGTGAGCCTTCAGCCTGTCTTTGCTCTTCAGTGCTGTGGTGCTGGGCACAGAGCCATACCCCAGCTTTATATGTGGGTGCTAGAGATTTAAACTCAAGTGCAACTGCTCACAGAACTGTCTCCCCAGCCAGTTTTCTTTTGAATTGCACTTATTTATCTGTGTGTGCGCACAGCACACATGTGGAGTTCAAAGGAGAGCGTGCAGGATGCTCTCCCATCTGCCACACAGGTCCTGGGGGTTCCCTGGGGGTTCCGGTTCCAAGCTTGTGTGGCGAGTGCCTTTACCCTCTGAGTTATCTTGGCCACCCTAGCTTTTGTGTTTCTAAGGCAGGGCCTCCGTATGTAGCCCAGGTGGCCTTGAACTCTGCAGCCCTCCTGCTCCAGCCTCCTGGAATTATGAGCTTGAGCGAACAGACCCAGATTCCGAAGGCCATTCTCATCCCGGGAGTTAACCTAAACTGCAGTTAGTGCTGAGGATGTTCAGGGGAGACAGCAGGGAGGGAGAGAGAGACCTACAGGTAAAGAGCCAGCTCACGGTCCATGGCCTTGACCCATGTGAGTGGTGACAAGGCCTGGAGTGCTTTTGGCAGCCAGAGGGGCCAGAGAAGGCTTGCAAGCTGTTTCCACGTGGCTTCAGCCAGACTTGGTGATGGCTGGATTTGGGAACAAGGGGAAGGGTGGAGTCAGATGTGACACAGTTAACGCTTAGCACGTGAGGGTTTGTGTGGTGATTTATGTAACCAGCTGGCTGCTATAGGCTCCTCAGGGCGGGATCCAGCAGCATGGCAGAGGGGAAGACTCAGCATCTGGGGTCCTCCAAGCCTGGATTCAAGTTTTGTCACTGTTACTTACAATCTATGTGACCTTGAACAAGGTTTATTCTCTGTGAGTCTCAGTTTCCTTTTCTGTAAGATTGGGAGAATATGAATACTTATTGTGGGTGGCTTTGAGGTTATAATTAAATGAGACAGTGTATATAAAGCCTCTAGAATGTACCAGGCAGACTCTGAATGTCCCAAAAGCCAAGGTGGGACCATCATCCTCCGCTCCAAGCATGGCTTCTTTCTTGAGAGTAGAGACTCCAGGAAGAATAGCTTTCTTTGTTCCAGAACGCGCTCATTACATGGCCCAAACTAACTTCAAATTCATGATCTTCTCGACTCACCCTCTAGACTGCTGGTACTAAAGTCTTCTGTCACCAATGCTAACAGTTTCATTCAACAAAATGTTGCTATTGCATCTTTCCTCATTCTTCTGGGCTGGGACCCGAGACCATGCCAGGCAGGTGTCTAATTACTGTGCTGTAACTTCAGCCTTTACATTTTCTAACTTCCTCACACCATTCTGAGAACAAGATGCTTGTGCAAGCAATACGGTCAAAAGTTCCTACGCCTTCCCTCCTTGGAGCCCACATTCTAGAGATAATGAGCAGCGTGTTTTACTAAGTGACATGAGGGCTGGAGAGATGGCTCAGTGGTTAAGAGCACTGACAGCTCTTCTGGAGGACCTGGGTTCAATTCCCAGTATCTACACGACAGGGGATAAGATACCTTCACATAGATATACATGCAGTCAAATGTATATAAGACAAAAGAAAATTTAAAACCAGGAAATTTGTGACATGAGGGGAAATGCAGCAGGATAACAAGCTAAGATGTTCTGCAAAGTGGGGAAAGGGCAGGCAAGGCCCCACGCAAGGAGGCCTGAAGGAGCCCTGTGGAGGGCAGCCCGTCTGGTGTGGAGGTCAGCGAGAGGTGAAGCATTCTGCTCTGCCCTCAGAGTGCTGAGGTCACTCAGGCAGTCAGAATAGAGAAAGTAGGTCAGTGAGCGAGAGAGAGAGAGAGAGAGAGAGAGAGAGAGAGAGAGAGAGAGAGAGAGAGAGAGAGAGAGAGGAGAGAAAAGCGAGCACCTTCTCAGCATGCCGGAGCCCTGGGTTCAATCCCCAGACACACTCATGCAGAGAAACATCAGGAAGGACGAACACAGAAGAAAAGAACTTTAAAACCACAGACCCACCAAACTCATCCTTTCAAAATTGCAGTTATTTATTTATTAATGTGCACGGATGTTTTCCCCACATGCTATTTACTTATGTGCACTGATGTTTTGCCCTCACCCATGTCTATTTATTTAATGTGCAAGGATGTTTTGTCTGCATACATGTCTATTTACTTAACATGTATAGATGTTTTCCCCACATGCATGTCTGTTTACTAACGTGCACGGATGTTTTGCTTTTGCCTGCACACATGTCTGTGCACCATGTTCCAGCCTGCCGCCCATGGCTAGGGGAAGACATGAGCTTCCCCTGAGACAGTGGTCACTAACACAGCTGTGAGCTGCCATGCATGTGCTGGACATTGAACAGGGGTTCTCTGAAGGAGCAGCCAGCGCTCTTAATTGCTGAGCCACCTCTCACCAAATTCATCTGGAAGCCCAAATTCTGCCTTTTTTTTTTTCTTCATCATTTTCCTTACCATTTTCCAAGACTAGGCAAGGTCATCCATGAGGAACTGGTTCCAGAATACCCCATGGCTATTGGAGTCTTTGGATGCTCAAGTTGCTTATATAAAACAAAGTTTTATACTGGTACAAATATCCTAGTATGTCATGTCTGGTGACACATTTCTAGAATCGCATCATTGGGAAGCTGCAGGCGAGAGGAAGAGTTCAAGACTATTCTTGACCAGCCAGGGTCTGGGCTACTAGAGACCCTATCTCAAAGTGAACAAATGAGACTGCGCGGTGCCGGCCTCTAAATATAGCCTCATCTACTTGTTTCTCTGCTCAAAATGTTCCCTATAAGTCATTGGGGGGTTACTTTATTTGTTTGCTTCGAGTCAGGTTCTCTCCCTTGGCTCTGCTGGCCTGATACTTGGTGTGCAGATCAGGCTGGCATTGAACTTGCAGCAATCCTTCTGCCTCACTCTGTGGTGCCGCATCACATACGTATTCCACCACACCTGTTTAAATAGCCTTGCTGTTGTGTTGTGTAGGAATAATGACCAGAGAGTAACGTCTGTGTGTTCAGTGCAGGTGTAGGGGTTTAGAATATTGTTGATCCCTGGTTGGTTGAGCAGTTCTTAGCTCATTTTATAGTTACAACCACCCTGCACAGTGGGAACGAGTTACCACTGTCCCCATATAGACAAGGAAACTGAGATAAAGGATAAGTTACTTTTCCAGGCTCACGAGCTGATGTCTTCATCTCCCATGACCCCTTTCAGGGCACTGGCCTGTGCTGGGGCAGCTGAACTGACCTAAGCTCCCAGGGAACTGGCAGCCAAGCCAGGGATGGATGCCCACACCAGTGCATTCTCTTGACCCAGAGAGTTGGCAGAGTTCAGCCTCACAGCGGTCATCCAGAGTGTTAAAGTGAGGTGGTGTGCATGGCGGGTTTTGCTATGCTTTGCCTAGAAACAAATGGCAGCTGCAGAGCTTGTAGTGATGGCTGAGAGCTAGGCCAGCTTTGGGTGGCCTGGTCCTACATGGTGGTGGCCCACACACAGCTGCACACCCGCCCTGTAACGTGGTGCACGTCCTGGCCACAGGTGTGAAGGAGGGCTGAAGTCAAGCGGCTCTGCGCATCATCGCATGGCGTCCTAGAGGAAGGAGCACCTCATTTTCACAGTGGTTCTAGGTAGGCTAGCAGTGTTCCCATAGGGACTGTTAACGTCTTTTAGCATGATGTACTGAAGGCCCTGGAGGCTTGGAAGCCAGACTGTGGCTACTGGCTGGTTATATAGCCCTGAGCAAGCCACCTAGCAATCAGCCTCAAGTGGAGACACCCATGTTAAGTGATGAGGGAGAAAAAGAAATGAACAGTGCAGATACAGTCCTGAGGCCATCGTAGAAGAGTAAGAGACAATGACTACAGACAGCAGATGAGGTAGGACTCTGTCCCCAGGACTCTGCCACATCCAGTGCAGCAACAAATGGGCACCCCTGGGCTCTCGCTCATGTGCCAGGCACTGTGCTCATGACTTCAGCCCTGTTGCCCTGCTAACCACATTCTTTCTTCCTGCCCAGAAGAGGTGTGAGAGCCATGTCTGGGGCGTCATGAGGGAGGCACAGCCTTTAGTCTAGATGGTGTGGGTGGTCAGTGAGAAAGGAATGTTTTGGGCTGGTGAGAGTCAGATGAGGGCCACCACTGAGGGTAAGCATGACCCATGGCCCAAGGAAGGTGCCACAACTTCCTGGCTGCTCGGAGGGAGGATGAGGAGGGTCCCAGCAGGCTCTGCTGACTGTGACTTTGGATAGGGGACGTGAGTGGCTCTGGAACGCTGATCCTCAGCTGAAAAGTGGGAACCTGAGTGTGCAGTACCCAGCACTGCTGCGGTGTGCATTCACTTGTGATCGGCATAGCTGAAGTTTGGGCTGCCTGCTGGGACATTTGGATGAGCATCTCCTGGACTCGCTCTGTAGACCAGGTTGGACTCCAACCCACAGAGGTCCTTGCCTCTGCCTCCCTGGGTGCTGGGTTACAAACGTGTGCCGCCGTGCCTGGCTTTCCCCTGCCCCAGCTTTAAAGAAAATCCATACGCTAAAGGTCTCAGAGTAAGGAGTGGGGCCCAGAGCCCCTCCCTCCCGGTCCAGTCTCCTTTCCAGTGCCCTCTAAAGACTAGAAGGAACAGGTCAGCAGTCACTTGGAACCTGGGCTAGAAAAACACCCCTCGCTAAGATTTCTGGGTCTGTGGCTAGTAGAAGGAGTCACTCTCCTAATGCAAAAGTCCAATCAGGTTATCCCAATGGAAAAAGGAAAAGCCCTGTTTTGACATGTAAACAAGTCCACCGTGATTTAAAAACAAAACAAAACAAAAAACCCCAACAACATGCAAATCTTGGATTTCTTTGAGTCCCAGGACTGGGGCCACAGGGATTAGACAGGCTGATCTGTGAGCTGTCCTGAACCTGTGGGATTGTGCTGCTGGGCTATTTGGAGGTGAAATGGGGACATGCAAATTACCTTGTTGCTGGACTTCTCCGTGGCGGCGGCGGAGCAAGCCCAGCCATAATCTATGTGGCCGCCTTGGTCCAACTGGCTTTGGCTAAATAGCTTGACAGGCTCCTGGTAGGGATCGGCGTTTGCAGAGCATCCGAGGTGGCTCTGATGGCTGATGCCCGCGGTGTCTTGGCTCCTTTCCTTGTGGAAACCCTCCCCTGTTCCTCTTGATTGCTGAGACAATTTCTGTTTCCCCGCAGAAGGGCAAGGCCGGGCGGAAGGGAGTTGCTGAGCCGCTACTCTGCTCCATGTTGGCTATGTTCTCAGGTAAGAAGGTGCTGGTGTGATTACAGCGGGGAGAAAGTAGACCTAAGGTCGGAGGGCAGCAAAGTCGGCCATTCCTCCTGTACAGAAAAATGATTGGGTGCAGAGAGCGCTCCCCCCCCCCCCCGTTCTACTGCTTACTGTGAGTGTGGAGGTCAGGACCTTCCCTATGCCTGAGGTATCCCTGGCCTCTTCCCTCCCCCCGGCCCCCCGCGTCTAGGCTGGCACCATGCCACCCCCTGCAGAGGTGACGGATCCGTCCCATGCCCCAGCTGTCCTGCGTCAGCTCAATGAGCAGCGGCTCCGCGGCCTCTTCTGCGACGTCACGCTCATCGCCGGAGACACCAAGTTCCCCGCGCACCGCAGTGTCCTGGCTGCCTCCAGCCCCTTCTTCAGAGACGCCCTGCTCGCTTCAGCCCCGCTGCCCCTCCCGCCGGCCACCAGTGGCTCGGCTCCCAGCCCCGCCTCCACCACAGCGGCCTCCTCGTCGCCGCCTCCTGCCTCGCCGCACTCCGCGACCCCTCCCCGGGTCCTGGAGCTGCCCGGAGTCCCCGCAGCTGCCTTCTCGGATGTCCTCAACTTCATCTACAGCGCCCGGCTTGCTCTCCCTGGGGGTGGCGGGAATGGGGCGGCTGTGGCAGAGATTGGGGCCCTGGGGCGCCGGCTGGGTATCTCCCGCCTGCAGGGCCTGGGGGAGGGAGGTGATGCTTGGATGCCGCCTGCCCCGGCTCCCATGGCTGCCTCACGGCCCGGTGAGGACAGTTTGGGGCCTAGGCCGGATGGAGAGTGGGAGGGCGACAAGGCTGAGGCCCAGGCTGCCGACTCACAGCCCTCCTTGCCCCGGCGGCCCTTCCCCTGCCCTCGATGTGGGAAAAGCTTCATCCACCCCAAGCGCCTGCAGACCCACGAGGCCCAGTGTCGCCGGGGGTCCAGCGCCCGGGGGTCCGCAGGGCTGGGGGCCGGCGGGCCTGGCCCCGGGGGGCCCGCGGGAGTGGATGCCTCGGCCCTGCCACCACCGGTGGGCTTCAGGGACGGCCCTGAGCATGTGGTGAAGGTGGTGGGCGGCCACGTGCTCTACGTGTGTGCGGCCTGCGAGCGCTCCTACGTGACCCTGTCCAGCCTGAAGCGGCACAGCAACGTGCACTCGTGGCGCAGGAAGTACCCCTGCCGCTACTGTGAGAAGGTCTTCGCCCTGGCCGAGTACCGTACCAAGCACGAGGTGTGGCACACCGGGGAGCGCAGGTGAGTGACCCGAGCTGGTCCGCAGGGCTGGGCACCTGGGGCTACAGAGATGCGCGTGCGCAGTGGGGCCGGCTCCTGCCCTGGCCCCTGCCCAATCCCCGCCAGGACTTCGCCTGGCTCAGATCAGCCCCAGTTCCTTTACCCGATGCCAGCGTCTTGCCTGTGCATCTAGGCGTGGTGCTGTGGGAAAAGCTAAGAAGAGAAGAGAAGTTTGCCGGCACGGGAGAGGACTGTGGGAGCACAGGCCTGCCTGCTGGGCTTACAGCGCGCAGAACAGCATCTGATACTTCCTTAGCGAGTTCTTTCTGTCTCTTGTACCACACGAGGCATTTTGAGGGCTAAAATGTGCGACTATTCCCATTTCATGACAGGGCAGCTGAGGCTGAGAGTAGAAGCTGGCGGGAGTCGGGATGCTGAGCTTGCCCTAGCCCTAGCCCCGCTGCAGAGGCTGGTGGGGCGCAGCAGGCAGCAGGAAGGGAGGGCGAAGGAGTCGCTGGGGGAGTCACAGGTTTGAGGGCTGCAGAGGACAGGGCCTCCAACTCAAGTGGTTCTGTCCCTGCCCTGTTCCCCGCTGTCCCGCCAGGTACCAGTGCATCTTCTGTTGGGAAACCTTTGTCACCTATTATAACCTGAAGACCCACCAGCGAGCCTTCCATGGCATTAGCCCCGGCCTCCTCGCCAGCGAGAAGACACCCAATGGAGGCTACAAGCCCAAGCTTAACACCCTCAAGCTGTACCGCCTGCTCCCCATGCGGGCAGCCAAGAGGCCCTACAAGACCTACAGTCAGGGGGGCCCGGAGGTCCCTCGTTCCCCAGGCCTTCACACACTGGCGTCTGCAGTAATGCCAGCCAGCCCCCCGCCCCTACCGCCCCCTGTCCCAGAGCCTGGTCCTCCTGCCTCTGTCATCACCTTTGCCCACCCAGCGACCTCTGTCATTGTCCATGGGAGCAGTAGCAGTGGCGGAGCCGGGGGTGGACCAGCCGGCACAGGAGGCTCCCAAGCTGCCTCAGTCATCACTTACACGACTCCTCCGAGGCCCCCCAAGAAACGCGAGTACCCACCTCCGCCCCCTGAGCCTGCAGCAACACCCACCAGCCCAGCTTCCTCCGCCGTTGCGGTCAGCCCCGCCACAGCCACAGAGGAGGCCAAGGGCCGGAGTCTGCGGGCCGGGAGGACTCTGACCTACACAGCCAAACCCGTGGGTGGGATTGGTGGGAGCGGGGGCTCCCCCACAGGAACCGGCCGAGGCTCCTCTCAGCTTCAGGCCCCTCCTCCGCTGTGTCAGATCACTGTGCGAATTGGGGAGGAGGCCATTGTCAAGCGCCGCATCTCAGAAACTGACCTGCGTCCTGGAGAGCTGAGTGGAGAGGAAGGAGAGGAGAGCGAGGAAGAGGAGGAGGAAGATGAGGATGAGGAGGACCAGGAGGACTCGAAGGCTGGAGGGGAAGATCAGCTCTGGAGACCCTACTATTCATACAAGCCGAAGAGGAAGGCTGGAGCCGCGGCCAGTGGGGTCAGCGGGGTCAGCGGACTGCCCCGAGGACGAAGGCCTCCTCGCTGGAGGCAGAAGCTGGACCGAAGGGGCTGGGAGGAGACCCCAGCAGTGGCGGGCCCAGCAGGACGGGGGCGTGCTGAGCGGAGGCACCGGTGTGAGGACTGCGCCCAGACCTTCACCACCCTGAGGAAGCTGAGGAAGCACCAAGAGGGCCATGGCGGGAGTTCGCACAACCCCAGGACTGGGAGGAGGTCTTCCGCCCGCTTCACCTGCCCCCACTGTGCCAAGGTGTGCAAGACAGCAGCTGCCCTGAACCGACACGGGCAGAGGCATGCTGTGGAGAGGCCCGGGGGCACTCCCACGCCCGTCATCGCCTATTCCAAAGGCAGCATTGGCCCCAGGCCCAGTGACGTGAAGGAGGAGGCCCCCCAGGAGATGCAAGTGTCCTCATCCAGCGGAGAGGCGGGAGGCGGCAGCGCTGCCGAGGCCTCCGAGACCGCCTCACTGCAGGACCCCGTCATCTCTGGGGGCGAGGAGCCCCCAGGAGCAGGTGGGGGCTGTTATGTGTACCCACCCGTGCAGGAATTTCCCTTGGCCCTGATTGGAGGCAGCCGGGAGCCCGGTGCTGGCCGAGGAAAACCTGGGAATGAGGGGCCGGTGGGAGCTTCCGAGGGAGACCGAAGGGAGGGGCTGGGGACTGCCAAAGTCACCTTCTACCCGGAGCCCTACCCGCTCGTGTACGGCCCCCAGCTCCTCGCCGCCTACCCCTACAACTTCAGCAACTTGGCTGCTCTGCCGGTTGCTCTCAACATGGTCCTACCGGATGAGAAGGGTGGCGGGGCCCTCCCCTTCCTACCCGGGGTCTTCGGCTACGCAGTGAATCCCCAAGCAGCACCTCCCACTCCGCCGACCCCACCTCCCCCGACCCTTCCTCTGCTGGTTCCCCCTAAGGGGGTGGGGGAAACGGCAGGGGTTGAGAGAACCCAAACAGGCGATGTGGGGTGAGCGCTAAGGCCAGGCCCCCCTTTCACCAGATGCCACCCTCCCCGGTCCCCCACCACCATCAGCTCCCTGGCCTCTCTGCCCCTCGGGAACCCCATCACATTCTTGTGCAGGGATTTGGGGACCCCTGGAGCTCAGGAGTCAGGCTGCTTTGTGTGATTGTCGTTTCCCCCATCCCCCTGAGAAGGGAGTTTTTGGTGGTTCCCCTCTCAGCCTTCTCCAGGGAAAGGCCCCTGTGAGGGAGGAGCCCGCTCCCGTCCCTTCTCCAGCCCTCGGGGCAACTGAGCAATATACCTGAGTCTCCACTTACAGCCCCACCAGCTCTGAATGTCTAACCTGCTCCCCTGATCTAAGCCTAGGGGGAAACCATCTCTCTCACCTAATGATGCCTGCTGTTCTGACGCCTCCTCTAAGCCCTTCCCCAGACTTCCCAGCACATTCCATTCTCTGTGGCCCAGGGCCTGGACCAGACCATTGTGATATCTGACCCACCAGCCTGGAAGCATGGCTTTGGATTCCGTTCTTCCCAAGGGTGGGTTTCTCTGTCCTTGTTTCCTTGTACTAAGATGCCGTGCTTTCCTTGGCTTCCAAGCCTTTGGATCTTCCATATTCCTTCCCGCACTCCTAGACTCTGGAGAGGGCCTGACCCATCCAGGTCAAAAGGAGTTGGGAGGTGTCCTATGGCTGAGCACTTTTTCAGCACAGGGCAGGGAAATCTTGGGCCCTACCTTTACCCTCAAATCCAGTGACTCCAGATTCTTCCAAGACAAAAGAGGTGAATAGATCCTATCTCTTCCAGCCTTTATATGTAGCTTCGTTGGGGCTAAACCAACGTTGAGCACCAGGTACGAAGCAGTCCATATAGAGTAGAGAAGAGTGTCTACTTTTTCCCTGCCAGCTCCTCATCGTGGTTTCTCCTAGATTAGACCAAATAGCCAGAAAATCGGTGGGGGTTGGTGTGTGGGCACAGAGCCTTCCATCCTTCCCTGTGCCCTCTGTAGTCACTGTCCTCAGCAATCACTCCAGATGGTTTTGAGGGAACCATCCTCCTCTTCTGGTGGGCTTTGGGGTATCCCCACCAACTTTGCCTCCAAAATAGCACCTTATACCCCATCTTTGACTCAGTTCCCCACACCCAAAGATCCCAGCCTCGGGATGGGGTGCAGGGATTTTAAGTAGTCCCTAATCCCTGATTTGCACTAGTTAACCCTGGTCAGGGGTCCTGTGTTTCCTTCCAGTGGGGAAGATGAGGAAATGTTTCTTTCTAATTCTCTTTGAAAATGGGGCCTCCCAGATGTGTGATTAGATGGGTATTTTTCATACTACCCACCTCCCCTCCCCCACCCAAAAAAAAAAAGCTCACAAGGGGAGAGCCAGTTTGGGGGAGCAAATCTGATGTGGGAATTAGAGGAGTATAACTTTAAAAAGGAGAAAGACTGTTTTAACCAAAACGATAGTCTTTCTCTCTGCTACTGTTTTCTGGGGCCAAGATGGCTGCCCTCTGACATACTGTGGAGAGGGCAAGATCATGGCTTGTGGAGGGAGGTGAGCTTGGGAAGGCCAGGAGCATCTTCCTGCTTCCTCCTAGCCTCCCGGTATAAGGAGGGGGGGATTTTTGACAGGCTTCCTGAATGTTAACCACGGAGGGGTCACTCTAGTCCTCCTCTGTCTCTTTGCACTTTTCTTGGTCTTGGCCACAGCCTGAGTGAAGAATTTCCTACTGAATGTACCAAGTTCCAGTTTTTAAGGGGGAAAAATGAAAAAAAAAAAAAAAAGAAAAAAAGAAAAAAAATCACTAAAAATTCCCATAAATCTTGTTTCTGGCACTTTAGAAAAACTGCAAAAAATACATAATAAAGAATACATATATATATATACACACAAATTATATATATATATATATAATATATCTATATATACAGCGGAACCACAAGAGAGACTAAGGAAGGCCTGAGGGCAGGGGCAGATATGATGGCATCCCCTTGCCATTCGCCTGCACTCCTGTGAGGAAGGCAGGAGAGAAGAAGGGCTGAAAATGGACCCGGGAATTTGAATTTCAGAAAAGATCAAAATTCCAAAAACATGGAATGTTTGAGATTATAAGTGTTTTTTTGTTGTTGTTGTTGTTTTGTTTTAATATGGGTAAGGAGAATAGCTTCTAGAATTTGGCAACAAGGTTGTGGCAAAGTAGAAACTTAAAAATATGTATTTGAGCTGGAAGGTTTCAATATTGTGGGTTTCAGGTGTTGGAAATTTGGGGTTTTGCAATTCTGTCATGTGGAGATGATCAAGTCTTATCAATCTGTGCCCTCTCCCCATATTCCCTGGGAAGAAGGGATAGAGCGGGAAGGCTGTTGGTTCTGTGCTGCAGCAAGACTTAGACCTTCGCAGACTCTAGCTCTCTACGTAGTGAGGACCCAGACTTAGAGAAACTGACCAATATTTATCTCCAGATTTGTGTGTGTTCCCAATTCTCTAGGCCAATAAACCAACAAGACAAACGAACTCTGCTCACAATGGGATGCCAGGTGCAGTTATTTGCGTGGCTGGTGGGTCGGGGCACTGACCTTCCCAAGATCTGAGGCTCCAGCGGTTCACTGTGGCCACCTGGCTGCAGCTTCCCCTTGTCTGGCCTCCAGGTGGAGGTATGAACTCTGTTGCTAGCTCCATCCAGAGAGGGTTTGCCTAGAATGCTGGAGACCCTGGGTTTGGTTCTCAGCCCAACAAGGTGGCATACACCTCTAATGAAAGCATGTAGGAGATGAAGCCGAGAGGGTCAGAGTTCTAGGTTAGCCTGGGCTTCACAAGGCCCCTTCCTCAAAAGTGCAGTGCCTCCCCCCAGCACTTTTAGATACATCCTCAATGAGTACAATTCAAGATTTCTGTGTCCCAGAATAACCTTTGCCTTAAACCAAGTCTGAGCTTGAAGTTGCGCTGGGGCAGAAACGGTGTCGTGGCCATAAAAGCTCCCCTTCCGCTCCTGTCTCTGCATCGCTGGGAACATGAGCGAGGCTGGTCAGGCAGATGGCAGCTTGTCTGGGCTGAGGGCCCTGACCAGAGCCAGCAGCCCCTGAAGCCCTGGCGAGCCTCTGTCCACAGCGATAGCAGCTCTAGAGGCACTGCAGCTCGTTAAATGTTTTCAAGAGAAGCCAGAGATACAAATGTCTGTGAAATACACAGTTTTAAAGGTACCCTGTCTCAAATACTGTTTTCCTTTCCTTTAATTTTATGTGTGTGAATATTTTGCTTGTATGTAGGTCTGTGTACCACACATGTACAGTGGCAGAGGAGGCCAGAAAGTGGGTGTTGGATCCCCTGGGACTGGAGTTACTCAAGTGGGTGCTGGGAATCAAGCCCTGGTCCTCTAGAAGACCAGCCAATGCTCTTAACCTTAGAACCATCTCTCTCCAGCCCTTAATTCAAAATTAAAATTACACACCTTTAATCCCAGCACTCAGGAAGCAGAACCAAGCAGAGTTTGAGGCCAACCTGGTCTACATGACAAGTTCTAAGCTAGCC
This sequence comes from Pachyuromys duprasi, assembly GCA_028658305.1. Lineage (NCBI taxonomy): Eukaryota > Metazoa > Chordata > Mammalia > Rodentia > Muridae > Pachyuromys > Pachyuromys duprasi. The sequence continues at coordinate 54,713,998 of CM053757.1, forward strand.
AGGGCTACATAGTGAGACCCTGTCCCACTGTCTCAAAACCAAAACAAAACAAAGCAAAAAAACCAATCAAACAAACAAACAAAAACCCTGCATGGTGCTGTGTACCTGTAATCCTAGTTACTTCAAAGGCAAGATGGAAAACTTGAGACTGGCTAGTGAGTTGAAGGCCAGCCTGAGCAATTTACTGAGACCCTGTTTCTAAAACAAAACAACAAACAAAACCCAGGCTTGGTGGCATATGGCAATAATGAAAGAGAAGTATCAGGAGGTCAAGGTTGTGCGTAGTGAGTTCAGTCAATCTGGACTAAGACCCCATCTCAAGGAAAACCAAACATTAGCACGGTGCAGTGGTGCACACCAGTAATTCCAGCGCTCAAGAAGGCAAAGGCAAGTGGGTCTCTGTGAGTTCAAGGCCAGCCTGGTTCACAAATTTAGTCCAGGACAGCCAGGGCTACACAGAGAAACCCTGTCTTAGAAAAAAGGAGGAAAAAAAAAAAAGGAAACATAAAAGGTAGGTAGCTCAGGGGTAGAGCATTTGCCTACTGTATGCAAGGCCCTGGGTTCAAGTCTAGCTGCTCTAAAGCAAACTGATGAGTGATGTGCAGCCCAAGAACACAGGCAAACAAAACAAAACAACAAAACAACAAAAACCCTACCAGTTTGAAAGCTCTGACATACACTGTTTGGAGTTCCCTATGGGTATATACCACTATCTGCTTTATTTTACTGATATAGAAACAGTCTGAGTCATTAAGGGGTTTGTGAGCTAAAGCTGGAACTTGAATAAGGTGGTTTGTATGAGACACGGGCTCACTCTATAGTTGCCTTGCTGCAAACCCACAGTAATCCTGCCTCAGCCTTTCAATGCTGGTCTTCTAAGAATGAGACACCATGCTTGGCTTAATAAGATCTTTTCAGAAATTTTTTTTCAGTCTAAAGGTGGTAATCATCACAAGAGAAATTATAGAAAGTTAAAAATAGAAACGATTAAACACAACATAAGTTGTAGGCAATATTCTTATATATTTCCTTCCCCCCCAATTTTTCCCTCTGTTGAAGAATCAAAACAAACGTTACGAACTTATGGGCTAGGCCTCATGTGCATTGCTGGGACATTACACAACCAACACATTTCTTGTCCTCAAAAGGCTTACAGTCTACTACCCGCTTATGGTTCTATTTCATTAGAGATCTAATCTGTGATGTTAAGTGTAGCTTCAAGGATCCAAATCAAATGTGCTGGCTCCCCACACCTGTAATCCCAACCTTTGGTAAACTAAGGAAGTGACATTGCTGGGAATTTGAGGCCAGCCTGGACAGCATAGTTCAGGCTAGCCTGGGCCAGAGAGTGAGACTCTGTCTCAAAAACAACAAAACCCCAGAACAAAACCCTAAGTAGCAGGACATTTCCGGTGTGTCCAAGGCCCCCCTTGCTAGCCCCCAACTCCCACTTCAACGGCTTCCCAGAAACTAGATTCTTACAAGAGTCAAGCGCCATGCAGCCTGAGGGTACCTGCAACTCTTGGCAAAAAATGGCCCTCTGGTCCTCAAGAAAAAGGTTCAGAAGGGGGCAAATGGTACGTGGCATCTAAGAAAATGACTAGGGTCCCGACGCTTGTGAAAACGATGAAAGTCCACAGGAAAAGACGGTCCACAACCATGGCCACAAACTGCCAGTCCTCCTTCAGCTGAGGGCAGGCAGAAGGAAGTTACAGAAGCTCAGGTCGGGAGCCCTGGGGAGCCCACCCCTTACAGTTTCCCGCCAATGGCTTGCTACCGGGGATCTGAGTAAATGACAAGCAGTGCGAAAGCCAGCATCAGCTAGATGGGAAAGCGCATTTCCAATCAGAAGCGGAAGCGACTGCTAGGGCGGGGCTTGGAGCTGGGGGTGGAGCCAAGGTCCCGGGAACAGCGGGCTTCGGCCTTCTTGGGCTTACCGCGTCGTGGTCCTCCTGTTCTTGCAGCTGTCGGGCCATGTAGCTGATTGAAGAAATGACCTCACGTAGCTCCTGAGGCAGACCTACCGCCCTGGTCGGGCCATCGATAAATCGTCGCAGGTCCGGGCCAGACGATTCAGACTGAAACCTGTGTGGGCAGGACGCTGGGTTCAAAGAGAGCAAGCAGTTGCAGCACCCTGCGCCTGTTGCCTCCTCCAGTAACCTGGCAGCCCTCAAACCCCGAGGAGTGCTTCTGGGTCTCCCCGGCAGCACCGACCTCTCCAGACTTTTGCAGGTTTCTGGGTCTTTAGGCTTTAAAATGCCACTTTCTCACAATGCAAGCAGACGCAGGGCTACTACAACTCCCATGATGCTAGACCACACTAGCTTCCACCGTCTTCTGGGAGCTGTAGTTCTCCCTTGCCCAAGAGAGCGGTGAGTCTTACCTGTTAAGTTTAGGGAAAAGAAAATCACTTGGAGGCTTCCGGATGAAATATTCATCAGTTCCTCGGCCCCAGCCACTTCGTGGAGGAAAAGAGTGATGCGGTTCGGGCAGCTGGTCTCTCTCGGGTTTGGGCCTCTTCAGACCCAGGTACGGAGGGAGCTTGTGAATGAAGATCTACAGAGTAGAAGCGGCGCGCTGCAGAGGGCTTTTGTTCTCAGACCCCTAAGAAAGCAGCTGGCCGGTGCTGCTGCAGGCGTCCATCCCCTGCTGGTGCGCTCATGGTCCCACTGCGCTGACAGACCCGGGACTGCACGGCCCAAGAGACTTAACAAGGGCTGGAGAGACGGCTCAGCGGCTAAAAGCACTGGCTGCTCTTCCAGAGGACCCTGATTTGGTTTCCAGCACCATATGGTGGCTCAACCATCTGTAAGTCCAGTTCTGGGGCATCTGATACTCCTCTGTCCTCAGGGACCAGGCACATATGTAGTACATATACATACATTCAGGCAATGTATGTATGCTAGACCACACCTACATATAAGATATATAATTTTAAAAGAATTCTTTTAAGCCAGGCATGGTGGCACACACCTGTAATCCCAAAACTCAGGAGGCAGAGGCAGGTGGATCTCTGAGTTCAAGGCCAGCCTGGTCGACAGAGCGAGTTCCAGGACATCCAAGACTACACAGAGAAAACCTGTCTCAGAAAGAAAAAAGTTCTTTAACTGGCTGGGAGCATCCTAAAAAACTGAGGGTTCAGAGTTTTCAAAGCTGATAGCATCTGCCCCTGAGAATGTTTCCCTGGGCCTCTAAATGAGCCGAACGGATGAAGAGCATGTTGGATCTTTGAAATGAGGATGTAAAGGTAAAACAAACTGTGATGCTTCACTACTCGGCAGGCGTGGCTCTCCTTAAAGTCCGGAAGTCAAGTCCAGGCTGGTGGGAGGCAGGGGCAGCATGTGGACACAAAACCAAATGGAAGGATGCTTTTCCTTCCTTTATTCTCCCTGCCGCTTGCAGACGGAGTCTTACTGTGCAGCCCAGGCCAGCCTCGCCCTTTCCCACACCTGGTTGATGGTAAGATGGGGACTGAAGACAGGCTGGAGGAGGAGCTCTGTCTTACCTGGCGGACCCAGAAGGGCATCTGGTGGGTGTGAGGTGAGCGATGGTGCAGGTTGAGGACCACGACGCTCAGGATCACCGAGAAGGTGACGAGGACCATGGTAAACATGAGGTACTTGATGATGATGGGGACTGCCAGGGACGTCTCAGGCACTTTGTCTGCCAGCAGCAGCAGGAACACGGTGAGCGTGAGCAGGGCAAAGATGGAGAGCCCCATCTTCTCTCCTTGAAAGGCCAGGGAGAAAGCAGGATTGATCTTTTCTTAACATTCTATTTTTTGAGGCAAGGACCCATGGCTGTTCTGGGACTTGCCATGGAGCCCAGGCTGGCCTCAAACTCACAGCAGTTCTCCTGCTTCTGTCTCCCGAGTGCCGGGATTAAAGGCGTCCCGTCCACCTTTACCAGAAGGAAACCTCTGAGGCAGAATCAACAATGGCTCCACGTGAAGGCAGGCTTTTGGAAAAATCATTTGTCTGCAAATCTCCCTGGCATTTGTTCCCCCAGCACAGACTGCCTCTGCATAACCAAGTGTCTGCTCAGCTTTCCTGCTGAACGTCTAACTCCAAACTCAACATGTCTGCAAGCTGATTTCCTCACCGTCAGAGCTGTTCCCCAGCCGGGTTCCGCAGTCTGAGTCCCAGCTACTCTCAAGGCTGAGATGGGAGCATTGCAGGCTCAAAGCCTGCTTCTGGGCCACAGAATGAATTCAAGAACAACCTGGATGACTTAGGCAAACAGAAGGCTGGGCAGGGCCGGGCATACTAATGAGCTGGTAGAGTGCCAGCCTTGCTTGCATGCTTAAGACCCTGGATTCAATTCTCAGTACCAGAAAAGGGTTTTAAAGGGAGGTTGGGCTATAGCCACCATTGTGTTATTAACTTACTAACATATACACCAAATTAGGCCTAGCATCACACCAATGCTACCACTTTGGTAGTAGGGCAGGAGGATCAGGAGTTCAATGTTAGCTAGCTTCAACTACATATTGATTTGAAGTCTAGCCTGGGCTACATGAAACCCTGTCTTAAAATGAGATAAACACATACACACAGGCTCTATTACTGTGGTCTATAAGCTTTTGTCATTGGCTTCCTGATCTGATTCCCCTGACTTTATTATGCTTACTTTCTCCCTGTTTTTGTTTGCAAGGGTTGTTTTTATTAATATGTGTGTGCATGTGTGTTGTATATAATCTCTCCTGGGGATGGGAGACAGCGGTCGATATTCCGTGTCATCTGCTGTCACCGTTCACTTGTTTTTTAGGACAGGTTTTCTCACTGGACCTGGAGCTCTTATCAACTAGCTGGGCAGGCCAGTGAGTTCTAGGGATTCCCCCAACTCAGCTGCCCCCCATCCATGCTGGAGTTGTACACAGGAGCTGGCTGCTGCTACTGCTTCACACACACACACACACACACGGTCTCACTATGTAGCCTTGGCTGGTGTGGAGTTCACCACATAGACCAGATCAGCCTTGAATTTAGAGATCCACCTGTCTCTGCCTGGTGACAGGGTGTGTGATGTAGGGGAGCTGGGACTGAAGGAGTATGCCACCACACTTGGCTTCAGGTTAGCATCCTACAATGCGATGATATTTCACCCAAAGGGGCACCTTTTGTGTTTGTCTTTGAGATTTATAATTTTTTTTTGTATAGCTCAGGTTGCTCTTGAATCCATGGTTCTAGTGCTGGTATTAAAGGTTTGTGCCACCACACTTGTATTCTTCTTTTGAGACAGGGCTTTACATAGTAGTCAGGCTGGCTGGAATTTACTGACTATACATATTCCAGACTGGCCTCAAACTTAAGGTGATCCCCCTGCCTCAGGTTCCCAAGTGTTGGGATTATGGGGTGTGCACCACCATGCCCACCTTCCATGATTTAAAAAAAATGTTTATTTTTATGCGCATTGGTGTTTTGTCTGCACACATGTCTGTGTGAGAGCGTTAGAAACCTGGAACTGAAGTTACAGACATATGTGAGCTGCCACATGGGTGCTGGGAATTGAACCTGGGTCCTCTAGAAGAGCAGGCCACTGATCTAAACCACTGAGCCATCTCCCTCACCCTCCTTTCCTGGTTTTTTTAACCTCCCTGTTTTGTGATTGTAGGTGGCACTCTCTGGAATACACTGGACCCTCTATCAGAAAAGCCACGTGGCCCTGGCCCCATTCTCATTGATGTTGTTTGTTTGATCACATTTGAACCTTATTTTATGTTTGTAAGCATGTATGTATGTGTGTGGGCACAAATGCCATGGCACACACAACTTGCAAGAGTCCATTCTCTGCTTCTCATGTAGGTTCGAGGGATCAAACCTAGGGCCTCAGACTTGGCAGTGAGTGTCTTAACCAGGTGAGCCACCTCTCTAGCTCTGTTTGTTTTTGGGGAGCGGATGTTGCATATCTCAGGCTGACCTTGAGCTCACTATGCACAGAAGGTGACCGTGAACTTCTGATCCTCCTGTCTTTATTCCCATCCCAAGTGCTAGGATTACAGGGCTTTGCTCCTGTGTCCAGTTTATTCTGTGACATGGGTGGACGGCATCATGTGTGGTAGGCAAACACTCTCCCATGTTGGCTACATCCCTAGCCCCCTTTGAGACAGGACTTTACCCTGTAGTTGACAGTAACCTGCAAGTCCCTATGTCACTGAGGCTAGCCTAGAACTCTTGACTCACCTGTCTCTGAGTGCTGGTATTACAGGAGTCCACCCCATTTTAGTCTTTCAAAAACCCTTCCTATTTAATCTCCTCTTTAGAATGTCTGGAAACTGGGTGTGGTGGCATACACCTCTAATCCCAGCACGCAGGATAGAGAGGCAGGCAGATCTCTGAGTTAAAGGCCAGCCTGATCTACAAACTGGTTCCAGGACTACACAGAGAAACTGTGTCTAGAAAAACAAAACAAAACACAAACAACTTTTTCTTTTCTTTTCTTTCTTCCTTCGAGACAGGGCTTCTCTGTGTAGTCCTGGCTGTCCTGGATTTGCTTTATAGACCAGGCTGGTCTCCAACTCATGGAGGTCCACCAGCCTCTGCCTCCCTGAGTGCTGGGATCACAGGCATGTGCCAAAGCTGCCATTGTTCTTTTCTAATATATGATGGCAGACATCAGTTTTGGACTCTCTTCCCCACTAGAACATATGCCGAGGAAGGCTAGTGACTTTATTTACTTGTTTGTTCTGGGGATTGAACTCAGGCCTTCATGCACGCATACAAGGTAAACACTTTGGCAACTAAACTACGTCCCCTGCACTCTCTCCTCCCCCGGTGCTAGGGCAGAATCCAGAGCTTCATGAACATAGACTAGCCCCACCAAACCTGTTTTAGCACTCTACCACTAAGCTACATTCCCAATGTGATTTTATTAGTTTTATTCCCTGATACACTTGCAGTGCCTAGCATATCACAGAAACTCCACAGACATAGTTGCATGAGTGAATAGACCAATCTCCGTAGCTTTTTCAATAACAGCAATTTGAGGAAATCTAAAAATAAAACAGCAAACAAAGTGGCTGAGTCTTCCTGTGTCATACAAGAGGCCTTACCGACTTCATGAGAGGCACTGGAATGAACAAGCTGGACAGTACACTCTATTTTGGTCCCATAATCGTGCGTTCCAAGATTGCCCTGTTCTGGAAGGAAGTGATTGTAAGCAGGTTCTATTTAATGTGTGTGTGTGTTGGGGGCGGGGGGGGGGCTGTGAACAGAGACTATCAGAGAGCACCGAGAGGTGTCCGAGAACAACCTGAGTTTCCTATCAGACTCAGGCTCGCAATGTGGGTAGCAAGCATCTCGCACACTGAGCCATCTTACCGGACCTGGAAATACGTGCTTGAACTGCATCTCTCTCCCTTTCTGGAGAGAGGGCTGGGTTCCAGAGATAAGGAAGATACAGGGCTTTTTTTTTTTTTTTTTGGTTTGTGTTCATATTTGCTTGCTTTGTTTTTTGGATTTTTCTTTTGAGACAGGGTCTTGCTTATGAAACTCCAAGTGACCTCACACTCATTGGTGTCAAAGTCTTGGCAATAGTCCTGCCTCAGCCTCCCAAGTGCAGGGAAGAAAACCTGTTTTGAATATCAGAGGTCCTGACCTGAATGTGATGCCAGACAAGTTGCCTCCCTCAGCCTCTTTACCCTTCTTTATAAAGGGAACGACAATTCGGCACTTGTCTGAAAAGTTATTATAAAGATTAGAATTTGTACCTATAAGTCAACTGTACTACTGGACATCAATTGCTCAAAAGTGTGAAAACAATAACAAGCGCATTTACATAGGTACTAGGTATAGACTTATTAACCCAGTCAGTCTTCAGAATGACCCTGTGCGGCAGGAGAGCAGCTGCCCGTTCCGATCAGGAAGCTCAGGTGCAGAGTCACTGTGAAACTTGACCAGGGTTACCCTCTGGCTGTACTGTACTTCCTCACAGAGAAAAGTCAAGTGGTGTTTCCCAGGGAGACAGTCAGTGACAGCACCAGCTGGCGCCTGGAAGGTAGGAGTGAGGTGCTTTGCTGGTAATGGGAAACAGAGAAGAGTTTAGTCTGGAACCTGGTTTGTCACGGACGTGGGAGCTCCATGGATAGGAGGTTTGGACTCTAAAGGAAGGGTGGAAATGTGACTGGGTAAGGAGAAGCCAGCGGCAGAGGAGGTACAGAGCCTATAGTTGGGTCTAATTGTGCATGCTGATATCCAATTGTGATATCCGGTGATGGTTTGAGATGGCAGGGAAACCGAACCTGGGGACTACACAGATAGTTAAAAACGCCTGACACTTGTCAGGATTCGCTTCTGTTTGTCCACTTGACATATCTGGAAAAGGGGACGGTCAGCTGAGGGTGACCTCAGTAGACCAGCCTGTGGGTGTGTAGGGACACTTCCTTAATTGCTAATTGATGAGAGCCCAGGTCACTATGGGCAGTGCCGGTCCGGCGAGTAGTCCTGGATCGTATAGAGCAAGCAGCTGAGCCAGCCAGTGGGCAGTGCCCCTTCAGGGTCTGTGCTTCTGTTCCTGCCTTGAGCTCCAGCCTTGGCTTACCTCAGGGTTGAGCTATGACCTGTGAGCCAAATAAAACCTTTTCTGTCCCTAAGTTGGTTTTGGTTGGTCTTTTATCAAACCTACAGAAAAGCAAACTAGGCCACTGCTCTATCCAAGGACTGGAGTTCAGATCCCAGTGTCCACCTCAGGAGGCTCACAGATGGCTGGAACTCCAGCTGCAAAGGGTCCAATGACCCACCTCTGACCTTCATGGGCATTTGTGAGCGCACTCGCGCGCACACATACACACACACACACACACACACATCTTCAAAAACAAAAACTAACCTGAACTAAAGGTGCGAAGGAAGAAGCTAATGACCCGGAGAGCTGGCCCCTGGCCATTTACCTGCATCTGGAGGGAGGTAGAAGACGAAGATGGCCAGGAGAGTGATGAGGATGCACGGGGCAATGGCGTTGACCAGGTAGAAGAGAGGCTTCCGCCGAATAATGAGGTAGAAGATGACTTCCTCGCGACGCCCCTCCTTTCCTCTAGGATCCCCCGGAAGCTGGGTTGACCTGGAGGGTTTGTGGATAATCTCCCATTGGCCGTTCTCTGGAGGAGGCAGAGGAAGCAAGCACAGGTGTGGCAGCTGCCTGAGTCATGCTGCCCGAGGCAGCCCAAGCTAACGAGCCTCTCAGCTGCCGAATTTCTTGTTGTTGCTGTTGTTATCGTACGTGTGTGTGTGTGTGTGTGTGTGTGTGTGTGTGTACATGCTGCAATGTGAATTGAAGGTTAGAGGACAGTTTGAGGAGTTCTCCCCTTCCCCTATCAGATCTTGGGATTGGATTCAGGGTGCCAGGTTTACACCTCAAGAGCTTTTACCACTGGGCCCTGTAACCTTCCCTGTGTGGTGTGTGTGTGTGTGTTTTATGTCTGTTTCAGGAATCAGGGTCTCCAATTCAGTCTAGGCTGTCCTTGGATGGACAACCATACTCCTGCCTCACCCTCCCGTCCACCCCCAGGTGCTAACGTTAAAGGCTGGCCCAAGCCACCACACTTGGCTTCGGTGTCCGCCATATTTGCAGTGTTGACAGTCACTCACCAGGTGACACTAAGCATCCATAGCAGGGCCTGCTTCTCAGCCTGGGATGTGAGAACCATGCCCACTCACCAATGAAGGTGCCTTCATGAATGTAGATTTCATGTGTCTCCTGGCCATCAGGACCCAGGCCCGTCCTCAGGCTGACTTCGGAGCTGTCGTAACTATAGGAACTGAACACCATGGTGCAGTTCTGCCAGTCGAAGGGGAAGTAGGTGACCTGGATGGAGGGGAAGACGCTGGAGCTGTCAGAGAGTGGGTAGTCAGAGAGTGGGTAAGGACAGGACGAGGAAAGATTGGGAGGTTGTTGGATTTGGGTTACCAAAGAAAGTGCACAGGGCAATGGGAGGCCAAGGCACTCAAGAGCCCAGGCAGGGAGGACTGGGAGCAGCTGGGGAGCGAAGACAGACAAGGCTGGGGAACCTGGATACTGCAGCTGCTGCGAAACAGGCCAGGCGGTTGCCAGCGCACAGAGCCCTCGGAGGATACCACGACGTTAATGTCCAGGGCAACGTCGAAATTCCCGTCATTGCTGTGCGGAAGGGTTCTCTTCGTGTGGGCTCTGCATATGTCCTCCGGGACATCCCGCCCCCCCCCCCCGCATGGCTCCCTCGCCCCACAAGGCTGTGGAAAGACCCCCTACTTGTTCAGCAGCACCACGTCTGGAAGCCAGACGGACTCGGCAGCCACGCGGAGAGAATCGATGTCGTCGTGTTCTGCCGGGTCCCAGCTTAACCTGTAGTCTGTCCACTCCTAGGGAAGCAGACGCTAAAGGGCTGTGCCAGGGAGATGCTCGGGAAGAGGGGAGTTAGCTCAGGCTAACTCCCTATCCCCACCCCCACCCCGGCACTGAACTCTCTTTTGTCAGGTTCTAAAACCGGAGAGGGGCATCTGGAGAGACGGCTCGGTGGTTAAGGGTGTTGGCTGCTCTTCCAGAGGACCCATATTGGATTCCAGCACCCACATGGAAGTCACAACCATCTGTAACTCCAATTCCAGGAGATCAGGCGCCCTCTTCTGACTTCTACGGGCACCAGACACGCATGTGGTTCAGGGACATATATATATGCAGGCACAACACCCACCCATATAAAATAATTTTTAAAAATAACTGAAGAGATGCATTAGCCAGTTTGATTTTCAAACTGCAGTTCACGACCCTTTAATGGATGGGATTTCAAATTAGTGACTCCCACCTCCCAAACTTGTGTTTTGAATAATTGTTTATCAAAGCTTCCGCTTGGGTAATTATATATGTGCTTTATGAAGTCATTACACACACACACAATCTTACTGGGCTGAGCATTCCAAGAGAGTAATATAAAGGCGGCAGATGCCCTTCCCTAACCCGGGGTCCCCATACCAGGTCTAAGTACACCTTTGTGCTCATTTCTTCATCCTTCTCGTTCTAGAAGGGAAAAAATTTGAAGGCAGAAGTGAAATGAAGTGGGGAGAGGGCTCGGCGGTCCCCTTTCCCCACAGGAGCGCATTCTCTCTAACCCCATCAGCCTGAAACAGCAGATCCAACGCCTCTTTCCTCGCCTGTATCTCCCGGTTCAGTCCCGGGCCACGCCCAGTGTCCTGCCCACCCAGCTCTGAATCTCCGCCCGGGGCTGTTCGCTGCGCGAACGCCAGGCTGTGCTGGACCTTGCTGGACTTTTACGGGGACCCCTCCCCTCGGCAGGTCCTTCCGCCCCAACTCCGCCCACAGGCGTGTTTGCGGGGCCCACGAGCTCGTTCACTGGTCCGATTTTTAGCCAATCTCCGCCCGAGGCCTGTCCATCTCCCCGCATGCCCGCCCCCAGGCCGTCGGGGCCGGGCCCGGGCTGCCCGCGACCTCCCCACGCCGTGCGCGCTCACCAGGCTGATGAGCTGCGCCAGGGTGAGGCCCACGCTGACCGCCACGCGGTCGCCCACCTCCCGCGCCGGCCGCACCGAGCTGTCGTAGCCCGAGAAAAGTTTCTCTCGCAGTTGGCCTTCGGCTTCCGAGCCGCGGGCGCCTGGAAGGAAAGCGCTGAGTGATGCTCCGGGGGGACCGGCGGCGACCACGGCCCCTGCCGCCGCCTCTCCGGGGCCCGAACCGACTTACCCGGGGCGAGGGGCGCCCCGAGCACCCCCAGAAGCAGCAGCAGCGCCCCTAAGGTCATGGCCCGGGCGCTCCGCTCGCCGACTCGGTCCGGATTGCGGCTGCGGCCGCCAGCCCGGGGAAGTGACGAGGCGCCCAGGAATGTGCACCTGTTGTCGGGGGCCCAGCCGCCAGCCCACCCGCCCCGCCCCGGGGCCTTGGTCCCGCCCGGAGCAACTGGCGGCACCCTCCACTCACAAAGGCCACAACACTCGGGCTGTAGAAATAATCTTTAATTAGAGAAAGCATGAAGAGGAGGCCTGGTACCCTCGCAGCGGAGCCAGGAGATGGGCGGGGCCTGAGCGGGATTCGTGTGAGGGAGGGGGCGTCTCTTGCAACAAGGCAGAAGTTACAGGGCCTGAGGAAAAGTGACCTGCTTTTGAGCACTAGTCCCTCCTCCCTTCGGACCTCCGCAGCCGTTTCCGCCTACGTTTGCTCGGCTTGAATCTACCTCCTACTTTACTAGAGGTTCCCCGTGGCTTCCCCCATTTTCAGGTTCCTTTTTGGGTACTTAAAACCCAGCTGAGGTTATAAGCTGTAAGGTAAAGTAAATTCTATTTAGTTAGCGCTCTGGGGACATACGAGGTCTGGGAGCCCAAGGGACCCTCATTTCCTAGGACTGACCTGTAGCAGGGAGAAGTTGGACTTATTGCTGAGTTGGGGTCTCATCGCTGGGAGTCAAGGCTGTGTCATTTGTCCTTTCTTTATTCTAGAGTTAGTATCGCCTCAGAGCTCGGCTTTCTGTTGTTTGAGACAGGATCTCACATAGCCCAAGCTGGCTGCCTTTTATTCCCAGTTCTCTGTCACCTCACAGATGTACCACACCATACCGCGCGAAGGACCTCAGCTTTAAAAGGGAAGGAATTCCTGCTGAGGTAGCTAAATGTTCATGTCTCCCTAACGCAGACACGGGTTCAGGCATACCATGGCATTTCCCTCCTCTCGGCTCCTCTACTGTGAGCCAGGTATCATGCATGTATTTTCAGGATTCCTGTGCCTTTCCCAGACTCTTGCTTCCCTGGCAGAACCCCAGTTGGAATGCTGAAACTAGAAACCATGTAAAAGTACAGTTAGGGTTCTAGAGGGAAGAAGGATTTTTAGAAAATTATCTAGGAAAACCCATGAAGTGGTTCTTAATTCATTCAGTACTGATTCTTAAGCTGTGTGTGTGTTTGTGTGTGTGTCAGTCATGTGGCTTTCAAGACAGGATTTTGCTACTGAAGCCCAGGATGGCCTCCAATTCAAAAATCGTTCTGCCTCAGTCTCCAGGGTGCTGAATTAGAGGCCCATGCCACCAAACACAGCTTAGAACCAGTTAGTGCTTAATGAATCATGGCTGAGTTCTATCCATAGCTCATTCTTAACTAATCACTAGAGGAAGTGGAAGGGTGGGCTTAGAAGTCACTCTAGCACAATAATATGGCTATATAGGCCCTAGTTCCTTCATGGAAAAGGGCTTAGTGTCATGGTCTGTCTTCGAGCTGAGATTCGGGGGAAGAATGGCTCCAGAAAGGTCTAGAACACCATGCTAGAACATGTCTCTGGGATAAGAAGGTTTAACCTGTGGTGACCTGAGACTGGTTCTGATCAGACCAAGGCCAATAGCTACATTAAGAGGCTCAAATTCAGCCTCTTTTTTTTTTTTTTTTTTTTTTTTAAACCAGGGAGGACATCTAGGTCAAGGATAGAAGCTCAAAGGACCCATACCTGGGTTCCAACACAGAACACAGGAATGGCCCTGGCTGGGTTTCAGCTCTGTCAGAACCTGCCCAGCCCAGGGCAGAAGGTAGAGTGGGGAGAGAAGGAAGTTAACTATGACTGACACACAAAGCTCTGGCTTTGTGGCCACGGAAGGAAGTGCATGGCTTCAGAAACCAGCTGGGCCAGGCGCAGAGGAGCAGTTCCCCTGCTTTGTCAGTTTTGGAGCCCCCGGCGCCATTTCAGGAAAACTTGAGGTTCTTTTAAGGGGAAGGAGTTAGTGTGGAAAGGAAGTAATCAGCCAGGATCGTTTCAGGCACCCCCGTCTCGGAACCTCTCCTGGGCCCCAGGATCTGAGAGCTCAGCGGCTCCAGAGGTCCCAGCCAGCCCCTGGGTGCCCTCGGGGTACAGCACCTGGTGAGCCCCAGCTGCTCAGGGCATGTGTGTGGCAGCAGGACGAGAGCAGCAAGGCCTGGAGCAGGGCTAGGGGACAGCTGTGGCGGTGGCGGGCGCCCTGAGGAGACAGCTGTGGCGGTGGCGGGCGCCCTGAGGGCAGGGAGCCTCCAGCTCATGGACTACATCTCAAGGGGCAGGGGGACTGGACGGGGAGGTCTCAGGGACACTGTGAAGAGACGGCTCCCGGTACATGGCCACTGTGAAGGAGAGAGGAGAAGGGAAGGAGAATTAGGCACACAGAGAGCCTGGAAGATCAGAGCTCTGAGGGGCCTTCCTTCCCTTACACTCACCCTTGGAGAACCCCAACCCAAAGGAGAGAGCTTCCCAACTTCCCAAAGGCGAAAGCCTTCCAGTCTTGGCCTGTCTTAACAGCATCTCGTTCAACATCTATGGCTCCGGCTCTCTGTCACTAAGTATTCATGTCAAGGTCAATACCCTCCCACATGACCCACCTTTTCTTGAGCCCATACCCACCCTCCAGGAGCTTGGGCACAAAGTGGGCAGCTGCCTTGGTCTTCTTGACTCGGTTTCCCTTCATGACCCGGCCCTCCTTGTCCAGGCCTAGGTACCAGGCCCGGCCAGAACGACGCTGTCGGTAGAGAGCGGAGGCATATAGGACATAGTAATTCTCAAAGACGCACTCCTTAAAGCGGCACTCCGCCGTGAAATGTGGCTGAGGAGACGAAGATCCAGAAAGAGGTGTGGACAGACACACACACAGAGACAGAGACAGAGAGCTATATTACTGGCAGAAGGGAGCCCTTGGGAAGAAACAGCCAACACATAATCCATACATTTTTTGGAAAGGAGGCCGACACCTACTGAGTCAGTGCGGAAACCAGGGCACAGAGAGAATAAGGAAGAGCCCGGTGGGCCACCTAGGGGCACAAACTAGATTTCTAGGGGTACTGGAAATCCGACCTCTCTTCATTTCCAACCTCTTACTGCTTCCTATCCAGGGTAAAGACAGTTTAGAGGTGATAGGCTGAGAAATGGGGCCCAAGAGCTGACCGAGTCAGGCATCTGCACAGCCTGGTTCTTAAGGGTGGGCCTGATGGGTACACTCTAGAGGAAGAGGTCTGGACTAGGCAGCGGTCAGCCAAAGCAGGAGGGATAGAGTCCTGGGTGCCTGTCCTGCCTGTAGCAAAGGATGGTTACAGGCTGGGAGTATCCCCAGAACCCCAGGCCACTCTGCCCCATCGTCTTACCGAGCTGTACAACAGCCCCTCGGCGTTCATGGCCATGTAGTGGCCCAGCTTGGTGCTCTGGATGGTGACCACGCGGAGCCCCACAGGGATCAGATTGAAATGGGCTGGAGGAATAAAGAGCCAGGTGCTTCACACCCATCAGGCCCCTCCCGACTCCAGCCCCGCCCTCAGCCCACCCCCAGCAGCAGTGGGCGCCCCTCTCACTGAAGGAGCTGTTGTCCTCAGGGGTCCCCTGGATGCTCCCGTCCGGATTCGCCTGGAGGTAGAAACCCTGGCGACAGAACAGTTTGGTGACGATGCCTTTGAGCTGAGGCTCTGGAGAGGGAGAGGGAGACATTCATCTTTGAAAATGACATCTCTGTTCCCAGAAACATTTGTACGCTTGGCGGGATCACAGGGAAGAAGGAAGGGGAGAAGAGGGTTCCAAGGCCCCAGCTCTCTTACCCAAGCAAGCTTCCTTCCAGCTCTCTCTGATTCCTGAGGAAGCTGGGGGTGTGGGTCCCTTCCGCTTTCTCTAATCATGAGCGTCAGCTTAATTTATTGAAATTTATTTAAATGGCTTAATTCCTTCTCCCCACCAGAGTTGGGGGAGGGGGCAGGGAGGAGGGAGGAGAGACATAAAAGGCAACGGACAGCGCCAGAGACGCAGGGCGATGTGTTTGCAAATGTCGGGGTGAGCAGCAAGGTGACCACAGGGAAGGGGCTCCCCCTTAGAGGTAGGGGTGGGACTGGGCTTGGCGGACGCTGACTCAGCACCTGCTGCTGCAGCTGCCGCTCGCTTGGCGCGGGCCTTGCTTTGGCACGGCGCCGGCCTGTCTGACACTGACCCATCTGTCTGTCTGTCTGTCAGTCAGTCGGCTGGCTCTTGAGGGTCCAGTTCTTCCTGAGGCTGAGCCTCTACCCTTCAGCCAGGTAACTGGCCTACTACGGGGGGGCATTGAAACCACACGAAGGAAAAGGAAGAGGGCCGGAGACGGAGAGGATGCATCACGTGGGGGCTGGGTCCCACTCAGAGGGTGGGCTGCGGACCGTACCACTGCCTGCCGTTGGTGGTGGGGGAGGAGGGCGCGAGGGGCCGGCCCCGGGGAACCCGCAACGGCCTGGAGCGAGGCCAGGAGGACTCCCCAGCTGTCGGACCTGGACGGGAGTCACATCCCAGCCCGCATACCTCTCCTTTCCCGTGCCTTGCTCTCTGCCGATTTTCCTGCTCCCCCTCGTCAGTGGTACGACCCCCCTCCCTAGTCTTGGTGCAGGATTCAGCCCGAACTGTGTGTGAGTTCCTACTGGCCTGGGGTCCCCGGAGCCTGCAGGACCGGACTCACTCAGGAGCAATGGGAGGGGCTGCCCAGCACCCTTCCCGAAGCGCAGGTCACAGAAGGAGGGCGTGCGGAGGGGGCTGGCTGCCGAGGTGGCTGCAAGGGCACCCGGGGAGAGCTGGAGAGCTTGGCTCCGGGCCAGGCGAGCTGGACCCGGAGGAGCAGAGCCAAAGCGTGCAGGGGCGGGAGAGCCGAGGCGGGGGCGGGGCAGCCAAGCCTGCAGAAGCCCTCGGGGTGACCCAAGCGTCCAGAACCCCCCGGGCCCCTCCGCTTCGGATGGAAAGAATCGCGAGAACCCGCACGTAGGCGAAGAGCCGTGGGGGTGGGGAGTCCTGTGCTGAAGGGGGCCAGGCAAGAGCCGAGAGGCTCGGGCGCCAGGCTCAGCCCCTCAAACGCTCCCCCTGCCCTCGAAAGCAAGGAGACCCGGCTCTCCGGGCAAAGCGGAAGGAAGCCGAAGCTCAGCCCCGTAGCTCTTGTCGCTCTGGCTCACCTCTTCCACTTTGGGGCCGCCCCCCTCCTCCCCGGGCTGCGTTGGCCAGGGTCCCCGGCCTCAGGTAGAAGGACTTCTGGCCCGGGACCCCGCCCAGGCCACACTCACCTGGGCCGCGGTCCTGTCGCGTGGGC
This sequence comes from Pachyuromys duprasi, assembly GCA_028658305.1. Taxonomy (NCBI): domain Eukaryota; kingdom Metazoa; phylum Chordata; class Mammalia; order Rodentia; family Muridae; genus Pachyuromys; species Pachyuromys duprasi. Next base: position 54,731,006 of record CM053757.1, read on the forward strand.
CGCCCCCCGCACAGTCGCACCTTGGACAGCAGGATGAGGAGCTGCTTCTGGCAAAGAGACTTGGTGCCGCGGGGACACACGCGCCGCTGTGCCGACACGGGCCGGCTGCCCCCGGGCTCTCGGACCTCCCGCTTCTGTCGGATCAGGCTACTGGCCAGTGCCGCCATAGCGCCCCGGGAGGGGACACCCCCAAACCGGCCGGCTCCCGGAGCGCCCTGGGCTCCCCCAAAGGAGCCCTCTCACCAGGGCATGCTCAGGACCCAACCCACCGCCCCACCCACAGGACCTGAGGATAAGCTCCAGACCCCCGAACGTCCCCCCACAACCACCAGCTCCCCCACCCTTGGGCCCTGCACTAGCTCCAGCAGCCTGTGCACCGCTCAGCTGACCTCACCCATGAATTGTGTCCCTCAGTGAAGGCTCTCTTCTCTCTCTGGCCTCTGTCCCCACTTCCTCTATCCCAAAGTCAAGACCCTCCTGTATTTCCACGCTCAGTGTCCGCAGGCTTCTCCCCGCCCTATCTGGAGCGGCTCCTGCCCAGCCTACTGTTGTAACCTAAAGGGTGTAGGTCCTTCGCGTGGTGGACATCAGCTCACCCTGGGCCGCTGTCAATGTCAGAGAGGAACCAGTGATTTTCCCGTTGCTCTGCTCTAAGTGGAGTGGACCTCCCTCTCTCTGCAGGTACTCTCCCACCAGTGGGTCTCAGTATCCCCGCTGTCCAGGTTCAGCGGGAGAGGGTCCCCAGACCCTCCGGCTAGGTGACGCTTCTTCTCGCTGTCACCCCCATTTCTGGCAGCACAGGGCTCCAGCTGCCGAGAGCGTTTCCTCACCTTGTTACCCTCCTTTTGAAGTCACCCCCAAATTGGCCTTCCCCAGTGCATACACCAGGTGGTTGTCTGGAGGACCCTCTGTCGCCCCAAACAATGGGGCATCAGTCGTTCTTGTTTGGTTGTTCTCTGGCCGCCCCTTAAATTTCCGGAGGGACAACTGGCGCTGCTTAGACCCCACACCCTCCAACCTAACCAGGCCCCCCCAAAGAGGAGTGCGCCCACGTTGTCACCACCCCTCAAATGTGAACAAGCCCTTGATAAGTCATAGCTCACCAGAGCCTCCTGCGACCTCCCTGGGACTACTAACACCCTCTCCTTTCCCCGACGCCCCTCAACCTGTCCTGTCCTGTTGATCCGGGCGATGGGTGCCGCGGGCTCCGGCTCCTCCCTCCCTGTCTCCCGCAAGCAGAGGTTCCCCACAACGCCGGCCTAGGCGCCCCAGACCCCCAGGAGGGAGTGAGGCTGTCTCTGCAGAGCGCCCCGGTTCGGCAAAGTCAGAGCACTGGGCCCGGAGGCTGGACCAGGCAGAGCGGCGGCGGCAGCGGCGGTGGCGGCTGTGGGGAGCTCAAGCGGCGGCGGAGGCTCCCCCTCTCCGGCGAGCCGGCCCGGGGGCGGGGCAGGGGGCGGAGACGCCGGGGAAGAGGGAGGTGAAGCCGGGCGGGCGGAACCCCAGGGTTCCTCCGCAGCTGACAGTGGGGACTGCCTGACCCGGGCGGAGTGGAGGCAAGGCCTGCAAGCCTCGGGGTGCAGAGGAGACGGGGGAGAGGGAATGGCAGACACAGAGAAAATGCTAAGGGACCCTATTGCCTGGGAGGGAAGTGAGGACAGCAATGAATGAGGAAAGTGGTGGGGGGTGGGGATGGGGGGGCTTTGCCATCCGGCTTTAACGTCTCTGCTTTGGTTTGAGCCAAACTGGTCAGAACCAGGTTTCCAAAGCTCTTTCCCGCATTTTGTCAGCAAATACATCCCTCCCGTTCGCAGGAGACTCTGGAAGACTCAGGGACGGAAGGGGGCCCAGCTAGATTTAGACACCTTGGGCCTCAGGAAGAGCTGGACACGGGGTGGGGTGGGGGGGAGACCTTTCAGAAAAGCGCTTTGAGCCCAGGCGCACACGGCCCGCCCCCGCCGCGACCCTCCTGCCGAAGGAAACGCTGTCCGGTCCCCTGAGAGCGGCCTCTTTAATGGGTCCCGTGCCCCACGCCCGCTAGCCCGCCCCCCTTGCGGGCCGCCTTGGCTTCCTCCACCGCCGCCCGCAAGGCCTGTGCGGGGTCCCCGCGGAGCCGCGCCAGCGCCCGGCGCAGGGCGGCGGAGCCGTGCCCCGCACGCAGCTTTCGGCCGCTCAGGAAGTAGTGAGGCAGCGCGCCGGCCTCGAGCACCCGGCTCAGCTCGTCCAGCAGCCCGAGGCAACAAGCGCCCGCGTTTTCCGGCCGCGCCAGGTAGAGCGCGGGGAGCCGCTCGCACGCCCAGTAGAGCAGGGTCCGCAGGACGTAGGGCGCCCCCGCCCGGGTCCCCGCCACCAGCGGCCGCAGCAGCGCCTGCGCCGCCGCGTGCGCCTGGAGCAGCGGCGCGGGCACGCGCGCTTTGAGCGCCAGCTCCTGGCGGGCGAAGCACAACCGCCAGCCGGAGGTGCCCTGCCGCTCCGGGGGGCTGCCGGGCACGAGGTAGAAAGAGGCCGACTCGGAGGCCAGCGGACCCGCCCACGAGTGGCTTCGGGCCGCGGCGGGCCAGCCTGCCACCGTCACCACCGGGATCAGGTCGAAGAGCAGGAGGTGGCGTGGGGGCTCGGGAGTGGCCACGAGGACCGTGGTGACACCCGCGTGGCGAGCTGCGTGGACTAGCCGCGGGGCGCCCGGGACCGGGACCAGGGACTCTGCAACCTCAGCCAGCGTAAAGAAGAACCATGAAGCCACTTGGGTCGGGCACAAGGTGGGCCAAGCGTCCGGAGCGCACGACGCCTCCGGGACCGGGCTCTGGTCGGCGTCCAGGGCGTCACTGCTCAGCGTTTTCGGTGGTTCAGTAGCTTCAAGATTGGTGATGCCGTCGCAAGGCGAGCGGGACCCGGAAAGGTCACCAGATGACTTTTCCAGAGACACGCGCGGCTCAGGTTCGGGGACGTGATCACGAGACGGGTCCACGGCGCTTTCGCGGTCCGTGGGCCCCTCTTTACTGTGGATCTGGCGAGTCAGATCACGCTCCCCCGGAACAGGGGCTCCTAGGCAATCCTGCCAGGTCTCCCGCACCGACGTCCCTCCGGTCAGCTCTGGAAGGCGGAGCCAGGCGTGACAGGATTCCAGATCCGGGAGCAGCTCGGGCCCAGGGCCATCCAGAGAAAACACGGGCACGAGGAGCGTGAAGCCAGCATCATAATGAGGTCCCCGGGCGTAGGGACCTAAAGGGGCCTGCCCTACATCTAGAGAACCTTCTCGAACCCCACCGCGAAGCAGCAGAAGCTCTGCCTGGGGTGGGGAACGAGGGTCCCGACGGTGAACCAGACCTGAAGGAAGAGAAGAAGGGTCCTGAAGGCGCCCGGCCCGAAGCCGGGGTGGGGAACGGAGGGGCTGGGGTCTGCAAATCCCCACAGACTTACCGAGCAGAGAGAAGACAAAATCCTTTGCTCGGAGAAGGTCAGCTCCAGGCTCGGGCCCTCCGCTCCACGCCTCCTGCACGCCCAGCTCCTCAATCAGCTGGGTGAGCTCCTGCAGCTGCGCGCCCGAGCAGAAGTCCATGTCGGTGAGCGGCCGGGCGGGGGCTGGGGGCGGCGGGCCCCACCACGGGCCACTCCCCCAGATGGTGGAAGCCATGGTTCTCTGTGGCTCGGGCTACAGCAAACAGATCCGAGATAGCCTTGGCAGGCCTTTCTTTTGCTGCCCCCAAAGTTCTTCAGTTGCCCCTCCTCCTGAGGAGGGGGGGTGTCTTGCAGACGATGCGCCCTGTGTTCAGTCTTGAAAATGCACAGGTGACTATTTCCTGCGTCCTTTTCCTAGATGCAGGTTGCAGCCAGGTGAATCGGTTCACCTGACTCGGCAGGTAAGAAAAAGGCTCTCTGGCCCCTCCCGGGGAAAACAGTGGCCAATCTTGGTCCCCAGCCTCCGTCCAACACTTACTGCTGTTTCAGGAGCCCCACTGGCCCTCGGGTTTCCGATTCAAGGGCAGCTGAAAAGGCGGTGAACAGAAAGCCCCACGGATTCACAGGTAACTTCCTGGTGGTCACATGTCCGTGCCCTTTCCTGGGAGCTGCCTGGGTGGCTCCGGACTGGTTCCCGCCTCCTGGGAGGGTTTAGTCACGCCTTCCCCCTGCTGAGCTGTTGCCACCCTGGGAGCTGTAGTTCCTTTCCGCAGGAGCCGTGCCTGCACACCCTTTCCCTGAAGCAGTGCCCGCCTGAAACTGCAGTTCTTTTCCGTAGCCCTCCACCCCGCACCTTAGTCTTGAGACTGGGTCCCACTGTGACGCTCTGGATGGCTTGGAACTTGCTGTGTTGTCAGGGCTCACAGAGGCCCACCTGGCTCTGCCTCCTGAGTGCGGCACTAAAGACATAGGCGCTGGCGCCGCCTTGTTCCGTAGCTCAAGCCCGCCTGGATCACCACTTAGCGCAGCTTCCTTGGTGCTGGGAAGAAGCACAGGCTCCTCCACTACGCCCTGCTGGAAGTTGTGTTCAGACATTGTATTGTTCTGTCTAACCAGTCCCACACAAACACTCCTTGCAAGTGGAAAACAAGGGTACATGGTTGGATTGAATAGTAACCAATGACGAATGCACCCTCCATTCCATGTGCGAGGCTCCGAGGTCTCTTAGATGAGGTTCCTTAAGGAAAATCCGGACTCGGTTTTCTTTATTTACTTGAGACAAGGCCTCATTGGCCTGGGCTCACTATGTCAATTAGGCTGGCCTCGAACTCACAGAGATCCACCTGTCTTTGCCTCCCAAGTGCTGGGATTGATGGCCTCTGATCATTTTGGAGATTCTAGCCTGGAAAAGCTCTGCAGGGCTTGGGAGGTGGAGCTAGGGGGATAGCAGGTTCAAGGCCAGCCCTGGCAACCTAGACTCTTTAAATAAAAGAGAAAGGCTGGGCTGGGGACCCAGCTCAGCAGTTAAGAGCACTGGCTGCTCTACCAGAGGTCCTGAGTTCAATTTCCAGCAACCACATGGTGGCTCACAACCATCTGTAATGTGATCTGATGCCCTCTTCTGGCGTGCATGGATACATGCAGATAGAACACTCGTATACATTAAGTAACTAAATAAGTGAATAAATAAATCTTTTGGGGGCTGGGGAGATGGCTCAAAGGTCAAAAGCACTGGCTGTTCTTCCAAAGGTCCTGAATTCAATTCCCAGCACCCACATGGTGGCTCACAACTGTCTATAGTGAGATCTGGCGCCCTCTGCTGACCTGCAAGCATACGTGCTCACAGAACACTGTGTGCATAATAAATAAATAAATAAATAAATAAATAAATAAATAAATAAATAAAGCAGCGGGGGAGGGGGGTCTCTTCCTGTCTCTTTGGCCTCCGCACGAAAGGAACATCATCTTCTGGAAGCGCCGTAGTAAGATGCACAGGGCCACCGCTCTGGCTCTAGGGCCGACCACCTTCAGAAGTCAACATGTGGCAAATGCGGCACCCAATGCCAGGCGCAAGAGGAAGTATAACTGGAGTGCCAAGGCTGAGACACAGAACACTACCGGGCCTGTCGGATGAGGCACTGAAAACTGTCGCAGTTTCAGGCATGGATTCCGTGAAGGAGCCCAAGAGGGCAGCTGCTGCAGCACCCAGTTCATCGGGAGGATTTCAGTCAGTCATAAAATAAACGCTCCAATTTCAAAGAAAAAAAGGGGGGGGAGAAGCTGAGTGTGGGGGTGGATGCTTTAATCTCAGTGTTTAAGACACAGAGACAGGCCAATCTCTGAGTTCCAGGCCAGCTGGGGCAATAGAGAGAGAGAGACCCTATCTAAAAAAAAAAAAAAAAAAGAGTAATACTGAGAGTTGAGTGAGGAAGGCTGGCGGGAAAGCGTCTTCTGGACTCAATGGTCAGACTACTAAGACAGGAACACAGAGGTGACACAGAAGTGGACATGTGAATCCTGGGAGGGATTGCAACCAGCCATGCTCACATCACGACAGGAAAGACACAGGAGCCGAAGCCACATGTACACAAAAGCTGTTAGGACTAAATCGAAAGTCCAGAGGGAACACCCAGCTAGGTCAGGTCAGGGCACAACCTCTGTTACCAGAGACTAAAATAAGGAATCAGAATACGGCACACACACGCGCGTGCACACACACACACAGACACACACACACACACACACAAAGGATGGGCCGGTAAACCTGTGAACACATAGTAGGCTCACAGCCATGCTTCTTACACTCTGTCTGCGCTTGGGCAGCTGAGGCAGAGGGACTACCAGAGACCCACCCTGGACGCACAGTTCCAGGGGAGCCGAAGGTGAGGCAGTGCCCCAAACTGAGGCGGGGGGAGGATCTGTAGACCAGAGCTCACCTGAGTGCCATACCTACTGGGTTCAAGTCACTGCCAAGGGGCACCCTTCCTCCTCAGCCACCAGGGGGAAACAGAGAGGTACAGGCTTATAGATTTGTGACCCAAGGGGCCAGATCAAGAGCAGTGAAGACCAGGACCTCTTTTTTTTTTTTAATTCATTTTTGGGTATGGGTGTTTGTCCTGCATGTGTGCCTGCGCACCATTTGTGTCTGTGGATCCTCTGGGGCTGGAGTTACAGATGGCTGGTAGCTACCACGTGAGTGCTAGGAATGGAACCCGAGTTCTCCTGTCTGCTGAGCCATCTCTCAAGTCCCATGTATAAGTGTTTTCGCCTACATATGTGTGTGTGGGTACCATATGCTTGCTCGGTACCTTCAGAAGCCAGAAGAGGACGTCGGAGCCCTGGACTGGAGCTATGGATGATCGTGGGCCACAGTGTGGGTGCTGGGAACAGAACCCAGGTCCTCTGCAATGGCGGTCAGAAATCTCTAGCCCCTGAAGGCTGGACTCACAGTTTGGGGTACCAGGCATAGGACATTTGTACGTCTCTCTCTGACCGCTTTGAGAATAACAAGGCTCTCTGGTCTCTCTGAGCAGCCAGGCAGCACACACCAGCCCTGGGGACGAAAGCCAGTGGATCTCTGAGCTTGAGAACAGGACAGCCAGGGCTACACACAGAAACGCTAGCTCAAAACAAAACAAAACAAAAACAAAAACAAAGCATAAATAAATGAAAATTTAGGGAGTGGATGAAAAGAGATGCTCTTTAAAAAACATTTACTTTTCAACAAATAGAATTTTTAAACTTATTTTTCAAACTTTCTCATTTGTGTGTGTGTGTGCTTGAGTGTGTGGTGGTCAGAGTTCAACTTGTGGAGATTGGTCCTCTCCTTCCACCATGTACGTCCCAATCATCAAAGTCAAGTAATCTGGCTCGGCTGTTCTACCCACTGAGCCACCTGGCCAGCCTCTTTGTTTTGTTTAGTTTTCTCAAGACAGGGTTTCTCTGTGTAGCCCTGACTGTCCTGGAATTCTCTCTGTAGACCAGGCTGGCCTCGAACTTGGGGCTCTGCCTGCTCTGCCACCGCACGCAGCTTTCCTTTTCTGTGTGTTTGTGCATGTGCACACCCACACACCCGTGCCCCGGCTCGTGTGTGGAGCTCAAAGGACACCTTGCAATAACCATCACGTGAGGCTGGGCAGCAAGGTAGGTTGTCACGCTGTCCTTGGATTTTCTGCGTACTAGTAGTTGGCCTTGTGCGACTACTTCTCCTGCTCTGCTTCCCAAGCTCTTCGATTGCAAGCATGCACTGCCATAGCCCGTCTTTATAGAATGGAATGGCCTGCCTACCCCAGGCGCGGCAGCTCATGATCAGGAAGCTGAGGCGGACGACGGCTACCTCCAACTGGAGGCCTGAATCTGTACACACATCTTCAGCCTCCCAGAAGTATGCCAATGTCTACGCCTCCCCAAATCAGCGAGAGGCCCTGTTGCCTTGGCCAGGTCACGAGGTATTTGATTCCCACCAGAACAGTAACTGGTGCGGAAATGTGTGAGGTGCCTGTCACTCAGACACCCTGGTCAAGAGGTGAGTTACCCAGAACATCAGGGCAACCTGAACTCCGCTCTTAGAATGCCAGCCCCCTCCTACCGTGAAAAGGCCGGAGTAGTGGTGGAGCGTGCCTCTAATCCCAGCTCTCATGATGCGAGGCTGCCAGGGTGGCAAGTTCGAGTCCAGCATAGGCTGCAGGGAGTCCATGGCTAGCCTGGGCTGCAGAGCAAGATCTGTGATGCAAATGTCCTGAGTCTCTGCTGTCCAGCTACATGTCAGAACTTAAAAGTGTAGAGACTGAAGAATGGAATTTAAATTGTTTCTGTCTTTTGAGACAGGCTCTTGCTCTGTAGCTCTGAGCTCAGAATGGAAATCACCTTGCCTCAGCCTCCTACATTCTGATCTTACAGGCAAGAATTACTCTACCTAGCTCAGATGAGACAGGCTCTGTGTAGCCCTGTCTTAGGAATTCTGTAAGCCAGGCTGGTCTTGAACCCACAGAGATGCACCTGCCTTCTGTGTGCTGGAATTTAAGGCATTCACCCCCATGCCCAGCTTAACTTGTTACTTTTTTATGTGTCTGTGTACCACGTGTGTGCAGTGCTCCCAGAGGCCAGAAGGCGGCCTGAGGTCCCCTGGGACTGGAGTTACAGGCTGCTGGGAGCCCCACCTGTTGAGTGCTAAGAACCTAGCCTGGGTCCCCTTAGAAGAGCAGTATGTTCAGATGAGCCATCTCTCCTGTCCCCTTAGAATTTTTTTTTTTTGAAACAGAACCTCATGTAGCTCATGCTGATCTTGAATTCATTACACAGCTGAGGGTTCCTTCGAACTCCTGACCCTACCTCCACCTGCCAAGTGCTGGGATTACAGATGGGCAACACAACGCCTCTCAGTGAGAATTTTAAATTTTAATTGACATTCTAATAGTCACATTTGGCTAGTGGCTACTGTTTCTTTTTCCCCCCGTAAAACAGCCCTTGCGCCTAGATGACAGGCTTGGCTGCAGAGCTGCAGAGGAGGGACAGTGTTGCCTCTTTAAGGTGATGGTTGACGGCCGTAGTAGCACCGCGGTGCAGAGCCTCAAGCAGCTGTAGAACCCTTCTCTTGCTCTTTATTCCCGGTGCACATTCGCCCTTTCTTCGTTCAGGGTCCTCATCACGCCCTGGTACCCCCATTCCTTCTTGGTCTCCTCTTGCTGCGTGCGCCGGGGAGACAGGGCTTCACACTTCTTCCTGCTGGTGACTAACGGTTTCTGGCAGGAATCAAAGACCACGTGACCTGTCCGGGGACCCGGACCAGGGGAATGGGGCTTCCAGTTGGCTTTGGGAGGCACAGACATTTGACGATGCTTCTGGCAAGCCGGGGGAACGGTATCCGCAGAGTGGTATACCCAGTCCTGGCTGCCTAAGTGCCGGGAGGGGGGCTGCAGCTCAATCAGGACGGGGACCTCGGAAAACGTTTTCAGGTCAGTGGACATCACCTGGGCCTTGGAAGGGCCGGAGTTCTGACCGACTGGGATGGAAGTCCAGGATGCATGCTGCTCGGCATTGTCCTGCTGAGAAGCCATCTTACATGCAGAGGGTTTCACTGGGGAAGATGATAGCATTAGTGTTTGAAGTGGACCCAGCACATGTGCAGGGTCCGTACCTGGAGCAAAGGCTGTTTTCTTGTCGGGGCCTGGGTCCTTGCAGGGGTAAGCTTGCTGGGTAGGGCCTGGAGTCTTAGAACGAGAGCCTTGGCCAAGTGCTGGGGCCTGGTGAGGACTAGGGTTTTGACTGGCTGATGGGCACTCCTGAAGGTCCGGGTCTTCGCCAACATCTTGGTCAAGATCCAGTCTTTTCTTGGCATTGATGAGGCTATGGCTCTTGTGGAAGTCAGAGTCTTGGTTAAAATCTGGGACTCTGCAGATTCCAGAATCTTGGGTAGGGTCTAGATTTTTGTAGTCTTCTGAGTCTTGTGTGAGACCTGAGCTCTTATGGAGGCAAGAGGTTTGGTCAAGCCCTGGACTCTTGGGGTCATTAGATTCCTGGGTGTGTCCTGAGCTTTTGTTAGCTTCAGAATCTTGGGTGCAGCACTGGGACTTCCGTGGCCTAGAGTCTGGGGTGAGGCCGACATCCCTGCAGACTCCTGGAAGCTGAACCCTCCTTGGGCCGCTGTTACCTCCAGAACCCTGAGAGGGGTCTGGTCTCATTTGGTTGGTTGCCGGGGAGAGATCTTTATTTTTGTTGATTACAGGGTTTTGGCTTGATGCATTGTCCCTGTGGATCATGGAGTCTTGCAGAAAGCTCAGAGTCCTCTGGCCAGATGCTTGATTAAATGTTATATTTTGGGGGAGGCTGGAAGGTTGGGTGAGACCTGAGGGTGGGTGGTCCCCAAGGACACCAGCACCCTGAGTGGCAGCGGCCTTCCTCAGGCTGGCGTCTTCATTGATATCTAGTGTTTTCTGAAGGTAGGATCCTGGGGGGATGTTTGCATTTGTGCAGAGAAGAGGATCTTGAGTATGGGCTGGAAACTTGTAGGAACCCAAGTTCTTGTTGAGGCCTGAGTTCTTGCCGAGACCTGGATTTGGGGTAAGACTTGGGTTCTGCTGGAGGCCCGTATCCTGGGGAAGGCCCCAGTTCCTCAGAGCTCTGGAGTCCTTGGCAAGGGATGGGGTCTTTTGAAGACCAAGGCCTTGGTTAAGGTTTTGGTTCTTAGCGTTTGGAGGCTGGATTAGGGTTTGGGAAATGGTGGCGAGCTGAGAAGGGATGGAGGAGCGGGGAGCGGAGACAGTGTGAGGAGATTCGGAGGTCTCGAGGAAGGTGGGGGCTTGTGCTGAGCCGCAGGGCTTCTGGGGGTGAGACTGAGGAGCAGCGAAGGTTCTGGGGGAGACGAGAGGCAGGGAGAGAGTGCACGGTGAAGGGCTGGCGGGCAGCACGCTCTGAGCAGTGGTTGGAGAGTGGAAACACGGTTTGGAAGTCGTGTCCTGGGTGTAGACCAGGATCTTGGGGTAGGCTGGGGCCTGGGGCTCATTTTTCCTCTCGGAGCAGCAAGGATGAAAGCTGCAGTAAGGGAAGGTCTTGGGCTGGGAGAACTTATCTTTGGCATTGTCTGAGATCTTCCATTCCATGTTTCCCAACTCCAGGTAGCCCAGGATAGACCCTGCAGGAGGCTCAGCGCTGTCCCTGGCTTGCTGCTTTGGTGTTTGCTCAGCAGTGGCAGGACTGGCCAGGCCCTCCGCCTCTTGGGTCCTGGAGAGGATGCTGGCATCCTTCCGGAAGCACTGAGAGTTGTTCTTAAGGGGAGGGTTCTGCTTTACTCTGCGGGCATCATAGACCATCCGGCCGGTGGAGAAGCTGGGGGCAAAGCTAGGCCGTGTACAGGGAGCAGGAGGCGGGGTGGCAGAGGCCTGGGCAGCGGGCACAGTAGCGGGCCATGCTAAGGCAGGGGCTGGGGCAGAGGCTGGGCTAGGGGCTGTGGTGTGGGCATGGGCAGGAAGCAGAGAATGGGGCGGGGCATGTGCTGAGGCTGGAGGTGCTGTTTGCTCAGGGACATCAGTGTGGGAGTGCGTCAGGACACATTCTGGGATTTGGACGGGGTCACAGCCCTGGGACTGGAAGGACACACACGCAGGAGCCTGGGTTGGGGCTTGAGGTGACGTATGCGCTGAGGCTTGCCCAGAGACGTGGGCTAAACTCTGTGCTGGGGTCGGGGTTGGGTTAGGGGGCAGGATGAAGGACTGGGCCTGACCCAAGGCATAGGCTTGAGGTTGGGTCGGGGCCTGGGCTGGGGGTTGAGGTGAGGTGGGGGCTGGGCAGGAAGCACTGGTTGGTGCTGGGGCTTCACTGAGGCCTGGAGTGCGAGCCAAGATATGCTCAGGACCCTGCGCCCTGAGGCGAGTGTGCTCTGAGGTCTGAGACTCGTGGGTGTTGGCTGAGGAAAAGGTTGCAGCCTGGGCAGGAGCATGGGGCGGAGCACGAGGTGGACTGTCAACTGCTGCCTTAGTCTTGTCGTCTTGGAATGAAGAGGGTGGAGCCGAGTCCGGCTTGCTTGTCTTTGGAGTCTGGGGAGCAGTCTCCGGCCTGGGAAACGAAGCAGCTTGGATCTTCGTGACTGCGGCCTGAAGGTCTCCCCCAGCTGCCATGAGCCCCTCTTTCCACGGTTCCCAGGGAGCATCCGTGGGAGCACTGTCGTGTCCGCACTGGGGTGGCACCCAGCAGCGCCTGCGCAGGTTCTCCTCATTCGTATCTGGTATCCAAGAGTCAAGGTGATTGACAGGCCCAGGCAGGAAGCCGGGGCGATGATGGAACCGGGAGGGCATTCTTGGGCACGGGTTCTTGGTATCGGCTGCATACCGCATACACGTAGGTCGGCTGGTCAGACCAACGGGTTGCTTATCTGCAGGGAAGATAGGGTGGGAAGGGACAGGGTGCTCAGGTGGGAGTGGGGCTGGCCAAGGGGACAAGCCGCACCCCAGGGGACTGTGCAGAGCCCCACTCACCTTTGGGGAAAAAGTGATGGAAAAGAATCCGCAGGGAGCACTTCAGATGCTTCCAGAGCTGAGGGAAGCAGGGGAAAGAGGGCCCAGAGGCAGGTGAGCCCTGAAGGCCGATGCTAGTCCAGCCGCGCCCAGCAGCCCCTTGAGCTCCACTGAGCTTGGTAGTGGGTACAGCACTCGGGAGACTGAGGCAGTAAGGTCTTATGTTTGCAATTCAAACTGACCCACATAGGGAGACCAACAAGCAAATCCAACCCAGAGCCCCCCTCCCCTGCTGCCCAGAACCTGCCCTGACCAGAGTCACCACGTTGAATCCCACGTTGAGCATGATGAAGCTGCCCAGAAGCAGAAGAATTGAGTCTCCCAAATCCTGGCATTTCCTGAGGTTGGTGCCTGAGCATGCTTGGGCTCCATGGTAGACTTGTTCACCCATGACTCAGGGTCCCAGGACTACCTGGGCCCCATGTCCCCCACATACTAGAAAACAGACTCCCCTAGTGGGGGAGGGGAGGAGAATTGCGTCACAATGGAGCGGTGACTGGGATCACAATGAGGCAGTAGGAGAGCCTCTGGATGAAGGTAACCAGCCTGAGCCCAAGCCGCCTAGGCCTGTAGCCCTGCCCCTTATCCACCGCCCCCGCAGTGTTCTGAGTCACTCAGCTCAAACACATCTCACCCCTGCCACTGAAAACCCAGACTCTCACCCCGTGATCACCCCTAAGATTGGGGTGCCCATGACCTTGGCTAGAGCATAGCGCCTTGGGTTCCCTCCCACACCGAGCCTCAGCTTTGACCTGCCTGGTCCCTGGCTCTGGCCTCTTTTTCTCCCCCATGCACCAGCAAATTATTATTATTATTATTGGTGTTTGGACACAGGCTTCCTCTGTGTAGCCCTGGTTGTCCAGCAGCTCGCTCTTGTAGAACCAGGCTGGCCTCGAACTCTCAGAGATCCACCTGCCTCTGCCTCCTGAGCGTTTGGGATTAAAGGCGTGTGCCGCCCACCACCACCTGGCTCCAACAAGTTTTTCTTATTTTATGTGTATGTGCACTTTGCCTGCCTATGTGTGTGTGTCCCATGCGCGCCAAATGGAGGTCAAAAGAAGACAGCAGGTCCGGTAGGCTTGCAACTGGAGTTACAGATGGCTGTGAGGCAGCATGCCGGTGCTGGGAACTGAGTCTCCTCTCGGCCGCTGACCTCAGGCTCAGGCACATCTGCGTCTGCCCCCTGGAGCAGAGGAACTGAGGCATGGTGGGTGCCTGACACCTGATTTGTAGCTTAGAGCTGGTGAGCCCTCTCACACAGGACCAGGAGGGCCTGGGAAGGACAGGCAGGAAGGAGCATCATGCTAAGGCCGAGGCTGCTTTCTCGGTTCAGGAACGCCGGGCTGGAGAAGGGAGAGGCTGCGAAGCACAGACAGCGGAGCACTGTGAAGTGTTCTGGACTCTCTCTTTATTCCCGTCTCCATGGCCTGCTCTGCTGCCTGCGTTCCCCTGCGGCTCAGGTAAGCTTCCCCGTCCTGCCTCTGTGCAGAGAGGGCCTGGAAGCCGACGTGGACGGAGGCGGCAGGGAGCTGGCCCGCCCCCTGTTCTCCTGCACCTGCCTCTTCAGCTCCAGGCTGTCGTACACCTGGTAACTGGCGTTGCCGCCCGGATTCCGACTGAGTGGAACAAAGGTGGTTGGAGGTGGGGTCGGTTCGGAAGCCTGGACTTCCGGCAAAGGCTGGGAGGAGAGAGGCATCATGAGGCCCGAGCTGGCGGCCGGCGCCCTTTGGTATGAGGCCTCGCCCAGCGCTGTAAGGGAGGTAGAGGTGGTCAGAGGGTGCCGGGAGGGAAAGACCTCCGTCCAGTCGGATGCCCGCCTGCGCTCATGGGATTCGCGGGACGTGTAGCCCACATGCCCTATGGACTGGGGTGGGCTCTGGTTGGCTTGGCTGTGGGCGTAGCTAGCGAGGCTCGGCCGGTGGGCCTGCGCCGAGCTGTGCTCGCGGTAGCTGGGGACCTCCGGCCTGGCGGTCCTGGACACGAGGGCGGGTGGTGGCTCAGGGCCTTCCGTCCCGCGCCGCCGCGGCTCCCAGGCATCGTGGGGTATATGGCCCCCCGAGGAGAAGGGGCTGTAGCCCACAGTGACCCAGGAGGGGTTGGGAAGCAGCCGGCGAGGCGGCGGCGGCGGCGGCGATGAGGCCCACTGCTCAGCTTCCGCGGTACCCCAGCTCCGGGACTGCGAGTACCGGGGCCCGAAGGCCTGCAGCCTCAGCTCTGACTTGGCTTCTACTCGCTTGGGCAAGCGGCGCAGCTCTGGCGACAGGTAGAGGGAAGGCAGCGGGAAGCTGGCGAGGATGCCACCCTGGCGGCCCCACAGCCCCACCTTGGAGGCCAGACCCACTGGCTTATAGAAACTGCCCCAGCCCCGGCGGGGGTACTTGGAATGCGGGCAGGGCTGGTCATCCTCTGGAAGGGAATCCGGGTGTTCCAGGTCAAAAAACGGCGTTGGCCTCGCCGAAGACTTCCTGCGGCGCTGGGGTTGCTCGAAAAAGGGCCGGTAGCTGTGGGAGAGTCGCCTGCTCTGGCGTCTGGGCTGGTGGTCGTGCTGGCCCTGGTGGCCCTGGCGGCCCTGGAGGCCCTGGCGGTGGAGGCTGAGGCTGTCGCGTCTTTGGCGTTGGTGGCTCTGGCGTCTCTGGTGGTGGCGCCTGCCGCTGTGCTTGTCACCGTGGTGCTTCCGCTTCCGGAGGGAGTGGAAAGAGGAAGAGAAGCGGCGTGCGGGTTGCGCCATTTTCACGTGGACCGGGTCGAGGACACAGTGGATGTGGACGTCCTGGGTGTTGGCTGGGGGCTCTTTGAGAGGACACTGAGTAACGTGGACTTCGTCTGTAAGAGGCATGAGCCAGAGGAGTTCAGGGTTAGGAACACAAGGCCCTGATTTGTTAGGATCAGGGTGTGTGTGTCTCACATACTTACTCTTCTGATTCATCCAACACAGCATCTTGTCTAAGGCATTCTGAAGGCCATGCCACATCTGGAGGTGGTGGGGAGACGGGAGTGAGGACCAGCTTTTTAATAGGGTCCCTATTCCCAGCAGTCGCCCCCATTTGTGCAAGCGAAGCCAGCCTGAAGCTGCTCTCCTGCTCGGCCTCCTTCATGGCCACGGGTGAGCCCCAGGGGTCACTGACCATGGTCGTGACGTTGATGCTGATGTTGACAACGATGATGAGGCCCAGCAGCAGGAACAGGGTGTCCTCGGCATCCTGGGGGCCTTCCTGGTATTGATTGCCGCACCCCAGTGTGCCCTGCCACGGCTGGTTTTGCATGGTGGGGGGGTTCTAAGGCCACCCGGGCCACCCCCCCACCCAGCCCAACCCACACTGTGTTTGTGCCAGTCCTAAGAGTGCTTACTGTCTGGCGGAGAGAGCCAGGTCACAATGAGGCAGGCTGGAGTCATAATGCAGAGGTGGAAGCTTTTTTATTCCCCATTTGACCCCCAGCATGGCAGTGTTCATCCCTGGCTTCTATTTGACAGAACATGGCCCCTGGGTACTTGATTCCAGTCTTCTCATTTGCCACGCTTACCCCATATCCGGTTTCTGGCCAGAAAGTACGGTATCCTCAGTCATGAGCCATCCTCAGTCAAAATATTCACAAAGGATCTCATTGCTCTTCTGACACACATTTCCTGCCTGCTTTGAGGCCAGTCTCTGAGGTTGGCACCCGGCAGTACCAGCTCTTCCCCATGCTGACCGCTTCCTTGCTCTGCTATTAGCATCCATCTCCAATGCTGGCTCATTTGCTTCGGCGTCATACCAGACTTCCACCTTGCTGAGCTCTCCCTGCCAACCAGCAACCCCACCGTGCTCCTTCCCTCCAAAGAGACAGTCCTCTTGTTGACCCACTTCAGCTTGACTGTCCCCTCAAGAAAGCCACAGCGCAGCCAGGCGGTGGTGGCACACGCAGGCGGATCTCTGTGAGTTCAAGGCCAGCCTGGTCCTCCACCAAGTGAGCTCCAGCACAGCTAATGCTAGACACAAAGAAACCCTGTCTCGAAATACCAGAACCCCCCCCCCCCCAGCGTGGTAGCAATGGGCTGGGCAAGCTTAGCTGCTGGAGAATAGGCAGGAAGAGGTCGGTCCAGGGCACCTTGGGGCTACTGACAAAACACACACACACTATAGTGAAATGGTAGAGTACTTGCCAAACATGTTTACTCCGCACTAGAAAAAGTTTAGCGAACAGTCTAAAAGAGCTGCAACTGAGGACAAAACGTTGACATCAGCCAGGTGATCAGCCACCTGTCTGAGGAAGGCACACTGGTGAGCGTTGTTTGTTCAGTGACGGTTGGGGATGCAGAGCTGACGCCGCAGTTCAGAGCACACATGGCTCTTGCAGGGAACCAAGCTCAGTCCCCAGCCCTCAGATTGGGTGGCTCACTCATACCTACATCTCGTTCTCAAGGCTCTGACACCCTCTTCTGGCCTCCACTGGCACTTTCACTCAAGTGTAAATACCCACCCCAACATAGACATAAGAGAGGGCTGGGCATAGTGGCGCTCGCCTGTAATTTAAGCGCTCCAGAGGCAGAGGAAGGCAGATTCCTTGGAGGTCAAGGCTGACAATGCTGAACACGGCTAGGCCAGTCAAGGCTACATAGTGAGCTCCCATCTCAAAAACAAAACAAAAAACCAAACAGGGTCATATATGATCCTCCCTGGCCTGGAACTCAAGAGGTAGGCCAGGCTGGCCTAACCATCCTGCCTTCGCCTCCAGAGCACTGGGTTGCAGGCACTCGAGACAGGCTCTCATGTAAGCTGATGACCATCCTTGAACTCTTTGACCCTTCCTGCTTCTGCCTGCCAGCCAAGCATGTTCTAGACAGCAAACTACTGAGCAAAAGATGGAGGAGCATTCTCTGTGGTCCCCACACAGTATGTACTCCGTATGTGACAGAATGAAGTTAACTTAAAATAACTTCTTTGTGTGGGGGTTTCATTTGTTCTGCTGTTACCGTGTCTTGCCCCGTCTAGCCTAGAACTGGCCTGGCGCCTCCTGTCACAGCCTTCTGAATTCCGGGGTACAGGTGTCCATAACCACTTGACTTCAAGTTGAGTGTGAGTGAGAAGAAAAATAGGGTGATTGGTAGAAAAGATGCTCACATTCCAGGAACCCATCTAGTGTGAAAGGTGACGTTCGTCTCCTTCAGCCTGCGCTCACGCGGTTTCTGGGTCTCAAGCTCCTGTGTGCGGGAGGCTCTCAGCTGCTCAGTGGGGGATGGGATATCTGGAAGAGGTTACCCAGTAAAGCATAGGCTGGGCAGATTCACTGGCAGTGGAGATTTGTCCGCGCAGGGGGCCAGTGGGGTTGGAAGGGAGAGGTACAAAGCCTTAGAGCTGCTGTCTGTGGCCGCGAGCATGGCCCTTGGCCTGAGCCTCCATCTCACATACACACGGGAGCCGAGATGTTATGAGAAGGCGCCATTTGGGAGGACCCCTGTTACTTTACCACGTCCTTCTAGGTCTATTCTCAAGGGCTTCAGGAAGTTGCGGTTCTGCCTGGGAAGTGGAGAGACAATGAGCCTCCCTCTCCCCACCATCTTTGCCCAATGAGACCAGAGCATTAGAGAGCCATGTTTCTACTGGACCTGTAGGCTAAACCTGGGCTCCCTGGACCTCTGGGTTAGGCTGTGCGGCCTGAGGTGTGCCCTCTAGAGTTCAGAACCATCTGGGCACCCAGCTGGACTTGGCAGCTTAGAGACAGTTGGGAGCCTTGTTACTAAGAAGGGCCTTGGAGAGGGCCCAGGACAAAAGCCTCTGAGGGCAAGAGGTGACAAGGGTCCCTGGGGCTGTGTAGGCCCTGAGTCGAGGGAGGTCCTTATCTTCACAACCAGGGGTTCTGGGCACGGTGAGGGCCCTTCCCTCCATACCACCACAGCCCTCTTCTCTCTCCTTTTAATTTATTCTTTTGTCCCCAGTCACCTTCCCTTCAGGGGACGATACACCCAATCTCTGCTTGTCCCCTCAGCAGTGCTAGACCCGGAGACCAAGGGGTAACAGTGCGAGAGAGCCTCCACCTCCCGCGTCAGCTCCCGCAGCCGGCGCCTCACCTCTCGGGCATCATATACTATTCGGCCTGAGGACCGGCGCCGGGTTACCTCAGGGACATTGGCTGGACCCAGAAAGGGCGGTGAGGGGGGCTGGCACTGCCCTTGCTCACACTCAGCGCCTGCCCCCAGCCCCGCCCCGTCGTTTTTATGGCACAGAGCCTCCGGGCTGCGGGGCGGGGGGTTCACGGTGTACACGTAGGCCTCCAGGCCCTGCTCGGACCGAATCTCTGTTTTGAGAGGCCTTCCCTCTACTGTTGGCTGGAAGCGGATGGTCTGGGGAGGTTGCTCCAGACAGTCCTGAGTCCAGGGCTCCCAGATCTCCTGCATGGACTGGAAGTCTTCCCAGTCCTTATGACCATCACAGTGGCGGGAGCAGATGGCTGGGTGCTGGTGTGACGGTGGTTTCTCATCGTCAGTGTCTGGGGCCCAGGCTACTGGGCGGTGGGCACGCCGAGACGGAGAGGCTCTGCGGCGATGCCGGCGAGCGAGTGGGGGAGTCACGGTCATTTTCACAGGGTCCATGGTACATCGAAGACGGACTTCGGGGCAGGTCTGCTTCTCAGCTGAGGGTAGCCTAGTGGTTTCTGTGGGTGAGGGAGGGGGAGGCTGGTGGAGGGGCTGGCTTCGGGAGAGGGGGCGGTGGGGCTTTGAGAAGCTGCAGCTCGCTCAGGTCGGGTGGGATAGGACGCTCTTACCTTTCTCATAAATGATACGGAACATTCGGTGTAAGATGATGCGGAGTCGGCTCCAGAGCTAGGTATAGGAGGATATGGTGACCACAAGTAGGTCCTTGTAACCAGGCCTGCCTCCCAGCCACCCCAGCCACACCCCCATCCCTGACCAGGGTCACCAAATTGATGCCAATGTTAATACAAATGACGAGACCCAATAGCAACAGAATGGAGTTTCCCATGTCCTGGCAGTTGTTGGTGTTGGGGTTTTGATAGGAGGCCCACCCAGGCCGTGGCCGCTCAGCCATGGCCATGGCGGTCCCTAGGGCCACCAGGGCCCTTAGGCCCCCAGCCCACTACCTCTAGTGCTCACTGGCCTGCCAGCCTGACTCAGGGGGTCCTGAGAGTAAGCGGGTCACAATGAAGCCGGGGCTTTTCCTCATAATGTGACAAGAGGAGACTCTTAAGGCATGAGGCCCAGGGTTGACGCCCAGCTCTACGGCCCAACCCCTTTACTTCGCATGCCTCTTACAGCCAGCCTCCTGGGTGAACCCATTGGTCCTCTAACCCACTGGGCACCTGCCCCAGTCAGTTCCTACTCCTCCTAAGACAACACCAGGCCCTCGACCCCGCAAACAGATCTCATCTTTTGTTTGTTTGAGATAAGGTCTCATGTAGCCCAAGATGGCTTCAAATATTCTGTGTAGCCAGGAATGGCCTTTGAACTCTGATCCCTGTTTCTACCTCTCAAGGACTGATATTACGACATGTACCGTGTCCAGCATTCTTTGCTCAAAGACAAGGTCTCATAGGCAGCCCGGGCTGGCCTCCAGTTCCTGATTCCTCTGCAGCAACCACTTGAATGCCAGAAGTGTAACCATTTGGTGACCACCCAATCCTGTCATTATGGCAACCGTAGCCTTGCCATTTTGCCTCAGATTTCGAGTTATTTTCTGAAAGGGATTGGGACACTCCTTCCCACCTTCCAAAATAAGATACAAACGGGCCTGGAACCCCCCCCCCCCCACCTCCTAACACAACAGCAGACAGAAAAACAGTTAAACTTTTATATTTACAATATTCTCTTCATCTTTTGCCAGGTTTAAAAATGTGTACAGAGCCGCAAATGGTGGGGGTGGGGACATGGGATTGTTTGGAAAGGGTCTGGGCATTGGAGTCCGTGGCTGTATCATGGGGTCCCCCAGCCCCCTCACACCCCAGCTCTGGGGCATCTGCTCACAGGGCTCAGGGCCCAGGCTGATAGCATTTGGAAGGCATGGCTGTTCCAAGAATCACTGGACCAGGCGGGGAAAGGGCCAGAGAAGAACTACGTTTCCATGGGGGGATTGGGAGAGGGTTCTGGATCTGGGAGTCAGCGGAAGACAGCACCCCACCCCTGTACAAGTTTGGCACTAACATCCCACAGAAAGCCACACAATACTTGAGGATTCAGTCACACCTCCACTGCTGTCCCTTAGAGCAGTTCCTGACATCGTTCTCCCCAGAGGCCCAAATCCGAAGACCTCCGGGCAGCTGCCTCCCACATTTCCTCTGAAGGTCTTCCTGTCTTGGAGTCCATCCTGTCCCTCATGGCCCCTCCATCTGCTCCTCCTCACAGCTGACCTCATTCTCTCCTGGCCTGTCCATGTAACCCCTTTCCCGGAATCCTCCCTTCCCCTTTCACTCTTCCTTTTCTTTAGCCAATCAGAGAGGGGAAGCAGGTCTTGGTCTGACCCTGAGATGGGGAGAGGTCACAGAAGGAGCCGGGTGATGAAGAACGAGGAACAAGGCAGACAAGGCGAACACAGGCATGAGACACGGGGAGGGACCCGCAGCTGCCACCTGCCCTCGGTATGGCATTTCCCTTCTCTGGACTAGGACTTAGGGGATCCTTGGCACATTTTGAGAACCTCCCAACCCATCTACCCAGTTTGGCACAGATGAGCAATGATCTCATGGACTGAGGAAGAGGCTGTCCTCAGGCCCCTCGAGGGCTTAGGTCAAACATGCATGGCCTCTTGTGTGACGTGTGCCATGCCCCCATATCCTCCCACCTCAGCGTCTCCCAAGAAGTTGGCACTTCCCCAGCCGCTCCTGTCAGTCTGAAGTCTGTTCCCGCCTTCTACGTAAGGAGGGACTGTGTGTTGGACCTGAGGTGTTGGGGGAATGCAGGGAAGCGCTGGGGCGAGCAGGACCCTCTGCCTGGGAAACACACGTCCACATGCAAGAACATGTCTCTGTTCTGTGAAATGTGTCCGGAGCCGCGGGAAGGGAAGCCTCCAGGCAGAGCTGGGACGCGCAGCCCGCCTCCCTTTCCTCTAGCGGGAAGTCTATGTTGTCTGTGGAAGGTGGGGGCCTCCAGCGAGGCCATGCTTCACGCCTGTGCCATGGGGGAGAAACATGCTTTCCAGGGGTGGCGGGGAAGTGGGGTCCAGGGGGCCTGTGATTTCCTTGCTGCTCCCCAGTTGCCACCCTGTATTGTCTGGTGGCCAACGGTCACTGCATGTGAACACATCACTTCCAGGGTCTCCAGGGAGTGGGACAGGGAGGAGAAGGCAAAGGCATGAGGGAACAGGATTCTGGGGTACAAATGCCCGCAGAAATTCTTTGAGAGGGCCCACATGAGTCCAGGGCGGCAAAAAAAGAGAAGAACGGAAAAGAAAAAAAGAAAAAAACAAACAAAAAAACAAAAACAAAAAAAAAAACACCTCACCCTGCACATGGGAAAACACCCTCGCACACCTCCATGTGGGGGAAAAAAGGACTTCCACATTTCCACACACCGAAGACTGGTGTCCCAAACGGAGGGCAGCCCCCCCCCCCCAGGTGTTCAAAGGCCGAGGTCCGGAGGAGGGACGGGCCTGTGGGGAAGACTCGCATCCCGGTGACGAAACCCATGTCCACCTTCTCTCTGCTCCACGACGACAAATCCACAGGGGAAAGGCCCGGTGCCAAGTCCTCCCTGCCTTCAAGTGGCCTGGGCTGGGGAGGGCTGGGAGGGTGGCCTCCCCAGCCGCCCCCTATACCCGCGTGGTGGAGTGGGGATGGGGTAGCGTGTTGTTGTGGCTGGTAGCGGTTGGGGGAGGCGGTGGGAAGGGCCCAAAGGGATGGAGAGAGGGAGGTGGGGGCGGGGGCGGGGGCCCCAGGCCACTGGGCAGCAGGGTCAGGGCCCCCGGGGCCAAGAGAGGCACATCGTCCGGTGCCCGGCGCAAGGCCAGGGTATAGTCGGGTGGACAGGCAGGGCGCAGGGCCTCCGCAGGGTCCGCGCCAACGCCGCCACCCCGCTTCAGCTGCAGCGACACCAGCTCCTCCTCGGGGGGGAGCTCGCGGCCCGCAGTGGGAAGCAGGGGACCCCCGCCAGGCACCCCTGAGCCCGAGCCTCCTGGCGGGCTAAGCCGCCTGCAGCGCAGCTCCTGTCGCCGGTCCCGCTTGTAGTAGAGGGCGGCAAAGGCAAGAATGTTGAGGAAGAGGAGCGAGGCCCCCACGGCCACGGTGACGCTCAGCTCGGTGGAGTAGTCCCTCGAGTCCCCCGGGAAGCGGTCGTAGGCCCTCGGGCCCGGGTCCATGTCAGACTCAGGCGGCAGGGTGGCGGGTGGGGGAGGGCGGCGCGTGCCCGAGGTGCCAGGGCCGGGTGTGCGAGGCGGCCAGCGCGTGGCGTAGGGAGGCAGGCGCGTGGTGGTGGTGAAGAGCTCCGTGTGCAGGTTGTGCAGGTGAGGCACCAGCTCCAGCCAGAAGGCCACCTTGTTGGCGCGGTAGTTGTCGCGCACGCGCGGTTTCAGGCCGATGTGCAGGTACTGCTTCTCCTTGCTGTTGAACTTGCTCCAGACCACCTCTTCAAAGCGGTTGGGCTTGGTGTGGATGAACTTGGTGTCCTGCGGCACTGGCTGGTTGGGGTCACTGTGGGCACAGGAGGGCAAGGTAAGGAGTGAGGGTGACACTCGGGAAGAGACCGGAAAACATATAAAGCTAAAAAAGGCTGGACACACCTCAATCCCAATCCCAGCACTGAAGCAGCAGAAGAAAGGGTTGGCCTGGGCTAAACAGAGAGAGAGAGAGACAGACAGACAGAGAGAGACACACAGAGAGAGAGACACAGAGAGACAGACAGACAGACAGACAGAGATTGAGAGCGAGAGGAGAGAAGAGGGAGACACAGAGCAAGACAGACAAACCGAACATCACATAAAGACAGAGTGCAGAGATGAAGTTTGGAGACCCAGTGACTCAGCTGAGGTGGGAAGGGACAGAAATGGAGAGACAGACAGACAGGGACAGGAGGACAGTCCTGGTAATAGCCAAGAGACAAAAACCAAAGAGAGCAGAGAAGCCAGTGGATTTGAGGAAAGAGACACAGCAGTGACAGACAAGTCACACCAGAGCCACCTAGAACGCCCACCCCCAGGAAGCTCAGGGAGTCTCCTCCAACCCTCAGCGTCTAGCATGAAAAGGAACGAGAGTCTTCCTAGAGGGATGATGGCCCTGTGGGGGAAGGCAAGGAAGGCAGGGGACCTCAACCTACAGGCCCTCCCAGCCCCACTAGGCCCTCTGTCCCTCACCCAGTCTTGGCAAAGTTGGTCCAGTAGGTCATGACCACGGCGCTGAGCATGACGTCATTCTTGGAGAAGTTGCAGGGGAAGAGGTCAGTGGCGCCCACCATGGGCACGCCGAAGACGTAGGGCAGCTCATCCCCGTGCGCGGCGTCTGCCCACTCGGGCCGGCCCTCCGCCTGGCAGTGGTGGTAAAACGTGTAAAAGTAGACGGGGGACTGGTAGTCAGCATGGAGCTTGGCCGTGGCCACGGCCGGGGCCACCCACTGGTGGTCGGTGAAGAGAGCTAGCAGGGTCTTTCGCCTCATCTCGCCGTTGTCGCGGTCGGCCCAGTCCGTGTACATGAACTTGATGGTCTCCCGAAGCACGTCCTTGCCCTCAGGGTACCCGTACAAGTTGTCCACGAAGTTGGAGACGGTGAAGTCGAAGGCGCTGGCGGACACGCCGTCCTCCGTCTCTGCGGAGTCCTCGACGAACTTGAGACCCTCGCCCTGGTTGACGCCAATGAGCATGTCGTAGTTGAGGAACTCCCCTTGCTGCATGAGGATCTCGGGGTCATCGGGGACCACGTCACCGTCCACCACAGGCCCAAAGGCAATGTGGTAGCTGTGGAGAAGGGGGGGTCTCAACACCTGAGGGCTGGCCTCTCTGGACAGCCCCCTGGAGCATTTTGTGAAGCCTGTTCTTGAACTGTGTGCCGTGGTGACCTCCACTTAAAGGGTCTGCTAAGGGACTGAACCCCACTTCTTGACCGCAGATTGCCAGTGGGAACCTCTCACCTCAACCTCCTTGGAACCAGATAGGGAAGTGGACACTGGCCCCAGCCCTCTCCCGCCTCCATACCGGGCAGGCTGCACGTCCTGGTCCACAAGCTCCCGGGAAGACTTCCGGCGCAGGCATTCCACAGCTTCCGTGCTGTCTTCCCGGTCGCAGCCCACTTTGGCCGCCAGCAGCCGCGTGTACTTGAGCGGCTGGTAGTTGACAGACCAGCTGGAAATGGCCGTGCCGCTCTGAGCAATGGCCTTCTGGAACAGTCCTGGTGGGACAGGCAGACCTCAGGCTCGGCTGTATCAGCCAAGTGGAGGAGACTCGGCAGGGTCCGGGCTTTGGGAAGGGAGGGCAGGCGAGGAGGCTGCCGTACCTTCTGAATGGTGGGAGAGTATCAGCAGGTTGACACAGGAGGCCCCCGCACCAGACCCAAAGATGGTGATGCGCTCAGGGTCGCCTCCAAAGTGGGCGATATTCTCACTGAGCCAGCGCAGGGCCTGAATCTGGTCCAGGAGGCCATAGTTGCCTTTTGCAGCCTGGTCGCCAGTGCTGAGGAAACCTGGGGGCAGAAGGGGCCTCCTGAGGGGCCACAGCAGCCCTGCTCCCTCTGCCCGGAGCTCCGTGCACTGGGAGCCTATGAGGTCTGTCACTGGGAAGACTCTGCCCACCAGGACTGCCACCCAGGCTTTGCCCTCCCAAGAATGGGCTGCCCGCCCTCACCGAGCACCCCGAGGCGATAGTTGAGGGTGGCCACGATGACATTGCCGTAGGCAGCCAGGACGGAGCCGTCAAACATGTTCCCCGTGCCCTCCATGTAGGAGCCTCCGTGGAGAAACAGCATCACGGGCTTCTTCCCAGAGTCCCGGATATCTGTGCGGGTGGGGGTGGCAGGCAGGCCGGGAAATCAGGGACAAGGGCACGGTCAGACCAGAAGCAGCACTTCAGAGCTCCCAGGTCTCCCGAGGGCCAACCTGGAGCGCAGGGCACTTGTCACTTCTATCCCTGGCGGGGGGCAAGACCGGATTCCCCTTCCTCCCCCCCCTCCCCAGCTAACCCTGGAGGAAGGTCCCTCCTCCGCATTGGCCAGCGTGATTCCAAGTACCTTATCAAATGTTGGGCACACTTTCCAATAAGCCCAACAGAGGCCAAGGGTAGGAAGTGACCCTCCTCAGGGCTGCTGGAGCCAGGGACCCTCCACACACAAAGCAAGCCTCCTTCCTGCTCCCGGGAAGAGTGGGCTAAGGCCAGCACCTCCTCAGACTCAGCCTTGGGCCTCAGCTCCACATGGCACCCTAGTCTGTGGGTGAGGGGTGCCAGGCCCTAGGGTCCCTGGGGGCTTGGTCTCCTCCCCGCCCTAATTCCTTTCTAGGTCACCTCCCCAGTTACCATGGCAACCCCCATCCTAATTACTGTGGCAGGAGGAGGCAGGGTGGGAAAGAGGCTGCTTAAAGAAGCCAGGGTAAAGCTCTGAGTCTCGGACACTCTGCCCTCCACACTGGCCTGGCCTGCAGGGGCGCCCTCCTGCCCTGTTCCAAAAGAATCCTTTAGACAGCAGCCACAGCAGAGGCCTCGGAGCTCTGCGGGGGAAGGGGGAGTGAAAATTCCTAGGGAGGTGGGCAGGCACCCGGGAGAGCTGGTCAGGGTGCTTCCACACTGCTGTCCTACGACTTGCTACAGTCTGAAGGCCAGAGTCGGGGTCACTGCCAGCCCCCTCGGAGCTCTTGTCACGCTTAGTGGGCTCTGGCTCAGCGGCAGAGCGCTCGGCTAACACCTGCCATGGAAGCCAGGCTCTGGCCTCTGCAGCTGGCACTCAGCACCTGTGCTACCTCCCTCATCCTGCACATGGTCGGACATGCCCTGCCCAGCCCTCCAGACTGCCTTTCTGCCTCCTGCTTCCAAGATGCTCCCCGAGTCTCTGGGCTTGTTAGCTAGAGCTGTCTCTATGCCCACCCCCAAGGCCTGTATCACTTTCAGCTCTAACTTTACAGAAGTCTTGGGCGGGTGGGCGGCAATGGCCTTCCTTCCAGGGTCCTGTCCTACATGTCCTCCTTCTCTCCCACCCTCCCCAAGGCCCTCTCCCAGTGTGGTGGGGGCGGAGTTAGAAAGGGAAGGAGCAGGAAGATGGGCAGGGGCAACAAGAATTCAAAACCAACAACAAAAACCAGGATCAAGAAAGAACAAAGAAAGAAAAAAACAACAACCAAAAAACAAGAAGCTCCTGGGGCAGATTCAACAAGAAAAGAAAAAACAAAAAGCTCCATTTGGGTAAAAAAGAAAACAAGAAAAAAATTCTTTGCATTATATCAAAATTTTTGTGGTGAAAATTCAAGATATTGGGCCCTGCTTTAAACTTTTTTCAAAGTCTTTGGTTTACTTCAGTTGTTTACAATTTTTTTTTTAATCTGACAGGCTTTTGGTTAGAAATTGTAGCAGGTTTCTAATGTTTTGACTAATGCCATAAATTTGTCAATTTTTTCAAATATTATTTTGCTTCCAATTAATTTTTTTTCAAATGGTACATTTCACATGTTGCAAAAGAGTCCAGATTTCTTTCAAAAAGTCTCAACATTTTATCCAATTTTTTTTTTCTGGCAATCCAATTCCTTTTCCTTTTTACACCTTATTTTCACCATGGCTAGCTTTTCTTGTAAGTTAACAATTGGGTCCAACATTGTTCAAATTTTGTTTGAAGTTTTCATAATTCTTTTCTCCAATCATTAATTTTTTTTCTTTTCTTTTTCATTTTTAGTTGGGGGACCGGCTGAGGGGCCTTGTGGGCTATGGGGACATTTAGTTAGGGGCATCAGAATTCTCTTCAAAGCAACCACATGCACCAGCGGGATTTTTAAATCTACCTGTGTCTGGCGGATTGAGCGTCGCCTCGTCACGTTTTTTTGTGAGCGGACCTAAGACCGGGAACACAAAACAGAGAAAAAAGGACAATTTTGTGGGGAAAGATGGGGTCAAGGGAGGCGGTAGATGGGGAGGGAGGAGAGAAAGCAGAAAAGGGGAAGGTGGGGAGAGGCAGAAAAAATAAGCCAAAAAAAGCAAAATTTGTTTGCAAGAAAAAGAAACCAAGAAAAGAGAAAAACGTTTCTACAACCCAATTTTCCCCTCCCCAGAAAAAGTCGTGCCCCAGAGAGAAGGTGGGTTTCAGGGGTGGGGTGCGTGAGTGGCTGAGGCTGTCATCAGACAGTGCTTTCTGGAAAGGCTTTGGCTTTTTGGGGTGTTTGCTACTTGCAGAAAGTGCAGTTGTGTTAGGGGGTGGGGTAGAGGGGGAGCCTAGGGACTCCAAGGCTGGCTTGCCACCCCGGCCACCACAGGGCCAGCTGTGGCTGTGCAGAAAAAGCCTGCACCCTCTGATTAACCCTCTGGAGGGTGAAGGCAAATGGGTCTGGGGTGACCACCCCACTGCTCGCTGCTCCAGGAGTCCCCTGCTGCCAGCTGTAGGGCTATGGGTAGGTCAGCCAGGGCTGCCCACCTGCCCAGCCTCACGCCCCAGCATGTCTCTTCCGTCCATTCCCAGGCCGGCTTCTCACCCCATTTTCCCAGTGCGGGGAAAGCAGGGAAAGGGTCATCAGGTCTTGCCCTCCACTCCAGCTTAACCCTCCACGCCCCCGCCAACCTCGGCCCTTGCCCAGACCTCCTCTCCTCCCCACCAAACTGTGACTTCCCCTCAGTCACCAGCCCCCACCCTAGGTCCGCTGCTAGAGAGCTCTCCTCCCCTCCTGAGTGGTCACTCTGCCAACAGCATGTAGGAGACTACCTTGGGCCAGTCTGATATACAAGTAGGTGTGGCGCAGTCCCATACGTGAAGCGGGTGTGGTGATTCAGGCAAAGTGGGCCAGAGATCAGGAAGAGTCCCAGGCAGAGTCAGAGACTGGTGCCAGACTCCTTCTGGATTTGGGTTGGTCAGGGGAGAGCGGAGACCCACAGTGTTGGGGAGCTCCCCAGGCTGACTGGTGTGCCCGACAGCTCAGGAAGGGCCGGGCATCGAGGCTCAGGCTAGCACTAACTGACCACGATGACCCAGTTGGTCCACTTGGGAACAGGTCCTCTAGCTTGTGAGCTGGAGATGGATTGGGATGAAGTCATCGGAATATTCATGACCTTGAGACTATGAAGTGTGTGTGTGTGCACGCGCGCGTGCATGTGTGTGTGTTTCTAAGTCAACCACTTCCTCTCAGAGCTGGTGTGAAGATCTAGTGAGGTCACCTGGATGTGTCAGGGCCCAGTTAGGTCTGCAATGTGCAGTGGTTAAAAATACAGAAGGTGTGGAATGAGCTGGTGTGCGGAGGCAGGGAAGAGATCACGTGTGGAGAGGGAGTGGACAGTCCAGCAATGACAAGTGTTAGGTGGTTCACACACGAGTGAGGAGAAATCTCCCACAAGGGAGACTTGGGGTGGACGGCCTGTGCGAAAGTACTGGTGTTACTGTGCGTGCCGGCTGACGCCAGCAAACCTCACACTCAGGAGGCCAAAGCAGGACTGCCAAGAGTTCAAGACAGCCTGGGCTTCAGAGGGAGTTCCAGACCAGCCTCGGCTACAGAGGGAGACCCTGCCTCAAAAGACCACACACAGAGACATGCAGACAGACCCCCCCCACACACACACGGTGATGGAGAGTCCATGAGTAGTAGGCTGAGGTGAGAAGGCATCTAAGGGAGATCTGAAGGGGAAGAACTCCAAAAGGATGCTGGGATAGTGGAGAGGCAGCCTGGTGGGTGGGTTGCCAGAAGTCATGGTTTTCTGTGTGAGCGCTGGTTAGCTAGAATGCAGGACTGGACCGAGGGGCAGCCGGTGGTCCATAGAGGGTGCTAGGATGGACCCGGGCAGGTTAAGGTGTGTGAGACAGTCTGTGGTTGGCATAGAGGGACCTTGGTGCAAGGTAGAAGGTGTGAGTGCTGGACCCTTCAGCAGGGTGATTTCCAGGTAGGAGGTGGGTGGTGTGAGGAGCCCACGGAGGGCCTGGAGTCTCCGTGCAAGGTTATGTGGGTACAAGATGCACATGCGGGCAGAGTGCACAGCCTACATTCGGGGTCTCAGAGACTTGGGGCCTGTGAGAGCAGTGGATTGTGCACCCCGTGAAGGGCATGGGAGTGGGACTTGTGAGAGCACAGGGCCAGCTGGGCGAGCGCCACTCGGAGCTGCTGACACTCAGCTACTGTGGAGCTCGGGAACACAGAGCGGGCACGCGGGGCTCGTCAGAGGCGCCCGGTTTCCAGGCCTGCTAGCAGGAGCAGTAGTGGCGGGGTGGTGAGATCGTATGTCAGAAGGGTAGTGTGGGGTGCTGCTTGCCATGCTGGGGTTTTGGGCGTGTGTGTGTGGCCTGGAATCTGCTCAGCAAGTAGAGTAATCCTGGTGTGCACAAGGCTGGTGAGCGGGGCTCACCCCAAGGAGGGTGTCCCCGGGGCTGCTGGGCTGGGAGCGGAAGGGCCCTGCTGAGAAGCTTCCCTGACCCTTCAGGGAAGCGGACGGATGTCAGTGCAGACCGCTGAAGGGCGCTCAGCTAGGGGCGGACTGAGAGGTGCCACGTGATAGGAGTCAGGTCGGCTGAAGACGGGACCAAGTGTAAGTGGTATGGCGGAGGCTAAAGTGTGCATGTAGACAGGTGGGCAGAAGGGCAGGAGGTGGAGCGAGCCCTGGAGATGGCCGGCACCTGAGCACCAGCCCAGCATGGGGTTAGGCTGTGTGCCTCTCTGTGGGGAGCGCGGCCGAGGCTGTCTTAATGCCAGCTACCCTCCTCCTAGGGCACAAAGTTTCTGCTGTGGAAGAGGCTACTCACGGGCGTTCCGAGGACTGGCAGGTCAGCAGGCATCCTTACCTCGGAGGACGCCGGAGGCCCCTCACTGCACCCCGCTGCCCGGCTTAGGGGCAAAAGTGGGTCCTGTGCTTGAGGGTCTGCGTGTGTGTTTGTGGGCTGCGTCACGGGTGCCCGGCCTGGTGCCCGTGCCCTTACCGTCCTCAGTGGGTACGTAGAGGTTGAGGTACAGGCAGTCCTCGCTCTGGTTCTGCACGTAGGTGGCAGCCGCCTCCAGGTTGTCGGTGAACCACACAGGCAGCATGATGGCCGGGAGCGCCCCGTGCAGGTTCTGCGGGCAGGCGGGCGGCAGGGTGGTGGCGTTGCGCACGCCGGGCCACGAGGCCGGTGCCTCAGGCGGCTGGAAGCGGCGGGCGCCCAGGGGCGGCGTGGCGTAGGGCACGCCCAAGAACTGCACGACCGGGCCCAGGATCTCGTTGTTGAGCTCGCGCCGCACGCCGCGCACTCGGCCGTAGGCCGTGCTCACCACCGGGAAGCGCTCCTCTCCGAGGCTGCCGAGACCCAGGCCTGGGCCGCCCGGGGCGCCGCCGCCAGGACCCCCTCCTCCCCGTTGAGCCCCAGCCAGCCCCACCAGACACAACGCCAGGAGCCACATGCTGATCGGGGGACCCCCCCTCCCTCCCCTGGCCCCCCCCTCGGAGAGAGAGAGAAGGGGGGGAGAGGGAGGGAGGCCCCCCTCGCCCCAGGAGGGAGGAGGGGGCGGGGGAAAGGAAGGAGGAGGGGAACGGGTAGGGACCTGGGCTAGAAGGGACAGAAGAGGAGTCTGTTCCTCTCCATGGAGGGGTTAAGGGGTGGGGAAGGGGAAGAAGGTAGGAGAAGGTACAGGCAGGCCCGACCTGCCCCGGTGATGGGGAGCGTGGGGGACCCGGACAGGGTGTGCAAGATATAGACAGACAGACACACAGACAGAAAAATGCAGAGAGGTGGGAGAAGGGAGGGGAAATTGGATGGGGAGGACAGAAAGGATGGAGAAACAAGAGACAACTGGTTAGTGGCGTGAATTTCAGATCAAGTACCCCTTTCTCCCACCCACAAGCCCCCTGACACCTACACCCCCCCAACAGCGACCCAAGTTGGGGGTGGAGTCAGATGTGGTCAGAGGAGGGAGGGTCAGCTTCCTAGACTCAGTGTGCCCCTCTGTACCTCTGTCCCTCCCAGTCTCTGGGAGCCCAGTCCCCACTTCCCTGGGAGAGAATGAGACAGAGAAGGAAGAGAAAATAAAAATACCAAGTCATTAATTAGCAGGAAGTGGCGGGTTTGTTTATACGTGTTAATTACTCCTGAGCTGTAATTTCATGGCACTGAACCCCCACCCCAGGCCAGACTCTGGGCCTTCTGAGGACTGAGCAAACCTCGGTACTTCTGTCCCCATCAGAGGACTATTCCCTAAGGATTTGTGCACTTAGGAACCCCTTTCTCCCCAGACCCTTCCACATCTTCTCTTAGAAGTTGGGGGTGCCTGGAGCCAGGGGTTAGAGTGAGGAGGGGATGCTGAAGGGGCAAAGCCAGGGACAGATGCATGATCCTGCAGCCGGTTGCTGGGCGACGGGATGCTGCCCCGCAATGTTACCTCGGCAACGGGCTGCAGCTTTAACCCTGGAGGAGGTGGTCTACAGGAAGAGGGGAAGGGGCTTGCTTAGCTTCAGGGTCCATTCAGGCCGTGAGAGGGAGGATGAGGCATGAGTCAGAATGCTAGTCTCACCCCAATCTTAGCAGAGAGGAAGTAGTCTATGTGAGGGAAGGATAGTCTAGAAGAACAGAGAACCCTAAAAGACATGCTCCCTCTACCCCCCCCCATCCTGCTTAGTCCATCAGAGCCTAACCCTACTGACCAGGTCTCCGGCAGAGGTTGGAGTAGGGGGAGAAGCTATACTGAGGTGGGTTTCTCAGAGAAGCCTACTGACACCCCCCCTCACATAATCTTGGATGGCCTCAGGCCCCAACCGGGGTCTCCTCTGCACAGCATTTTGACCTATGTCCTGGGGCAAATCTCAGGTTTCTTCTCATTCCATCCTTTCCATTAGCCCTCCCTGCCACCCCTCCCCTCCCCTCCGTGTTACTGCTTGGACCCCTAGGTGCTCAGACAGCAGGGGCAGGGCCAGAGAAAAGGTAGGCAGGGCAGACACCCGGTCATTTCAGCAAGCCCCCCAGCACCTCCCTCCAGGGCCGATTGCTGACGCCAGGTTTTTCCCAGCCAGGCGCCAGCCTCGCGGGTGGCTCTCTGCAGGTGTCAATTTATTCCAGAGCTGAGGACACAGGAGTCCTCACCCCTCACACCCAGTCATGCACTCCCCCTTTTCGGGTCCTTCCGGGCTCCTGCTCCCCCACCAGCTGAGGTCCCCTCTCCCTACGCCAACCCGGGCCCCCGGGCCTCGCTGTCTCCTCTCCCTCCCCCACATGGCCTGCCTCAGCCCCTTCCCTTAAGGTACTTTAGGCCCCGGCCTCCTCTGCTCCAACTAGCTTGTCTCTCTTCCCCTCCCACTACAGCCATCCCCCATCTTTCTCCTCCGTCCGGGGTCCCTCAGAGCATCTTTCCTTGGCCTTCACCGGCTTGCTCCAGCCTTTGCCTTCAGCTCACCCCCTCGGTCTCTTCTCATTTCTGTCTCCTTGGTGTTTCTCATCCCTTTCTCCTCCAAATACCTTCTCTGATTTTCTCCCTCAATTGCTTTTGCTCTCTCTCTCCCTTCCTCCCCCATTTTCTCTCTCCATCTCTGTCTGCCACATCTTGCTCGCCTCCTCCCGATCCCTCTGCCTTGCTCTTCCATCCAGCCCAGGCCTGACCCCCCTCCCCCCAACCGGGGAGAGTTGAGGGACGGGGGCTCAGGCCGCAGCCCCCCCCTTCCTGCAGTGGGGAAAATGGCTTGGCAGGGAAGGGGAGGAGGAGGGGGAGATGCGAACACACGGGGTCTGTGGGCCCATTCAAAGGATCATTCATGGAGAGAGGCAGAGACAAAGAGACCAAGACGCAGAGACACGGCAAGAGCATCCCTAGGCGGAGACAGACAGAGCAGGCTGGGGGAGACCAGCGCAGGGAGGAATATGGGGAGAGGAAGACCCCGCTGGAGCGCCGCGCAGCCCCCTCCGCCCAGCCTGGCTTAGCTCCTACCTGGATCAGCCCTGGGGCCGTGGTGCCTCCATCCAGGGCTCCGAGTGGGGGGCGGACGGGCTTCAGAAGGGGGGCGGCGGCCTCTGAGCCCCCGCGGCCCCGCAGGCCCAGCCCCCGCCTGCAGCGCCTCACCCGGCGGGGGAGGGGGATCGCCCCAGCCCCGGGGGGCGGGGCCGGGATCCAGTCGATCCCCAGGAAAAGGAAAGCGAGGGGATGGGGTCAGAGGGAGCTCAAGATCTGGGAACCCCGCAGTGGGGAAGGCTGAGCCAAGAGGGAGCAACGGGACAGGACTGGGTTGGAGATCCCCTGGCTCTCTGGGCCGGCTTCGAGGGACCAGGAGGCGGTCCAGTCGGAAGATCCTAAGGGATCGGGTGCTGGAGGAGGAGTCCACGGCAATCCCGGGGGCCCGAGGCCCCGGAGCGCAGAATCCGCGGTGCAGGGGCAGGGATCCAGCCGGAATCCTCAGGGAGGGGGAGGGATCTAGTCGATCCCGAGGGCGGGCGGGAGAGGGAGATCCGGGGAGTCAGAGGAGGGCGGGGGCCGCGTCCCGAGCCTCGAGGCAGAGGTCGGTGCGGCTCCTAGGAAGGCAGGCCAGGGCTGGAGGAGCCTTTGGGGAATGCTCAGTAGCCAGGAGGCCCGGACTCCCGGCTCTGCGCGCCAGGGCCCGCCCGCCCCGCGTCCATCCCAGCCCGAGAGTGATGATCCGCCGGCGGAGCAGCCGCAGCAGCCCCGCGCGTCACCGCGCGGCCGCCTCCCCCGCCCCCTGCCGAGAGAGCGGCGCACACCCCTCGCTCGCACCAGCCTGCCCACCCGCCCTCCGGAGTGCGGGGGGACTGAAGTCAGGGAAGGGGTGGGAGTGGACAGACGGACGGGTGGACGTGGGGAGCTGGGGAAGGGTGAAGGCAGCCCCCGCCCCCAACGATCGCCCACCCTCGGGGCTCCTCGGGTCCAGCGAGGGGGAGAGCCTCTGAACTACAGAGGGCAGGGCGTCACGCGAAGAAGGCGGGGCCTCCGCGCGCGGGGCGGAGCCTTCCACGAAGTGGGCGGGATCGGCGGCAGTGGGCGG
The DNA here is from genome assembly GCA_028658305.1 of Pachyuromys duprasi. Taxonomy (NCBI): domain Eukaryota; kingdom Metazoa; phylum Chordata; class Mammalia; order Rodentia; family Muridae; genus Pachyuromys; species Pachyuromys duprasi. The sequence goes on from CM053757.1 coordinate 54,765,435, forward strand.
GGCCTGGAAGCCCGTGGGGCCGCCCCTTTGGAGGAGTGATTCTGGTTTGAAGCTGAACGGGAGGAGCCTGTGGGAAAGGAGGCGGAACTTTGCGTGGGGACCCATATCTTTGCAAATTAGCTGGAGGTGTGGGGTCGGGGTGTCGAAGGGGCGATCAACTTGGAAAGTGGGCCAATCCGTGACGCAAATCCTGTGGTCCCGCCCTCGGCCCCGCCTCCTGCTGCTCCGCTCCTCCGCTCCTAATTGGTCCTACTTTCTCCGCCCGCCAGGCATCTTCTCCATTCAGCAGAAGTTTTACAAAGGCCCCTGGAGGGGGACCGGGGCGCCGAAATGAGCGCGGCCCCGATTGGGCACCTTTGCGCCGTATTTGCATGGGCAGTCGGGATTGGCCGGCTTCCTGGGTGGCCAGGGCGGTGTTGGCTCCGCGCGTGACCACCCACAGCCATGGCTCGGGCAGGGGCCGCTTTCCGCCGCCTGGGTGCCGTGTCCGGAGCTGGGGCCTTGGGTTTGGCCTCCTACGGGGCCCACGGTCAGGGGACGTGGGATGCATCTGGGCTGGGGGCGATCCTTGGGGTCTGCGGGGAGGGCCTGTAGGCAGCTCCCTGTCTCTTAAGGAGTAGAGATCCCCTGGAGCCCTGGACCGTCAGGTTTGTCTGTGGGTCCAAAGGCTTCTCGCGTCTACTCGACGTGTGTTTCCACCAGTCGGAGGCTTCCGGGATGCCCCCTTGCACCAGGCTCCGCGTGATGCCCCAGGGCTTGGGACGGTCAACGTCAACACACGTCTGCTAACTTTTGCTTCTCTCCGCAGGCGCCCAGTTTCCGGATGCCTACGGGAAAGAGGTGAAGTAATGGCTCCGGGCCTGGCGCAATGTCTGGGTGTCCTTAAACTGGGGTGGGGTTAGGGGTGTTGAAAGTAGAGTGTGGGGAGGTGAATGGGAAGGCAACGAAACGCAGGTCCCTAGAGCAGCAAGTACTGCAGACCTGGGGAGTAGCAAACTGGGACCTCAGAGGCGGAAGTGCTGGGAATGGATTTCCGTCCTGTGAACAACTGCAGGTTCCTGGGCTCCTGGATTGCTTAGAAACCCTCTCTTTTTCTTTCAGCTCTTTGACAAGGCCAACAAACACCACTTTTTGCACAGCCTGGCCCTGTTAGGGGTACCCCATTGCAGAAAGCCCCTTTGGGTAATCAGTCCTTTTGCCTCATCCTGATCAAACCCTCTCCACTCCCTCAGGCTGCTTTGTTCTTAAAATCCCATGTTCTGTTCTCCATCTTTCAGGCGGGGTTACTGCTGGCCTCTGGAACTACCTTATTCTGCACGAGCTTTTACTACCAGGCTCTGAGTGGAGACACTGGCATCCAAACTGCGGGCCCTGTTGGAGGCAGCTTGCTAATCTTGGGCTGGCTTGCCTTGGCTTTTTGAGGTCTTCTGTTTAACTGCCCAGTCCTGGCCTTTCTGGTAATTGGGCGCAGAGGATATGGTGCGAGGGAATGTTGAAGCAGAAAAGAAATTAAAAGAAAAAGGCACATAAAGAACTTTGCAGCCTTCGTTTATCTAACCTTGAGCGAGGGAGGGTAGAGAGGCAACCTTTGAATTCTTTGCATTTCTGACTTACAAATAAGCCCAAGTAATGGAATTCTGCTAACACGTTAAATTATCTAAGGAGCAGGTAGGAATGTGGATTTTAGTAATGTCATTCATGGAGCTCATTGGAATTTTTATTCCAGTGTATAGATTGATATTAAAACCTTGTAAATGGGGTGTGGTGGTGCATGCCTGAAATCCCAACACTTGGGAGACAAAGTGAGTCCAGGACAGCCAGGGCTACACAGAGAAACCTTGTGTCAAAAAACTCAGAAAGCCCTGGAAGTGTTAGGCAGTTTCTCTTCTGTTGAGTTATATGTCCAGCTGCCTCCTCACTGCTGGAATTATAGGTGTGTGCACCCTCCTTCATTAGAATTTGGGTAACCTGAGGATGGTGAGGTTTAGCCCTGTTAGTCCAGGATACCCTTTGCTAAGGTCTACCTGGTGAAGCAAATGTGTTACATACCCATATAATCTAGAAGTGAGAGCAAGGTAAAATGGAACAGGCCTGTGATTGGTTTTAAACTATGCTGGGCCTCAGAGGACGGAGTTATGTTTTCGACATTGGAAATGCTGTGCTTGAAATGACCCTTCCAGGAGCTATGATGTGTGGAGGACACTCAGTGAACCCAGGCTGAGGAAGAACGAAGAAGGGTTTGGGGCATCACTGATCTTATACGTGGCTGACACAGTCATAAGGCAGGCTTGACTAAAACACATAAGATGGGGAGAACTGAAAGATGTTTAGGGGACATTTAGTAGCCAGTTGATGAGGTGGCAGACACTGAGGGGGCCCACATGGGCAGATGGTGGCCTTCCCTGATGGAGCTCCTTAATTGGCAGTCGAAACCGACTAAACACACCGACCATGGCTGTCAGGTGCCAAGGGAAGGAATCGTGCATTAGCCGTGCCATGCCTCAAGTTCCTGCTGAGGCTGTAGACGGGCAGGCCTTGCAAAGCAGGTGCTAGTGAAGTAGGACAAAAAAAGAGACAGAACTGAACAGGATTACTGAAAATGCCAGTCACTTAGGGAGACTGCATACTTTTCAGAGTGAAAGCACCTTTAGGCTGGAGAGACGGCTCAGCAGTTAAGAGCACTGGCTGCTCCTCCAGATTCAAGTCCCAGCACCCCCAAGGCAGCTCACAACTGCCTATAACTTTAGTAGCTGCGCATCCAACATTGTCACGGCATATGCGGAGATAAACTGTGCACCTTCGATATATCGCAGGAATTGTGCTTTGTAAAGCAAAGCTAGATGTGGTGGCCTGTGTAGCACTTGGAAAACAAGATGCTGGAGATCACAAGTTTGCGACCAGGTTAGGCTGTACAAGACTCTCAGAACAGAAGACAAGGTGGTCTAGGTCTCGGATGGTGACAGCAGCGGTGTCTGCAGACTGGATTGTTTTGTTTTTACATTTAAAACAGATTTATGTTCATGAGCACTCTGACTGCATGTACTCCCTGCACGCCAGAAGAGGGCATCAGATAGATGGCTGTGAGGCACCATGTTGGTGCTGGGAATTGAACTCAGGACCTCTAGAAAGAACAGACAGTGATCCCAAGCACTGAGCCATCTCTCCAGCCCACCCCCCATGACCAAAAGGGAGAAATGTAATCCAGGCAAAAGGAACAGCTAGCAAGACAGGTTGAGAGAAGCCTTCCCAGCCCTGGGGAGTCCGAGGCAGGCAGATCTGTGAGTTCAAGGCCATCCTAGACTACACAAAGGGAAAAACAAAAAAGTAACCAGTGTGGCATCCAACTAGGATCCCAAATGGAGGCCACAGGCCTTGCACATGGCTGTAAGAGCTTATGTGCAGTACAGTTGTAAGTTAGAGTTTAAAGTCATCCTTTTAAGCTCTTGTTTATGTGTGTCTTTTTGAGACAGGGTCTTCTGTATCCCAGGCTGGCCTCAAAGTCCCTAGAAGAAGATGGAGCTCACCGGTTTTCTGTGCATAGCCCTGGCTGGCCTTGAACTCACTGTGTGGACCAGGCTGACCCTGAACTCCCAGAGCTCCTCCTGCGTCCGCCTCCCACCACACCGGCTTATCTGCATGCTTGTAAGACAAGAATTTCTATTTTCTACCCTAGCCTCTGCTAAGCTGCAGGTCCCTTTCATCTTTAAATTTATTATTACTGTATTTGTGTGGGTGTGTAGTGTGCAGGTAAATGGACAAATTTCTAGAGTTGGTGCCCTCCTTCAAGCGTGGGCTCTGGGAATAAAACTCAAGTCCCCAGGCTTGCACAGGCAATGCTCTTACCGGCGAGGCTGTCCCACCCGCTCTGAGCTGCAGCTTCTTCCTTTGGTTTCTGTCTCAGTTACTTTTCTATTGCTGTGATAAGACACTATGACCTGGGGGCTGGAGAGACTCAGGCTAAGAGCGCTGGCTGCTCTCCCAGAGGTCCTGAGTTCAATTCCCAGCACCCACATGGTGGCTCACAACCACCTAGAGTGGGATCTGGTGCCCCCTTCTGGAGTAATGTATAACTAATAAATAAATCTTAAAAAGACACCACAACCAAGGCAATTCATAGAAGAGTTTATTGGCGTTTCTGCCATGATCCCATCTCTGTCAACACGCACCAGAAGGAAAGCTGACTGGAAGTGATGTGGAGCCTCCAACAGATCCATACTTAATTCCTCCTCAACAGTCCGCCAGCTGGGAGCCAAGTATTCAAATCTGTGAGCCCACGGGAGCCATTCTTACTGAGCTCACCGTTTGGGGTGAGCTCATGTCTCCTGTGCATCCATGGATGACTTTGGACTCTTGGGCCTCTGCTTCCATATCCCTAGTGCTTGGGACTACAGTACCTGAGCAATAGGCTTGGCTTGCCGAAACGTTTAAGGGCCATGCTGAGCAAAAGTATGCATTAGTGAGACAATCCCGATGTCACAGGGCATCCATATGGAACCTACGGGTGGGAGCAAGAGGAAGAGGCCTGTGGTGTGGACTGAAGCTTCCATTGCGGCTGAAGCATTTCCTGTATGTGTTAGTTTCCCATGACAGGACTGGACTGCACAATTTGAAGGGAGCACAAGGCAAAGGTAGTGACGCAAGGACTTGGTTCCCCTGGCTTAAAGCCACAGTGGAGTTGTCAAGGGAACGGGATTGGGTTGAGAGTGCCTTTTGCGTAGGTCAAGCATATGATAAACAAGGCCTGGGACACAGCTGAGCGGCGGTCACCTGACACTCAAACGGGCTTCCCCACACCACACACACACCTGCACACAGGGAGGGTGAGTTGTTAGGACCGTGTTGATAGTAAGACCAGAGTTGAAACAGTTCCTAAACAGTGTGTCTGGGGCAGATTTCTTTTTCTTCATTTGTTTTGTTTTTGTAGACAGGGTTTCTCTGTGTATCCCTGGTTGTCCTGGTCCACACTTCATCTGTAAGCCAGGCTGGCCTTGAACTCAAGACATGTTTCTGCCTCTGCCCCCAGGTGCAGAGATGAAAGGTGTGTGCCACCACACCCAGCTCCTTTTCTTCTTTCCCTGTGTATTCTGGCTCACCAGAATTCACTGTGTAGACCAGGCAAGCCTTGTCTCTGCCTCCTGAGTGCTGCATGGAAAGATGCATCCTTACGCCGGGCTTCTTCTTAGTAGAATGAACAACAAGCTGGGCATAGCGGTGAAGGCCTTTAGTCCCAGCACTGGAGGAGAGACAGGTGTGTCTGTGAACTAGAGGCCAACCTGGGCCACACAATGAATTCCAGGGCAACACCGTGAGACCCTGTTTCAAATGAAAGAAATGAACAAGTTGCTCTGCATATGTAGTTTTAAGTTAAACTGGCTGAGCTGTGACACAAATTCTCCACCATCACCTTCTAAAACCAAGAAATCCCTATTCCAGGAGCTTGAGAGATGGCCCAAAGCACTGGCTCATCGTCCAGAGGACCTGGGTTTGATTCCCAGAACACACATGGCAGCTCACAACTCTCTGAAAGTCCAGTTCTAGGGGACCCGACACCTGACCACTGCATGCACCTGGTGGAGGCAGACACACCCGCATAAAAATAAGAGGACCTCAGCAGTGTAGACATGTCTCACACTGAAAGGGCTCGTTTAGAACTCGGGGCTACTAACACTCCAGCTCACATGCTGGGTCCCCTAAAGAAAAGGAACAGGCTCTCAGAAGTAGGGAGAATAGGATACACGAAACCAGGGACTGGATGGGCAGGCAGCAAATGGCTGAGCAGGGCAGACTGGGGTCTGTGCTGTGGAGGCTCTGCCAGGCCAGGGTGAGTCAGCTTCCAACTCTCCTTCCACCTCTGAGACACAGTGAAGTCATGTTTCCTCAAATGCCCACCTCTACTGCCCTCTCCTCTGGGCCAATCCATCGCATTATGACCAGATTTCTGCGAGAATCTCCTCCTTGCCTTTGCCTGCCTCCAGCCTCCTGGGTTCTTCTAATATAGCAGTCTTCAGCTGTACAGTTAAAAAGGCGGAGGCAGAAACGTGCCTTGAGTTCCTGGTTTGCACCTATCCCGGACATTAATCTATAACAAGTAAAGCCCAGGCAGAAGCGGTGGGCTGTTTTTTCTTTTTGTTTTGGCTTGGTTTGGTTTCGGTTTTTTGAGGCAGGGTTTCTCTGTGTAGCCTTGGCTGTCCTGTGGCTCACTTCCTAGACTAGGCTGGCTTCGAACTCAGAGATTCACCTGCCTCTGCCTCCCGAGTGCGCCACCACCGCCCGTCTCGCTCCTGAGCTGACCCTCTTGCCTCAGTCTCTGAAGTGCTGCAATTACGGACAAGAGACACCACGCATGCTGATGCTACAGCTCCTGTGGAGGGAGGGCGTCTCTGGACAGTCTTGCTGTTGCAGCCCTGATTTGGTCTGGACTCCCTACGCAGAACAGCCTGGCTGCCCTCCTGCCTCTCCCTTCCCGTGTGCTGGCACTACGCGCGCCGCCGCGCAGGAGAACGGGGACCTGTTCCGCTCTGAGCGTACTCCCTGCGCCCCACGTCGCGCACAGTCATCGCTGATACCTTCTGGCGGCCTGTCACGCGTGTGATGGGCGCGCCTGAACTGAGAAGGGTCAACGCTGCGCCAGGGAGAGGACACAGAGCCGACTCTGGAAGCCAGGGAGGGAGTAGAGGAGCGGCGTTCCGCTGCGTCAGCGAGGCCCGCCCGGCCCCGGGGAGGCGGATCCCGGGGTCTGGAGCGGCTGTGCGGCGGGGACGGCGAGGATCGCAGCGCTGGGGACACGGCCGCAGTCCCCGCGGACAGCCCGGGTCTCCACGCCTCTGCAGTCCGAGCGGAAGGGGCGGGACCAGGGCGGGAGAGGCGCACCCGGAGCAGAAGCTCCCGCTTTCTGCGCAGATGCCCCCCCGCTGGGGGCGGGGCTCCGGCAGCGGGGGGTGGGGCCAGATCCTGGGCCCGCCCACGCCCGCGCCTGCGAGCCCCGGAGTGCGTGCTCCCCCCGCCTGGGCTAAATCTGGGGGTTTCAGGTGAGCCGGACCGTAGAGGGGTCAGGGAGACCTTCCTCGGGGTCAGGTCGTCTGTGTGACCGCAGGTCCATCTGCCCTGACGTCTGCCAACAGCCGTCTCCGGGGGAAAATGGGAGAACAAAGGGAGGGGGCGGTCCTGGGGCCCCAAAGGAAATTCAGGGTCCCAGGTACCCCGCCCCGCCCGCTGACACTTTCGGTTTCTCCCCCGAGTCCTAGGCGCCGCCCAAGAGACCCTGGGCACGCGCTGGGCACAGCTGCCTCTCCGTCTTTGCCTGTCCGTCTTTGTGTCTGTGTCTGTCTGGCTGTCCCCACTCCAGAACTAAGCCTCCGGGACGCCGACAGCCCCAGGTTCCCCTCCCCTCTCCCATGGCAGGTACGTGGGCGCTAGACTGGGGGTCTCCGTTATCCCCCCCACTCGCAAACTTGGGAGCCGGGTGTCGAACACATTCTCCAGGAATGTGCTCAGACTGGCTGCGTGGGGCCCTCCCTTCCTCCCGGGGAGCCACCGCCCTGGCCCCCGCCCCATCATTCTCTGCCTCTTACGCGTCCCGCGGGTGCTCCTGGTCCTCAGGCTGAGAGACAAGAGGAAGAGGCCACAGGTGACTTTCTAATGTACCCTGCTCCCCTACAGGCTACTTGCCCCCCAAAGGCTATGCCCCTTCGCCCCCGCCTCCCTACCCGGTGACAGCTGGGTATCCGGAGCCCGCACTGCATCCTGGACCAGCGCAGGCCCCAGTGCCTGCCCAGGTGCCCGCCCCCGCGCCAGGCTTCGCTCTCTTCCCCTCGCCAGGCCCCGTGGGCCCGGGGTCTCCTGTTCCCTTCTTGCCTCTGCCAGGGGTGCCTTCTGGCCTGGAATTCCTAGTGCAGGTGAGTGGGAGGGAGGGCGGCTGGGAGGAGAGCCGCCGTTCTGTTCGGGCTGACGGCTAAGTCGCCGCTGCTCCCAACCTTACAGATTGATCAAATCTTGATCCATCAGAAGGCCGAACGCGTGGAAAGTGAGTAGGAGTGAGCTGGGCTTCCTGGCTGTGCGCGGTGGGCTTCTGGGCAGGTGAGGCCGCGGGCCTCAGCCTCTTGCCCTTCACAGCGTTCCTGGGCTGGGAGACCTGTAACAGGTACGAGCTGCGCTCGGGGACCGGACAGCAGCTGGCTCAGGCCGCTGAGGAGAGTAACTGCTGCGCCCGTCTGTGCTGCGGTGCCCGCCGGCCACTGCGCATCCGCCTAGCCGACCTCGGGGACCGCGAGGTGCTCCGCCTCCTCCGCCCCCTCCGCTGTGGCTGCTGCTGCTGTTCCTGTGGCCTGCAGGAGGTGGGCAGGGCAGGGAGCAGCCCAGCAAGAGTTGTGGTTTTGACCAGAGCAGAGGCTCTGAGGGTCTAAACCGGGCAGAGGTACGCTGCCTTGCCTTGACAGTAACCCCGTCGGCCTTCCTCTCCAGATGGAAGTGCAGGCTCCGCCTGGCACCACCGTCGGCCACGTACGACAGACCTGGCATCCTTTCCTTCCCAAGTTCTCCATCCTTGACGCTGACCGCCAGACTGTCCTGCGGGTTGTGGGGCCTTGCTGGACGTGTGGCTGTGGTGCAGACACCAACTTCGAGGTATTGTAGGGGGGAGGTTCTAGGCTCTTCACCAATCAAGAGGGGCTGATGAGGTGTCTTTGACGAGTCGGACAACCTGAGTTCTAGCCATGAATCCCACGTGGTAGAAGAGAATCGACTGCTGAAAGCAGTCTCCACACACACACACACACACACACACACACGCACGCACGCACGCACGCACGCACGCACGCACGCACGCACGCACTCGAGTGGTGCACACAGTCAGGTAAGATGTCAGGGTAACTAGGAAAACAAGGTGCTAATGGCAGGCTTGAGGCCTTACTTCTACTCTTATCACTCCAAATCCGTTGTGACCCTACTGCACTTTCGGTTTCTTCCACTCAGAAATGAGATGGTTCTGTGATCCTGTAATCCCAGCACTGGAGAGGCAGGTGGGCCCCTGAGTATGAGGCTAGCCTGGTCTACAGAGTTCCAGGACTATATAGAGGGACCCTGTCAGAAACAACTAAAAAAAGAAAAAGAAAGAGGAAAGAAGCCATCCCACTCGGGCCATGGCTCTGTTCCCTACAGCCGTGTAGGGCCTGGGGGAGAGGTCAGCCTGACCTCAGGTGGAGGACTGTCATCCCTTAGCCGTCTCTCACTGCTTAGGTCGGCCAGGGGATGAACCCGGGTAGCTGCTGAGCCTGTCTGTCAGCCTGGACCCTTCTTAATTTAACCCTGGCTTGTCCTGCAAACTTAGAAGTCCAAATGACTCATCCAACCTGAGGTCCAGGTGACAGCCTGCCTGAGGCCCCTCTTGCCCCCCCGCCCCATGAGCCAGAAGAACCCAAGTGGTGAGAATTTCAGAATGAGGCTTGGGGAGCACTTTGCCCCTCCAAGGGCTCTGAGTTCCTTGGGGGCCGATTCCCTGTCCAGATGGGGGAGAGAACAGGTTTCACACCGAAGAGGTGCTTCACCCAGGGTTGCCTTTAAAAGTGAGTCACCTGGGTAGTCAGAGGGAGTTTCTGTGCCAAGAAGCTGTCGGAGAGGAGATAACTGCTCTCCTGTGGGAATGCCCGTGTGTGGTTCTCAGGGGGTCGGCAGCCCTTGACACAGCCTTCAGCCTCTCTCTCGACCTGTGGAGTGGGCGGCAGCCAACCTTGCTGAGCCTGGGACCAGGCCGCAGGAAGTTCCCTGCAGCTGCAGGATGTGGAAGGAGGAGGATGCACCGGACTTAGAAGGAAATGACTTCAGTTCTCCTCACTGGGCCAGGACATCACCGTGTTAGCGTTTCCACAGGCCTTGCTGTTGCTGGGCTCAGAGAGGCCACCTGTTGGCACCTGTCTGCTAGGGTTGGGGCCTCTAGCTGGGGCTCCTATGCAGGACTGGAAAGGGCTATCCAAAAACCTTACAGTTGTGGGAGCATTTTTGACACCTGCCTTTGCCCTCTCAGCTAGGCTCCTCTGTGTAGGGCACCCCACCCACAGGGGCCAGGGGTACTGTGCTAAGCTGGCCGCTTATCACTGATACATAGTTATGTCATGCATGGCCTTTGGAAAGCAACAGATCCGAATCTAAATCCTGATCTTCACTTTGCACGTGTAACCTAGAGTATCTTGTTTTCCCCGCTGTCACAGGCAGACCCAACACTACTGGGCAGGATCATGGAGAACTGTCTATACAGCTCACACATGCAACTGTAGAGTGAGGCGGGAGGCCAGGGAGGCTGGCAGCATCTTCCCTAGCGGGTCCTTCCCTCCTGACAGGTGAAGACGAAGGACGAATCCCGAAGCGTGGGCCGCATCAGCAAGGAGTGGGGAGGGCTGCTCCGAGAAGCCCTCACAGACGCCGACGACTTTGGCCTCCAGTTCCCGGTAGACCTCGACGTGAGAGTGAAGGCTGTGCTGCTGGGAGCCACGTTCCTCATTGTGAGTCAGCTGCCCCGCCCTCTCCTCCCTGCCTCTCCTTTCCTGTTATCTGAAAACAAGATAAATAAACAAGGGTCCTGGGACCCTTCACTAGACAGCTAGGACATGTACATAAGGCTGCAGGCCCAGAGCTAACGCCAGCTGGGCCTCCCCACCCCAGCCAGACCTGCCACTGACGCTGAACTTTCCTTAGGACTACATGTTCTTCGAGAAGCGAGGAGGCGCTGGGCCCTCTGCCATCACCAGTTAGAAGCCACCTCAGGACGAAGAGACCATCACCTCAGCCAGAACTTAAGATGCTCATCGGCCCTGGCTGCCTGGCCCTCCTGAAGCAGCCCTTTCTACTACAGCGGACGTCAGGGTGGCTGAGTTGTAGGAGCCACTGTGACCCATCCCTCCCAGCTCCTCCCCTCCCTCACCTGTGGCCCATGGTTGGGGAGCATGTATGAGAACCCTCCCACCCTGTTGGCTGTGGCCCAGCAGTCTCTATGCACACAGGAATATTAGCTTCTAAACTTCCTACCCACTCCTTCCGGCCGTCCTCCGGGGCCTCTGCCTGGGAAGAGGCCTTTGGAACGCGGGGCTTGTGGGTAAAAGGCAGCACCAAAGATGGCCGACGAGCTCGCCTAGCTGATTCCTTTAGCTTCAGTGTGTGGTACCCTGCCTCCTCACTAATAGCAGTAGTAGCTGCTGGGCCCTTCCGGTGCTTTCTACAGCTTCCCTGTGCCTTCTTCAACTGTTAGCCCTTCTTCCCTGCTGGAGGAAGGAGACTGTCTTTGTTATGTTGTACTCATATAAACTTCACAACTTTCTAAACATCGGAAGGTGTATGTGATGGAAGAGGGTGGGTATGGGATAAAACAAAGGGAATGGTAAATTGGCCATCCCATAATCTCTTTTATTTGGATTAAGGGACAGGGGGAATCCTGGAGTCCAGAAAGTCGCTTTTCAGCACCCATGCTGATTCTGGACCAAACCAAAGCCGTCTGGGCCGAGGCTGAGTTGGCTCTAGGGTGGCACCCCAGAGTCCAGTGAGGTAGCTGAGGGCTGAGGGCTGATTGCCGTCCAGCACGGCTCCTTGACTGCCGCCTGTGGTGGGTGGGGCCTCTGCAGCTTTCCCCATTCAAGTCCTATTGGATTGGGAATGTGTAAGGCTGAGCGGACTCCATCCTTTCCGTCCAGTCAAAGGTCCTTAAGGCCTCAGAGGTCAAGGAGCAGGGCTCGCCCCTGGTGCCTGGCCCCAGGAGCCCCACACACTCCCTGCACCTCCTCACAGCAGGTGCGGTCTCCCTGGGTGTGCAAGTCTGCCTCCGTCAAGACCTCACGGTTGTCTGGTCCCCGAGGCCAGGCCTTCGTGGACCGGGTGCTCCACGCCGGCATTGCTCCCAAAGGATGCAGAGCTCAGGGCCGGGCCAGGATGTAGCGGCTGGCTGCTGACAGGTCCCATTGGTGACGCTGCAGGATGCGCCGACAGTCCTCTCTGGACCGGTCACTGAGGTGGAAGAGCTGGTCTACCTGTGCGGGCAGAGAGAGGGCAGCTGACCACTAGAGGGCAGAGCAGGGGGCCGAGGGAGCCTGCGGGAGGGCCTAGGTTTACCTTAAGGTTTCGGATGGCAGAGGCCACATCCCCCCCAGCGGTTCTGAGCGCCACCTGGCACTCCTGGTAGGTGACCCCGTGTACACTCAGCTCTACCTGTGGGGACAAATCCTCGGTCAGCTCCCAACCCACAGGCCCCTCGAACACCAAGACATTTCAGTGAGGCCTCACCTCCTTAATCTTCCCCTGCCACTCAGGATCTGCTGACCAGGGGCCTCCAGAGGGGGCAGTGGCTTTGCTGGCCCTGGGTGCTCCAGGGCGGTGGTTGTGTGAGGGTTCTCGTTTGGGCCAGGGAGGCGGTGCTTTGTGGGGCTGGATGGGCTGAGATGGGCTGGAGACGAAAAGTGGGCGTGGAGGCAGATCCGGAAGCCCCTGGGAGCCTCTTATATGCCGAAGTTCAGGAGGGCTTGAACCGCCTCCTGTGGGTCGTGGGCCCAGGGACAGAACTGACTCCAGACTCTTGGAAATGCCTTCAGAGTTGAGAAAAAAATGGCTTGAGAGGAGGCCCTCCCTCCTGCTCTGGGCTGGGTGATTTTGTGGGAATATTCAGGTAAGCTAGGTGGCCTCGTCCTCGGATGCATGTTAGATGGAACCGCAGAACCGGTATGCAAATGACACCGAGGTTGTTAGGAGCCCACAGAACAATCCCTGGGAGCCAGGAGATGCTGTCTGGAGGGGAAATCAGGAGTCCCTTCAATCCTAAAATCTTAAAGTATAGCAGGAGGTGATAGCGCACACCTCTGTTCCCATCACTCAGGAGACAGAGACAGCCAGATCTCTGAGTTCAAGGCCAGCCTGGTCTACAGAGTGAGTTCCAGAACAGCCAGGGCTGCACAGTGAAACCCTGTCTCAAAGAACAAAACAAATACATAGGCAGTCTGTCCAAAGACAGGATTTGGAGGAAGAAAGTCACACCTCAAGGTGTAGCTCAGGGTAGGGGAGCTGCAGGGTTGCTCCAGGGACTCTGCGCTCTGCCACACTCACCCCTAGTCCCCTGCAGGGGCTCCTTCTGACTCTGTGCCGGGGGCAGCTTTTGACACTTTGACTTCCCCCTGTCCCTGTGAGAGAGCAGTCCAGTTCTTCCACCACTCACCCACATCATGGCCTCCTTCCAAAGAGAAATGGGCCTCACACATGCTGAGCCCCCCCCCCGTCCCCGGAGGCTCCAGCTGGGGCAGGTCCATCCTCACTCCTGGATCCCATTCCCAAGTCTTCTTCCAGAGAAGTCACTGCACTTAGTCAGTCCCTCCAACCCAACCCTGCCCCCTACCCTTCCCAGTGCCTCACCCATCTGGGCTTCCTCGGCACCTCTCTCCACGGGCAGGGGCACTTCTGTGGACTGGCTGGGTAAGCTGTGACTCCCCCGAGTCTGCCGGTGCCACCGCCGAAGCCGGAAAGCTGCCCACCTTGAAGGTGCGACCGTTCTGGCCCCTCCAGGTTGTGGCGTCCGGGCTGTGGGAAGAAGATGGAGGAAGAGGGGAAAGCGGCAGCTGGTCTCAGGCCTCATTCAGCTCGTCAGGCCGTGTATCCTGTGACCACATCTGCCTGGAGGAAGGAAGCCTTTCTCTCTCCCACACAAAAAGGGTACTGTGGACCAGGCTCCAGCGGGGAGGGCAAGACTGCGCAAGGCACAGTGGGGACCGGAAGAGACGCACAAGACCAACATTCAAGGAGGAAAATGAAGAGACCGGGCGTCAAGAGGGCTGGGACAGCTCCCCTGGGGATCCTTGGGGGACATAAGGTCGTCACCTGCCATCAATGATAGTGATGGGGTCACCGGGCTCCATCCGCAGAGCACCTGGCTCTGTGACCTCCCTCACACAACGTCCCTCAGAAAGCCTAGCCTGCGGAGACAGAAGAAAGGGTGTCTGGGCTTTTGGCCTAAGTCATAGGGTGAGAAGAAAGACAAGAGAAAGGCCTCCTCCACATCAATGAAATGAGTTCACACCAGGTGGCCCTCTGTGCGCCCATCCTGTCTCCGCACTGCAGCACAAAGTGAGGAGGTTGCTGGCCTGGACTCCATGCTGTGTGGACACGGGACCCAGGGAGAACCATCCTGTTCACATCCAAACCCACCGGCTCTGCCTCCCACACACATCAGGGCCATTTCTGCTCCTCCCCAGGGCCCACTGCCTCAGCTCTGATCTGATCTCTGCCGCTTCTGCCTGTCCCTGTCACACCTGATACCGATCTCCAACCCCACTAGACTGACATGAAGACTCTGACCCTCATTCTTCCAGGCTCCCACATGGCCTCGGGGTGAAGAGCAAGTGCTTTAGCGGTACATAGACTGACTTAGAGAGCAGCTCTGAAGTCACCGGATGTGGCTGCCCTCAGCATGTCCGAGCCTGAAGTGCCCCATTTGTTAGAGATTAAGAATGATCACCGCCTGGAGCTGCTAAGGACAAAATGAGTGGCTGAGGGCGCCACGCCAGCGGCAAGTTCTAAACTACCTGATGAAGCTCTGATCACACTGCAGCCTTGTTGCTTCTGCTTGCCCTCCCATGCACAATTTCTCTTTTTTTGGCTTGTCAGGCTCCCGTGAAAACCTATTACTCTCTTTTCTGTGCCTCTCCCTGTGGCCCAGAAGCAGACGCCACGTCTTCCGGCTGCATCCTTGTAGCCCCTCGCTGCCTCCTCAGGGCCCTGAGCTCCCTGTAGAGAGGGACTGCATCTGTTTGGCTCAGATTCCAGCCCAGGCACCAAGACCTGTTTGTCTTACACACGGAACTCTGGGCCAGACAGTAAAGGGAAGAGAGGCTACGAGTGTCTGGGGAGCTAGGGTCCCCACCTCCTGAAGCAGCCCTTCCAGGCTGGAAAAGCTGGGCCGGTCTGCGGGGTGAGGGGCCCAGCAGCGCAAGGCGAGGGAGTAGAGGGCCCTGGAACAGAGAGGAGGCCTTGGCAGCCTGGCTCGGTCCTTCTCCAGCCGATGGAGGATGAGATATGGTGGAACACCTGCCCAGGGTTCCTCGCCCCCAGAAAACATTTCCCACAGTGTCACGCCAAACATCCACACGTCAGAGGCTGAGGAGAAGGCTCCCTGACGCAGGCTCTCTGGGGCACACCTGAGGAAGGCGGAAGTTGTAGGTGGCTAGGTGGGTGCCCACTCATCTTCCTTCCTCTATACACCCCCCCTTGCTGCCACCCCTTACCCCCACCCCATCAGCCCCAGAAGGCCTTTCTGAGACGCCTGACCTAATGCCACCTCTGTCCTGCCTCCTCTAGAAGACCAACAACCACTTCCTCTCCCCAACACATGCTACCCCTGCCCTGGTTCCAAGCTGGCCAGACCATCAGAGTACAGCCCTTACCAGGCATAGGGGATGGGACGTGGCCCGCCCATGACGTAGCGACCCCGGGCACCACCCAGCGGCCGCACCAACCCAAAATCCGCCACTTTGATGGTGCGAGGTGAGGCCAGCAGCAGGTTTCGGGTGGCGAGATCTCGGTGCACCAGCCCACGGGACCCCAAGTATGCCATGGCTCCTGCCAGCTGACGCAGGAAGAGGCACAGCAGGGCCACAGGCAGTGGTGGCGTCGGCGAGGGGGCGGTCAGGCGCGCATGCAGGGAGCCCAGCGGCGCCAGCTCCATCACCTGCAGGCACACGGTGCCCTGTCAGCATCCGGCCCCACCAGCCATGGGGCTATGGGGACGCGGCTGCTCACCATCTGTAGAGGCTGGCCCAGCACCAGGCCGTGCAGCCGCAGCACGTGGGGGTGATCCAGCTTCATCATGACAGATACTTCCCTCAGGAAGTCTCCCAGCTCTGTGCCCACTGGACCCTCAGGACCCACACGGAGGGACTTGACAGCCACCGGGATCTGGAGGTGGGGGAAGCACCAGTAAGCACCCAGACTGCCAGGCCGAGGCCGGGCGGAGGGCACGTTGCCTCGATACCTTGCACACTCACACTTTGGCCACTGGGCAGCGTCCACAGCCCTCGATGTACGACACCGAAACAGCCCGAGCCCAGCAGCTCCCCTCTGCACACAGCGCCCTCCGGAATCAGACACTTGAGCCCCCCCTCTGGCTCGTGGAGGCACAGAAAACTGTCTGAGCGTGGAGGGCTCTCCTTCTGTTCAGGAGCGAGTCCCCCCAGGATCTGAAATGGGAGAGGAATCCAGGTGTGTGCAGCCCTGCCCAACCCGCCCATCAATCCCCAAACACCGCCAACAAGCCCTCAGGTTCCACCACCATACCTTGTAGACCCAGTTCTTGGCCTTGACCCCAGAACGGTGCCGCTTCAGGGCTTCAGCAAGTCTGCGCTGGGCTGGGGGAGGCCAGAGTCAGAGGATGGGAGGAGGGGGGATGGTGGAGTGCAGAGAACCCAGGGCGGGGAGGTGGGGAAGGCCACAGGGCAGGGGTCCTCACCAGGCCGGCCCATGCCAATGCTATCCAGGTCCTCCGGCCTCACAAAGTCGAAGTGTTCCGGCCGTGTGACGTTGAGTTCCTCAAGGATGGGTCGATAGAACTGCGCCAGCTGCATGTCCCGGAGCAGCCGAAGCAGCCACAGGGAACTGGCTTCAGGGAACATAGCTGTGGGTGCGGCTCTCGGGAGGACGCCCCTTTAATGCACAGCCTAGGGCAGGCGGCGAGGACGCAAGAGACAGGATCTGAACTGCCACCCTCAGCACACCAGAAACACCCAGGTACACCAGAGAGACAGCAGGGACAGCCAGGGCTATGGCCAGCCATGTACATATATACCCCTGCTAGCCTGCTCCATACACGCGCACACACACACACACACACACACACACACACACACACACACAAATACCGCTGCTAGCCTGCTCCATACACACACACTTCTGCTAGCCTACTCCCATGCCCAAGACTGAGAAGCCTCTTGAGAGTTCAGAATGTGGCCTGCACAGGCTACCCAGCCTAACTGCACCCTAACTCTAGGGTAGCGCTTCTCCACCTTCCTGCCCCTGTGACCTTTGAGTACAGTTCCTCATGCTGTGGGGATCCCAATCTAAAACCATTTTCGTAATGTAAATATTTTGGGGGATAGAAGTTTGCAGGGGGTGGGGTGCCACAACCCAAAGGCTGAGAGCCCGGGCTTTAGACTGCTCCTGCACTCCTGACGCTCAAATACTGTGCCCATTTAGTCCTGGGCCATACCTTTGCCACCACACACAAACCAGACACCCTGATATGCTAACACACCATACCTCAGGCACACAGAAAGACACGAAGACACATACACGGTATGCTGCCTCCTACACACACCCACACACCCCGAGAGCTACAGAACACGCCTGAGACAATCAGACTCATGTCTCAAGTCCAAGACTTTTCCATATTCTGCCATAAAATGCAGGCACACTGCCACACACCCTCACACAGGTGTCCTTGTGAGTCCTCCACAGAGTAAAGATGCAGCAGCACCACACACATCTGAGACACCAAGAGGCAGGTAAACACAAACGCGACACGACGACATACTGCCCCTCACGCCGGCGATGCCCAGCGTCATGGCTTCTCACACACCCAGGTGTCTGTGCTGGGCCGCTAGGTGAGGGGCTAAGACCGGAGCCAAGCTCCGACGCTGTTCACAGGGCCACCTAGGCCGGCGGGGGTGGGGTCCATCCGCACCCTCACTTCCAGGTGAGGCGCAGGTGCCCCCTGCGTCACTCAGCCCAGGCTGGCCTCCAGGCCGTCACCAGCCATTAAATACCGCTCGAGGCCTCTGGGTCCACGCTGCCCGGCCGAGGACCGTCCTCCACACACCCGCCCCGCTCCCCGCTCGCGCTGTGCCCGGCACCGGGGTGGGGCGGGGGCCTGGCCACCCGGGCGGCCCGGGAACCGAGAGCAGAGTTCAGGCCCAGAAAGACCCTGCGTGGCACCCAGGTAGGAAGCGAGGAGAGGGAGAAGGCGGCCGGGAGGAAACGCCGAGCGGGAGGGGACGGGCGCTGCTCCCCACGGCGCCCTGCTGGCCCCAGCCCCGGGCGCCCCCTCGAGCGGCGGACTCTCACCTGGCGGAGGCGGAAGAGGCAGCTGCGGGGCCGCCCAGGTGGCGGGCCTTAAATCCCGCGAGGGGCGGGCCCCGAGGGCGGGCCTGGAAGCGCCCCGAGCGGCGGAGGCCGGTTCCGCGGTGGCGCCTGGCCGCGCTCCTCCCCCTACGGAGGACAGGTGAGCCGAGCCCTGCTGGCCTCCTTCCGCCCGCCTGCCTCCAGCGCCGGCAGGCCTTCCCCGCCCCTTCCCTCCCCCTGCCCCTCATCTCCCCCCTCCTCTCCCCCTCCCTCTCCCGGCCCAAGAGGGTTTCGCCTGGGAACACCAGGAACCTATGGTTACGCTGCCCAGGAATGGAGCGCGGGTTAAGCAGGACACGGGCAGCAATGAGGCTCCAGCAGGCGGTTTGTAAGTCTTGAGGGGAAGCCAAGGCACAGGGCGCTTTGGGATGGAGCCGGCGCAGAGTTGGTGCCGTCACAGACGGCTCTGGGGCTCGAGAACCAAGAAGAAGGCTGAGCAGCGCTCAGTGCCTCGAGGGACCCTCTGCCCTCAAGGCGTCCTCCGCAGCCTGTGTCCCGGTGCCTGCATGCGTGTGTGCGCGCCACGGGCGTGCCGGTGCCCACAGAGGCCAGAGAAGAGCGTGGGATCCCTGAAGCTGGAGTTGCGAGTGGGTCTGAGCTGCCAGAGTGGGTTTGGGAACTGAATACAGATGTCCGAAAGGGCAGCGAGGCGCCGAGCTCAAGCCCTCCCCACTGAGGCTGCGCGGCCCTCGCTTGGACTCACACAGGTCTGTCTGCTTTTGCTGGCCCTCGATGGCAGTGTGCGCCACCACGGCCGGCCTACAGCTGGCATCTTGAAGAATGCCCCAAGGAGGGTCATGCGCCCTCCCTTTCCTTCCGGGGTCGCAGAGAGGAAGCCTCCAGCCCCAGGGCAAATGGATGCAGGAGCCCAGCAGCCGCCAGCCCTCCACCTCTAATTGTAAAAGCCCTCCGTGCACTGGAAGATCACACTGAGTTCTGCAGGTTCGCTTTCTTACTCTGGTTAGACACACTGGAATTGCTCCTCTGTCACGCTGGATACACGCGGCTCTGCAGGGGAAGAATGGGCCGCTCTCGCTCATCTTAGCGACTCAAGTCCCTAGAAGAGTGTAGACTCACAGTAGGGGCAGGGTGGGCTGGGTGTAGAGCGGCGTCTCATCTGATGATCGCTGTAGACGGCCTTCGTTATCCCCTGCTTTAAAAATACCATCGGTAGCAAATAAAAATTAAAAATACCATTGGTCTGTGTTTTTATAGCACTTAGATAGGATTCCTTCCTACTTATTCTGTGCATTGTGTTCTATTTCTTTTCTCTGTGAACTCACAGCTTTTTCCAGATTTGGAAATTCTCAGCCAGTTCCTCTTCTTGTTGCCCACTAAGCGCTGTAACTACAGGTGTGTGTGGCAGGGGCACACAGTCCTGTGATCTCGGCAGTTGAGGTAGGGGAGCTCCATAGGAAGGCCCTGCCTCAGGAACCGAGCAAAGTGCGTGGGATGCAGCTCTTTTCTGAGGCCCAACATGGTGCAGTACCCCGTACCACATTTAAACATGCAGCTGCTAGAAACTAACATCTCTCACTGCAGGCAACCATCCATCTTGGAATCCCAGTGACTCAGGAGGTTAGGCCAGAATCCCAAATCCGGGCAGTTCAAGGTCAGCCTGGGCAACGTAGTGAGACCCTGTCTCAGAGAGAAATAAGAAAAAGGTGGGACTGTAGCTCAAGATAGTGTGCTTGGCTTTTGGGAAACCCTAGGTTCAATAATCACAGCACTAATATATATATAAAGCAGCTCTTAATTTCTTCTTTAAACTCTATGTGTAGGGATGTTTTCCTTCCATCTGTCTATCTAGGCACCACCACATACTCACCTGTGGAGCTACAGATCATCTGTGAGCTGCTGTGTGGGTACTGAGACTGGAACCCAAGTCCTCTGCAAGAGCAGCCAGTGCCCCTAACCCCTGAGCCATGTCTCCAGCCCTCTCTAACACATTTTAATCATTACAAACCTCTAGGGGCACCAGGCACCCAATTGATGCTCAGACACACACATAGGCAAAACACCTTTATGCATAGAAATTAAAATAAAAATCTGTGTTTCAGAACCATATTGAGGTGCCAGAGAGATGACCTGGTACTTCAGAGTATGCCCGGCTCTCACAAAGGACCCAGTTCAGTTCCCAGCACCCACCTCAGCGCCCGGGAATCAGATGCCCTCTGCTGGCCTTCCTCGGGCACTGCAGGCTCAGATGCACAAACTCATGTATACACAGACACATAATTTAAAAACTAGTAATATTGGGCTGGACAGACAGCTCAACAGTTTAGGGCATTGGGTGTTCTTTGAGGGGACCCAGGGTCAGTTCTCAGCACCACAACTGTCTGTAGCTCCAGGCTCTCTTTTTTCTGCCTCTGAGGGCACAGCACGCCTCTGTGTGTATAAGTGTATGGATAAAACACCTACACACATAAAAAGAAATACACTTTAAAATAAATATTCTTCTAGTCCCCCCAAAAAAAGAGGGAGCCAGGGGGTGTAGCTCAGTTGATAGAGTACCTGCCTAGTGTTTACCAGGTTCTGGGTTTGATCCCAGCACCGCATAAGCCGGAAGTGGTGGCTCTAATCTTGTCCTAAACAACACAAGAAAGAAACCCTGAGGAGGCAGAGGCAGGCAGATCTCTGTGAGTCTACAAAGTGAGTTCAAGGCTACACAGAGAAACCCCGACTTAAAAAACGAAAAGAAAGCAAAGCAAAAATAGCTAAATAAAGATCTCCTCGTGAGCCCCTGACAGATGGCTCAGCAGGTAAAGAGCTGAGATAACCTGATAACCTGAGTTGGATCCCTGGAATCCACATTAATAAACCCCAATTTATTTAGCCTGGCATGGATCTCTGTGAGTTTCAAGCCAGCCACGGCTACATAGGGAAAACCTGTCTCTAAAAAAATATACCCTGGTCTACAGCTGTAACCCAACACTTCACTGGTGAGATGGGAAACTGAGACAGGAGGATTGCCCGGAAGCTTCTTAGGCCAGCTAGCCTGGAGTACACACACAACAGCAGAAAGACTACTAGAAAGATTCAAGGGAAAAGCTTAATACTGAGTCCAAAATGTGTCCTTCAATTTCGTATGCTTTTTGGTGAGCCATACATCGTTCCTAAGTGAAGTGTCCATTCTGTTCCCTCAGCCCCACTTTCTTTCTTCTTTCTTTCTTTCTCTCTCTTTTCTTTCTTTCTTTTTCAAGACAGGGTTTCTCTGTGTAGCCCTAGCTGACCTGGACTCACTCTGTAGACCAGGCTGACCTCGAACTCACAGAGATCCACCTGCCTCTGCCTCCCGAGTGCTGGGATGGAAGGCGTGCAGCGCCACTGCCCAACTCACACTTTCTAATGGTCTGCTTTTGTTCTTATCACAGATTTGTGTGTGATTTTTATATTCAATACATAAGTCCTTTGTTATGAATATATGATCATTCTGCTTTGTTTTGCTTTTAAAACTAATGCTCACCTCTGCCCTCCCTGTATGCACCCACAAGCATACACTCACTCACGTTTACACAGGCACTCCATAGGCATACATGACATACAAATAACACACACACAAATGTTTACAATTTATATAGTTTTGAGAGCAGGTATCACCATGCAGACTAGGCTGGCCTTGAACCTGCCTGTGCCTCCTAAGTACCGGGTTACAGGTGAGAGCCAACATACCTGGCCTGCTTTGATGTTTAGGTTCTAATTATACCTCCTCACAGACACACACGCTTGTTCCTGCTGACTCTCGCTTATGATGAATTGTTTCCTTGTGTGTGTAATGACTCACGGCCGTAGGAGGTGCTATTGATCTTGATCTATACGAACCAAAGGGCCAAACCTTGGGATGTTTTTCTCCGGTGAGAATTTTCTGTTGTTTCTGCCAGGAACCAGAGATTACAGCCACCCTGAATCACCACAGGAGTTCCAGGGTACTACTGCAGCGGCCTTGACCCACCACAAACCTTGAAATGAATTTGTGTGCAATAGCAAGACTGTCTGAAGTAGAGGCTCCGATCTGAATTAAATGAACAGACAGGCGAATAAATGTGACTCTCCGCCAATACTGGAGATGGAACTTGGGCTCAGGCACACTAGTCAACTAGTCTACCATCAAACTACTGCCACAGCCCTGAGAGTGTTGCGCTGGACAGAGGAAACTGCAAGGGCATTGTGCAAGGAGTGTGTGAGCTGAACCCCAAAGGCCCAGCTGGACCTGAAAAGGCCAGAGAGACAGACAAGTAATGTCCAAGCTGGAGTGACAAAATGACTCCAGGGCAGAGGAACTTTCCTGCCAAACATGGCGGCCTTCGTTTGACCCCCAGGCTCTACTTAACGGAAGGAGAGAAGCGTTCTTTCAGTTGTCTTCTGACCTCTACAGGAGTGTTGTGGAGCACACTCACTCACACACACACACTCTCTCTCACATACACACATGCACAAACACATCACATTAATGAACTAAATAAGTAAATAAATGTAATAGAAAAATAATGTCCAACTTCTTGGTGAGAAACATAATGCTTTCATGAGCTTCTTGAGGGAAAATTCTGTGACCCATGAGTTTCCTCTGGCACTCAGTCCTCCAAGATCTGTTCATTGTGGAGTTCCTCTGGGAGTTGAATTGAATTAACACTTAAGGGACACGTAGAGACACATAAAGTCAGTGGTGACAAGAGAAGTAAAAGAAAACCTACCTACACCTACAACCCCGGCACTTGGTCAGTGTAATGTAAATTATATTGGTAAATTGGCAGTGTGCTAGCCAGGTAGTGGTGGCGCACACCTCTAATCCCAGCACTCGGGAGGCAGAGGCAGCTGGTCTCTGAGTTTGAGGCCAGAGTGGTCTATAGAGTGAGTTCTAGGACAGCCAGGGCTACACAGAGAAACCCTGTCTCAATAAAATAATAATAATAAATTAACGTTAATAAAACATCCTGTCCTTGAGAACAACTGGAAGGTGGACCATTTCCCACAGAGATTCCCATTGTTTGTGTCCTGTTATAAAACCACCCACAGAAGGAAGGAAATGTGGACGCAGGAAGCTCACGCATAACTGCAGCTAGCTGCTTCAGCTTTCCCAGGGGTGAGCTCTGCTGGATGCTGGGAGGCCCTCAGTCAAGCTGCCCCAGCCCTCGCTGCTGGGGTTACAAACTCCTGCTCCCATGCTTCGCTGTCCAGCTGCAATTCCAAGTATCTGCTACTTGCCATTTGTTCTTTTACTCTTGCTCATATACTCAATAAGATCTCTCATTCCAAACCAGAAGTCCAGCGTGTAGACGGTTGCACATGTTGGGGCGGAGGCAGGAGAAGCTTCCAGGTCATGCTAGGCTGCTGAGTCAACGGGCAGGTAATCGGGCTGCTGAGGTGCTGACAAGCAGCCAGCCAGAATGGCCATGGCTGTCAGGTAAGGCAGGGACGGGGCAGGAGTCTCTAGTGCTGTTCGGTGCCTTCATGTATTCACCCAGCCCACTGCCCCTGAGCATACTGTGCTGAGTTCACACGGAGGCTCCAGGATAGGACATCACACAGGTGTGTATCATAGCTGCCCTTCAGTGAGGTAGCTGACCACATTCCCATCTCAGCCACTTGGGACCGAAAGACCCAACCATCTGGCAGCAGACCCGGTCCTCCTAAGCCTCCTCATTAACATAAGCTCAGGTACCATTGGAGGGGTTTAATCCAAACAGCAGCAGATGCTCCTGGTGCCCGCTGTCACTGGGGGAAATGCCAAAGGCTTTAGGATCTCTGTGGCAGGAACTGGGACAAAGACCAAATATACATTTCTTATTATATCCCAACATGACAGATGGAGAGGAGGCTGAGAATCAGGGCATTATAGCTGGACTCCTGGCCTGGGTCTTCTGCACTCCATCTTGCCTCCGCAGGAGACACAGGCGGACACTCACCCCCAACCCCCGCCCGGCCCCCCATCTTTAGCTGGAGGAAAAAATCCAGGGAGTTAGCCTTTTAGTGGGCCTACCCCACACCCCGGAGCCCCATCCCTATTTCTCTCTTCCTTTTGGACTTAGAATATTTACTTCTCCCAATCCTCACTTTGTCTACAAAGGAGTGTGAGATACAGCAGTGGGGGGGGGGCAGACTGGCACCCCCCTTCCCCAAACCCTGCAGACACAGGGACAAGGATGGACACACTAGCAGGACCAATTTCTCCTGCGTAGGGCGCTATCCAGGGAGCAGGACCAAAGGGGCAGGGGCTACCCCCGCCTCCATGCTTGGTTGGCGCAGGCAGCAGGAGGAACGCATCTTGAGTGGGGTCCAGTCCTGAGACTCTTGCTCCTCCCACCAGGGCTGTTAGCTTTTTCTGCTCTGCATTGGCCTGTGGCAGTATCATACCAGGGAAGAGCACCTCAGCATGCCCCCTCATGCCTCAGCCTCGGATAGTTTTCCCAGCCTGGTCTTACCTCAAGCCAAAAGCCCCTCCCTAATTCAACATAAGGCTTCCTTTGCATCCGGAGACCTCTGTTCCCTTCCACTGTTGCATCACCACCCTGCCGGTAACTCCCCTCCTTTGATAACAAACACTTTCCTGGGCATTGTGATCGGAGGTAGTGCCTGGCTCCTGTGTGATACGGGTTCAGAAACTTCTGTTATAATATGCATAGTTATATGTAATGGCGTGGGCACAGCATCCTACGGACAAAGTCAAGAAGCTCAAGCTAGATCCTTCCCTAAGTGGTTCAGATGGGACTGTCTAACCCTCATGGTTCTGGTCACTGCCCATGGCCAGGCGCGCTCTGTGGCTGCACACTGCTGGCTTGTCTTGGGCCGTCCTTCCTGCCACTCAGCCTCCCAGGGTCCCACGCCCCGTCTCTTTCTTTACATTTGCCTCACTCATTTTCAGAGTGGCGGCTCCTACTGTGTGCATACCTTCTGTTCACAGCCACCATTTTCCCTCAGGCTTGCAGCAGGAATAAAACCCACCCCTGTACCACAACCTAGGCCTCAGCACTAGAGTCTGACTGCCTGGGGTTTTTGCTGTTCTTTGTTTATTTGTTTATTTTTCGAGACAGGGTTTCTCTGTGTAGCCCTGGTTGTCCTGGACTCACTCTGTAGACCAGGCTGGCCTCGAACTCATAGAGATCCACCTGCCACGGCCTCTTCAGGGCTGGGATTAAAGACATGCCCCACCACACCCAGCTGGCTTTTTTTTTTTTAAACATTTTGATTGTGAGTGTGTGCACAGGCCTGATGTGTGTATGTTGACTGCATGTGTGAAGGTGCCTATAGAGGTTAGAAGCAGCTTCGGATTGCCTGGAACTGGACTGAGCCACTGTGTGGGTGCTGGGAACTGAACCTTAGTCCTCCCCAAGGCAGTGAGTGCTCTTAACTGCTGATCCATCTCTTCCAGGCCCGTGAAGACTGACTTTGAATCCCAGATCTACCACTGACAAGGCTGCGAACACAAGCCAACCACTTCCAGTCATTCTCTCTGGGCTTTGTCTCTTTCAGAGCCGGGAGCAGCTAGCTGATGGTGTCACTGCACAGTGGTGGCTCTGTGAAGCCGCCCCCCCCCCACACACACACCTGTTGAATAATCCCTTCCCAAAGTCAACAGGGTTCATTCGTGTAGCCAGTGGAATATTCCTGACAAAGTGCTGTGTGGTTCTTGTTTTATTTCTAAGATGAGTCTTGGGCTGGAGAGGTGGCTCAGAGGTTAAGAGCACTGGCTGCTCTTCCATAGGATCCAGGTTCAATTCCCAGCAACCACATGTCAGCTCATAACTGTCTAATGAGATCTGATTTCCTCTTCTGCTGTGCATGAAGACAGAGCACTCATATACATAAAATAAACAAATATTTTTAAAAGGGGAGGCACACACCTTTAATCTCAGCACTCGGGAGGCAGAGGCAGGTGGATTGCTGTGAGTTCAAGGCCAGCCTGGTCTACAAAGTGAGTCTACACAGAAAAACCCGGTCTTGGAAAGACAAAAGAAACAGACAAGACAGAGTCTTACTGTATAGATCACGCTGGCCTGGAACTCACTGCTGTGCACGTCAGACTTTGCATCCTCCTGCCTCACCACTCCAGGTATTGGAACACCAACCAAGTGTGTGACTTCCCAATTGAGCCATGAAAACAGTGTGGCTTCAACCTTTTTCTTGTCGCTTTTCTTCTGGGAAGTGTAGAACGGCCATGTTGAGGATGCCCACCCTGTCCATCGGGCAATTCCATGTGGGTGTTGGGGACTAAACTAGTGAGTACACGATGCCGTTGCTTGAGGCCCGGGCTCAGAGAGGTCCATAACACACCGACTGCCACAGCCTTTCACAGAGCCTGAGCTGAAGGGAGGTTGTGCAGAGAACTTGGGATCCTTCTTCTTTTTTTGCTGTAGTTCCTTTATGCGTCTGTGTTTGCCTGCATGTGTGTCAGTGCCTGCAGAGGCCAGAATGGGGTGAGGTCCTCTGGGATTGGAGGATTTCTGTGAGCCACATGTGGGAACTGAACTCAGGACCTCTGGAAGAACAGCCAGTACTCTTAACCTCTGAACCATCTCTCCAGCCTGAGAGACCTTTTGTTTTTATTTTAATATAGGCCCTTGCTGTGTAGACTACCTGGCCTTGAACTCACAGATACCCACCTGTCTCTGCCTCCTGAATGCTGGGATTAAAAGTGTGCACCACACCCGGCTTTCTTTTCACTTATTTAAAAAACACAGGGGTGAAGAGATGGCTCAGCGGTTAAGAGCACTGGCTGCTCTTCCAGAGGTCCTGAGTTCAAGTCTCAGCATCGTGGCTCACGGCCATCTATAGTGAGATCTAATGCCCTTTTCTGGTGTGCAGGGGTATGTGCAGATAGAGCACTCACACATAAAAGTCTTTTCAATGTATTTACTTTATTTTATGTCTGAGTGCCTACACATATGTCTGTGCAACACACACATGCCTGGTGCCCACAGACGCCAGAAGAATGAGTTGTATTTCCTAGAGCCTGAGTTACAGGCGGTCGTGAAACATTTGATGTCGGTGTTGGGAGTGGAACTCGATCTCCAGGAAAGCAGCAAGTTCCCTCAAATGCTGATTGTTCTCTCCAGCACCTTATTTTTTTATTTTAATTTCCTTTTGGAAACAGGACATCACTATGTAGTTCTGGCTGGCCTGGAGCTCGCTGTGTAGGACCAGGCTGGCCTCGACCTCACAGAGATCTGCCAGCCTCTGTCCTGAGTGCTGTGGTTAAAGGCGTGCGCCGCCGTGCCAGCTCACTGTGGCACACTTGTGCACCTTCACATCATCCATACAGAGCACAATGACAAGGGTGAGGTAGAGCCGTAGAGGATGGCACCCAGAGTTGACCTTTGACCTCTTTGTGCATGTGTAACCACATGCACACATAAGCACATTCACACACACACACGTGAGAGAAGCAACACAGCCTCCTGTGTACCCCGCTCACAGATTGCTCCGGGAGTGTGTATGTCACACGAGCTGGAAACGGAGGCCACAGACCTTCTGTAGCAGCCCCACAGAAAGCACATGATCGAGGGAGGTTAAGAAAGAGAGCTCTGGGCTGGAGAGATGGCTCAGCAGTTAAGAGCACTGGCTGCTCTTCCAGAGGTCCTGAGTTCAGTTCCCAGCACCCACATGGTGCCTCACAGCCATCTGTAATGAGATCTGGTGCCCTCTTCTGGCCTGCAGGTGTACAAGCAGATAGAGCACTCAATATAAAATAAACACAATCTGAGCAAGAGAGCGACCATCAGGCTGTCCTGGGATGCCCACTGTGACCTGCCTGGCTGACTCTAGCCACGACTACTGATGTTACTCAGAAAAAGAGCCCACACCGGCTTGATGTAACAGGTGTCAGGGCTCAGAGCTGCCTGGGGGAGGGACTCGCCTCTAGCATAGCTCACAGGCAGCAAAGCATGAGCCAATCAGAAAGCCGTTCCAGATGGAGAGAGAACATGGTTAGGAAACTCCAGTGACTCAATAAGGTTGTGGGGGTAGTATAGAGCAGGCAGCCCGAGAGATGGCAGCAATTTATAAATACATTTCTACATATTTCACTTTGAGAGAGCTTGCAGGCATTAGGAAGAGTGAGGCCAAGGTCGTGTGCCCTTTGCCGTGGAGTGTGAGAGCGGCCCCACGCCAGCTCTGGGGTTCTCAGTGAGGGGACATCTGCCTGGCTGTGTGGCCTCTGAGATGCTCACGGACCTATCGGTCGACTTTCCAGTTAGTTCTGTGTTTAGAGAGCTCTGGCCTGAGTAGCAGATAAGACAAGTGAGGGGCGCTGATGGAGAGCTTTGGAGGCCAGGGTAAACAAGGAGGTCTGTGTTCTGGAGGCTGGGTAGACATGGGAACATCTTTCACAATTTTTATTTAAAAAATGTGTGCTAGGCTGACCTTGATCTTGCTTTGTACCTGGAGATGACATTGAACTTTCCCCAGTGCCTTGTCAGGCAAGTGTTCTACCACTGAGCTACCTCGACATCCTTGATTGATTGCTTGTGATAGGGATGGAACAAAGAACTCCCAGGTATGATAAGCAAGTGCTCTAACAGTAAGCCACACCCATATCTTCACCATTCTCATTTTTTTTCCAAGATAAGATTTCTCTGTGTAGCCCCAGCTGTCCTGGAACTCACTGTGTAGACCAGGCTGGCCTCCAACTCAGAGATCCACCTGCCTCTGCCTCCCAGAGTGCTGGGGTTAAAGGCACGCACCACCACTGCCCAACTCTGTCTTATATTTTAGCCTTTGCTTTTTTACATTTTTTTTTAGTTTTTTGAATGTGTGTGTGTGCACACATGTACTGTATGCATAGGGGAATCTGTGGCGGTCAGAAGAGGTGTGGACCCCCTCAAACTGTGGCACGGATGTTGTTGGTGCTGGCACCAAGCCCGGGCTCTCTGTAAGAGCAAGTGCTCTTTACCACTGAGCCAGTGTGAAAACAGGGTCTCTTGTGCTCCAGGTGACTGTTTCTGCAGCCTCCAAGTGCTGGAATAACAGCACGGGCTGAACATACTTCCCATACTTCCCTTCTTACTGTGTGAAAGCAGATGACTTGCTGGGTGGCGGTGGCGCACGCCTTTAATCCCAGCACTCAGGGAGGCAGAGGCAGGTGGATCTCTGAGTTAGAGGCCAGCCTGGTCTACAGAGTGAGTTCCAGAAGAGCCAGGGTTATGAGGAGAAACCTTGCCTTGAAAAACAAACAACAAAGCAGATCATTTTTTCAATTTTAATTCATTTTTTACATTTTAACATCTTTGAAATCAAGAGAACTTCAGTTGCTTGCCACAGCTTAGTTGATATGTTTCTCTTGACAGTAATAGCATATATAATAACTGAAGGTATTGTTAATTTATCTTTTTCCTTTTAAGTGTATGAATGTCTTGCCAGCATGTAGGTATGTGTACCACATGGGCGCCTGTGCTCAAGGAGGCCTGAAGGTGGTACTGGACCCCGGGAATGGAGTTTTGGACAGTCATGGCTGCCATGTGGGCGCTGGGAACAGAACCTGCCTCCTCTGTGGAAGCTCTTCACGGCAGCTCCAGTCCCTGACAGCAGACAGTCATGGAATACAATAAGGCTTACCTTAAAGGCATGTTGCTGTCCTTACAAATTCGTATACAATGTTTCCGACCGCCAAGACCTGCAGCATCTGCCTTTAGTCTCAGCTATACAACAAGACAAGACTGTGTCAAAAACAAAGTGTGAGGAGACCATTTGGAGGCCAATGCTGAGCCCGCCCTGTAGAGCAAGGACCTGCTCAGGCAGCCAGACCCAGAAGGGAGCAGATGGCAGAGGTCCTGGGCTGGTGGCTGGTGGTTGATCTGCAGACACCGGGCAGGACGGTACTACTGCAAAATGTTGATCCTGGCAAGGGAGGCTGAGCATAGGAGGGTACCGGGCAGCTGCCATCCAGAAGAGATGCTACCCAGGGCGTCCAGGCCTTCTCAAGCTTTCTTGGCCAGTGAGGCTACCTGGTACCTGGTGGGCACTCACTAGTCAAATGAGTGGATGCGGTTCTCTTGCGACCTTTGTGCTCTGTGAGCTCTGCCTCTCTCAGTGTCCCTCATAAAATGAAAGGACCACCTAGAATGTGTAAATGAGGGCCACATTGCGCTGTGACGCCCATAAGCCCAGCCCTTGGGAGGCAGAAGCAGGAAGGTCAGGGGCCCCAGGTTGCGCTTGGCTTCATGGCCAGCTGCAGGTGGCCAACGCTGACAAGAGCCTGTCTCAAAAGCAAGGACAAACACAGCTCAGTGGGGGAAGGAGCTGCCACCAAGCTTGACGGGCTGAGTCCAGGCCAGGACCCTCATGGTAGGAGAGACTTTTCTTCTGCAAACTGTTCTCTGACCTCTGCACATGTGCTCTGGGCCACATAAGCCTACACACACACCCCAAATAAATAAATAAAATCTAAAAACAAAATTTAGAGCTGGTTACATAAGCACACATTTTATAAAGGTATTTTATTTATTGTGTATACAATGTTCTTCCTGCACGCCAGCAGAGGGCACCAGATCTCATTGTAGATGGTTGTGAGCCACCTCGTGGGTGCTGGGGATTGAACTCAGGACCTCTGGCAGAGCAGTGCCCTTAATCTCTGAGCCGTCTCTCCAGCCCTACCGCACACATTTTTAATCCCAGCACCTCAGGAGACAGAGGCAGGTGGATCTTTGTGAGTTTGAGGACAGCCTGGTCTACAAAAGGAGTCCAGGACAGCCAGTCAGGTCTACACAGAGAAACCTTGTCTGGAAAAACCAAAGCAGGGGAGAGGGGGGAGGGAGGAGAGAGAGGCCAAGGAGGAAGGGAGGGAAGGAAGGGAGAGAAGGGAGGGAGGGAAGGAAGGAAGCAAGGAAGGCAGGCAGGCTAAAAAGGGAGAGAAGGGAAGCAAGGGGTTCCAATCTGGCATAGATCATTCCAACCAAGGCTTCCTGCGGGGCCACTTAGTGTCACCGAGGGGGAGGGGCATTAGCGTGAGCTGTTTCTGAGCTGCCCAGGTGACTGACATTACTTGTCCTGTGGGCACCCAATCTGAACGCCGGGTGAGGCTGGGATTCCGTCTGGGCTGTGACAGGCCTCTTCATTTTCTATGTGCTGTCACCCTACAGCAAGGCCTTGGCGCAGAGGGCACCAGCGTTTCCCCACCATAAACTGTTGACATTAGGGCAGGATTTTCCTGTATATCCCAGTAAGCGGCCTCTGCACCCACCAGACGCCAGGAACACATCCCTCCAAACAAAACAAACCTGTCTCCAGACACTGCTGAACATCTGAGTTAGAGTTCCTAAGAATCTCCATCCCATCGGCTTGCCCAAGTTGCAGACAGAGCCAGGCCGGGTTGGAAGGCGCAGCAAATTTACTGTGGCGCGGCGGGGCGGGGAAGCCCCGGGCTGCAGATACCCACACAGTGGAGGGGCTGCGCGCCAGCGGGCTGACTGATGCGGTCCCGCCCCCGAGGGACAGACTTCTCCAGAACTCTCATTCCCGGATTCCCGCCCAGTCACTGGAGGGCCTGGGGCAACAGCTACAGGCCAACAGTCCCCCGCTTTCCGGGAATGGACGGAGGGGTTGGGTGGGGGTGGGAAGAGATTCTTTCCTTCTGTAGATAATTTCCTGGCATCGCACTCTGCTCTGTGTGATTGGTGGAGGCAGCTGGGCGGCCCTCCCAGCTGCGCGCCTGGGCTCCTGGAGGCCATCTGACTCGGGTCCCCACTCAGCACTCTGAGTTTTAGGGTCTAGAAGTCTGAAGGCTTGGGGGCTGGGTCTAAAACGTGGCTCCCACCCTGAGGGATGTGGAAACTGTGGGCGCGAACTCCTTAGAGCCGGGGTGGGAACGCTGTCCGCATCTTCACAAGTCCTTTGCTTGCAGGTGCCGGTACCTGAGAGAAGACGGGATGGGAGGCCTGGAGAGAAGCAGGGAAGAGGGCTGGGAGGAGGACGGGCGGTTTCCGGCATTTTCCCGGTTAGCAACTCACTCCAGCTGGAGGCTCACAGCACCCAAAAGCAGGACAATTACGAAGATGCACACGAGCAGAATCCTAGCCTCCCACAGATCGTGGCTTCCTGTAAGGAACCCAAGAGGCCGCGGTGACCCTGCGGATCCCACCGGGGAGCCTGAGGGATCTCGGGAGAGGAAGGAGTAAGAACCTGGGAAGCAACGCTTTCGG
The DNA here is from genome assembly GCA_028658305.1 of Pachyuromys duprasi. Classification (NCBI taxonomy): domain Eukaryota; kingdom Metazoa; phylum Chordata; class Mammalia; order Rodentia; family Muridae; genus Pachyuromys; species Pachyuromys duprasi. Next base: position 54,797,693 of record CM053757.1, read on the forward strand.
GGCCAGCAGGAGGCCTCCTTGCCCTCGCAGGTGGAGCAGTTGTACAGGATGGTGCTGCCCCCTGCAGGAGACAGCGGGAGAAGCGCCGGCAAGCGAAGCCACGGCCGCCGCCCTTCCCGCCACCCAGCTTCCTCGCGCGGCTGCCCTGTGCTTTCCCCTACCCAGGAGGCCACAGCCTCTTTTACTCACGGCAGGCGGGAGCACAGAGAGCTGAAATGAAAGACAAGGAGGGTGGCTGAGCTGCTCAGGCACACCCTGCTTGGCTGCAGATCCTAGGCACCCTTGACGCCCATCCCCATCAATACCTTCCCTCGTGTACTGGGGGATCTTGGTCTTCTGAAGCCATTGCCAATACGAAGGGAGCGAGGAAAAGGATCTCTTTATCTCTGGAGAGGCGCAGCACAGCGATATTGTTCTAGACCTCATCAGCGCTGCCTGCCACGCCCCGCACCCCCTACCCGCGTCGGCCAGGCCTTCACCTGCCCTCCCGCACCCCCCCTGACCTTACCCATGACCCTCAGGACTCGGTGAGTTCTCTCTGTGATTTTTCTCATGGTCTGTTCATCTGTGGAGATGGGCAAGAGTGAGCTACACTTTCAGTACCTTCCAGAAGTTTGTTTTTGTTATCCTATTTCCTAGGACAGAGTTCTTCCCGAAGAGGCTAGTAGTGTGTCCAGACAGGGCCTCTGGGCTGAGGCAATGAGTGACTGAGGAGCTCAGCTAAGACCTTCCTAGCCACCCCCTTGGGGCGTAGGGGTGACGGTTGCTGGGCTAAGCTCCGGAGTCTTCTATTACCTAGGGCAAAGGCTGAGAAGTCTGGGGGAGCCCATTCCTTCCACTCTGTGTGGCTGCTGAGCTGAGCTAGGCGGCTTGGCAGGGCATGAGCTGGGAGGCGACAGAAGATACAAGCCTCAGCGACGGCCAGGAAAACTCCACTTAGTGCCAGCACCCACATGAGGCCTGCTGCAGGATGGGTGGGAGCTGGACCCCCTTGGACCGAGGAGGACTCAGAACGCTCTGAGGTTGGGGTTCTGGCCCTTCATGTAGGGAGTTCTAAACTGACCCGGAACAATGCCGTTCTTTCAGCCCTTGGTTCCAGCAGAGCTGCCCTGGGGCTGGAGGCTAAAAGACGTCTATATGAGGAGATGGACAGAGAGGTCAGGAATTCTGTTGCAAGGGACAGTGGCATTTACACGTTGGGACAGTTTTATTTTCCTCCTTTAAGTCACAGTGACTGAAGAACGACTCTGCCCAGTGAAGACATGGCGTGTCTCCCACCCAGGATGCAGAAATGCTGCCCCTTCCCACGTCCTCCCCTGCTCTCCCAAGCCTATCTCTTCTCTGCCCAGGACAACGCTAGGCCTTCCCCAGCTATTTCCTAGCAACAGGCTCATGGTTGTCTCAGCAACCAAGAGTTCTGAGAGGTCTCGGGGCCCTGCTAAGCCCAGTGGCTTCTCCCTCTCATAGGAAGAACCTCATGACACCAGGGACAAAGCCTGCCTACGTGGTAGTGAGAGTGAGAGCGTGCACGCGCGCGCACGCGCACACACACACACACACACACACACACACGCAAACACATACACACCCTATGATTAAACTATGATTAAACTAAATCTCAATCTGCTCTCACACATACCACAGATAGACCTGAGCCCAAAGAGTTGCTAAGCAACTCCCAACAGGCCTGGACACGCCAAGATCACAGAAGCATCACATAAACACAGGAGTCAGCAACACTAATGAACCATGGTGCCAGAGGCATCGGACACATCGGCTGGTGTGCACACACACGTGAAACAGGACCATCTTCCCCACGTCCAAGCCCCACTTACACACAGGCTCCTCTAGAACACTTGGACTTCCAGAAGGGTGCTCTAGCCCCCACACTGCTGTTCTCCTAGCTCCCTAATATCAACCTGGGATGGGGTGTTTACTTTCACTCTCTAACAGTAGGTGGCTTGGGACATGGTAAAGGAACCTCCCACAGTGCCCTGGTCTCTCCATGGTCACGTCGGACAGGATGCCATCTCCAGCAGGGGAAGCCGCCATCTGGGGGAGAGGTCACAGTGGGTAATTCGATGTTCTTCACCCTCGTGTCCACCCCTCCAGAGCTCTGCTCGGTCTAGCCTGGGCAAAGAGGTGCTTCCTTACTTTTCCACACCTCTGAGCACAGAGGACCACCCTCAAGCACCAACCAGCTAGAGAAGCCACGATGCCTTCCCAGGATAAGCTCCCCCCCACCCCCCGTGTGGATCGGGGCTGCTGGTGAGTCCAGGGGTGGAGGCGGCTCGGTCAGGGAGTCCCGGCCTACATCTTAAGGTCCAGTCAGGTGTGTGGGACACTGACTCTCATAGCTCCCACCCCAGGGCTGGAGAGAGGTTTGGGGAGAGGCGTTCCCGTCCTCTCCGCAGTCAAGTGCAGGGCAATGAAGCATCCTCAGTGGCGGACGAAGCGCAAAGATCTGGAGTTCAGAAGGTCTTCGGGGTCTGGGAAGACAGAGTCCAGACGGAAGCCGTGTTCCAGGGCCACGCGCAGCACCTCCTCCAGGAAGGTAGGCGTGCTCACCACCTCCCGGCGACCCTCAGGCCCGCTGGTCCACAGAGGTTGCAGCCCCAGTCTCTGATACTCCGCCTCAGGGAGCTCCTGGGGACGGGAGGCCCACTCTAGACGGAAGTGCGGGCCCCCCTCTGCCCGGTCCCCACTGGCCACTCCAAAGCGGTCGCGCATGGCGCCCAGACACTCGGGGTCCGTGCAGAAGAGGTTGGCTCGGAAGGTGTCCACGCGGACAGAGCTCAGCTCGTAGTGGTGGGGGCCCCTTCGGGCGGAGAAGTGCACCAGGCGGGGGCTGACGTCCACATCCGCGTGGAGCAGGGCGGCCGTGGGTGCAGGCGAACCCCGGGAGGCCTCCAGCTCCCGCAGGGCGTCCAGGAGGGGCCGGATCTGGTAGAAGTCGGCCTCGGCTTTCAGAAGCGCAGTTTCCCCATAGCCTCTGGGCAGGTCCAGCCGGCCGAGCCGCAGGAAATTGAGGACGTGGCGGAAAGCCTTGCCGTCCCTGTCGATGAAGTAGTGGCCGTCCCCTCGCGGGCTGAGGCTGGCCGGCATGAGGGTGTCAGCCCTGAACATGGCCCCCAGCATGGAGTCCGGGAAGCGCGTCAGGGTCTCCAGCGTCGTGGAATAGAGTGTGCCCCCCACATTCAGGGTCACGGGCCCCCCAAAGGAAGGGGGTGAAGAGGACACAGGAGGGGGGGAAATTTTGGGGGATTACAGGAGACAGGCAAGAGGAAGGCGGAATGCCCTGGTTTGGGGAGGAGCTGGATGGTCGCGTTCAGACCGGCCACACTGGAGGCGGAGGCTGGAGAACAGGCAGCGGGGGCTGTAGCTCACCCGGCTACTCTGGTGGCAGCCGGGGCCCGGAAGGATGGAGAAACCGACGAGCGGAAGCAGCCGGGCGGCGTGGGGAGCCTCTGGTCCCGGCGGCTGCGGCTCTGCGCGGTCAGCGGTTCCCGTTCCCAGCCAGCAGGTGACCGGCGAGCGCGGCGACTCGGGAGGGCTCGGCTTCGGGGTTCTCGGCGCACAGGTTTTGCAGTGGGAGAGTCCACGCCGGGGTCCGAGGACCTGACAGGGGCGGCCCGGCTTAGGGGCGCAGGTCCCGGAAGAGTGACGGGGACCGGGGGCGAGCCGCCCTGCGTGGCTGGGGAGAGGCGATGCCCTCGCAGCCAGGGCTGAAAGTGTCTCGGGACTCGGCTAGCGCCGTCCGGCCCGTCGCACTGCCGCAGAGGTCCTCTCCACTCCCAGGAAGTGGCCTAAGGGCAGCGGCCAGTGGCCCTTTAAGCGACAGCTCCGCCCCTTAGCGCCGCCCCTCGCCCCCGGGAGCCGCCACTCCGCGGGGGGGGGGGGGGAGCCGGGCCGGGCGGCCTCGGCCGACGGGAGGGACCGGGCGGGCCGGAGCGGCGCTGCCGCGGGGGCGGGTGATTCACAGGCTTCGCGGCCCCGCGGCCCCGCGGCCCCCGCAGGTGTGCCTGCCCTCGCCGGACCGGCTTGGTCGGGCTGGGGCCTCCGATCCCGAGAAAACCCGGGTCTCGGGGCGGGACCCCGCCGGGAAGTCCCGAGGGGGCGGGTGCTGAGCCATCGCATTCCGGGGATGCCTCCCGGCCGCCCGCGCCGGCCAGCCTCCTCCTCGCTGGGGACCCCTTGCCGCGGTAGCCGCCCGACGCCCCGCCGGGCCCCCAGGTGGCGCACAGCGAACGGGCCGAGGCGGGCAGAGCGGAGCTGAGGGACTTTAATGGACACCGGGCCGAGGCGGGGCTGGGAGGGGCCTGGAATCAAAGGGTGTGGAGGTCGTGGCTCCGACGGCTCAGCTTCTCGGGGTCGTCCGACGCCATGAGGGAGAAGTCTCGGAATATGTCGAGATACGTCTCGTCTCCTGAGGAAGACAGAGCAAAGGCTGGACAGTTCCTTTGTGCCAACGGTCAAGCACCTTGGAAATGCCCAAAACGTGTTTGTTGAATAAGCAATGGCATGAATTGGACACCAAGGGGACAGGCAAGCAAGGACCAGGTTCCGGGAAGTATGTGGTTACTCTACCTGCCTGGCCCTGAGCCGCTTCCGTGTCCCTCATCCTTGCCAGTCGTAGCCTGAAGGGTGGGGATTGAGGAATGAAAGACTCCTCGTGCTCCTTCCCCAACTCCCCATCCTTTGAGCTGCATCACCCCTTAAAAACGCCTCCCCCTGACTAGGTTACAAAAGCAAATGCAGGGACTTCTCTGCATTATTGATGTCCTAAAAAAGGCTCCCAGGCTGGCCCGTGCCCCACCCGCCTCGCACGCCCCTCCCCCGCCGCCCCCTCCAAGTCTAGTTTTGGCTTTAATCCCACCCCAAAGAGGAACGGACTGCCCAAGCGCCAGGCTGGCCCCGGCTTCCTCACAGGGTTACGATGTCAGCGTTGGCAGTTTCCATCGCGATGGTCAGAGGGTCCCTGCCCTCCGTGTCTCGAGCCCCCAGGTCTGCACCCCGTTTCAGGAACAAGCAAGCGAGCCTAGAGAGGGCAGCTAACATCAGCCCGGCCACCCCCAGTTTCTTCAGAAGACCTCCTCCCCATGGAGGCCTCCCATTCTGCCCTACCCTGTGTGGCCAAGAATGGTGGCGTGGTGCAGCGGGCCCCGGCCGGCACTGTCTGCTTGGTTAACATTCGCCCCGTTCTGGAGAAGAAACTCACAAGCCAGGAGAGAATTCTGCATGGAGGGATCAAGGAGGGATGAGGTTTTTCGGGGTGGGTTTCTAGGTGTGTTAGGGTGGCGGGACAGAGACGATAGTGTGGTGTTCGGGGTACAGCGAGGTGACAGGCTTGTCATGCTCCTGTCAGAATCTGTCCCCGGTCTGCAGAGGTGGCTCAGCAGTTAAGAGCACTGGCTACTCTTCCAAAGGAGCCGGATCTAATTCCCGGCATGCACATGGTGACCTAAAACTGTGACTCCAGTTCCAGGGGACCCAACACCTTCACACATATATACATGCACCACCAGGCAGTGGTGCTGCATGCCTTTAATCCCAGAGGGTGAGGCAGGCAGAGCTCTGTGAGTTCCAGGCCAGCCTGGTCTACAGAATGAGTTCCAGGACAGCCAGGGCTACACAGAGAAACCCTGTCTTGAAAAACTAGAGGGAAAAAAAACCCTATCCTGCACCCTGCTGAGGCATGCTAGTCCTCTCTCTAAGGCGTCTTTGTGCATAGGGGTTTGCCTGCACGTGTGAGGGAGCAGAGGGTGGCTCTCTTGGCAGTTGCACTTATGATATGCCTTGTGCGTGCAGGGGACAGAATGCGGTCCTCCGCATGAGCAGCATGCGCTCCTGACCGCCGAGCCATCCCTCTGGCCTCTGCTAGTCCTGGCTCACAGATGAGACTAAGGACAGAGCGAGCGACAGCCTGGCTCAAAACCTCAAGTGAGCAGTGGGTGCCAACTCAGATTCACTGCCTCAGCACCCGGTCTGTTACTTATCTGCCCTTTGTGGGGAGAGCCCTGGAGGGCCAATGGGAGCTCTGGGGTGGAGGGGGAGGTCTGTGTGGTCCTCACAGCGGCCGTAGCCCAGATCAGAGGTGTTGCATTCCCCTCATTCGCGTTGACCCAGTTGACATCAGCTCCATGGGCCAGGGCATCAGCCATGGTGGGAAGGGACGGGGCACGTCCAGAGGCTTGAAACAGCAGCGCCCCGGGGTGCAGGCTGCCCATGTCATCACTCGGGGACTCTGTTAAGGGGATTTAGTTCTGTTAAGGAGGTGCCGGGTCTGGAGAGAGAACCTTCAGCACGGCCCCCAGACGTGTAATGGGCTAGGTCATGTCCAGATTGTGGGGAGGCCCTCGTGACTCAGGGCTGCGGTGAGAGACGGAGTGATGTGCGTACGTGTCGGTGTGTGTGTGCTGGGCCCTGGGTGTGGAGAAGATAGGATCACTCATCTGCACAGGCTGGCTGGATGCCAGAGGAGAGCTGACTCCCTGGCAGACTCAGTTCTGTCCTTGCCCTGTCCTGCCCACAGGGCAGGCTCACCGTCCTCTCTCCCTGACGTGCTCTACCCCACACTTCTCCCCATGTCAGCGTCACACCCTGCTGTAGCCTGGCACAGCTGCCTGGTCCCTCCTGGCTTCCTCCAGGGGACGCCAGGCCTTCAGCCTGCCCACCTGACTTGGGTCTGGCGGTCCCCGGCTGCGGCCTGATGGAGGGCTTTGGGGGCACCGGAGGGTGTCCTCTCGGGGGTGCCCTGCCGCCTCTCCGCCCTCGTGGTTCAGGAAGCTTGGTCAGGAACTTTTTCTCCACGTACTTGGCATGAATCCAGGCTTCCTTTTCCTGCCTGGAGGTTTGGAAAAGAGAAGGTCTTTGGTCCCTCAGCCCCTTCGACATCCCCTCGGGAGGGAAGCCCTGGGCACTTCCACCCCATCCTCACCGGGAGCAGCTGGGTCCCGGCTTCTTCACTGCCATGGCGTCCACTCGAGCCTCATAGATCTGGTTGATGACTACATTCCCCAGCTCACACATAAGCTTCAGGAGGCCCACAGAGGCCAAGAGAAAGAGGCCAGGTAATGGGGTGAGTGTTTAAGCCCCAGGGACTCCTCAGTCCTTTGTCCTCACAATGTCCCTAGTTACCTTCACTAGCTCTGGTTCCCAGGAGTCAAGGGTCAGGGACCGTACTTTGGAGAAGTGCACACCAAGGCTCCTGCAGGGCCAGAGGGAGAGTCACGCCCTTGAGGGCAATGGCTGGTGAAAAGACTGGGATCCCAGGTCTGTGCGGAGGCACAGAGGGCTGGACCTGAGAGGCAGGGCAGCAGAGGCCTGTATGCCCAACCGGGCTCTGGCCTGCCCACCCTTCCTCCCCTTATCTTCCTTGTAGACCTTATATTCTCTCCCCTCCTTACTTCACTCATGGGACTTTGGTCTGGAACACTCTCTGTGCTACCTCTGCACACTTCAGTCTGGTGGTGAGGCCTTAAGGACTTGCTAGGATCTCAAAACCCCTTCTCTCCTTAGTCTCTGTTGGCTGTCCCACCCTTAGTAACCCTAAGACAACAAATTCCTCTAGGAGCCCCCAAGGCTATCCACATCCAGCTCATGTGCATTCTGTGCAGCAAGCCTGGTGGCCAGCAACAGGGAAGGGCCAGGGTAGAGTGCAGGAGAGGAGCTTGTATGATGAGGCAGAGCCTGTGTGATAGAGAGGAGCCTGTGATAGGGCAGAGCCTTGTGATGGGACGGAGCCTGTAGGATGGGGAGGAGTCTTGTGATGGGCTGGAAGCAAGGCTTAGGGTCATAGGGAATGACCTGTGGATGCCGGAACACTGAATGCAGAGCGTGACTCCAAGGTTGATGCTGGCCCACTCTGGGGCTGGCTCCCTGCAGTCGCAGCACTGTGCGTTTCCCTCTACACTCTGTACCTGGGCAGCCACCTGCCCAACTCCCCCAGGCTCCCTCCCCCGGGCTGGCCCGCCACAGCCTAGAGTAGCAGCAGAGCCCAAGGCAAGGTGTCCCGAGACCTAAGGGAGGCAACAGAAGAAAGGGTGAGCCAGGGGCCTTAGAGCGAGGCTCCGCCTCCCAGGCAGCATGGCACCAAATGTCCAGATTAGGGTACCTGGCCTGGTCCCCGAGGGCTGTTCTCGAGGTGAGCCTGGCTGAAGGCCGAGGCAATGCTGCTCTGAACAGCACTGACCCACAGCTGCAGGAGCCGCTCTGAGTCGGCCTGGAGGAGGCAGGACCTGCGGGAGGTGTGACAGAGACAGCGTGGGGGTCTGAGGCCGAGCGGCAAGCTGACACTCAGCTGTTGCCCAGCTGTTATGTATAGAGTTAACCACTGCAGATGGGGCCCGAGGCCTTGAGCATGTCGGGTAAACACTCCCTCTGCAGGACAGTCAAACCGTTTTCATTTCCGTTTGAGTGAAGGTCTGATAAACTGCCCAGACGGACTTCAGACTTGGAGGCCAGGCAGGCCTTGAGCTTTTTAAAAAGACTACATTAGCTGGGCCATAGTGGTGCACACTCTCAGTCCCAGCACTGGGAGGCACAGGCAGGTGGATCTCTGGGTTCCAGGGCAGCCAGGGCTACACAACAATGAACAGACTACATTATATATGTGCGTGTACGTGTGCGTGTTCGTATGTGCACACATACACAATGCTGTGGAGTTGGTGTTCTTCTCCATCTTGTGGGTCCGGGGCTTGAACTCAGGTAATCAAGCTTGGCCACTTGAGATGAGCTCTGTTCCTCACACTTAGATTCTCCTCCCAATGCGGGGCTTATGGGTTTGTGCCATGCCTGGCTGTCAGCTATACTGAAATCCAGGTGGTCCCTGATGTACTATTTTTCAATATTAATGCACAAAGGTATATTTATACAACCATTGTGATTTTGATTTCCAGTATTCAATGGCACTTTATTGTAAAAGAGGTATGTTTAAGGTAGGCTAAGTCTAGGCTAAGCTATGTACACAGTAGGTTTTCAATATCTTTTCTTTTAAGATTTATTTATTTATATAGTGTTCTGCCTGCATATGTGCCTACACACCAGAAAGGAGCACCAGATCTCACTATAGATGGCTGTGAGCTAAAATGTGGGTGCTGGGAATGAACCCAGGACCTCTGGAAGAGCAGCCAGTGCTCTTAACCTCCGAGCTGTCTCTCCAGCCCTTCAATATCTTTTTAACTGATGATGAACATACTGGAATGTGACCCCCCCCTTAAGTGGAATGCCTGAAGCAAAGGGGGCAGCACCCCCAAAATATCTCCTGTGTTCCCAGCCCCCTGGAACTGCACACTCCTTTGGCTGGTCCTGCCTTTTTGGTGTGCAAATATTCAGACATTTTACAACAGGGAGTGTACTCACTTGCTGGTGGACACTACTTCGAAGCAGAAGCGCCTTTCTGAGTCTGGACAGTGCTTCACTGTACAGAGACGGAGGTCATCCACCAGCACGGTCACAGGGTCCTGGCAGGTTGCAATGAGGTTGCCGAGACTGGACAGGGCCGAGCTTCCCCGGAGCCCAGCCCCGAGGACCTACCCACCTTATATTTCTTCTGGTAAACCAGCTGGTTGTTCTGAATGCTGAACCAGCGTCTGGAGGAGATGGAAATGGTTAGATGCACGGCAGTGATGCACGGCAGCATGGGGACGGAGAGGAACTGCACTCTCTGCCTACGTAGCTGGCTGACAGGAGAGGGGCGCTGAGCTAGGGGGGGTCTCTTCATGCCTCAGACAACCCAGATTGGACACACTTCTGAGGCAGCAAGGCTAGTCCTCATTCCCACTTCTCCAGCGCCCCTCCACCTCAATGCCTAGGCTCACGGGCATGTGCCACACACCTACTTTTCTTTCCTTTTTTTATTTTTGGCGTGGCCAGTGTTGAAGGGGACAGCAGTGGGAGGCCGCTGTAAAGGTAGCAACATACACCTGTATATACCTGCAGGCCAGAAGAGGGCACCCATGTGGTTGCTGGGAGTTGAACTCAGGACCTCTGGAAGAGCAGACAGTGCTCTTAACTGCTGAGCCATCTCTCCAGCCCCACAAAAGGAGATAGCATTTTTTTTTGAAAGATTTATTATGTCTATAACGCGTGCTTGCATGTACACCTGCACGCCAGAAGAGGGCACCAGATCTCACTATAGATGGCTGTGAGCCACCATGTGGGTGCTGGGACTTAAACTCAGGACCTCTGGAAGAGCAGCCAGCGCTGTTAACCTCTGAGCCACCTCTCCAGCCCCAAGGTGGTAACATTTGTAACACGGTGGCGAACACTATTTCGGGTATGTGAGCAGGGCATTGAAACCCCTCCCCCTTCTACTGTTACTTGTTTGAGATAGGGTCTTGCCATGTAGCCCAGATGGCCTAAAAATCCCGCTGTTGTCCAGGCTGACCTCAACAGTGTAACCCTCTCCTGGCTGCTGGCTTACACCAGGGTCACTGCTACAGTTTTTGCCAGGTGAGATTCTGCAGGGGAAAGGGCTCCCTTCTCTAGCTTGTACCAAGGCCCCAAGGGCTGCTGGCTCTGCAAGATCCAACAGTCACGTAAAGACACACCACTCTCTTTCAAGCCCTGCAGGGCTTCCCCTTTTTCCTCAGAGCAGCTTTCAAAGCCTGACCAGTGTCCGAAAAGTCCTAGACCGATTCCCTGACCACTGTAGCTCCTCCTCCTTCCTCCCTCACCCTGTCCAGGCCGACAGCTCCAGTTTTCCAAGCAGGGAAACTCCCCACCTTTCTGCCTACAACATTCTTCCCTCAAATACTCTGGAAACCTTGGCTGAGAAGTTACTTTCTTAGCCAGGCATGGTGGTGCACACCTGTAACCTCAGCTCTTAGGAAGTGGAGCAGGAAGGTCAAGACTTCAAAGTCATTCTCTGCTACATAGTAAGTTTGAGATCAGCCTGGGTTACATGAGATTTGTCCAAAAAAAAAAAAAAAAGGCCTTAAGATAAAGATCTCTGCTCTCAGAGATCTCCGACCCTCCTGCCTCCTCCCCTGGAGTACCAGCTTTGCAGGTCCACCAGGCCCAACCCCTGACATTTATTTAGAATTGGGACCTCCAGATCCCTTGCCCAGCATGATCAAAGCCCTGAGATCAATCCTCAGCACTGGCCCCACAGGGGGGAAATGAGAATAAATTTCACCCTTTCTACCCTTGCTGTATTTTCCTTCTATAATATCACCCCTTTCATTTTTTCCATCTACCCCCCTTTTAAACAGGGTTTTACTTTGGAACGCACCTGAAATCTTAAATTCACAAATCTTTCTGCCTCTATACAGAGCTGACTACAGCTGCCGCCACATCTACACTCTTGTTTGTATTTTGTTTGTTTTTGAGACAGGGTCTCTCTGTATAGCCGTGGCTGTCCTGACTCACTCTGGAGACAGGGTCTCTCTGTGTAGCCATGGCTGTCCTGACTCGCTCTGTAGACAGGGTCTCTCTGTGTAGCCCTGGCTGTCCTGGACTCGCTCTGTAGATAGGCTCTCCTCTGTGTAGCCCTGGCTGTCCTGACTCGCTCTGTAGATAGGGTCTCTCTGTGTAGCCCTGGCTGTCCTGGACTCGCTCTGTAGATAGGGTCTCTGTGTAGCCGTGGCTGTCCTGACTCGCTCTGTGGACTGGGGTGGCATTCAGCTTACTTCAGTGTTGTGTTTGTCTGTCTTTGCTGAGGGTTGTTTGTACTCTCCACACAGTAACCCTGGTGTGAGAACATGCAACTGGGCGGGTTGACCTGGACCGCTTCTTACCTGCTCCAGGTCTTAAATGCATTGCTGGCCCGTTTGAAAAGATGTCCTTCCATTACCAAGCCACAGGGCCCCTCCTTTAGGTTCGGCTCTGGCTCTTCACCACCCAGCTCCTGGAGCACAGGGGAATCAGAGACAGCAGGGACAGGCACAGGCCAAAGCCACAGGCCAATGTCCCATCCTTGCCCCCCACCCCGCTCCCCCTCCCCTTCTTCCCCTAGCCTGGGGCTTGCGGCCCTCACCTTCTGCTTCAGTAACACATGCCTCTGCTCCATGTCTCTCTTCTCACGAGCCGAGTTCAAAACCAGGGTGTGCAACTGGGCATAGGCAGGGATGTCAGAGGTCTGAGTTTGCTTCAGCCAGGCCCACCTTAGCAAAGCTAACCTCCCCGTGCCAACGACTAGAGGCCTTACCTGGGCACCCAACTCCTTCCGATACTGTGCCAGCCGGTTAAACTCTTCATGGCCCTGCTGGAAATAGGTAGCCTGTGCCTCTACCAAACGCAGTACCTGATGGACAAGGTGGGCAGGGGCAGAACTGAGGAAGGAGACCCCTCTCTCCCCCACTTCCCTCCATCTTGGCTTCCCCTGAAACTCACGAACTCCATGATGTCAAACTTCCTCTTATCCTCGATCACATTGACCTGAAGACCCCGAAAGACCTCAGGTCAGCCTAGAAATGGCAGCACTTCCTCCCACCGCACCCTGGAGTCTCTGTATCCTAGACGATGGGTTGGGCTCGGGCACCCACCTGCAGGGCATAATCCAATGCCCGACTCCGGTACCCAATTCTAGCAGTCCTCAAAGCCGTCCCGGCATCCTCGGCTTCTTGGACGCGGCGCCTGGGAACCTCTGCATTGTGGGTAAGAGCAGCCTCCAGGCTCTCAGCCCCTCGCCAGAAATCCCTGCGGGCCTCTCGGAAACCTCGGAGACCTCTGGAGATGGGGGAGACGGAACAAAATCACACTTACCCTCCTGCCCCGAGAGAGAGAGATCTCACGGTAAGGCCCACCCATACCCTATTAGTCAGCCTGTGCAGAGAGGGAACCCTGGGAATGCTGGGGTGAGAGGGCAGAGGTCACTCCCCCACCCACCCTCATAGCTCCTCCTCTGGGAGAGGCCCTGTAGGGAAAGAGATGGACAGTCGGTTTGTGAGGAATAAGGCCCCTTCCCCTCCCATCTCACTCCTTGACCAGAGTCTGGATTTGCTGCTGCAGGGTGTGTTGGGTAGCATCAAGAAGCTCCTGTTGGAAGAAATGGACAAGTCAGAGTCAAGACCTTGGTCAGCCCTGGCCCACCTGGTCACCGCCTCCAGGTCCCTGTTTCCCACTCACAGCATGGCTCTCCAGCTGGTGGTTCAGACTGACACTGAATTTTTCCAGACACTCCTGGGCAAGAGAAACCACAAAGTCCCAGGTAGGGTCGTCAAGGTCTGCACAAGTCCAGGTCTCAGCGGCTGGAGCATCTTGGAGGAGGGCCGCAGCGCTGCCCTGGCCTGGCCCTGCAAACCCAGCTCAGCCCTCCTCTTCCAGAACCTCTATCACAGTCCCCGAACCCACAGCCCCTCCTTAGAACCATCACCTACCGCCATCATGGGCTCTGGCGTACCCAGGTCACAAATGCCAGCGACGAAGGCACGGCTGGTAGCGAGGTAGTGACGCCCACTCTCCAGGAGGCAGGAACCCAGTTTGAGGAGCTGGGGAGGAATGGAGGGCAGGAGAGCGTTCTACCAGTGGCCAGCACACCGAGAGGCCCTGTGCCTCTCCCCCCCTTGCCCAAGGTGGCACTTTCCTAACCTCAACCACTGTTCCGCCCAGCCCAGCACAGCACCATGCATTTCAAATACACACCTGCTTCCCAGCTCCCTTTTCCCATGCCTGCTTCAGAGTTTCTGCGCATTCCTCCACGCTTCCTCCCAAAGCCGCCGTTGTCTCTTCTTTTCCCATCCAATCCTACCTGCCTCTCTGTGTCCTTTTTAAATAAGGGGCTTTCCCTAAAACTGCACCCTCCTGCACTGGTCTGTTACCAGCACTATTCTCTACCTGGCAGTGTGCAAGTCTATGGCCTTTGTTTGTGTGTTGTGGTAGATGTGTGTGTCTCATTCCACACTCTAACCATTCCCTTGCAAATATTAACTACTCATCTAGGCCTCAGGGTCAGAGCCAAGTAAGAAGCTATTGCTGGAGAGAAGGCTCAGAGGTTATGAGCACTGGCTGTTCTTCCAAAGGTCCTGAGTTCAATTCCCAGCAACCACGTGGTAGCTCACAAGCATCTATAATGAGATCTGGTGCCCTTTTCTGGCATGTCGGCATACACACAGACAGAACACTGTATACATAATCAAGAAATAAAAATCTTTAAAAAAGAAAAAAAAAGCTGTAACTGACTGAGCTGGGAAGGGAAAGCCAGGTGACTGAGCTAGAACCCCACAGCAGTTTCCTCTCCCCTGGACCTTGCTGTCCACACTGCTATGGCTATATCACCCTGAGGGCAACATGCTAGACTTTGGCCAGGAGCTGCTGTGTTTTGAATGGAGCAAGTGTGTGGAGTCCTTCCCCCTGACCCACAGTGTTAGAGGCCACAGAGAGGCTCTGTGAAGGGGTGGCCAGGGGCAGGAGGCTCCATGTGTCTCCAGCTTTTTCCTGGGTGCTTGTGGAAGCCTCTGAGAACCACAGCCAGGGTTGGGAGTGGCTAGAGCAGGGTCAGCAGTGGGCAGGAAGCTGACAGAGATCAAGTGGTATTCCGTGATAAGGAGACAAGGGCACAGCTCACAGTGTGGACTAGTGGACCATCTAGTTCTGTCTTCAAGCCCCTTTCTCCCATATACAAGAAAAGACCTTTCCTGGACCAGGAAGCCAGACCCAGTGGCCCACGCCTGTGATCCCAGTACTCAGGAGGCAGAGGAAGGTAGATTTCTGTGAGCCTGAGGGCAGCCTGGTCAACACAGCAAATTCAGACCACCAAGGCTACACAGAAGGACCCTGTCTCAAAAACAGGCAAACATGAAAATCTAAACCAATAATACTACATCTGTAAGATAGAATTGCAATCAGCAATAAAGAGGAACTGTCAACGCACAAGACAACTTGAATAAACTTCAAACACTTTGTTATTCTAGTTGTCTTTTTGTTTTTTTCATGACAGGGTTTCTCTGTGTAGCCCTGGCTGTCCTGGACTCACTCTATAGAGCAGGCTGGCCTGGAATCCATAAAGATCCACCTGCCTCTGCCTCTCCAGTGCTGGGATTAAAGGTGTGCGACACCACACTAGGCTTCTGGCTTTTTAGAAAAGCCAACTTCAGGCCAGTGAGATGGCTTGGCTGGTAAAGACAGTTGCCACACATGCGTGGCAACCTAAGGGTAATTCTGAAGCCCACGGTGGAGCTTCTGAAAGTTGTCCATGGACCTCTCCACAGGCATTATAGCATGTACACTTGCACACACCCCACACACGTGATAGATGATAGACACGCAGACAGACAGATCAGCACTCCTGAGGCAGAGGCAGGCGGATCTCTGTGATTTTGAGGCCCAGCCTGGTCTACAGAGCGAGTCCAGGCCAGTCAGGGGCCAGGGCTATATAGTATGACCTTACACAAAAACAGAAAACAAACAACAACATCTGCCTCCTTTGAGATGGGATTTCTCACTAGCCAAAAGCCCACTAATTAGGCTAGGCTGGGTGGCCAGAACGCCCCATGCTGCTCTTGTCTCTACTTCCTCACACCAGAGTTACAAATACGCACCATACATGTGCCTTGCCATTTCCACACGGGCACGGGCCCTCACATTTGTAAGGGAAACACTTTCTTGATGGGGCCATGTCGCCTGGCCCCTGTAGACCTTATTGTTAACTGGACTGTGCCAATGCTAATTTCTGTTTTGATAATGAGGAAAATTGCATTAAATGTCACCATGGGGGAAGCTGATGGTAACATGACCTCTCTCTGCAGTTGCTACAATTGTGTGATTAACTTGGATTTAAAAGTTCAACTAGAAACAGTTGAGGGGCTGGAGAGATGCTCAGTGGTTAAGATCGCTAGCTGTCCTTGCAAAGGACCCGGGTTCAATTCCTACTACCCACATTGTGGGTCACAACTGGAACTCCAATTCCAGGAGGTCCAATGCCCTCTTCTAGCTTCTGCAGGCACTGGGCATGGACATGGTTTCCAGACATATGTCCAGGCAAAGCAGCCACAGATACATAGTAAAATAATTTAACAAGTAATAATAAACAGTTGGAGCAGGAATGCACGCCTTTGATCCCAGCACTTGGGAGGCAGAGGCAGGTGGATCTCTGTGAGTTCAAAGTCAGCCTCATCTACAGAGTGAGTTTCAGTTCAGCCAGGACTACACAGAGAAATCCTGACTCAAAAAAAAAAAAATAGCATGTCCTCACTCCTTTGGAGCTGGAGAGATAGCTCAGTGGTTAAGGGGACCTTTGTTCAATTCCCAGCACCCACATGGCAGCTCACATCTGTCTTTAACTTGGAGATCTGACACCACACAGACATCCTTGCGGGCTAAACACCAATGCACATACGATAAAAATAATTTATTAAAAAAAAATAGAGTCTCACTCTGTAGCTCTGGCTGGTCTAGAACTCACAGAGAACTGCCTGTCTCTGCTTCACCAATGCTAGGATTAGAGACATAGGGCACTATATCCAGATTTTAAATGTGTGTGTGCGCGCGCGTGCGCGTGCGTACGCGCTTTCTAGGACTGCAGTTATGAACCATCATGGTCAGGCACAGCTGACTGCCAATGACTCTAACTCATTCCCAGTCTGCCACTACCTCCTTGAACCACCCCTTCATGGAATCTGATCCTGGGATCTTTTCTCCATGCCTTGGTCACCTTTTCCAGGCGGGTCTCCAGTTCTGACACTTCAGCTTCCACCAGTTCAATTGAGGCTCTGGGAAAGGAGGGTGATGGGAACAGCACTTAGGTCCACTGTGTTCTGTTTATTATCGAGGTGGGGCTGGAGTCATGGGATGGTGGGTACAGGCAGACCAAGCTATGAGCTGAGAATAGCCACCCACCCACAAGCCAGTTCTTGCTCATTCTAAGCTTCAGTAAGCCAGACCAGAGCAGGAAGAGTAGGAGGGTGGATGTGGCCAGGGCAGGAAGTTGCTAACCGCCCCAGGGCAGGTGCTGGGGGAGGGGTTCCAGTGAGAAAGAAGAAGGAATGCCAGATAGAAAGGCCAGAAGGTACAGACAGACCCTAGGAAGACCCTTGGAGAACATGGGTTTTTGTTTTTAAAGGCTTTCACTCTGTAGCCCAGGTTGGCCCAGAACGCATAGGACGTTCCTGTGTCAGCCTCCCGAGCATTGGAATTACAGGCATGAGACACCACGCCAGGCTGGATAACACAGGCACCATTTCCCATCAGTGTCCTCTTGTCCCTTTATGGCTAGCCTCTATAGGAAGTCTGGCCTGGGAAGTGCTCTTTGTGTGTGTGTGTGTGAGGGCATGTGGGACCTTCCTTCCCCTCCTTAGCCTGATGGACCTGACACACTTACCGGAAGCGGGGTGAGTCCTTGAGACATTCTTCAAAATCTAGCTTGACCGTCATCTCAGCTGACCTGCTTTGGCCCAGGGGTCCTGGAGGCCAGGCAGGTGGGGATGTAGGCAGATGCACCTACCCCCAGGAGGGGTACTGATGAAGGAGAAGAGGTCCTCTGGTGGGTGGGGCCTGGGTCTGCAGTGCTTTCCCCAAAGGGAAAGGGGTGAGCAAGGAGGCAGGCTCACCCCACCACTTCTAGGCGGCTCTGGGAGGGGCAGGGGCGGGGCCAGAGTGGAGGGGGTGCTGAGATCAGAGAAACCACAGCCCCACCCCCAGAGACAGGCTGCTGTCATCTCCCTTCTGGGGCCCTGGTATTTCTCTGCATCTTTCTCCTTTAGTGAGTAAGTATTGAGGGGCTATGATGGTCTAGTGTCAAATTGCCTCTGCCGCTTCAGACTCTGTGTGATCACTAGGGCAGAGGCAGGCAGCTCTCTGTGAGGTCAAAGCCAGTGGTCTACATAACAAGTTCTAGGCCAGCCAGGGCTCACAGTGGGCCCTGTCCTCTACATACCTGTGACCCTGGACAATTCTCTGACCCTTCAGCTTCCTCATCTGGGAGATAAAAACCCTGTTACAAAGCTGGGCAGTGGGGGTGCACACCTTTACTCCCAGTACTCAGTAGGCAGATCTCTGAGTTCGAGGCCAGCCTGGTCTACAGAGCGAGTTCCAGGACAGCCAGGGCTACACAAAGAAACCTTGTCTCAAAAAACAAAAACAAAAAATGATGTTAATACATTTATGTTAAATTAATTGTCAGACATTGCCATCCTGCTGCAAGCTTGGGCCCATAATCAAGATCCTCGGTTTTGGGGCCAGCAAAGTGGCTCACAGTATGAAAGTGCTTGCCACACAGCAAGCCTGACAAACTGAGATTCATCTCAAGAAGCCACAGTAGAAGTAATTCTGGAAAGTTCCTCTGACCTCCACAGGTACACCATGTTAAGTGAAAAAAGTAATAGTGACTTTTAAATCCCTAGGTTTTATGTTTTGAAACAGGATCCCACTACACAGAACAAACTGTCCTTGGATTTGTGCCTGTGCTGCCTTAGCCCCTAAGTGCTTAGGAACCCAGTCCCTTGGGTTGCTCTCCACTTTCTTCTCTCGGCTCTGCCTTCCTGTCTACTGTGTACGGACCCCCTCACACTCCCAGTCTGGACAGCCAATTCCCAGCACTCAGATTCCTGCCGTTCTCTTTATTGTCCACCGCAAGAGTGGTAGGGGCTGGGGAAGGCTGCCCTCACCCGCCCCCGCTGGCTACGTTCTCCATGATCTAGTTTCTTTCTCCTGAGTCCACTGGAGCCGCAAGGTCTCATCTAGAGAGAGAAGAGGTTGGGCTTTCTTGCAGCAGGGGTAAGCTCTTGTCCACGTCCCTCAGATCTCTAGCCTACCCGCTCAACCCCTTTTCCTCCCTGGTCAGTGCAAGTACCCCTTCGCCTCTCTGCCCAGGTTCATGTCTGTGACCGTTCCAGCTTGGAGGGTTCTGGTGTTACTTCCATGTTCCTTTTCTGAGCTACTGGTGCCTCAGTGCCTCAGCCCAACAGCTGGAGGCCACCTGAGACCCACTGACTCTGGAGGGCAGGGTACTAACGAGAGGGTGGGGTAGCAAGGAGGAGTCCGAGAGAGTCATGGAGTCAGTGGCTGATGCAGGAGGCTGGAGGGGTTTTCTCAATGCTCTGGGCATCCCTGGTGTCTGTTCTCTGTAATGTAGGCGTTGGACTCCAGGATGTTTAGGGACCTTTTGCTGCCTCTGGCTGATGCACTGGCCTAATAGGCCTGGGAGGCTGCCTAGGAGGTGGGAGCTAAGAGCCTAGGGAGACGGTACCCTCACCAGGCTGTGATGGTCGCAGTTGTGTCCAGAGCCCTGCATGGTTTCTGTCATACCCAAAGGGCTTCCCAGTAGCCCAGGCCAGGCCTGAAGAGCCTGGAGGTAGCGTGAGGAGGTAGCGTGAGGACGTGACCGGGGCCCAGCAGGCCGGCTGTCTCCCCCGCCCCCGGCTGCCCTCCCCCGGCTCTCACTGTCCTGTTCTTCATCTTCCAGGTCGTCTCTGAGCTCTGGGCGGGAGCAGGACCTCAGGTATCTCCCTTTGCTGTAATACTCCTTGCGCTGTAGATGGGCCGGCGGCACCGTCTCCCTGATGGTGGACTCTGACGCTGAGGGGTTTCTATAGGCAGCAGAATCTGAAAAACCACCCCAGTCTTGAGTCTTTGGTCATCTGCTGTGCCTTTGAATCCTAGGTTACCAGACCCAGGAAGTACAAGTACCAAGGTCTTCTCATCTGCCCCTCCCCCACTGTAGAAAACCTTTTGCGGGTCTGCATTCCCCAGGGGTTCTCTCAGACCATCTGTCCACCAGCCTGTCACCACCTGAGTGAGACACAGCTCCAGCTGTCCCCTTTCTTCCCTGGAGTCACCTCCAACCACTGCCTCTCTACAAGACTGTGCAGGACTTACGCCAGTGCTCTCCGAGGAAAACAGAATACAGCAGGGAATGGAGGGGCAAAGAACAGAACAGATATGATCAACGAAAGTACAAGGAGATCTGGGCTCTGGAAAGCCTCTTGTCTACATTCAGTCCCCGGAGGCCCCTGTGACTGACCGCTGGTGTCTAGGACATGGCTGCTGGCCACCAGGACACTGTCATTCTTGACCCCTGCCCAGCCTTTCTCTGCAGGCCTGGGCTTCTGGTCCATTGTCAAGCGCTGAATGCTGCTGATGCTGGCGCCAGCCCCACTGCTGTCCTCCTCAGCCGAGGGCAGGCTTGTCGGGCTCTTCAGGAACTTCCCTTCACTGTAGTGTATCTTTCGGTGCTTGTCAAAATCACTGGAGTCTGTGGGTCAGAGTGGAGGCTTGGCTTTCCCTGAAGAGTCACTCCCACCTGACCTCTGCTTTCCAACAAGGCCCACCCCACATCTCACATACATGTCTTGGCAAAGCTGTCTGCAGTCTTTGAGTTTTTGTTGTCTCCATACTGGAGGACCTTGGGGAGGAAATTGTCCATTGTGGCAAACCTGAAGGGGAGGGAGACTAGTTGGGGGTACAGAAGGGAGGAAACAATGGGGGTGGGGGGAGGCGGTAGAGGGGACTAAGCTGGTAATCCAGCAGATCAGATTTGGTTATGCCTGAGGGGGGCGGTAGCACCTATCATTTTATAAACCAAAGAACAAAGCTATCTGAGCCTGGGTTCAGAGGTGTAGGGGTAGAGGGCACAGCTCAGCTAATTGCCCATAGGATTCTCACCTCTCTGCCAATGAGGCAGGAGTCACCTTGAGAGAAGACCCAGCAGACGGGTCCTCATCATTGTCCTGCAGCCTACAGAGGAGGAGGCAGTTGTTAGTACCTGAGGTTTCTCTGCCTCTCCCTCATATTCCCTTATTAGAATACCGGAGTGCAGGCTGAAAAGCTAGGGCTGAGGGCTTAGCACCTGTGGAAGGGGGTGCTGGGCTCGTCTGCCTTCATAAAGCCGTAGTCTTTGTCAGCAGGGTGGTAGGTAGCCAAGATATTCATCTCATCCCAGCGCTGAGACTTCCTAAGGGGAGGAAAGGACTCAGCAAAGGAGAAAGCTGTTCTGCCTGGTGACCATCTCCTACCAGAGGGGTCTCCTTCATTCTTCCAGGCATTCAAAAAAAAAATCTTATATTCTCTCGCAGAGGCAAGGATTGGAGACAGATACGCAGTGATAATCAGAGTGCTGTGTGGCCAGGATTTCTGTGACCCCCGTCGCCCTCTCAAAGTCATGGAACCTCAGATTTCCAACCCAATTGCCTTCGCTTACCCTCCCCCAACCACGACCTCAGGACTCCGCCACTTTTTTCCTGGCTCGAGGTATCCTGAATGCCTCCCTCCCATCTCAGGGCCGCAGGCTTCAGGCTGCAGGCTAACCGCTGAGCCGCTTACTTCTCCCCACTGGAGGTTTTCTTCATCAAGATGGAGCTGCTGTTCTTTAGGATGCTCCGCGGTCGTTCCTCAGAGTTTTGAGAGTGCAAGAAAGCTGACCCGGACTGCGGACTGCTCTCCGAGCTGTGCACTTTAGGCTCCCCCGGACCTGGGATGGACGTCCTATTTGCCCCAGTTCCAGGACCTCCCGGAGGTGCACACTGGGTCCGGAACTGAGGGTCATTACCCATTCAGAGGGCTGGACTGGACCAGCACTGCGAGGTACAGTGCCTCCGGTATGCAAGAGGGGGCCAGAACCGCAAAACAAGGCTACTCCGGAGGGCAGTCCGGAGTCTGTTTGTATACCTTTGACACCTCCAGGTACTGCCTTAGAAACACCCCCTGGCGATTCCGCACTGAGGCCACTAACAGACGCGAGAGATTCCGGCTTCTCCATGGCTACACTCAGTAGCCACTTCAATTCCTCTGCCCAGCCTCGCAGCTGCACATAGCCACGGCCCTCGGGCCTGCCCCCACCTCGGGGCGCTGGGGGCTCGGAGTTACAGGGGACTCCTCCGCCTCCGCTCCCTGGCCCCGGGGCGAGCGAAAGCAGGCCTGCACAGAGACCTCAGCCTGGGCGCCCCAGCGCAAACCCTTCTCTAATTGTCACACCCAAAAGCTTTCTTTGTCTCTGTAATTTGTTCCCGCCCTTCTCCATCCCCGCCCCTCTCCGAATGGACCAATCACAGCCAAGGGGCCTGGCCAGGGGGCCAGGAGCCTTGTGACGTCACAGCCTCCAAGCCCGGCGGGGTCCTCGGAGTGGGGCCGGGGTTCCGTTCCTGGCGCCCGGCTGGCCGCTCTGCTCCCAGACAGTGCCTGTCGGGCTGTCTCTGGGTTCGTTATCAGTAAGCTTAAAACCCGAGAGTTTCACCGCATCGGGGCTCCAGTGCAAGGTCTTGAACGACCTGAGGCCTCGCCCCCGCCCCGGCAGGGGCGATGCAGAGCGCGTGGGGCCTGGAGGGGCGACGGCGAGCCGAAGAGCCGGGCTGTGCCCGGGAGAGGGGCGACGCGTGGACAGACCGCGACGCTGCCGGCCTCGGCGCTGCCTCCTCCGTCCCGGGGATAACGTTTACGTTGCCTTAAAGCGGGCGGCGTGAAGGAGGCCGCCACCCCTCGCGTTGAAGCGAAGGCGTTCAAGCGTCGCCTCTCCCACAAGGGCTGAGGCCGCGGCGCCCCGCGGCGTCGCAAAGCGCATTCGGGCGTCCGCCCGCCGCCGTCGCAAACACGCCACTGTCGCAAAAGCGGCCCGACTCTTCCACTCTCCCAGTTGCCGTCGCCCCGCTGTGCCGTAAAGCAAGTGCCCCCGACCCCGTCGTCCTTCCGCCCCCCTCGCGACAGACCTTCCCTAGCGCTGGATGCTTCACTGCGGGCAGTGCCGTAAAGCGCACCTGGCCCCGGCCCCCAGCCGTCTTCCCCCGGGGCGTCTGCCCGCCGCGGTTGCCACGGTGCCGCCAAGCGCGGCTGTCGCGCGGCCGCGGTCTCAGCGGCGATGGCGGCGGGGTCGGGTGGGAGTGGGGGCTCTGGGGCAGGTCCCGGGCCTGGGCCGGGGCCGGGCGGGGGTGGGGGCCCCGGCAGCAGCGGGCCGGCGCTGGGGTCCAGCGCGGCTCTCGGCGGTGGCGGGGAGCTGCACCCGCGCACCGGGCGCTTGGTAAGCCTGTCGGCCTGCGGGCGCACGGCGCGGCGGCAGCAGCCGGGCCAGGAGTTCAACCACGGGCTGGTGCTGAGCCGAGAACCCTTGCGCGACGGGCGCGTCTTCACGGTCCGCATCGACCGCAAGGTGCAGAGCTGGGGCTGCGGGGTGTGCAGGGAGGTGGGAGCGGACGAGGGGTAGAACTGTCAGGAAGTCTGCGTCTCAGACCAAGCCTCCCGCTACGGATGGCGAGCCGGCAGAGAAGAGAAGGGAAACGAGCCCGGAGCAGACACATTCATTCTGAAGCTGGATGAGTTTCTTCGGGTCCCAGGAGCCGGACAGTGATGCAGGGCCCAGCTACTAGAACGGCTAGTGAACAGGTCTAGCACAGTCTCTTAGGGATGAAAGATACGTGCCCGTGACGTGATGGAAGAGGAGAGAAACAGTAAAAAGCACAAACTGGTGATAGACACACGCCCAAAGCCAGAAAGGTAGATGAGGAGACATGGGAAAAGAGAAGTGTGGTGACTCCCGTGGCTCGGAAGAAGTTAGAAGGAGGATGGATCCGGGTGGAGCCTTACCCGTTAGGGGATTGGGATTGGGGATGAGAGTGGTTTAGGAGGGCGGGCTGTGTGGACCTAGGAGCGTGTGATGGGAGCGGCGGAGGGGCCACAGAGGCTGGGCTTGTCAGAGGATGTCAGCTTGAAGCCAAGGTACTGAACCAGTGTGCTCAACGGGTAAAGGAGTGATGTGTGGAACACACGTCCACATGGTTATTTGTGGGTCCGTGTCTGTGGTCTCAGAGGTCTGGGTGAGGGACATGCAGTGTCCCGTGGTTTCTGAAACTGTCCACCTCCCTCTCTGTAGGTCAACTCCTGGAGCGGCTCTATTGAAATTGGAGTGACGGCCCTGGACCCCGGTGTCCTTGACTTCCCCAGCAGTGCCACTGGGCTGAAGGGGGGCTCCTGGGTAGTGTCAGGTTGCTCCGTGCTGAGGGATGGGCGCTCTGTGCTGGAGGAGTATGGCCAGGACCTGGACCAGCTTGTGGAAGGGGACCGTGTGGGTGTGGAACGCACAGCCTCAGGGGAGCTCCGGCTCTGGGTGAACGGGCGGGACTGTGGAGTGGCAGCCACAGGCCTCCCTGCCCGTGTCTGGGCTGTTGTGGACCTTTATGGCAAGTGCACCCAGATCACTGTGCTGCCCCCTGAGCCCGGCTGCAGCCCTCCCGCTCCTACCGCCACGCCCCCCCTGGAGCCCTTGGCCCCTCCAGAAGATTCTGCCTTGTTGGAACAGGGGACCTCTGTAGATGGAGGTGAGGACACAGCTCCGGGGACACCTGAGGTGTGGCCGAAGAAGTGGGGCAGGGGCAGTGAGGAGTCGGCTGGGGAGGGGCAGGGCCACTGAGACCCGAGCCTGTTATGGGGAACACAGGGGTTAGAAGTGATGGTTCCCTGACTGTGGGCCCTGGAGCGCGGGCTGAACCCTTACCCTCTCCCATCCCACCTGGTCCCTAGCCTTCATGGTGTCCCCAGCGCAGGCCCGGCCGGAGACGTTTCCTAACAGCCTTGATTCGCATAATGGTGAGGGCTTCGGGAAGCCCTGGGAAGGGAGTGGGTAGTGAGGGGCAAGGGTGGGATTTTAAGAGCTGGGTCTGAAGAAGAGGGTCCCAAGCTGGCTCGGCGGGGGTAGGGTGATAGAACCTTATCTCGGCTTCCTTTCTCCATCTGGCTGCTATAGACTTTGCCAGCATGGAGCTGTCTGAGGTCGTGAGCAATGCCATTCTGTCTGCCTACAATGGGGGCCTCCTTAATGTGAACCTGAGCTCCCCGCCGGCAGGGGAAGGGCTGGCATCTGCTGGACCTGCCACCTCCCCCGTCCTTACCTCCAACGATGCCCTGCTCTTTCATGAGAAGTGTGGAACCCTCATCAAACTCAGCAACAACAACAAGACTGCAGAGCGCCGGAGGCCCCTGGATGAATTCAACAATGGGGTCGTCATGACCAACCGCCCACTCCGGGACAATGAGATGTTTGAGGTGTGTAAAATCCAGAGTCTGGCCGAACTCTGTGCTAGAGATTGGGAGCTAAGCGTAGGGGTTGAACCTTGATGCCAAGACGGTGATGATAGTGAAGAACCAAGGGTCCTTCTTCCATTGTTATATTTCCTGCTTCCGTCTGCTCTCATTCAACCCCAGATCCGTATTGACAAGCTTGTAGACAAGTGGTCAGGGTCCATCGAGATTGGTGTCACCACTCACAATCCCAACAGCCTGGAGTACCCAGCCACCATGACCAACCTCCAGTCAGGTAGTAGCTGTGGGTAGGGGTAGGGACATGGGTTTGGGGTTGATGAGAGTGAGGCAGCCTGTACCCTAACTGGGTGTCTGTCTTTACCAGGGACCATCATGATGAGCGGGTGTGGCATTCTGACCAATGGCAAGGGCACCCGCAGGGAGTACTGTGAGTTCAGTCTGGACGAACTGCAGGTGAGCGTGGGGCACAGGACCTGGACCACTCCAGGGAGCCAGGGCACCAAGAACAAGTCCCGTTCTCTGCATGAGGCTTCTTCCGAGAAGGCAGGGTTGTCTAACAGGGTCTAAGGTATGCTTATGAGTAGCACCTTTCCCTGTTGGTGCTGGGAAAGGAAACTAGGACCCTGAATCTGCTCAGCAAGTGCCCTATCTCTGAGCTCCATCTCCAGCCCCTGGAGCACTTAACTAAATGGAGATTGTTTTTAAGGTGGGTTAACTCAGTACCTGCTTTACATTGGGCATTTGGGAAATGTGAACATCATTGTGTCTGGAAAAGGGGTGCTGCCCAAGAGTGGTCTTGTGTGAATTTCTTCAGTGGGTAACCTCCAGTGGAATGGAGTGGTGGGCAGTGCCCAGGACTGCTGGAACCTGAGCATGGGGGTAGCTGGATTCCAGCCTAGGGTCTTTCTTCTTTGGCTAGGAGGGTGACCATATTGGCCTCACGAGGAAGTCCAACTCTGCCCTGCACTTCTTCATTAACGGCATTGACCAGGGTAAGCTGCCGTGCAAGACAGGCCTCAGGCCTCAGCGGGTGGCACCCCCTGCTCTGCCAGCCTTCACTCTGCCCCGTTACAGGTGTAGCCGCCCCGCTGACTCCGCCCGTCGTGTACGGTGTTGTGGACTTGTATGGGATGGCTGTGAAAGTGACCATAGTCCATAACAACAACCACAGTGACCGGCTCCGCCGCAACAATGCCATCCTGAGGGCGCTGTCCCCCGAGGGTGCTCTTCGCCGTGCTGCTCCTGCTGCCCAGGCAGAACCTGAGCGTCTGCTCTTCCATCCTAACTGTGGGCAGAAGGCGGCCATCACCCACGAGGGACGCACTGCGTTGAGGCCCCAGTATGAGCCTTGGGATGGGATGAGACCTGCGAAGGGGTCCCTAGCGGGATGGGGGTGGGGAGGAGGAGCCTGGGAGGCAGAGGCCATCTGGTGTGGCAAGTCCTGGACAGAAAGGTGGGGTTTCCAGGAGCAGGAGGTCTAGTTAGTTGTCTGGGGCAGTGGCTCTGGCACAGATGTTGCTGGTTTAAGCCTTGGCACACTCGGTGTGTTGGGAGCTGAGCCCCCACGTGCTGTGTCCTTAGTGCCACGGATGACTTCAATCATGGCGTAGTGTTGAGCAGCAGAGCCCTCCGGGATGGAGAGGTGTTCCAGGTGCGCATCGACAAGATGGTGGACAAGTGGGCTGGCTCCATTGAGATTGGTGTCACTACCCACAACCCTGCCTACCTCCAGCTGCCGTCCACTATGACCAACTTACGCTCTGGTGAGCTCCCGGAAGGGCAGGGCTGGCTTAGGTCGCAGAGGAGCGGCTGCTGCAGACGTAGGGTCTGTGCCGTCTTGCTCACTTCCATGCCCGCAGGGACCTGGATGATGACTGGCAATGGGGTGATGCACAATGGGACGACCATCCTAGACGAGTACGGACACAACCTGGACCGCCTCAAGGTGAGGGCCGCACTGCTCACTCTGACGTCGGGCGGCCTGAGGGAGATGTGGGCCCCTGTGAGTGGGAGCTCTGCCTGACTCCTCACATCAGCCGCACCTCTTCCAAGGCAGGGGACACGGTGGGCGTGGTGCGGAGGGAGGATGGGACCCTGCACTTCTTCGTCAATGGAGCGACTCAGGGCCCTGCTGCCTGGAACGTGCCACCGGGTGTCTACGCCGTCGTTGATCTGTATGGCCAGGCTGCCCAGGCCACTATCGTGGATGACGTGGGTGAGGGCCTGACAGGGCTTGGGTGAAGAGTCAGGTGGCCTAGGGAACCCATAAAGACACCCAGAGGCTTGATGGTGATGTCTGTTCCTACAGAGGTGCCTCCAGCCCCCGAGCTGCTCCCTGAAGGCAACAACCAGCTGTCCCCCAGCCCCCCGTCCTCGGCAGCCGGGGGCTCCGACCTGCGCTTCCACCAGCTGCACGGCAGTAATGCGGTCATCACCAACGGCGGCCGCACTGCCCTCCGCCATAACTGCCGCAGCGAGTTCAACGACGCCATTGTCATCTCCAACCGGTTGGTCTCTAGGCTCCTGCCCCACTGTCCCTCTGCCTGCTAAGGAGGGCCTTAGCTATCATCACTCTCCCTGACAGAGCCCTGCGGGACGGAGAACTGTTTGAAATTGTCATTCAGAAGATGGTAGACCGCTGGTCAGGCTCCATTGAAGCTGGTGAGGAGCCCTCTGTGCAGGGGTTGAGGGGTACCGATGCCGGTGTGCCAGGGATCGCTTCTCAACACCTGCCTTCTCCCAGGAGTGACTGCTATTCGGCCTGAGGACCTGGAATTTCCCAACACCATGACAGACATTGACTATGATACGTGGATGCTGAGGTGAGGCCGTCTGCCCCTGAATCCAGTATGGGCGTGCTGGGTGGAGCTAGGTGACAGGAGAAAACTAAGCTTGATTTGGGCCTGTGGTGGCCGTGGGCACTGGCAGAGTCTGGGAGCCAATACCCTTCTCCTCAGTTCTGGGACTTCCCACCCAGACAGAGCAATCCCTGCTTTTTTCTGAGGGAACTCTGGGGCAAAGGGTACCAAGGTCAAGTCTCCATGCCTGGTGTCCACAGATGGCCATTTCTGGTAGGCAGAATGTCGGCCAGTGCTGTGGTGGAGCAGGAAGGCCCACTCTCTGCTTCTTCTCCTCAGTGGCACCGCTATCATGCAAGACGGCAACACCATGCGCAACAACTACGGCTGTGACCTGGACGCGCTGGGCACAGGCGCACGCATTGGCATGATGCGGACTGCCAAGGGCGACCTGCACTACTTCATCAACGGGCAGGACCAGGGCGCTGCCTGCTCAGGCTTGCCTCCGGGTAAAGGTGACTACTCTGGCTTCTGGCCACCCCCCTTGCTCAGTGCTCGGGACCTCAGGCTTCTGATGCCTTCTCTCTGACACAGAGGTGTACGCGGTGGTGGATCTCTATGGCCAGTGTGTCCAAGTGTCCATCACCAACGCCACCGGCCCCATGGACAACAGCCTGGCAACCAGCAACACGGCCACGGAGAAGTCATTCTCCCTGCATTCCCCAGGTACCTGGCTAAGGAAGGGAAGGGCTGTGCTGGATATGAGTGAGGCAGGGGTGCTTCAGCCTGGACTCCCGGAGTCTGCAGTACCGCGCTGGGTCATGCTACGGTGAGAGCTGTGCAGAGGTCGCAATGAGCAGCAGCAGATGGGGCCTTAGCAGTCACCTAAAAGCTTCACCTGCCTCTGCTCAGAGGGTGGCTGCCCTGATCTACCCCTTCCACACGTCCGTCCGCAGTGGCTGGTGTGGCTCACCGCTTCCACGGCACCTGCGGCAAGAATGTGAGCTTAGAGGAGGACGGCACTCGGGCCGTGCGAGCCGTGGGCTATGCGCACGGCCTCGTCTTCAGCACCAAGGAGCTCAAGGCTGAAGAAGTCTTTGAGGTGAGCTGGGTGAGGGCAGGGGGTTGGCAGCCTGTTGCATGGGCCCAGCTGATGTTCTCTTCACCACAGGTCAAGGTGGAGGAGCTGGATGAGAAGTGGGCAGGGTCCCTGCGGCTGGGGCTGACCACATTGGCACCCGAGGACATGGGGCCTGGCATGGGCAGTGGGCCGGGGCTGCCCCCTTCTCTGCCTGAACTCCGGACAAAGACGACCTGGATGGTATCCAGCTGCGAAGTGAGGCGCGATGGCCATCTCCAGAGGATGAACTATGGCCGGAACCTGGAGAGGCTGGGGGTAAGAGGCACCCGGCAGTGGGCTGTGGTGGGCTGGGAGTGAGAGTGAAGACGGGTGACTGAGCAGCCATCTTGTCCACCCTGGGTGTAGGTGGGGAGCCGCGTGGGAATTCGTCGGGGTGTAGATGACACAATGCACGTCCTGGTGGATGGAGAAGACATGGGGCCTGCTGCCACCGGCATTGCCAAGGTGGGTTATGGCTGCTTTGGGTTCTGGGACTGAGTGGGTCGGCGGGCTTGGGCTGATTGCTGACTTACGCCCTTTTGTCTTGTGCTGTCAGAGTGTGTGGGCTGTGTTGGATCTCTACGGGCCAGTGCGTAGCGTGTCCATTGTCAGTTCCACACGCCTGGAGGAACCGGAAGGCACTCAGCCACCATCCCCCAGCTCAGACACTGGCAGTGAGGGCGAGGAAGAAGATGAGGGCGAGGAGCATGGGCTGAGAGTGAGAGGCTGCCCATGGGCTGGCTGGGGTGATGAGGTCCAGCGGAGACTCACCCTTGAGTTCCGAGTGCCCTCCAGTGTGTGGTGGGGCCTGCTCCTGACATCCTGTGCAGCTCTGTTTTGTTCCACACCAGGGCCAGAGTCAAGTGGGCCTTGTGCCCACAGCCCTTGAATTCCTGGAGAACCACGGGAAGAACATCCTCTTATCCAACGGGAACCGTACCGCCACACGCGTGGCCAGCTACAATCAGGGCATCGTTGTCATCAGCCAGCCACTGGTTCCGCACATGCTCGTTCAGGTGTGCCCTTCTGCCTCGCTCCTGCTGTTCCAGGGGAGAGGCCCTTTCTGTTGCCAATGAAGTTAGGTTCAGTCCAGTTGAGCCTGGCAATGGTGGTGCACACCTTTAGTCCAAGCTCTTGGAGTAGAGGCAGGTGGATTTCTGAGTTTGAGACCAGCCTGGTCTACATAGTTCCAGGAGAGCCAGGGCTGTCTCAAAAAACCAAAGCCAAAACCGTAAAGAAAAAGAAAAGCCATTTGTAAGAAGTCGCTAGGAACAGACAGGATTCAAAGAGAAAGGGTGTTTGTTGGGGGGAATGGGGTAATTCAGGGTAGAGCATTTGTTTGACATGTACAGGACCTGGGTTCAGTTCCCGGCAGCCAGAGGGACAGGGAAGGGGAGCATTGGTGGTGTCTGCTCTCTGCAAACATGAAGAAGTGCAGCGTGTCAGCCCACACTCTGGCCTCGTGATGGAGGCTGACTGGCTGGGCGGGTGGCCCTGTCCGGGGTGCTGTGTATATGAGTAGCTCTTCCTCCTGCAGGTGCGGATAGACTTCCTGAACCGACAGTGGACATCTTCCCTGGTCCTGGGAGTAATCACCTGCCCCCCGGAGAGGCTGAACTTCCCTGCCTCTGCCTGTGCCCTTAAACGTGCGGCCTGGCTCCTGCGGGGCCGCGGTGTCTTCCACAATGGTCTGAAGGTGAGGGGCAGCCAGCAAGAGGGACGTGGCCCAAGCCTCTGAAGGGGAAGGAGCTGGCTGAGAGGGAGATGTTGTGTCATTCCCTGGACAGTCTGGTCTGTTGCTTCCTCCTGTGTCCTGCCATTGAGAATGTTAAGGTTGGGAGAAAGGGGACTCTTGACAAGTGAGTTGGGAGTAGAGCCTAGGCAGTGGGCAGAGATACAGACCAAGCTTCAGGCCTGGCAACTAGGAACAGTGAAAAGGCAGGATGGCTCCTGGTGTGGTCGTGGTCAGGTCTGGTGTCTAAAGACAGTAGGTCTTTCCTCGCAGATCTGTGAGAAGTTTGGGCCAAATCTAGACACCTGCCCGGAAGGCACCATCCTGGGTCTGCGGCTGGACGGCTCTGGCGGGCTCCATCTCCACATCAACGGGGTGGACCAGGGGGTGGCTGTGCCCGATGTTCCGCAGCCATGCCATGCACTGGTGGACCTCTATGGGCAGTGTGAGCAGGTCAGTGGCAATGGAGATGAAGAGGAATCCTCTAGTCCACAAGGGCTCTGGGACCTGTTGTCTGTGGCTGACTGCCTTCCTCCACAGGTGACAATTGTGAGCCCTGACCCAGGGGCTGCCAGTGGGAAGATTGCTGGGACCCAAGGAGACATGGAGAAAGCTGACATGGTAGACGGTGCGCTAGCCCAAGGGATGGTTACCCTACACTTGCTAATCTGCTCATCTGTGGCCATCCCATGCCTCCCAGCTCCTACATCTTGTTCTTCCCCTGCTCTTCCAGGCATCAAGGAAAGTGTGTGCTGGGGTCCACCGCCTGCTGCTAGCCCTTTAAAGACCTGCGAGTACCATGCCCTTTGCTCCCGCTTCCAAGAACTGCTGTTGCTTCCTGGTGAGTCCTAGCCCCCAGCCCCCTTGTTCCTGTGGACACCAGGTGGGGCAGTGGTGTGGCTGAGCCCAGGACAGGAGCACCATGTTTGTCACTCCCTGCCCCACAGAAGATTACTTCATGCCTCCGCCGAAGCGTAGCTTATGCTACTGTGAATCTTGCCGGAAGTTGCGAGGGGATGAGGCTCACAGGCGCCGTGGAGAGCCTCCCCGGGAATACGCGCTACCTTTTGGGTGGTGCAGGTTCAATCTTAGGTATGAGTGGGCCGCAGGCATGCATCCTCTGTGCTGGTTTCCCTGAGAAAGAAGAGTCTCAAGATGGAAAAGGTGATGGGCCTTCTAGTGTGTGATGATGCTAAGGAGCCAGAGACCTCTGACTTGTCTGTCTCATCTGTCCTTGTAGGGTGAATCCCCATCTGGAAGGGGGCACACTAACAAAGAAATGGCACATAGCGTACCATGGAAGCAGTGTGGCGGTTGTACGGAGGGTGCTGGACCGAGGGGAGTTGGGGGCAGGTATCGTGAAGCAGGCTGGGCCGAGGGGTCCCAGGAGGGATCACGGGGCTGCCCTCACCCATGTCCCTTTTTGTTTTGTTTTGCTTTTGTTTTCAAGACAGGGTTTCTCTGTGTAGCCCTGGCTGTCCTGGACTCAATTTTGTAGACCAGGCTGGTCTTGAACTCACAGAGGTCCGCCTGCCTCTGCCTCCCTGAGTGCTGGGATGACAGGCGTGGCACTGCAGCCCGGCTCACCCAGATCTCTTCACAGGTACCACCTCCATCCTGAGCTGCCGACCCCTGAAGGGAGAGCCTGGGGTGGGATTTGAGGAGCCTGGTGAGAACTGCGCACCTCCCCGAGAGGAGCAGCCCCCTCCCGTGCTGCTCTCGCCCTCCCTTCAGTACGCCGGGGCAGAGGCCCTGGCCTCCAAAGTGCCGTGAGTACATGCAGGAGGAGCGCTCCAGGGCTCAGATCTGGAAGCCCCCCTCCCCCTGGGACTTTTGGGCACCACACCCCTTTTTCCACCCTGGCTTGATGGCTGCGCCTTCACTGTTCCCCCTCCCCCCCCAAGACAGGATTTCTCTTGTAGACCTACAGTTGCACTGTAGACCAGGCTGCCCTCAAGCTCGGAGGTCTGTCTGCCTGTCCCCTGAGTGCTGTGGTGCCGCCACACCGTCTGTGGCGATTGTTAGTTTTTTTGTTTGTTTTTCTGAAACAGGGTTTCTCTGTGTAGCCCTGGCTGTCCTGGAACTCACTCTGTAGACCAGGCTGGCCTTGAACCCTGAGATCTACCTGCCTCTGCCTCCTGAGTGCTGGATTACAGGCGTGTGCCATTACCACCCGGCTTTATTTTAAATAGCCCAAACTAGCCTCAAATTCATGTTTGGTTTGTATCTGAAGCCACCCTGGACACCTGCTCCTGCCTCCACCCACACCCAGAGTGCTGGCATTGGAGGAGTGCATCTCTGTGCCTGCTTTCCTGGAGCGTGTGTGCAGGCCAAGTCTGTCAGTGTCCTGCGCTGGCGGCTGGCTTTGACGTGTAGCACTGCATTGACTTGGGTATTGTAACACATGCCTGGACTCCTAACAGGCAGAGAATCAGAAGTTCCGCTTCTATAGGACATCTGAGGCCAGCCTGGGCTAGAGACCCTATACTGTCTCAGAAGAAATGGGTGAAGTAGAGGGAGCACACTTGGAATCTTTGGAACAGACATGAAATGGAGTGCCAGGGTACAGGAACACATGAAGAGGGCAGTGAGGGAATTAGCTGAGCAGGAGGAAAGTCTACGATAGAGAATGGGTGGCGCTGAGCCATTTGTGGCCAGAATTTACAAGAAAACAGTAAGGCCTGTGTGGAGGGAGCACAATTAGTCGTCAGTGGGGCCTGGATGCCTTACCTCCTCCTGTTTCTGCTTGTCTGTCAGATTCCGGGACCCAAAATCCCAGCGGACACACCAGGCGCAGGTGGCCTTTCAGGTGTGCGTGCGCCCGGGCTCCTATACTCCTGGGCCTCCTTCCGCAGCCCTCAGAGAAGTTCCTGACCAGCACTTCAGCCCATCGGAACTCGAGTGGGTCACTAAGGAAAAGGGGGCCACCCTCCTCTATGCCCTGCTGGTACGGGTGGAATGAGGGGAGACGGCACCACCGCAAGCACAGCTGGGCCGCAGGCCCGGGACTCGGTGACGCTGGCCTCCACCTCATTCCTGTGACTTTCCTGGCAGGAGGAGCACGTAGACAGGATTGACTTAGGCCAGGTGTGAAGCACATCTCCACATTCAGGGCCCAGCACGCTCCCTCTGCTGGCGGGGAGCTGGGAGGGAGCCCAGCTCCAGTCCCTGGGTCCCCTTCATGCACTGATTTAGGGAACATGACTCCTTATTATTGCCCTCCCCCATATCACTTAATTTATTTCCGTTTTGTTTCTGGTTACTGTGAATCCCAAAGGAGTCTCTCTCTGCCCACACGAAGCTGCTTTTTCTGTGGCCACGGGGCGCCATGGGGCGGGAGTGGGGAAGGAAGGGTGGCCCAAGGAAGCCTAAGGCCCTCTGTACAATTGTTACTGACTCTGATTTCTAAGGAGCCAATAAATGCTGTCTTCAGAGCCTCTGCCTCTGCTTCTGTCTTCCCTGGCCTCGCGAGGTCAAGATTTAAGGCCCGAAGCAGTAGCTTCCCGGGTCGCTTCAAAGCCCACATGGAATTTGGACAAACCCGGCACCCGTGGGAAGTGCTTCCGCCTTCCTTTTCGTCCAACCCGCTGAGCCGGTCGCAGCCACTACTCCGGAAGCATTTCTCCAGGCCGCCGGATGTGACGTAGAGGCCAAGGCGCGCCGGAGGCCACGGAGAAAGCGCCGAGAAGGCGGGTAGGGGGGCTTGGCGCCAGGCCTACGAGGGAAGGGCGGGGGCGCGGAGCCTAGGACCCCCGCACGCGCGCTGGCACTGAGGCTGCGACCCGGGAGGGACGCTGGTGCCCGGGACACGTGACCGCGGCGGGAGCTCGCGGCTCGCGGCCTTCCTCCTTGTCGGGTCGCGGTCCCTCTGAGCTCCCGCTTCCCTGCAGGCCCCGCCTGAGGTCTGGCAGTCAGTGACAGAGCCGGGCGCCCACTGCCCAAGCGTCATCAACAGCATCATGCCCGCACTCCTGGAGCGCCCCAAGCTTTCCAACGCCATGGCCAGGGCTCTGCACCGGCACATCATGATGGAGCGG
This sequence comes from Pachyuromys duprasi, assembly GCA_028658305.1. Classification (NCBI taxonomy): domain Eukaryota; kingdom Metazoa; phylum Chordata; class Mammalia; order Rodentia; family Muridae; genus Pachyuromys; species Pachyuromys duprasi. The sequence goes on from CM053757.1 coordinate 54,832,277, forward strand.
GAGCGCAAACGGCAGGGTGAGCCTGGGCCAGAGCGGGAGGACGGACACTCGGCCCAGGGCGGCTCTGCTACCCACGGACTTGCCCCCATCCACGGGCCCAGCTGTGCGCCTGCTGGCGAGGCTAAGAGGGAGGCAGCGACGCATTCGGGGTGTGAGTGAAGAGGCCCAGGCTAAGTTCCAGAACCCTGGGCTGGGAAGGACCTTGGAGAGCACCTAACGAAGCCTCGTCCTCCCTTGGCTGTGACGGAATGACTGTAGTTTGCTGATCTTCAGTCTGTCACAGCTTATTTTCACTGCCTTGCCACTTCCCCGTTCTGATTCTTCAGAGGAGGAAGAGGTGGACAAGATGATGGAACAGAAAATGAAAGAAGAGCAGGAGAGAAGGAAGAAAAAGGAGATGGAAGAGAGAATGTCACTAGAAGAGACCAAGGAACAAGTAAGTGCCTCTTGTCCCTCCCAGCTCTGGCTTCTCTTCCCTGCCTTTATCTGCGCATCCTCTTTCAGATTCTGAAGCTGCAGGAGAAGCTGTCCGCGCTGCAGGAGGAGAAGCACCAGCTTTTCTTGCAGCTCAAGAAAGTTTTGCATGAGGAAGAAAAACGGAGGCGAAAGGAACAGAGGTGTGGTCAGATAGCTACACATCAAGTTGTGAGGCGGGACAGTCATAGCAGGGGCACCTAAGTGGCCTGTCTTCCTTTCCCCTCCAGTGACCTCACCACTCTGACGTCAGCTGCCTATCAGCAGAGCCTGACGGTTCACACCGGAACTCACCTCCTCAGCATGCAGGGTGAGGACTCAAGGACCACCAGACAGAAGGGGCATCCCTGAAGGTTGCAGCCTATTTCAGCATCATGAAGCCCCTCTCCCTTTCTAGGGAGTCCCGGAGGACACAACCGCCCAGGCACTCTCATGGCAGCTGACAGAGCCAAGCAGATGTTTGGACCCCAGGTGCTTACGGTGAGAGAAAGTCTTTGAGGACCCCCCCCACCCTTCCCCAAAGACAGTCTCTTATAAGCTCCGGCTGGCTTCTTAAGTCACTAGCCAAGAATGGCCTTGAAATCTGATCCTACTGCCACCGTCTCCTTCTGTGTGTTGGAATTACTGGTAATCTGTCACCAAACCCAGCTTGAGAAATAGGCCTGGATATGTAGCCGCAGTTGCCTTCTCCTCTCTTCCTGGCATCCCAGTTATTAACGTGCAAACATACCAAACATTGGTGTACAGGAACTATGCAGAGTATAAAGGATCTTCTAAGTGTAGTATTAGCAAGGAGTTCTCATCTTCCCTTAGACCCGGCACTACGTGGGATCAGCAGCTGCTTTTGCAGGGACCCCAGAACACGGACAGTTCCAAGGCAGTCCAGGGGGTGCTTATGGGACTGCCCAGCCCCCACCTCACTATGGGCCTACACAGCCAGCCTACAGTCCTAGCCAGCAGCTCAGGGGTGAGTGTTGCTTCTCCTCAGATCAGAGAAAGGCAAGAAGTAGCCAGAGCACTAAGAGCTAAGGGGATGTCTGTCTGTCTCCCCCCTCCTCAGCACCGACGGCTTTTCCTGCAGTGCAGTACCTGTCGCAGCCGCAACCTCAGCCTTATGCAGTGCATGGCCACTTCCAGCCCACTCAGACAGGTGACACCTCCCCTGGGCAGGAGTCCTCAGTTCAAGGGTCCTGTCCTCCACACTGCTCACTTCACGCATCTCTTTTCCCTTTAGGGTTCCTCCAGCCTGGGGGTGCCTTGTCTTTGCAAAAGCAGATGGAGCACGCCAATCAGCAGACTAGCTTCTCTGACTCAGTGAGTATGCAGCCCTGGGAAGTTGAGGTGCTAGGACATGGGGAGTGCCAGCATGCCTGACACAGCTCTGTCCTCCAGTCTTCTCTGCGGCCCATGCATCCCCAAGCTCTGCACGCAGCCCCTGGACTCCTGGCCTCCCCACAGATCCCTGTGCAGATGCAAGCAGCAGCAAAGGTAAGGCTGCAGGTTCCCTTTCTCCTTGCACTGACTTCAATGAAATACCTACCCACTGATAAAAACTTTTATCCTACCAGTCAGGCTTTGCCACTACCAGCCAGCCTGGCCCTCGACTTCCTTTCATTCAACACAGCCAGAACCCACGATTCTACCACAAGTAACCTCCAGCTAACTCCAACGTACTCTCCATCCCTCAGGGTGGGGGGTTCTTCCTATGCACCCCAAACCAATAAAATATGCCCACTACCATTGCCCGACTGCTACGTTTGCTTCCCACTGGCTGCCAACAGTAGTCTCATTATTCTAAAAAGCATCTTTTCGTCGGCAAATAAACAACTGAGTTGAGGCTTCATATTAAACTTGTAGTTTTATTCAGGTTTGATTTTTAACAAATGTGTCAGGGAGAGAGCCTGAAGGAAAGGGTAAAGCCCATGGGGGCAAGGCCCTCCCAGATGCCTGAGGAGGGGTCGTGCCCCTTCAACCCCACCTCTGCTCACCACCCCTAAAGGGGTTTGGGAAGAGACACAGGCAGGGAAGGGGGCTGGTCCCCAGTCTGTACAAGTGGTGCTTGGGGGTGACGACTATGGAGACCAGGGATAAAGAAATAAAGGGCACATTTGCCAGAATCCACAGCTTTCTGATTCCAAATTGAATTAAAAAGTAAAGGGAGAGGGGAACCTAAACCACACGCAGCACCCACTCCCTTTCCCCACACCAGGGCTGCAGGGGAAGAGGTGGGGAGCTTCATCAAGGCCATGGCTCCCTCATTCCTGGCCAAGGGAGCTAAGTGAAGGGCAGGGTCTCCCCGACAGTTTGAAGGGGTGAGGAAAACCAAAATAAAACGTCAAATAAATTGTATAGGAGTCCAGCCAAGGGCCCAGCCAGAGCAGAACCTGGCTGGGGGAGGGCCTCTGTAGGCTCTAGGACCGCCGCTGCCACACGCCACCCTGAGCAAAAGAATAAATGAAACATTATGTCTAAGACAGGACAGGACCAGGGAAAACGGAGTAGACCAGGGGCAGAGAGAAGCTGAGTGAGAGTGCAGAGCAGGGAATGCCACCACTCACCTAGGAGCCATTATTTTGCCATGGCCTTGATTGCAACAGCTGCCTCCTCTGTCATGGCAGACAGCACCGTGATCTGGAAAAGCAAAGGATAGTCCAGAGATGCCTTGACTCAGGAGATTCGAAGCTTAAGAAGCAGAGCAGAGTGAGTAAGGCAAGGAGGGGCCCCATACCAGGATCTCTTCTCCACAGTCATACTTCTGCTCAATCTCCTTGCCAAGGTCTCCCTCGGGCAGACGAAGGTCCTCTCGCACCTCCCCACTGTCCTGGAGCAGGGATAGGTAGCCATCCTGGATGCCAATCAGCTGGGAGAAAGAAGTTAAAAGCAGGTGCAGGTAGGTTAAGTACAGAGATGGACAAACTAGTGACAGTAACTTCACTGAATATCCGTCCACCAGCGCCCCTTCCCCACAAGCTACGGGTCCACACACTCATCCACCCTACCCTTCACAAACCACTAAACCATCCTTATCCCCCACACACACCTGGAAGTCGTTCCTTTTGATGTTGGGGACATCCATATTATGAGTTGACGGGCAGATATCTTCATATTTCTTCCCAGTAAAAATGTCAATACCAACAAGATGGACCTGTGTACATACATCATAAAGAGAAACCCAGCAAATCAATCTGAGACAGGAGGATAAAAGCAATGGCTAGTGAAAAAGACACAACACAACGAAGATTAAGGAATTAGAAATGAACCAAGCGAGAAAGATATACTGAAGTCCCAAGGCTAAAAGACCACTGGCTAAGTCTCAGGAACTCATTTACATGGAAGTTACCCAAACCCCCTGACAAGGACTGGGGGCACCACTCAGCTGATACGATACAGGGCTTGCCCAGCACGTACAGGGTTCTGGGCCTGATGCCTAGTACCATATAAACCAATAGCAATGGCACATGACTGGAAAACCAGCACTAGAAAGGAAGAGGCAGGAGGAATTTCAAGTTTGAGGCCACCCTGGAATACACAAGACCCTGTTTCACTATTTTTCCCCCTTGGGTAGGTGGGTGGGGCTGGCTGGGTAAAAGTTCCTTGGACATTTACATAATGAAACAAGTATAAGGCTGAGGAGAAACGAAGCAACAAATGTAAAAGATCTGAAGAAAATGACTCAAGAAAAGATTAGAATGAACTATGCAGTTAGTGTGCAAGGAAAACAAGGGGGGGACAGCCTGGTTATAAGTGCCGAGTCAACAAAAGAGAGAAAATCCTGTTTAAAAATCCACTGAGTCAGGCTGAACTGAGAAAGACAGGGACAAAGTCTAGATGAAGAGAGAACTAAGACTTAGCAAGCCAAGGTACACAGAACTCTGGGTAATCAGAACCAGCTAAGAGGACAGAAGACACATTACAATTCCAAAGGGAAAGCCACAATTGGAGGGAGCAGAAGCTAAGTGATTTGAGAATCCAGACCGGAGCCTCCCACCCCCATGCTGCCTTTCTGTGGGTCTTGATTGCAGAACACGTAGGAAATGGGCCCAAAGGAGGAAAGAAAGAAAGAAAGAGAAAAAAAGTGAAGGTTAAGATTAAGTGGAATCCAAAGCCTAACAGATTGTGGATAGAACTTCAGAAACTAGCACATAAGGGGGGGAAAACAAAAGGACAGAATGACAGGTGCCCCATGGAACAAACTGGGAACGGTTTAGCTTTCAACTGGAGTAAAAGTTGGGCGCTGAATGCAAGACCGCAACGGTAAGGGCTGAAACCAACAGTTCACCGCCCAGAGCCCTATGGATGCCGGAGATGCAGAGAAGGCGATGCTAACCTTGGCATGGCCATGCTTGCCAGTCTTCGAAGTAGACATCTCGACGATCTTACATGGCCGGCCTTTGAGCACCACAAAGCCATTCTTACGTAATGCTGAGCACTGCATTGGGAAGGTGGCTGAGGCCCCTGCATCTCCTGTCTCGAAGTCCAAATCATCTGCCATTTTAAGAGGCTTCGATTCCAACTAAAGCCAAGAAGAGAACTAGGGTCAGTAACGATGGAGGTTACCAGGACGGCTACTCTATCCCGTTCCTCTAAAACCTTGCTCTATTTCCCCCTTTATCCCATTACCCACCTAAAGTCGGCTTTCCTGCTCTGAAACTGGAATCAAACACACTGAAGAACTGGTGTTTTAGAGGGGCAAAAGGCTGAATCCCCTGCGACCCCCACAGTGAAATCTAAAGTTGTGGCTTGGGAAAGGAAGCCTCCTGGGAGTTGGGATGCCAAATCCCAGAGGTGAGGAAAGGGCTACTTCCCGGAGGGGGGAGGTCGGATTCAGGTGTTACTGAAGCCAACCACCCCTCGTCCCCACACACTGCCAGGACTATAATTAGGTGAGCAGCTATGAGCCAGCTGAAGGGCGGGGCTAATGAAGGGGTGGAGACGAGGACAAGGCTCCACCCAGCTGTTACGCTCCCCCCCCCCATCTACACACAATCCAGCCATTGGTACAGGAAACCACAAGGCCTCTTCGGGGGATTCCCGCCTCCAGCACGCACTTGCAGACACCGTCAAGGGGGAGAAAGTTTCCTAAATGACCCCACTGCCAAACACCTCGATCTCGGTTCCCGAAGGGAACTCGGCCTTTTGTCGATGGCCCTCCCACTTTTCCCAGGATGCACCAGTCTTGTCGGCTTTTCAGGCCCAGCCTGTACAGTCAGTAGAAAGTGGGGGAGCGAGGGGTGGTGAATGACAATAAAACGAAAGGAAAAGGCTGGTGCTGGCAACAGAAGCCCTCCTAGGCTGGTACAGTTAAGGACTCACACAGCAACTCCCAAACCAAAGAGCAGGGAAAGCAGCGGCAGGGTGAAGAGCGAGGATCACCGCAGGGGGAACTAGCTCAGTACTTTGGGGCGCTGTCGGCACGGGCCAAGAGTTGGGCTCTCACCCAATCGCCCTCGGTTTCCCCGGCAAAGCAGTCCCACTTACATCTGCTGACGTCTCACTTCACAGGAAGGCTTGGGTAGGAGCTCCAGAGGCCCATGAGGCTGGGGAGCACCACTAACATATGCCTACCACGGGCCCTGCGGGACGACCGAGACCCCGGTCTCGCCCGCACACCAAAGCCCAAGGCTCCGTACAGACCCCAAAGAGACCAGACCTCCCTGCGCCGGGGGTTGCCGGCTCGCGCCCACCATGTGGTCGCCCGGGGCTTCCGGTGGCCCGGGGCAGGGGGGAGGGGTCCCCGTGCTGCCATGCGGCGCCGGTCCAGGTTCGGCCGCATGGCCTCGGACCCCGGGGGCAGCCTCCAGCCGGAACACTTCCGGTGCCGCGGCCGCCCCTGCCCCAAAGCCGAGCCCGGCCGGGGCCATGCCGCCTCCCCTCCCCCCGCCGGCCGCCACCCCCTCCACATGCCCTCACGGAGCAGCCCCCTCCCCCACCTCACGTGGCCGCCCAGCGCCGGTCCTCAACGGCCCAGGAGCCCTTGCCCCGGCCGATCCGGGCCCCTGGCCCCTCGCCCCGGCGTGGCCGCCTGGCGGCCTCTCCCGCGTGGCGGCCTCGCGGCTCGCCGTCCCCCGCCCTGCGTCGCTCCAACGTCACCCGGCCAGCCCCAACCGTCACCCCTCGCGCCCGCCGGGCCCGGCGCCCGCCTCTCCGCACCTCGCGCCGCTCCCCGACGGAACCCGTGCGGCCGCAGCCGCCGCTCCCTCCGGCCCCCCTCCCCGACCCCCTCGCAGTTCCGTCCCTCGTTCCTGGTCCAAACCGACGCTGCGCGCAGGCGCGCCCTGCCCGCTCTCACCTCGCGCGAACGCACTGACTCGGCCCTGTCCGCTCGCCGCGAGCCCAACCGCTGCTTCCGAACCCGCCGCTGCTGCCGCCGCCGCCGCCGCCTCTAGCGCCGCCGCCGCCGCTGCTGCACACGGGTCTTAGTACGCAGGCGCCGACTCCCCACTGACCAACCAAGCGGCCCTATGACAGCCGCGCAGGCGCGCTGGGCGGCTCCTACACCGTCCGCCCCCGCACCGCGCAGGCGCACGGCCCCTCCCCGCGCTCCACCCTCTCTCCCACCTACCCCTCCGGTGACGCGCACGCGTGGCCCCGCCCCCTTCCCGCCCCGAGCGCGGCCGGCCGGTGGGCACTGCGCAGGCGCACCGGCTTCACTCAGCCCTTCCACCTCCGCTTCCCTCCCCTTGATCGACAGCCTGCGCCACCGGACGGCCCTCGCGGCTGCGCAGTACCGAGCCCTGCGCTCCACACCCTCCGGAGGAACCGCCTGGGTCTCCGCGCGTGCGTGCTGGGAATCCTGACCGCCCCTTCCAGCTCAGACGTCGGCCGGACGCCGAGCCGAATAGACCGCGCCAGTGAGCCGCCGGCGGCGCTCGGGCGCATGCGCCGGAGCCCGCGCCCTGCCCGGCCCTGCCTGGGGTCGAGCGGCGAGCCAGCGTGTCTCGGCGGACTCGCACGTGCTCGGGAGCCGGCTTTCCGCGGGAGAGCCTCGTCGATGGCGTGCTCGCCTTGCCGCCGTCTCGTGCGCGGAGGAAACCACAGGAAAGCCGCAGCCTCCCGATACCGGCCACCATCTTGCTTAAGCCCTGGTTGGCGTGGGTCCCTGTAGTTAGCACAGAAGCTTTTACGTTCTAAATCCTAAATAAAGAGAATCACATAGCGTGCCTGCGTGCTTTCTCGATGGGACTTGACGTTTCCTCAGAAGTCAGACTCCGTTAGAAGAGTGGCTCTGACTGGTGCCCGACTAGTCCCAGAGAGGAGGCCTGCGGAACGAGACTTTAAATGTTGGCCATGGAAGTTTATGATTCTAGCAATCTCTAAATGTGGGAGACTGAAGCAGGAGAACTGAAAACAAAAATAATGCGATATTAAATTGCTTTGACACTCTAAATCACTAAAAATCAGAATTTTTACTCCTTAGAAGAATGCTGACAATGCTGGGCGCGTTGTGGCCCACGCCCTTGGCCCCAGGAGAGCCGGGTGGATCTCAGTGAGTTCAAGGCCAACCTGCTCGTCCAAGGTAAATTCCTGTCTCAAAAACAAAAAGCATGGGTCGAGGAATCCAGGACGTTCTTCTTTCTTCTTCTTCCTCCTCCTCCTCCCTCTTCTTCCTCCTCTTCTTTTCGAGTCAGGGTTTCTCTGCTGTAGCCCTGGCTATCCTGGACTAGCTCTGTAGACACCGGGCTAGCCTCAAACTCATAGATCCACCTGCCTGTGCCTCCTGAGCGCTGGAGTTAAAGCTGTGTGCCACCACCACCTGGCCTGGAGTCCAGACTCTTCAACTGGTTCTTGTAATTTTGAGAAATCACTTCAAATTACTGCACTTTAATTTCCTTACCACTGAATAAGGGTATTAAATGATGTCTTAACTTCCAACTCACAGGGGTGTTTGCAACGGGTAACGCATGTCAACTGCAAACGCTAGTTACATTTATTACATTTGTGTGCACAGTGGACTATTCCCCCCGAAAGCCAGCGCCGAGGAAACTGAGATAAGTGCTCAGACAGGGCCACACACTCCAATTCCAGGCAGTGCCGCCCATCTGTAAACCCGGCAGAGGAAGGTCATTATCTGGGTGTGCTAATACATGCCTGTAAGCCCATCTCCTGGCTAAGACAGGGAGATTGCCAGCCACTACATAGTAAAACCCTAATTTAAAATTCCAACTCAGTATGGAAAAAAAAAAAATGAACCACTAGATACATGTGACTACTGTGAAAGCCAAATGATGTGAAGCTTGTATTAGTACTTCAGGAGCAGTGACTAGAATTTATTTTTATTTTATGTGCAATAGTGTGAGATCTCTCATTATAGACAGTTGTGAGCTGCCTTGTGGCGCTGGGAATATGAACCCGGGTCCTCAGGAAGTGCAGACAGTGCTCTTAACCAGTGAGCTCTTACTCCAGCCCCTGTGACTAGAATTAATAAGGCCCTAAATTTGATCACAAACACAATCTACTGAAACAGAATGTGTGAGTACTTGGTTGTCTAATGCTAAGGGATTTGGGAAGGTGGGGAATGTGCTATTAATGACTGTAAAGGAGGAACAAAAGCTGGGAAGAATCTTTTGGGGGATTATAAAAAAATATTCTAAAATTAAGTAATAGTAGCACACTTCTCCAGACACTAAAAAACAGAAAGCTTTGAACTATACTTATTTGATGGCACCAGGGGTTGAATCTAGGGCCTGTGAACACTCAGCAAGGGGTCACCACTGTGCTATGTCCCTTAACTGTTTTTGTTTTAACCTAATGAAAATCGATGTGCTAAGGAAAAGAAAGGAAGGGAGGAACCCTACCAGAATGCCCCTCCCCCTTTGAGACATGGACTATTACTATGTAGCCTTGGCTGTCCTGGAACTCATTATGTAGACCAGGCTGGCTTCCAACTCAAAGAATTTCTCCTGCCTCTGCCTGCAAGAACAGAGGAGATTTAAGGCGAGGGTTCTTCTGTTTTTTTAAAGAAAGGTTTTGTGTAGTACATGCTGGCCTTAAACGTAACTATACAGCTGAGTGCTGGAGTGTTCAGGTGGGCACATGTGAGTGCTGGTACCCTCAGGCCAGAGGCCCAGAGTGGGCCACCAGTGAGCTACCTGACATGGATGTTAGGAACTTGAACTCAATCCTCTGGAAGAGCAGCAAGTACTCTTTAAGTACTGAGTCATTCTCCAGCCCTAATCTTTTTAGTCTGTGCACGATGTGTGCACTTGTGTGTGTGAGAGCCTGGACACTCATGCACCACAGAGGGAGATCAGAAAACAACGTCAGGTGTGGGCCTGTCCTTCACCCCATTTGAAACTGAGTCTTTGTTACCGATGCAGATGGCCTGCTATGGCCCCCGATTCCGGGATCCTTCTGGCTCTAGGGGTTATAGTCAGTCACCTCAAGCTTCCTGGGGATTCTGGGGATTTCAGTTCAGGTCGCCTCTGTGGCAACTGCTCTGTTTTGATTTTTGATTTTCTGAAAGAGGGTTTTTCTGTGTAGTCCTGACTGTCCTAAAACTCACTATGTAGATCAGGCTGGCCTGGAACTCACAGAGATCAGCCTGCCTCGGCATCCTCCCCCTCCCCCCCCCAGTGCTGGGATCAAGGGTGTATGCCATCATGCCCAGCTAAATGTTTTTATTTTAAACATAAAAGAGGAAAGAGGGTCTGGAGAGATGGCTGAATAAGAGCCTGTTGGTTGCTCACAACTGCCGTAATTTATAATTCCGTGACTCTGGCTCCAGAGGATCCAGTGCCTCCAGCCTCTTTACACACACAGGATTAACAATAATTTTGTTGTGTTTTCAAGACACAGTTTGTCCTGGAATACCCAGCGAACAACAAGGGCCGAGGGTCAGACGCCTATAATTCTATTGCTCAGTTCGAGGCCAGATTGGTCCAGGAGAGCCAAGGCTACACAGAGAAACCCTGTCTCAAAAACCAAACAAAACCCAAAGAAATAAAAAATTGACGCTGCCTGGCACACACCTTTAATTCTTGCACTCTGGAGACGTGTTGCAGAGTGGGTCAGATCTCTGGGAATTCAAGGTCAGCCTGGTTCCAGGCAGTTCAGGGCCAGTTACGTAGTGAAACTCTGCCTAAACAAAGTAAGTAAAGATCTGATGGCCACAGCACACACAGTTCTACAAATACGCATATATATGCATTCGCACACAAAAATGGTAAATAAAAGAAGGTAACAGAAAACTAGTAACATTTGAAATTGTACTTGAGAAATTACAGTTTCAGTTTCTGGTTCAGTGAAAGGAGCTGTGAGTTCTCACAGTGCTCTTCGGCACCCTTTGGGTTCAAATTCTTAGTATGTTTCATTCTTGAAAACAGTTACAAATATAAGTGCTGCCAAGTGGGAGGTGGTGCACACCTATAATCCCAGCACTCAGGAGGCAGAGGCAGGTGGATCCCTGAGTTCAAGGCCAGCCCAGTCTAAAGAGCAAGTTCCAGGACAGCCAAGACTACACAGAGAAACCCTGTCTCAAAAAAAAAAAAAGTGTGTGTGTGTGCAAATGTGCTGCCAAAAAGTGATGATACCAATAAGGTGTTACTGTGGAGCCAGGGGGAGTTATCTGTACTAAAAAGACTTGCTGGGCTGGAGAGAGAGCTCAGAGGGTAAGAGCACTGGCCACTCTTCCAGAGGTCCTGAGCTCAACTCCTAACAACCACATGAGATCTGGTGCCCTCTTCTGGTGTGCAAGCATGCATGCAGACAGAACATTTATACATGATAAATAAATCTTAAAAAAAAAAGACTTGCTCAGATATTTTGATTGAGCTGGCACGGGGTTCATGTTTTTAATTTCTGGAGTTGGGAGGAAGAGGCAGGTGGATTGCTGTGAATTCAAAGCCAGCTTGTTCTGTATAGAGAGGTTCTTTCGTTTGGTTGGTTTTGGTTTTGTAGTTTTAGTGTTTTGAGACAGGATTTCTCTGTGTAGTCCTGGTCCAGGACAGCCAAAGCTCCACAGAGAAACCCTGTCTCAAAAACCAAACAAAACCCAAAGGGGAAAAAAGGTGACACTGCCTGTGATGGCACGCACCTTCCATTCCTGAGCTCTAGAGGCGTGTTGCAGAGTGGGTCAGGTCGCTGGGAATTCAAGGTTTTTGCCTGGGCTGGCCTCGAACTCAGTGATCTGCTTATGCTGGGACTAAAGGCGTGCGCCAGCACGGTGGGCTGCGAGTACCGTTTTGTGCTTGGATGCAATCGGGCCTCTCCTGGGTCACAGGAGACCCGAGAGCCCATGGATTGGATACTCTTGGTGTGAGGTCTTAGTGGTAGATAGAGCGCTTGCGTTGCAATCCCAAGGGCCTAGATTCAACCCCTGGTGCCATAAGGAAACCAAATAGGAACCTGTAACTCCTCAATGCTCATGGACACAGTCTTCCCAGTAGAACAGGGTAGAGATGGCCACAGGGCCACAGAAGAATCTGGAGGCAGAGAGACTTAGATGAGGAAGAAGCTGGGTCTCTCTGCTTGCTTTTCCAGACAGGGTTTCTCTGTGTAGTCCTGGCTGTCCTGAACTCACTTTGTAGACCAGGCTGTCCTGGAACTCACAGAGATCCACCTGCCTCTGCCTCCTGTGTGCTGGGATTACAGGTGTGCACCAGTGCACCCCACTAAATAAAATAAATGTTAAGGAAAGAAAATCAAAATAGGGCTGAAGTGATGGCTCAGTGGTTAAGACATTTGCCACTGACCTGTATTCTATCCCAAGAATGGTAGAGGAGACGTTAACTCTTGCAAATTGTCTTCTTTCCTCCACAGGAGCACTGTCTGTTTCACACACAGATAGATAGATAGATAGATAGATAGATAGATAGATAGATAGATAGATAGATAGATAGATAGATAGATAGATAGATAAAATGCATGTTAAAAAACAACAACAACAAAAGGCCAGGCATGGTGGCACACGCCCATAATCTCTGTACTCTAGGAAGTATAGGCAGGCAGATCTCTCTAAATTTCGAGGTCAGCCTGGTCTACAAAGTGAGTTCGAAGGCTACACAGAGAAACCCTGTCTCGAAAAAACAAAACAAACAAAAGGGTGCTGAGGAAGATGTCCCAGAGGTTAAGAGCACTGGCTGCGCTTTCAGAGGACCTGGGTTCAATTCCCAGTGATAGCTCATGATCATCTGCAACTCAAGCTCTGACCTGATTATTTCTTCAGGCCGCACAGAGCAACAGGCACCATTTGGTGCACAGACAAATGTCCAGGCAAAACACCCATGGGCACAAAGTTAGAAAAAAATACCAATCAATCAAACAAGCAAAAACAAAAGTTAGAAACAAAACCAACCAGCCCGGTAAAAACTGGTGGCTGTGACCCTGTGTCAGGTGATGCACTCGCTAAACACTAGCTACTGCAGGCACCAGGGGGTGCCCGGCTCACTGCACTCTCCTTCGACATTATGAATGAGTGATTTGTAAAAGCTGTGGAGAACAGGCTTAGCACTGCTTGGCCCTTCTCTTCCTATCACGTGAGCATCGTGCTCAAGACATCTCATTGGAGAGAAAAACAACAACCCCACAATACAGCAAGGTGTGGCGGCCCAGACTTCTCATCTTGGTGTTGGGAGGCAGAGGCAGCCAGCGGCCCTCCATGCTCTGAGGTCATCCTCGGTTACATAGTGAGTTCCAGGCCAGTGACTGCATAGCGAGACCCTGTCTCAAAAACAAAACCAAGAACGGGCTGGAGAGAGGGCCCAGTGGTTAAAGCCCTGGCTGCCTTTGCAGGGGACCTGTGTTCAGTTCCCAGCACCCACATGGTGGCTCACTGCGGGCTGTAATTGTAGTTCCTGGGGATCAGGCACCCTTTCTGTCACTGCCTGTGTGTAGAGCACAGGCAAAACACATATTAAAATTAATTAGAAGCCAGGCATGGTGGCTCATGCCTTTACTCCTTCTGCTTGGGAGGCAGAGGCAGTCGGATCTCTGTGAGTTTGAGGCAAGCCTGGTCTATAGAGCGAGTCCAGGACAGCCAGCCAGGTCTCTGTTACTCAGAGAAACTCTGTGTTGAAGAAACAAACAAAAGTTAATTAACTAATTTAATTAAAAAAAACAAAAAAGATATCTCCTTGGTATCAGAACCCAATGCTTCTTACACACACCAAACCTGCCTTGATCTTGTCTTTCTAGAACAGTGAGGAATACATTTCTATCATGTATTAGTACTAGTTAAAAAGAAAAAATATGAGATAGTGGTTCCAAGAAAGAGGTGGGAAGTAAGGCTATCAGATGTAACAGAGGGGAGGGAGGAGACACAGTGGAGGGATGGTGAGGCTCTGGCATAGTGCTAGCAGACCTAGGAAAGGCAGAGGAGGTGAGGGCGGCTAAGAAGTGAGGGGGCAGGGTGGAAGAGGAAATGATAGAGACCATAGGTATGGGCCAATCTAGCAGCTGAGAAGTCAGCAGCTATTAAAGGAGCGGAAAGAGGCTGGCCCAGTGGAGTATGCCTTTAATCCTGGTACTTGGGAGGCAGGGGCAGGCGGATCTCCACAAGATGAAGACTGGCCTCACGCCATACTGAGTCCCAGGCCCAGAAGGTCTACACAGGAAGATGCCATCTTAGCCCCTCCAGCCAGAAGAGATGAGGGGGAAAGCAATCAAGGTGAAGAGGAAAGAGGCTGGAAGTGTGTGCTGTGAGGGCAGAGTTGCTGCTAGTCTTATATTTAGAATAAATGCCACCCGTCTTCACCTTTCTTTGCTAGAGGCTCTGAGGAATGACTAGGAGTGACTGTGGTCACACCCTGAGAACTTCGTTCTGTGAGAGGAAGAGAGCTCAAGCAGGTGTGCTCAGAAGGCTGACAGGCTGAAGAGGATGCGCAGGGCCGGGGAGGCAGATGGACTCAGGAGGAAAAGCACGGGCTTGAGAGCTATCAGGAAGGGGGCACGTAGGGCCAGTGAGCTGGTTCCTCAGGCGAAGGCGTTTACTGCAAAGCTTTACCACCTGAGTCTTTTCCACAAGTGGAAGGGAGAGCAGACTCCTGCCTGTGGTCCTCTGCTGGCTACTTGCACCCAGGCGTGTGCTCCCCAAGTGATCGCAATGCTTGTAGGGCCTGAGGAGGCCAATAGAGGGCGCCAGGTGCCCTGAATCGGGGTTACAGAGGCTTGTGAGCCACCACGTGGGTGCTGCGATCCAAATCTGCAAGAGCAGCAAACACAGAGCTGTTTCTCCAGCCCCTCATAAGTGTAATTTTTTTTTTTTTGAGGCAGGCTCTCTCTGTGTAAGCCTGGTTCTCCTGGAATTCATTACGTATACCAGACTGGCCTCAAACAGAGAAATTTATTTGCTTGTCCCTCTTGAATGCTGAGACTGAAGGTGTGCACCACTAGCTAATAAGTATACATTTTAATAAATTCAAGAGAAAGTGATCACCAAAAGCCAGAGACTAAGATGCCCTACAAGCAATAGGAGAACATAGCTGGCCCTGGAGATGTTAAGATGCTGAGACCCCTGGAGAATGAGCCACAGAAAGGTTGAAGGGACGTGGGGCTTGGATTGTGCAAGGGGCTGATAGCAATGAAGACCAGTAGACTGAGGTAGGAAGGTCAAATGTTCAAGTTCTGCCTAAGTTTCAGAAAGAGTTCAGGGCAACCTGAATAGCTTGATGAGGCCCACCTGCCGCTGCCTCCCGAGTGCAGGGATTGAAGACATGTGCCACCTCCAACAGGCCCTGTAGCACACATCTTTAACCCCAGCACTCAAGATGCAGAGGCAGGTGGACCTCTGTGTTCAAGGACAGCCTGGACTACAGAGAGGGATCTTATCTCAAAACAACAACCAATCTGAAAAGCTCATTAAACAATTTGAGAGGCTGGGTAGACTGTTTGTCTAAGATGTACAAGGCCCAGCCCCCAAACCCATTTTTATTTTATTAAAAATATTTTTAGAAGCTGGGAAGTGGGGGTATGAGCCTTTAATCCCAGCACCTGGAAGAAGAGGCAGGCAGATCTCTGAGTTTTGAGGCCAACCTGGTCTACATAGAGAGTTCCAGGACAGCCAAGCTACACAAAGAAGCTGTGTCTCAAAAAAAAAGAAAAGACATACAAAAATATTAGACTTCCTTTTATTTCATGAGTGTCTTGCCTGCGTATGTATGGGTATCACCCAGGTGCCTGGTGGCCAAAGGTGTCGGATCTCTTAGAGCTGGAGATCCAGATGGCTGTGAACCGCCGCTGTGCTGGGAACTGAATCCAGGCCCTTGGCAGGAGCAGCTTGGTGCTCTTAACCCGAACCAGCTCTCTTGGAAAGCTCCCAAACTCAGGTTTTATAAGTGATAACTGAGCTGCATCCTCGTTCTTTGCTTCTTTTTTTCAAACATTTACTTATACAGTATTGTGCCTGCATGTACACCTGCACACCAGAAGAGGGCACCAGATCTCGTTATAGATGGTTGTGAGCCACCATGTAGTTGCTGGGAATTGAACTCAGGACCTCTTGGGGAGCAGCCAGTGCTCTTAACCGCTGAGCCGTCTCTCCAGCCCCTTTGCCAGCTTCTGAAGCTTACTACAGAAAGGGGCTTGCCTCTTCTTATGGCTCCCTTGAACTCATTATTCAGTCCACACCTGAGCACCTCCACACTCTGCACACCTTTGCGATTCCTCTGCTACTTCAGGGAGGTACTCGGTTGCTTTCCTCAACTGGGATCTGTCTTCAGGTCAGGTCGAGAGGAGGTACATGGTACCTAACAGCTAAGGAGTAGTCACTTTTCTGTACCTCTCCGCCTCTCTGGAAACACGCTTGCATTCTTGTCTCTTCTCTCTTCCGTTCGCTATGCCTGCTGCCCTAGAAGTTACTCAGCTCTGAAAGGACCAGAGGGGTGAGGCGGGCAAATTTGGGCGATTGGAACTCTAGTTTGGAATTATGACCCTGGACTGCAGTAGCGGCCAGCAGAGGGCGCGCTGGCACAGGGAGAGACGCGGCTTCGGACCTGGGCACCACGCGGGCGCAGCGGGCGGGCGCGGAGCTTCCCCGGGGGCGCAGCGGGCGGGCGCGGAGCTTCCCCCGGGCCGCACTCGTGCTGCTCCCCAGGGACGGGGGCTTCGCCAGGCGGGCTCTGTGTAGCGTCGCCCGCGCCCTTTCACGTGGGGGAAGCGCGACTTCGGACGTCAGCGCCACCGCACAGCCCGAGGAAGTAGACGGCCCGACCAGCCCAGGCTCTGAAAGCGTCAGGACACACAGCTTTTCCACACTGCAAGAGACCCGCCGCCGGGGAACAAGCGCAGCGAGTTCTAAGCAAAGAGTGTGCGCAAGGCGGCTGAGCCGGGGCCCCCGCGACCCCGAGTCCAGGGACAGCGAAAGCCCTCGGCGGGAGGCGCGGCCAGGGCCCGGCTCACCCCAGGAGGCTTTAGAGAGCTCGCTGGCCTCACGCTAGTGCCAGCCCTGCCTCGGCCTAGAAGGAAGGTATCTCGGGGTGCCAGGCCCGGTGTGGAAGGAGGAACACTGTCTCCTTTCCCTCTCCAGACATTGCCGCTTGCGGCCTGCCTGTCCTTGAACTCCCCCTCTGACCCAGGCTGACCTCGAACTCGAGGCGAGAGCCAAGCTGCCTTGCTTGCCTTGTGTTTGTTTTCCAGAGACCCTAAGGACCTAAACACGGAGGGCCGCGACTCGCAATGACCACGGTGCGTGCTCTGGAGCGTGCGGGCACGCACGCAGGCCGGGAGGAGCTGGGCGGTCCGGGCACCCACCGGCTCAGGACCCGCCCACCCGGGTCGTCAGGGGCAACCGGGAGGCTCGGCGGGCCCCGCCCGGCGCGCACAGGCCAGGTGGCCGTTGGGGCGCCACCAGCCGGTTTGATTTCCCGCGGCCGGTGGAGAGGGGCGGAGGGGGGGAGGGGAAACGAGCCACTGGCCAATGGGCTGGGCCTGCGGCGTCACGTGAGCGCGGGAGGCGGGGCCCGGCTGTACCTGCGGAGTTGCGGGTGGGGCCCGGGGATGCGGAGCCCGGCCCGGGAGGCGGGGCCGGGGGCCTGCGCGGCTCCCATTGGCCCGCGGCCTGGGGGCGGGGCCCGAGCGCGCCGCCACAGCCGGCTGCGATTGGCCTCGGCCGTCGGCCCGCGGCAGGCGTGCGGGCGAGGCTCGGGGCGCGAGGACCGAGCCGGGTGGCCGGTCCGCGAGCCTGGGGGAGGGGCCGGGGCGGTGGTGGTGGCAGCGGCGGAGGAGGCGGTGGCGGCGGGGGCCGGTACTGGACCCGGCGGGATGAGCGAGGCGGAGGCGGCAGTGGTGGCGACAGCGGCCCCCGCGGCGACGGTGCCCGCGACGGCGGCAGGGGTGGTGGCGGTGGTGGTACCTGTGCCCGCGGGAGAGCCGCAGAAAGCAGGCGGCGGGGCGGGCGGCGGGGGCGGAACCGCCTCTGGTCCCGCCGCTGGGACCCCCTCGGCGCCCGGCCCTCGCACCCCTGGCAACCCGGCGACGGCGGCCTCGGGGACCCCCGCGCCCCCGGCCCGGAGTCAGGCGGACAAGCCGGTGCTGGGTGAGGGGGGCCACGCGCCGGGGCGGCTCTGAGGGTCGGCGGGCTGGGGGAGGGGAGGCCCGGCCCGGCGGGCCAACGGGTCCGAGCTGCCGCCCCTAGCGGGCTCCCCGGAGGGAGCGCGGCGGCGCCGGGGCTGGGCAGAGGAGCCCCGGGCCCGGCCACGCCCCTGCCGGCGGGGCCCTTGGTGTGGCTGACCCCGGGCTGGGGGGCAGGTGCAGCGGGGACCCCCACACCGGGGAGGGCTAGAGAGGCTGTTGAGCTCTGGCCCCGAGGGTGGACCAGGTGAGTACCCGGTGCCGGGTGAAGGGCCTGAACGTCGTAGGAGGTGAGGAACGTGGGCTTGAAAGCCCGAATCCCCTGTGAGTGATTGATTCCACCTAATGGAACACCTTAACGCTCCCAGTGAGATCTGGTCGGCCCGCAGCTCGTTAGGCCGGTTAGAGTCTAGCTTAGTTTGCTCTCAGAACTCAGCCCAGCTCTGTCTCTTCCTCCATCTTACTGTCCCCACTACATCTCTGCCTGGCAGCAATCCAAGTCCTGGGCACTGTCAAATGGTTCAACGTCCGGAATGGTTACGGATTCATCAACAGGTATCCGAGGAACCCAGGGAGGGGAGGAACGGGAGTCTTTTTCCGAACTGGCCCGTGGGATTGGACACCTTGTTTCATCTCTACCATGGCACATGGTTGTGATGTCCAGCTGAGGCTGGTTGAAGGTCTTTAACCACAGCACAAATGTTTGCTCACTGGCAAGATGGCGCTCAGTCCACGTCTTCAAGGGCAGCAGAGGAGATGATCCAGGAACTTGGCAAACCTGACCCTGACCTTCCCAGCTCCTCTGCCTCACCTTCTGGAATTGCTTCATTATTTTTAAGCTTGCTGTGTGCCTTCCGGGTAGAATGTTTGGGGCTCCTGGTTGGAGTCCTCACTGACTTCCTGATGAAGGACGCCGCTCAGCACCTTCACAGCTTATCTCCCTTAAAGAGCTGTGGCTCATTTGAACCAGCACCCCTCCCCCCCCCATAGGCCTGAAGCCGGTGTGTAGTTGGAAAGTGCCTGTCCAGCCAGACTGCTGCTTTCCTTCAGTTGGCAGCCTCACCCTGTGGAGTCTGGGAGAGCAGATGCTGACCAAGTAGAGCCAGGCCTCCGCTGCCTTCCCCAGCCCCCCTGGGAGCCTTGGCTCCCTCGCTACAGGCTGACCTTTGTGCAGATCTGAGTACTTTAAAGCTAGGATGTTTGTCCTGGGGAAGGCGGGTTCCTGCAAGGAATGCCGCCTATCTCCTGTCCTGAGACCAAACCAGAGTCCTAGGCCAGGTGGTGCTAGAGAGCGGAGCGTGGGCGGCCTCTCCTCAGCCGCTGTGGAGAGCATGTGGTTCACCTTCAGATAAGACACGGCCCCAATACCGTGCTCCTGGCTCACACTGTGTGCCCCTGGCTCTAGCCCTCTTTCTCCCTCCTTGAGAGTAGAAGAAAGGAGCCTGTGGAATTTTCCAGCCCCCACAGAGGGAGAGGGGAGGAAGGGACATTGACCAGGGACAGTCACACCAGCACCAGCAGGGTCTGAGGTGCCTGGGAAGAAGGGAAGCTGACTTGGCTCCTTCAAGGCGCCTTTGCTGCCTCCCCTACTTTTCCTATGGTGTCCAAGGTTTTCACTGAGGATTTCCAGCATGCGTTAATTTGCATCAGCTGTTGGGGCCCCTCTGGCAGCTTCTTGCTCCCAGGGTCCCTTCATGCCTCCAGGAAGGAACTGGGGTAGCGTTGAGGATGGCCCGTCTTGGGTATGGGCACCTGGGGAGGTGTCAGCGGGAGTGAACAGCCTATCTCCCCTTACCAACCTATCCTGTCCTGCAGGAATGACACCAAGGAGGATGTCTTTGTTCACCAGGTAAGAGCTAGGCTGGCGTTGTGAGGGGAGGCACTGGCCCTCTTTGGAAGCCTTTGGCATAACACATGTAGCTGCACACAGTGTGTTTCTCTGGCTCTTGCTTCACAATGGCCTGCCCACGAGGAGCTGGCCTGTCTGTCTCAGGTGCCTGTGTGAACCACCATTAGCTCCACTTTGGCTGAATTGCTGAGCAGCTGTCAGAACTGTGTGTTGCCCTCCTGGGACCTGTTAACACCACAGGAAGGACTGAGGCAATTTCCCGAGGGAAAGGCCAGAGGCACTTGGGTGCAGTAGCAGCAGCAGCAGCAGCATCACCTGAGCCCTCAGGCCCCGCCCCGGCCGCGGTGTTAATCAGCCCTGGGGCTGGGGCGGGCACTCTGTTTTAACATGCTCCCAGGTGATTCTGATGCTGGCTAGTTTGAGAACCACTGCTCTGGTGGAGAGCGCTCAGTGGGATCCAGGTAAGACGCACAGTGTGTTTCACCCACTTTACACCTTAAGACGTTTCAGCCTTTGTTTTGCTTTTTCGTTTCTACTGCCTCCATTTTTTTTTTGAAGTCCTTGAGGGGTACAGGGGAAGGGAGGACATCTTGGGGCCAGTGGTGACTATAGTGGGTCCCTCAGACCTGTAGGCAATGACTTCCCCTTACTAATACGTTTCTCTCTTGCGGTGTGGAACCCTGCTCCAGGCCCCGCCCCTCCTGCTATGGCCCCTCTCCTGCTCCACCCTTGAGCCCTGGACTCCAATAAAATGTCACAAAGAGTGAAGTTGGGTGGCGGCTGAAGCTGGTTCGAGGGCTCCTGGTCTTGCTGCCCTCACCGTTCTCATGACTTTTCCCCAACCAGACAGCTATTAAAAGAAACAACCCCAGGAAGTTTCTGCGAAGTGTTGGCGATGGGGAGACTGTGGAGTTTGACGTCGTGGAAGGAGAGAAGGTTGGGGAGCTGCTGCGGGGTGGCCTGGGCCAGCACTGTGGGAGGGTGGCCTGGAGGCCAGCACAGGCCTGAACCCTCCTGCCAGCACTTCCGGCTCTGGCTGTGGGAATGGGGCCTGCACTCTGTCACCTGGATGGTGTCGAAGGCTCTAGGACACGTCCTAAAGAGTCCATCCCTGTCAGCAGCCAGTGACGTCACTAAGCACTTCCACGTCTGTTTTCTACGTGGGACCTCAGCCCCGCCGGGACCCTCAGTCCTCTCTCACTTCGCTCCCCCCGGTCTTTACATTCTTCGGGGAGTGTGGCAGTTATTTCTAACCACGAGTGGTCTCTCCATGGATGGGCACAAGCTCCTGCTGCCACCCATGAGGAGGGGGAAGAGGAGTGATTTTGAGCAGCGACAGGATAGAGGATTTGGGCCAGAAGAGGAGGGCACCAGTGATCTGGCTGGTCTGTGAGTTTGTTGTGGGGCAGGTTCTGATTGCTCCCTCTCGCCTTCCCAGGGTGCAGAAGCTGCTAATGTAACTGGGCCTGGGGGGGTGCCAGTGAAGGGCAGCCGCTACGCCCCCAATCGACGCAGATTCCGCAGATTCATTCCCCGGCCTCGCCCAGCTGCCCCCCCACCCATGGTGGCAGAGGCTCCCTCGGGCGGGACAGAACCTGGCAGCGAGGGCGAGCGGGCAGAGGACTCAGGGCAGCGGCCCAGACGACGGCGCCCACCACCCTTCTTCTATCGAAGGCGGTTTGTGCGAGGCCCTCGGCCCCCCAATCAGCAGCAGCCCATAGAGGTGAGACAGAGTTGCAGTCCAGGGGCCAGCTCTCCACACTCTGGAACGAGTGGGCAGTCGTGAGGGCAGAGACCATGGAATCCTCACAGGAAGTAGAACTGAGAGCTAGGAAGTACCAAGGGTGACCTGGCCTTGGGTCATCTGGGGAGCACCATAGCCTACCGAGGCCCTAAATGTATTTCCAGGGCTCTGATGGGGTAGAACCCAAGGAGACAGCCCCATTGGAGGGTGACCAGCAGCAGGGAGATGAGCGGGTGCCCCCACCCAGATTCCGGCCTAGGTACCGAAGGTAAGACTATGAGGTTTTGTCTTCCCCTCAGGGTCCATTGTTGGGGCCCATGGGAAGGAGAAAATGGGGTCCTGGGAAGGGGGTCTGCCCTGGGTTCTCTGGTCCTGTCAGAGTTTCTCTTTCTCTAGGCCTTTCCGCCCCAGGCCACCCCAACAGCCTACCACAGAAGGTGGGGATGGCGAGACCAAGCCCAGCCAAGGTCCCACTGACGGCTCCCGGCCTGAGCCCCAGCGGCCACGAAACCGCCCCTACTTCCAGCGGCGCCGGCAGCAGCCCCCTGGCCCCCGGCAGCCGATAGCCGCAGAGGTGAGGGTCTCGGCCGTCCAAACCTTGGTGTGGCAAAAGCCAAGATCACTGTCCCCTTTTTGTCCTTTTCCTTTGCTTCTAACTTCTGCCCATTGCACCTCTGCTTTCCTTGTCCCCACCCCGCTGCCAGCCTGCTTGGCCCAACCCAGGCTGCCTTGTCAGGGGCCCCACCCCCACCCCCAGTGGTGGTGGGGGCCACTGTGGGAGCTAGTTGGAAGGAATGAGAAAAGGAAAGTTAAGAAAAAGTTGACGTTGAAGACGGAATAAGTCTTATTCCCGCTGCTCTCTCCAGACCTCAGCACCTATCAACAGTGGGGACCCCCCCACCACCATACTGGAGTGATTCCAGCTCAGAGGACACCCAGAACTACCATCTGGTGAGAGCCGCAGCTCCTCAGGGCAGATGAGTGCTGGGCTGGATTTGGCTAAGTTACCCTTTGTGATTTGTCTCTCTTTCTTGTCTTAGGTATCTGCCAGTTTCCAACTGACTCTACCCAACATCCACCTCCCCCCTTTCCCATAATTCATGACATCAAAACATCGGCTTTCCCCTTGAGACTCAGGAGGGCCAAAGCAACAGCCTTTGGCTTTTTTCTCTTTTTTCCCCACTCCCGACCAAGGGTTGGAGGAAGGGATCCATCCTTATTGTTCACAGGCATCGCCTCCCTCCCCTGTCAGGCTGAGAAGGAACCAGCCAGCACTCACCTCCTCCTGATTGTTTTTCTTTCCCCCCCATTTATTTTTTGTTTCCCTTCGGCCCCCCCCAACACCTCTGAAGCCATTTTATGAACTGTCATGCCACCTGAGCCTCCAGTACAAACAAAAGCAGGCTTTCCTGTCTTGGCCTCTGCCTTTTCTGTTTGGGGACGCAGAATCGTCGCCACCCACTGGGGAAGCACCCCGGGCTGGAGGGAGGTGTGCACAGGGGCCGCTGTTAACTCCTCCACTAAGTGAGGGTGAGGTCTCTGCTGCGCCTGGGCACTTGTGAAACACTTACTGAAGGAATCGATAAAGTAGGAAGCCAGGTGTGGCAGCACTCAGGAAGCTGAGACAGGGGGATTCCTAATTCCAGGTCATCCTGGGCCACATAGACTCAAGAAAAGAAATTGTTTTAAAAAGTGGAACATGGTTTCTGGCCTATAAACCAGCACTCTGGGAGGCTGAGGCAAGAGGTTTAGTATAACTTCAAGGCCAGCCCGAGACCTTTTTTTTTTTTTTTAAGGAGGGGATGAAAGTGGATATGAATAAGTGACAGAATCTGGGCTCCAGGGGCTTCTGAGCCCTGAGCCAAGGCAGGACAAGAGGAAGAGGGTGGGTGAGATCACCTCTCTTAGCGCAGCCCCCAGTGTGCCCCCACGACAGGACGCTCACCTTCAGACAGTGGCTTTATGGGTAATTCTCTATGTACACATTTAACGTGGCAGCCCTTGGGGCTCTGCTCCCTACCGTTCTTCAAGACATGAAAAGTACTCAAAGGCTCTTCCCAGCCAGCGTTTCTAGCCTTCTAAATCCCCTCCTGCCCTTAATTGGTCAAAAGCTTTCGGGTCTAGTGCGCTTCCTGGAGGGAAACAAGGAGCTGGTACCCATACTTGGCCACCCTGGGAGCAGCGGGCTAGGGCCGGAAATCTAGAGACCAATGCTTGCCGCTGCTCCTCGCCAAGTCAGGTACACACTGTTGTGTTCCTTTGCCCTGGAAGGGCTGAGGCGAGGCCAGGCTCTGTCCTTTGCCCTGGAGGGGGCCAAGACAACCCCCTTCACCCAGAGTCTATGTGGCAAGAATTCAGTGAAAGCGCCAGATTGTGGGAGGAGTCAGCATTGGTAGGAAAGCACCCCTATCCACCTCTGCTCTGCTCTTCCCACTAAACCCAGTGCCCTCCTGCGGACCCAGCTGAGTCTGGGCAGAAGCAGGAGGGGAGAAAGCCCACCCAGTGGCCACAGCCTGGCCACAGCATAAATAATCCAAAAGAGTCACACGAGGGGAATGGGGGCATCTGAACCACCCTTCCCTTCAGCTTCCCAGTTCCCCAGGTGTAGGCTTCTTCATCCTGGAGGTAACAGGGAAGAGAGCTAAAGTGCTGCAGAGGAAAGGAGGGGGTCTGCAGGGTGGGAGCAGACCCCTCAGTCATTCTCGTCTGGCCCTAAGTATTCAAGTTCTGTACTAGGTTTCACCTCCTGCTCTAAGAGGGAAGGAGTCCGGCGGAAGGCGGCCGAGATCTGGTCAAACGTCCGGCCTCTGGTTTCTGGCACTTTTAGGAAGGTGAAGATGAAGAAGCCAAGCAGGAGGACGGCAAATAGAAGGAAGACGTAGGGGCCCATAGCATCCTGGGACAGTGGGAAAAAGAGGTGGTGACAAGGGGGTGGGCAAATTGAAGGAACACACACACACAGACCCATAGCATCCTGGGACAGTGGGAAAAAGGGGTGTTGACGGGGAGTGGGGGGATGGGCAAGGAGGTGGGGTGGGAAGCCAGGAACTAAAGACTTAGGGACTGAGCCACTGGAGCAGGTGGCTCCTTGAGAGGTGATGGAAAGGACCAAAAGTGAAAGTGCACATTGAAAAGCTCCCTTAGCTTTTCAACCTTTGCTATCCTAAGAATGTGCACTTGGAGCAGACTTCTAATGCCATTTATAACATTAACAAAGTTTGTAATTTTATTTATGGTCTAAATCATACCACTGGCTTATTTTTTTAGAAGACATCTAAGCTGCTTTCCCATCTGTTTCCACCCATTTCTCTCCTTTGATTTTGGTGGAGTAGCTCCACCAGACAGACCACCCATCAAGCACACAGGAAGGGAGCTAGGGGTGAGCTGCCTCCCCTCTGGCCGCTGGTGTGAGAAACTGGGTAAAGGGCAGGGAACCTACCGCAACATACTGGAAGCCCATGCCAACGATGAAGTTGCAGGTCCAGTTGGAGAAACCAGCTACAGCCATGGCTGCTGGGCGAGGTCCCTGGCTGAAGAGCTCAGCCACAATGAACCAAGGGATGGGGCCGGGGCCAATCTCAAAGAAGGCCACAAAGCCAAATATGGCCACGATGGAGACATAGCTCATGGCTGGAACCCGTTCCTAGAGACCAGGAAGGAATGGTGGAAAATCTGGTTCTGGCCTCTATTCCTCCCCTGCCCCCTTGCCCTTGCCAGAGAGAACTGAAATCTCAGGCCCTAGAGCATCCTCATCCACCACCTTTTTAGACAGGGTTCTTTCTCAGTATGTTGCTCAAGTTGGCCTTGGTCCTGTACCTCAACCTCCCAAGTGTTGAGCTGCCCTGGAGAATTTGAGTGCTGCCATTTTGTTGGCGACCTCAGGAGGTTTCCCGGTTGAATAGTCTGGTCTCTTCTAAGATGCTGATTCTCCCTTGGCTCTGAGGTGTGTCTTTGGGAATTACTGCTCCAGAGGCCCCAGTGCGGCGAGGCTACTCAGAAGTAGACCATAGCCCTTAGCACCCCTGGTCCTGGCCCACACTCGGCCGCAGAACCTCTTGGGGTTATCCCCATGGGTTAGACCACGGTGTTCTCACAGCCCCACGGTCTCACCAGCAGCAGCAGAGCGACAGTCATCAAGATGGCACAGCCGCACATGCCTGCCAGGCCCAGGAGATGGAGTGTCCGGCGCCCGGCCCGCTCTACCAAGAGCACCTGTGGGGACAGGGAGCAGTCAGTGGTGGAAGGGGGGTCAGTTGGGCCCTCAAGGGGACCCAGGGCTCTAAGCCCAGCGGTGTGGCCATCCTCAGGCAAGCGGTTACCGAGACCAGTGTGAAGACCGTGTTGACCACGCCAGCTCCTATGGTGGCGTGGGCTGGCTGGCCCACCCCAGCCGACTCAAAGATGCTGGTTGAATAGTAGAAAACCTGGAAGTGAAGGAGCAGGAGAGTCAGGGATGCCAGCCTTCATGCTAGCCATGCCTAACCCAACTGAGCCGGAACGCTAACAGAGGAGAGGGCTGTTCCCGGCCCGCTCCCAGGCTGGTGGCTGACCCACGCCCTGCCTGGGCCTCCGCACGTACAGCATTGATGCCCGACAGCTGCTGGCTCAGCTGCAGCACCACAGCGATGATCAGAGGCTGCCGGTGGGTGCGGCTGCCCAGGAGCTGCAGCAGGGACACTGGCCGCTCGCGCTCCAACTTCCGCTTCTCATCCTTGAGCTCAGCCAGCGCGTCAGACACATCGGCCCAGCCTGTCAGACGCTTCAGACCTGGGGGCAGGGAGTGTCAGGCCTGAGGAGCCCAGGGGAGGCTGGGGACCAGCAGGGCGGGGTGGAGGCGAGAGCTCACTCTTTCGGGCAGGCCCCTCCAGGTTTCGGATGATATAGAGGTATCGGGGGCTTTCGGGACAGAAGGGCAACAGGACCAGCTGCAGGAGAGCAGGGAGCACCGTGATAGCCAGAAGCAGCGGCCACAGGGCAGCTGTGCCCAGCAGAGACTCCAAGCCCAGCACCTGCCGAGGAGGTAGGAGAGGGGAAAGGTGACTGATCCCTCCCTGCCCCGCCACAGCTGCCTACTCCTGCTCCTGGCCCCCACAAGGCCTATTTACCTGGGCAACCAGAATGCCAATGACGATGGCCAATTGGTTGAGTGTTCCCAAGGCACCCCGAAGATGAGTGGGGGCGATTTCTCCCACATACATGGGCACCAACCCCGATGTTAGCCCTAGGCAGAAGGATGAAGAGAGAGCCGAGGAAGACAGCTGAGCATTCCCACACAAACCCATACACGAGTAAAGCAGAGCCACAGAGCAGAGCCCCAGCACCCTCGGGTACCTGAGTAGGCGCCGATGAGGAACCGACCGAGAATGAGTATCTCATAGGAGGCGGCCGCGTTGGCCAGGCCCATGAGGACGCCCCCCAGGACTGCCAAGACATTGTTGGCCAGCATAGCCCTTTTCCTGGCAGGCGCAGAAAGAGGAGGGCTCGTCAGGGCACCCACGCCGTGCCCCTCCCTACCACCCCACCCCACGCTCCAGCTCCGTACCTTCCCAACCATTGAGAAATGATGCCAACGAGAAAGGAGGAGATCATGCCGCCCACAGAGAAGATGGCGACGGAGAGAGCCCAGAGTGTGGTGAGGGTGCCTGGTGGGATGGAAGCTGGCCCCTCAGGACCCTGCCGCCCCAACCATGTGGCATTGTAGCTCTGTTCAATCACCTGGCGGGGGGCAACGTGGGAGTGACTTGTGGGGTCCTTCCTCCTCCACCACCCGAGGGGCCCCACGCAGCTGCAGGGCCCTCACCTTCTGGGGGGCATTGATGACCCCAATGTTATAGCCGAACTGAAGGGAGCCGAGCACGGCTGAGAACACAGCGAGGAGCAGCGTCCCGGTCACCCGCTGCCGAGGGGGCTCCCCGTCCTGGACAGACACACAGAAATAGAGGCATGTCAGGGAGAGTCATGGCTGGCTTCCTTCAGAAGCCCGGGCCCAGCTACTGCTTGAGGAGGCTGGGCTCCATCCAACACACTGGGGGAGAGAAAGTGGGCCATATTAGGAATTGTAGAGAGATCTCACTGTAAACAGCACTCAACAGGACCCAAGGCACGTAGGAAAAACGAATGCCCTTGCTCACACGACAGGCAGACTTTTCAGGATATGAACCCTAAACTTCCTCTGTGACTTTGAGGCAGGCTTAGATTCGTGAGTGACCTTGGGTAAGTCACTTCCCGGCTCTAAGCTGAGCCTAGGTCTCCTCTTCTGTCAGGTGGTATTCCCCCCCCCCGCGCCCCCCATACCTGTGAGTTCTTGAAAACACCGCAAAATCAACATCAGCTATTAAAAGTATCCAGACAGCAGCTGTTCTCACAAACGGATACATTTGGTATTAGCACCGGCCCCGGCCCTCATCTTCAGAGGTTCTGTCAAGGGCGCATTCCACAAAGGGCATCCGGGTCATTGCTTTGGGGTGGCTTTTTAAGTCTTGGCCTAGCCTCCCTCAGCTCCTAAGCTGGGCCCAAGTACTCGGGGACGAGGGGATATGACAGGGGATTTTAGCAGGGAGAAAGAGCCGTGTCCCGGAGAAGAGGGAGGGATGGCGGTGGTGTGAGGGGCGGTGGCGCGGCTGGCGGCACAGTCTGTCTCCGCGCGGAAACCTGAGCTGGGGGGCGGGGGGGGGCGGAGGCTGACACTCCCCTCCGCCCCTCCACCCAGCGCAAGGCCAAGAGAAAGTTCAGCCTCCTGGAGGGCCGCCAGGAGTGGGGGTGGCGCCCCGGAGTGCCTCGGTCCCTGACGCACCGAGGGCCCGAACAGACGGGCAGCTCAGGGCGGATGACGCTCGGTTCTGCGTCCCCTAGCGGGGTCGAGGGCAGGGTGACGCCGGGAGACGCTCCGGGGCTCCGCGGGGACCCAGTGCCAGCCTGGGCGCGCGAAGCCTCTCGACGGGTTGTCTCGGCCGCAGTATAAATAGCCAGCCCCCACCTCCCACTCTCCGCGCCTGCGCGCGGGCCTCCTCCCGGCAGACCCTGACCAAGACCCCGGCCCGGGAGGCGCAGCCCCCGCCTCCCCGGTTCGCGCTGAGCCTCACTTCGGAGCCGATCTGCTGGAACCCCGACGGCATCTCGTGTGGAGTCTCGGGCGCCGCAGCGGGGAGAACCGACTAGGGTGTCCGGCCCCGGCCTGGCGGGCAGAAAGAGGGGACCCCGGCGTCCCGAGGCCGTGTGCGCGGGGCAGGGCCGGCGGAGCCCACAGGCGCAACCCGAAGAGCCGGAGAGCGCCGGGGCTCTCCGGGATAGAGGGGGCCGCGCCGGGGAGGAGATGCGGGAGCCGCGGCCGCCTCCGCCCCGCCCCGCGGACACGCCCCCCGCAGCACCCATTGGCCAGGAGCCCGCACACCCCGAAAGGCCACGCCTCCGCCCGGCCCGCCGGCCGCGGGGAGACACGCCCCGAGGTTCCCGCCGGCCTCCGAGTTTTCAAAGCAGGGTCCCCGGAACACAGGGCTCCTCCTGCGTCCCAGATCCCGGGCTCCGAGTCTCCCCAGAAGCGCCGGGGGCGCCGGTCGCCTGCGCCGTCGGGGAGGGTGCGGGCCGGGGCGCGCCGGGGTGGCGCGGGGCGCGCCGGGCTGGGGGGTCGGAAACAACGCCCCGAAGTAACCCGGCCTGGCTATTTTTAGCTCCCACGTTAGGCTCCGTCAAATGTCAGGTCCCGGGTGTCCCGGCCCGTCCCAGGCGGGGGAGGGCGAGGGACGCGGAGCCTTAAAGGGTCCGCGACGGGCTTCCCACACGGGGATGGCCCAGGGGACCGGCAGCTTCCGTCCGCCATCTGCCCGGGGACCGCACCCGGCCGTCCTCGCTCTCCACGCATCCCCGGGCGAGGCGCTGCCTGCTGGCCCGTCCCCTCCACGCAATCTCCACCGCGGCCCCTGGAGAGGACCCAAGGGACAGGTGCCCACGCCGGCCACACCACCCTCCCTGAGCGCCGGGGCCTCCAGGCATGCGCTGGCCGCGTGGGCGACGTGCTCTCCGGAGTCAGCTGCTGTCTTAGGGCTGCAGCTGAGAGGGCACGACCCAGGCACGTCCGGGGAGAGGGGTGCCAGGCGCTGCAGCAACGCGGGGAGAGCGCGGGCCCCGAGGGGCGCTCGAGACGCGCGAGGCCGCAGCGCCACCTACAGGGAGGCTTCGTATGACGGAGATGTCCTGGACCTCCTGCCCCGGAGGCCTGGCCAGGGGCAGTCACCGCCGACTAGCCAGTCCGCTCCACGCGGGAGGCTGGGGTCTTCAGAACACTGGTGTTTGGACCTCTCTCTTGCGCATTTGCTTTTCTCCGTCTGTACTCCTACGACTTTAGTCCAGACCGTCCTGACCTGGCCGCTTTTCCTGCTTCTCCTCTTCCCTTAAAAAAGAAGGGTGGAGGGGCTGGAGAGCACTGGCTCCGCCGCTTCCAGACTCACGCTGGACTCCCAGCGCCCACGTAGAAGCTACAACCACCTGTACCTTCAGTTCCAGAGAACCCAGCACACTTTTCTGGTTTTCATTGGTCCCGGGTCCACATGCGGTACACAGATACACATTCAGGCAAAATACCCATTCACATAAAAACAATAAAATGAATGCCAGGTGGTGGCGGCGCACACCTTTATTCCCAGCACTCAGGAGGCAGAGGCAGGCGGATCTCTGAGTTTGAGGCCAGCCTGATCTACAGAGTGAGTTCCAGGACAGCCAGGGCCACACAGAGAGACCCTGCCTAGGGGAGTAAAAAAAAAAAAAAAAAAAAAGGTAGAATACAATTTTCAAACGGCATCACTTTTGTCTTTGAGACGGTCTCGCTGTACCTGAAGCTGGCCTGGAACTCACTGTAAGGTACAGGCTTGCTGTTGTGCAGGTCTGAGATTAGCCCCTGCCTGCCCAGAGTCGCTGTCTTTTGCTTGTCCTGTGGTCAAGTTCAGGTTCTCTTGCCCAGATCTTCCCGGAGCAGTGTCCATCCTCGCCTTCCTCCCTCTCCTCCCTCTCCTCCTCCTTCCTGCCCCTCTTTCCCTCTTCCCCTCCTCCTTTTCCTAGAATTTACACTGTCAGGTAGTCTGACCTTGATTTTGTGGTACCTGGGATTAAGGATTATGCTTGGTGCCTTTGCCTGTCCCTGCAGCCTGGAATACCAAAGAAATCCTATTTATCTTTCTTTTGTTGTTGTTGTTTTTGTTTTTTAAGACAGGGTTTCTCTGTGTAGCTCTGGCTGTCCTGGAACTCGCTCCCTAGACCAGGCTGGTCTTGAACGCAAACATTTGCCTGTTCAAAACAAGGCTCCCGGTGCTGGCGAGATGTCTCAGTGGTTAACACTTGTTCTTGCAGAGGATCCAGGTTCAATCCCCATTACCTAACATGGTGCCTCACAGCCATCTGTAACTCCAGTTTCAGGACCTGATACCCTCTGCGGAACCCCTTTGGGCACCAGGCACACATGTAGTGCACAAATATATATGTGCAAAACGCCCACATAAAATGAATAAATCTAAAAGAAATAAAAATAATTTTAAAAAAGCAAGACTTCCCTCCTCGGGAAAGACTGCTTGGCCTTTCTTACAAACAGCCAAATGTTCTCTCTGGTAGCCTATGCATTACCAGTTCTCTGTATTCCACTACGGGGCAGATGGTCATCTTATTCATGCACCAAGTTAGAGAGGGCATTCTGTCTCTGTGGAGCGAATGAATGAGGGTCTGTCTGCCGCTCATGGTGGGCAGTGTAGACGGGGCAGTAATAACTCATACCTAGAAAGGAGGTGAAGAGATTGATGGGAAGGAGGGGGAAGGGAAACAGGCACAGGGAAGCCATAAGAACAGGGAAGGGGCCAAGAGGCCAAGAGAGGGAGAGAGACCCAGGCTGGTGCGCAGGTGTTGTGGCAGGACAGGGGCTGAGCTTAGGCCCCTGGGTTCTGTCTGCTACCTAGGGTTCATAAATAGGTTTGTCCCTGTTCTCACTTGCATGGTGAGTGTGTGTGTGCGCGCGGATGGGGGGTGGGAGGGTTAGTACCAGCCGAGACCAGAGGGCGTCATGTCCCCTAGAGCTGTTGTTACGGCAGTTATGAGTAGCCTGATGAATGCGTACTGGGGAATGAACTTGGGTCCTCTGGAAGAGCAGCAGGAGCTCTTAAGTGTATGCTTTTGTTTTTTGTTTTTAAGAATTATTTATTATGTATACAGTGTTCTGTCTGCACGTACACCTGCACACCAGAAGAGGGCGCCAGGTCTCATTATAGATGGTTGTGAGCCACCATGAAGGAATTGAACTCCGGACCTGTGGAAGAACAACCAGTGCTCTTAACCTCGGAGCCATCTCTC
>CM053757.1:54865809-54900602 GCA_028658305.1 Pachyuromys duprasi
GTGTGTGTGTGTGTGTGTGTGTGTGTGTGTGTGTGCAAATGAATGAGTGAATAAACTGTAGAAGACTGAGGCCAGGAGCTGGAACTCAGCGAGTGCTTGCTTAGCATGCAGGGAGACCTGGGCCCCCCCGCACTGTAAACTGCGTTTAATGTGGCGCAGGGCTGCAATGCCAGAAGAAGAACTTGAAGGTCATCCTAGATGACCAGAGCCAGTTCAGGGCCAGCCTGGGCTACATGAAACTCTGTCTCTCTCTCTGTCTCTCTTTTTAGAGTGTTGGAGAAACAGAGGGTTCAGAAGGGGAATAGTGAGAGCATCCGAGGGTGAAAAGAGGCTGGGCGCTGGAAGAAGGGACGGCTGATGGGGTGGAAGCAAGAAAGGGGACATGAGAAACAGGGCTCTTTCTGCTGCTCCCTGGCTGTGTGTTTATCTTCTATGGAGATCTTTGGCTGGTTTAGCCGCCCACTGGAACTTTTACCAATCTCTGGTCCTTATCTCGGGAAATAATTGCTACAGGCTTCTGTTTCCTAAATCTCTGTACCTAGGTAAGGAGTCAAGAGACCGGACTGTGGGAGAAACCCAGGGTCTCCCGGACCTGCCTCAGTGCCCCTCCCCACTCACTTTGCTTCCGGCCCCTGGGTAGAAGGTGGAGGGGTCCGCTGAGCTCTAAAACTTTCTTGTGTATATTCGTGTGCTGGGGTCAGGTGCAGAATACTGAACCTACAAGCTGCGAGACAGTGTTACTCTGTTGCCCAAGCCAGCTTGGAAGTCAAGGCAATCCTCCTGTCTCAGCCTCCAGAACACTGGGATTACAGATGTGAGCCACCACACCCATCACACCACAATCCTTTGTTTGTTTGTTTGTTTGTTTCCTTGTCCCTTTATGTGTGGGGGGTTGAGATAGGGTTTCTCTGTGCAGCCCTGGCTGTCCTGGAACTCACTCTGTAGTCCAGGCTGATCTTGGACTCAGATCTGCCTGCCTCTGTTTCCTGAGTGCTGGGATCCAAGGCGTGTGCCACCATGCCTTACCATAGCACAAGTCTTGATTTGTGTATTCATTGATCTGTCTTTTGTTAGTTTATCATATTTTTAAAACATTTTGTTGGTGGTGTTGGTGGTGGTGTGTGTGCACGTGCGTGAGTGCACTCTCATGCCTGTCCATGTGCATGTGCGCACATGTGAGTACATATGAAAGCCAGAAGGCA
This sequence comes from Pachyuromys duprasi, assembly GCA_028658305.1. NCBI lineage: Eukaryota > Metazoa > Chordata > Mammalia > Rodentia > Muridae > Pachyuromys > Pachyuromys duprasi. The sequence continues at coordinate 54,867,012 of CM053757.1, forward strand.
GCTGTCAGGGTTGGGTCTCCTTCCAAGGTGTGGTCCAGCTTGTCAGGTCTGCACCACCATTGCTTTGCCTACTGAATCATCTTGCCAGCCCTGCTTTTCCTTTTAAAAGTGTATTTCCAGTGGTTGGACATGTGGTCAGGCCAGGTCGATAGAGTGACAGTCTAGCATGTACGAATCCCTAAAGTTCGCCCCCAACACCACATCAGCCAGGCATGGTGCCACATTCCATTCGGGAGGTGGAGGTAGGGTCAGGGGGTCATGGGCTATGTGGAGAATTTGAGGCTAGCCTAACTGCCTAGTGAGAGACCTTGCAGGGGCATCTCATTTCACCTGCTTACGACCCCACTCATGGCCTCCCACGTCCCTTCTAATTTCCAGACGCAGCAGATGATAGTGTGGGGTGAGGCTGTGTCCGTCCTGACTGTGATGCGTTTGTAAAGGCCCATAGAGCCCGAGCCACAGGTCCTCTGCCCAGTTTGATGCCCGGTCCTGCTCCGCCACCACTGCCCTTCACACAGGCGGGGTGTGCCTGCCTGAGCCGGTCCCCGCTGCATGGCTTACTAACTTGATGCTCTTTGGAAAGTGACCTCAGCTCTTTGTGCTGTATTTACCTCGCTGGTAAACCGAGACGGGAGATAATAATAGCAGCTGCATCTCGGGCCCTAACGAAGATGAATGATATTCAGAGTGCTGAGGACGGAGCCCACAAAGCTCATTTGTTTCCAAAGCTGAGTGAGCAAGGTGGAGTCACACTGACCCCGCCATGTGGAACTCACAGCTTGATGTGTTGATGAGGGCACACCCGTGGCCTCATGATCAAGGCAATGAACACACCTATCGTCCCCAAAGTGTTCCTCTATCCTCACACACAAATGTTTTCTGTTTACAAGCATTTTGTGTGAGTGTGTGTAAGGGCTGCATGTGTGTGCCTAGAGCCTGACAAGTCCTGAAGAGGGTGTCAGATCCCCCCAAACTGGAGTTACATAGATCTGATGTGGGTGCTGGGAACTGAACTCCATCCTTGGCAAAATGTATGGGCTGCTCTCTCCTATCCATGAGCCATTCTCCATTCTTCCTTCCTCCTCCTCCTCTTCTTCCTTCTTCTTTTGTAGACTAGGCTGGCCCACAGAGAGCCACCTGCCTCTCCGGCCTGAGTGCCGAGATTGAAGCTGTGTACCACCATGCCTGCCTTGTTTTTGTTTGTTTGTTCTGAGACAGGGCTTTTCTGTGCAGTCCTGGCTGTCCTGGGACTCACTCTGTAGACCAGGCTGGCCTTGAACTCACAGAGATCCACCTGCCTCTGCCTCCAGAGTGCTAGGATCAAAAGCGTGTGCCACCATGCCCAGCTAGATAGTATTTTTTAAAACTACATTTATTTATTTATTCATTTCCATGTTTCCTCATGTGCACATGAGCCTACCACAGAGAACCATGTGGAAGTCAGAGGACAACTTGTGAGAGTTAGTTTTCTCCTTCCATGGGTCTTGGGGCTCACACTTGGGTCATCAGACTTAGCGGCAAGCAGCTGTACCTGTTAAGCCATTTTGCCGGCCCATAAACAGTCTTCTGCTATATGAATATATCACAGCTTGTTTCACAGTCAGCTGTTGGTCTTATTACAGGTAAAGCTGCAAGGAGAATTTCTGAACAAGCATTTGTGCAGGCATATGCGTGCACTTCCTCAGGGACGAGCTGGGCTGTGTGGTAGGCATATGTGTAACTCAGAAGACTTTCCAGCCACTTCCAAAGCAGCTGTGCTCTCCCCACCCCGACAGCAGGGTGCACATTTCAGGTTCTCCACATCTGTACCAACGCCACGTGGGCAAGCTTTAACAGACTCCGGTCATAAACATTTCATCAAATAAATGAGAAATTGTTTGTATTAGAAATACAATAGAAGCCCAGCATGGTTGTGCACAACTTTAATCCCAGCACTTTTAAGGCAGAGGCAGGCAGATTTCTATGAATTTGAGGCCAGCCTGGTCTACAGAGTGAGTTTTGGGATAGCCAGTGCTACACAGAGAAAACCTGTCTTGAAAAAACAAAAACTAAACAAAACAAAAACTCCAAATGCCTGGTAGGTTGAAATGGTATTTTCTTATGGTTTCCTCTGATTAGTGATGTTGTAGAAGATCCTTTCGGGAGAAGGGTAGTGCTAGGCATCAAACATGGCACATATTTGGCAGGTGGTCTACCAGTGAGGTACGTCCAGCTTCTGTTTTTCTTGAGACAGACTCTTACCTGGCCACTCAGGCTGGTCTTTTATTCCCTATGTACCAGAGACTGCTTTGAATTTACATGGTGGCTCATGGTAATGAAAGCACTTGGGAGGCTGAGGCAGAAGGATCACTGAGAGTTTGAAGCTAGCCTGGGCTACATGGTTCTAGGCTAGCCTGAGCTACAGTGTGGGAAGCTGTCTCAAAGTGAAACACTGAAACCCAAACCAACCTCAAGCTGTTCTAGCTTGTTCCTTTGATGCTGTATTAACTCTATGACAGAAGACATCTGAGGGAGGAGTTTACTCGGGTTGTAGCTTCTGAGAGTCCACAGGACCAGGAGAGGCTGTGGAGGAGAGCTGCTCAGTGGCTGCTGTGGGGCTTGCTCAGCCTCAGGACCCAGTGCAACTGTGTGGCCCTGTCCACACTGGACTGGGCCCTCCTACACCAATCACGGATGGAGAAAATGCCCCCCAGACTCGCCTACGGACAATCTGATGCAGGAAACCTCTTAGTTAAGATTCACTCTTCTCAGCTAAGTGGGGGAGCAGGCCTGTGATCCCAGCACTCCAGAAGCAGAGGCAGGCGGATCTCTGTGAGTTTGAGGCCAGCCTGGTCTATAAAGCAAGTCCAGGAAAGCCAGGGCTACACAGGGAAACCCTGTCTGGTAAAAAAAAAAAAATAGAAATACAAACAAACAAAAAGATTCACTCTTTGCAGACAACTCTAGTTATGTCAGGTTAGGAAAAACAATCACTCAATCAAACAAACATACCCCACAAATTAACCAGAAGCATGCATGTGCACACAGACAAACACATACATACATACACACACAGGGGCTAGGGGTCTAGTGCAGTTGGTAGAGTTACTGCCCATCACCCCTAAAGCCCTGGGTTTGCTCCCCAGCATCACAGAAACTGTGCTGACCGACACCTGAAACCTCAGCACTGAGCAGGTGGAGGAGGAGGATAAAGAATTCAGAGTTAGGGAGAGGCATGTGCCAGTAAGTCCAGCATTTGGGAGGCGAGTTCCAGGTAGATGACCAAGTAGTAAAAGCACAGGGCTGGAGAGATGGCTCAGTCCTTAAGACTGTTTGCTTTCCTAGAACTCCAGTGCCAGAGGCAGGCAGGTCTCTGCGAGTTCAAGGCCAGCCTGGTCTACAGAGAAAGACCTTGTCTCAAAACAACAGCAACAAAACATCAGGCAGCCTGGCCTAAATAAAACCATTTATGAACATATATATATATATATATATGTATATATATATACACATATGTATATATATAGATATATATATGAACAAAATAATTTCTTTTTTTTTTTTATACTGTGGTCTTGTTTTCTAGTTGGTTACTGTTTGTTTTTCCAGACAGGGTTTCCCTGTGTAGCCCTGGCTTTCCTGGACTTGCTTCATAGACCAGGCTGGTCTCGAACTGACAGAGATCTGCCTGCTTCTGCCTCTGAAGTGCTGGGATCACAGGCGTGCACCACCGTACCCAGCTTCTGGTTGGTTACTGCTACAATCTTTCCTCCCCCGTTTCTGCCCAGTTCCGCAAGCTTTGATTGTGGGATCTGCATCTGCTCCTGTCAGCTCCAACCTGAAGCTTCCCTGAGGATGGCTGGGTTGATCATTAGAATTATCTCACTGACTATTTCTTTCTTTTTTTTTTTTTTAATCTTCCCTAGGTCTCTGGGCCTACCCTATTTCCCATTCCTGGACAGCCACACAGTGTCTGGCAGTGTCTCCCTCTGGTGGAGTCACGCGAGTCATTGGTAGGCAGGCCAGGTTGTGGGCTGCAGGTTTGGTGGCTGGGCTGTGTGGAGGTCCCACCACCGGATGCCAGGAAATGGCCGGCTGAGGAGCCACACCCTCCATCACAAGACATCGTCAATAGAGTCGCCCTGGCAGGTTCCAGGGTGTTTCCACTGCCCTCGGCTTCCATATCACTCACAAATGTCCCCCCCGCCCCTGCCCCTGCCTTCAGTCATCTCCCCCTGTGCTTTCCCCCTGTGTTCTCTCCTCCCATTGCTCCCTCCCAGTGCTCCCTCCCAGTGCTCTCTCCCCTGCCCCTGCCTTCAGTCATCTCCCCCTGTGTTCTCTCCTCCCAGTGCTCCCTCCCTGTGCTCTCTCCCCTGCCCCTGCCTTCAGTCATCTCCCCCTGTGTTCTCTCCTCCCAATGCTCCCTCCCAGTGCTCCCTCCCTGTGCTCTCTCCCCTGCCCCTGCCTTCAGTCATCTCTCCCTGTGCTCTCTCCCTGTGCTCTCTCCTCCCTGTGCTCTCTCCCCTGTCCCTCCCTCCTGCCCCCATCCCCTCCTACCAGGGAGATCCATTCTTCTCCCTAGAGCCTCCTCACTCCTTAGCCTCTCTGGCCTCTGCACTGTGGCGTGGTTATCCTATACGTCACAGCTCATAGCCAATATAAGTGAGTACATACTATGTTTGTCTGGGTTACTTCACTCAGGATGATGTATATGTGTACGTGTGTGTTTTCCAGACAGGGTTTCTCTGTGTAACCTTGGCTGTCCTGGACTCACTTTGTACACCAGGCTGGCCTCGAACTCACAGAGCTCCTCCTGCCTCTGCCTCCTGAGTGCTGGAATCACAGGAGTGCACCACCGCCCAGGTACTGTGGATGGCTTTCCCCCATTGTTGTTTTAATCTCTCTAGTAAACACCTAAGTGCAAGAACCCAAGAATTCAAACGGATGAGTGTCCGGGAAGGTACCGCTGTTGGGAGTTTTCTCAAAAAGCAGGAGTCTGGAGGAATGACTAAGGCTGAGAGTATTTGTGCTCTTCCAGAGGATCCAGGTTTGAACCCCAGCACTCACAGGGTGATTCACAATGTTAACCCCAGGCCCCAGGGGATCCGATGCCCTCTTTTGGCCTCAAGGGGCACTGCATGCATGTGGTGCACAGACACACACACACAAGGTGAAACACCCACACACATAAAAAGAGAACATTAGAAACAAAAGCGAAAGCAAGAACTCAAATGGATAGATAGGATGTCGCGTAGTTGGTACCTCTGCCTCTTAGGATTAAAGGCCAAAGGCATGAGCCACCACTCCCAGTTCAGTGCTGTACTGAGGTGTGGCCAAGGGGTCTGGTGCCATCTATCACTACTCACGTCAACAGATCTCAGGACAGTGCTGTATCTGCCATAGTGCCCACAGCGGCTCCATGCCCAGCATTGCCAACCCCGCTGCTTGCCTGGCTGCATGGGCCTGGAATCCCAGCACCAGAAGGGCAAAAGGCAAGTGTTATTGCAAGTTTGGGGCCATCTTCTTCTATGTGGTGAGTTCCTGGCCAGCCAAAAGCCCGGCATGGTGACTCCTGCCTGTGATTCCGGCAGTTGAGAGAGAGAGGCAGAGGCTGTGGGTTAAACATGTTTATGTGTTGATTTTGAGACAGGGTTTCCCTGTGTAGTCCTGGCTCTCATGGGACTCACACTGTAGACCAGGCTGGCCTCGAAACGCCTACAAGGAGGGATGTGAAGTTCAGGCTGACGGCCCACGAAAAAGACCTTGTCTGAAAAAACCAGACAAAACAAACGATGCCCTGCTGTAAATCAATTCCTATGTTCCAAAGGCGGGGTTGGCACAGGGCCTTTGCTCCTGCTTCCTTTCTGCTTACAACATGGCTCCCTGACGGTTGACTCATTGCTTCACAGTCATTTGCTCAGAAAGTCTCCCTGATCTCACTTGAGACTGGACCCAACCTTCCACATTGCCCTGTTTGGTTGCCTTCAAAACAAGCAGTGCTTTATATTTTTATTGCCCTGCTTCCTCCTTCTAGAAAACGAGCCAGCTGAGTGCAGTGTCCTTATCTGTCTGGTCTACCGTGCATCCCCAGGGCTAATGCAGCGTCCAGTACACTCACAGGTGTCCAGGAGACACATGTGGGCACTGGGGAAGAGTTTCCTTCGGAATTCACCCACTGGTCAGGAAAACCTACACTTCACAGCACCAGGGAAATGGATACTCAGTCCTTGAGCAAACGAATCCAGCTTCAGACTCTGAGCAGAGCCTTGAAAGGACAGCACAGGCAACCACAAAAGAGCCCTGAGCAGGTGACCTGACTCAGCGTGGGCGGGGCAGGCAGGCCAGGCCTCCTAGGAGAGAGCGAAGCCTACAGCTGAAGAATGACTTTGTTAGCTGCGTACAGGAAGGTGGGTGGGGTGCTCAGGCATAGAGAACAGAAAGGTGCCTTAGTGGGCTAGAGCGTGCACAGGGTGTTCTGGGACACAGTGGAAGGCAATGTAGTGGAGGGGAAGGCAGGATGTCAGCAGCCAAGAGGGAAGCTGTGGTGTAGCTCAGTGGCGCTTCAAGTCGCAGCAGCAGGGGAAGCGGAAAAATGCCACTGCACGTTTCGTCTATTTGTGTGTGTCTGAGTGTGTGCAGCAGCCAGACTAGGTCAGCAGAAGGCTTGGAACCAGGTATGGTGGCACACTCTGGCTCCTCCCTACTCCCCTACAGGGTTTCTCTGTGTAGCCGTGGTTATCCTGGAATTCAGTCTGTAGACCAGGTTGGGCTCAAACTCAAAGATCCGCATGCCTGTGCCTCTGTTGTGCTGGGTGAGAGGCGTGAGCTACAGCCGCCAGGCGTGCTTCGGTGCCTGCAATCCCAGCACACAGCGGGCAGAGGCAGGCAGATCTCCGTGAGTTCAAGGCCAGTCTGGTCTACACAGCAAGTTTCAGGACAGCCAGGGCTACACAGAGAGACTTTGTCTCAAAACAAAACAAAATAAATATAAGTTAATAAATAGTAATAGTTAATAATAATAAAAAAAAACCCAAGGAGCATTGGATCACCTAGAACTGGAGTTACGGAATTGTGAGTCTCCGTGTGTGTGTGTGTGTGTGTGTGTGTGTGTGAACACTGGTCCTCTGCAAGAAGAGAAAGCACCCTTAGCTGCTGAGACGCCTCCTAAGTCCCCACTGAGCGACTTTTTTAAAAGAATGGAAGGATTTAAGCACCTATGAAGTGAGTGCCCTGGGGAGTGAATTTAGGAAAGGGTGGGGAGACTGGTTTGGGGAAGTTGTATCTCCAGGTAGCAGACAAGACTTGGCCTGTGTAGGTGAAGGAGTGCAGTTGCTGAGCGTGCAGACAGGGGCTAAGGAAGAGCGAGGGCTTGCAGGTCTGGGAGGCACTCCCCCTCTGGAAGGCTGGCTTTAAACTATCCATTCTGCTTCAGTCTTTCGAGAGCATCCACGAACCACATCCAACCAGTAAGCCACCTTAAACAGAACAGAACAAAACAAAACAACAACAAAAAACTCAGTTGTGCATCGGGGCTCACATCTATAATAAAAAAACAAAACAAAACAAAAATTAAAAAGCCCCCAAAACAGACACAAATAATAGAGTTCAGGAAGGTCTGCATTTTCTGCGAAAGCAGGTTAATTAAATGAGTAAGAAGGACCTTGAGTATGTTTGGGGGGATGAAGGCAGGATTTGCAGTGTAAGCAGGGCACAGGTGGGGAAGGCGAAGGCCTGGGATGGGAGAAGGAATTAGAACAGGGTTAGGGTCGCAGTGATGGGCACGCTGAGCTATTGGCTCCAAGGGTCTGGGGGTGCACCCGGAGTCTGAAAGCAGGGGGCGGAGGGGGGGGGGAAAGGGAAAGGACCAGAGGGAGGGCTACTGAGATACTTGACATGAGTGGGGGGGGGGGATGACATCAAAGTTTAGGAAGAGCACGAAGGACTGTCAGGCAGAGACAGGGTTCCTTAGGGATGACTTTAGGCCGCCTTGGGAGTCAGGTGCTAGAGTGGGTGGAAGGGGACGTGAAAGGTGAAAGGGCACACGAGTGGGTCCCTGGAGGGTCAGACGGAGGAGAAAGTGTGCGGCAGGACGAGGGGAGGAGAGCCGAGGCAACGACACCCAGGGAGGGAATGTGGGTGTGGCGGCCTGCCTGACCTGGATGTTACCCCGCTCCCCGCCCTCGGGGAGGCCTTGGCGCTGGAGGGGTCGCTGGCAGGCCGGGGACTACGGGGTGCAGGGACCGCCCTGGGCGGCGAAGGAGCCGCCGGAGCGCGACTCTGGGAGAGGGATTCCTAGGAGAGGCAGCGTGGATTGTGCCGAGATGGGTTCGGGCCCTGGAGGCGGGACAGGCCACGAGAGGGGGCTGAGGAAGAAAGGAGCGGAGGCGAAGGCTACACACACGGCACGCGCGCCAGCGGGAGGGCGTCGGGGGGACCGGCCCCGCGCGACCCCGCTGCGTGGAGAAGCGAGCCGGCGGCGCCCGAGTCCCGCGGGGCGGGCCCGCAGCCCGGGGACTTCGGAGAAGCCGTCGCCTACTTCCCGGCGGCGGCCGGAGCCGGGCAGGCGAAGGGGCGTGACCCTGGCGCTCGGGTTTCTTCCTCCTCACCTGGACCGGGAGGGGTGGGGGCCGAGACTTCCGGTGCAGGTGAGTGGCCCTCAGTGACGTCAGGCCACCCTCCGCTGCCCCCTGGTCCCGCCCCGCGCCGCGCGCCCGGTGCCCGCGGGGGCGCGTCCCCGACGGCCTACATATACCGCGGTGCGCCGCACCTGCCCGCCGCACCTGCCCGCCGCACCTGCCGCCTCCCGCCAGCTCCGGGCCGAGGGCCACTCTCCCCGGGGCCACGCCCGAACGGCCCCTGCGCTCGCTCGGCAGTCCCGGAGTCGCCCGAGGACGCCGCCCGGCCCTCGGGGACCGCTTTGTCTGGAACCAGTCCTTCGGGCGAAGCAGGTTCCCTCCGCTGTGAGAGTGTCGCCTCACCGGAGGGGACGGTTTGTGTTTTCCTCGTTCAACAAGGCCTGCAGTTACCAGGCTAAAATCCCTCTTTAAATTTTATTTAAATTAATTTTTTTTCTTTTTTGGTGGGGGTCTCGGTGCATTGAATCTCTATCCAGATTTTCTTGTGTTGCTCCCGGCGCGTCCCATCTTTTCCGAGACAAGGAAATGGCCAACTCGGGCCTGCAGCTGCTGGGCTTCTCCATGGCCATGCTCGGCTGGGTGGCCCTGATAGCGAGCACCGCCATCCCGCAGTGGCAGATGAGCTCCTACGCGGGCGACAACATCATCACGGCCCAGGCCATGTACAAGGGGCTCTGGATGGACTGCGTCACGCAGAGCACCGGCATGATGAGCTGCAAGATGTACGACTCGGTGCTCGCCCTGCCGGGTAAGGCCGCGGGGCCGACGGGGCGGACGCGCCCGGGGTTGCCAGGGAGGAGGAAGTGGACGCCCTGAGCGCGGCGGGGGACGGAGAGCGAGGGGCTGGGACGCGGCACGTGGGCCCACGCCCCTCTGCCCCGCGGGAAGCGGCAGCCGCCAGCGCTCCCCGCTTCTCTCCGCGGACAAAGGGATCGGGGCCGCGGGATCGTGCCCTCGTTAGACGTGGACCGCTCTGTGGCCTCTAATCTTATCGGCCGATTAGCTGAAGCCACAAGCACGGTGGCCTCGATAGCGGGCCCGGAGCCGGGACACGCGCCGGCTGCCGCGGCCCAAGCGAGGGCCCGCGCGGCCACCTGCCTTCTCCTTGGCCCCTTGCTCCCTTCCCCCTACCTGGAGCGGTTTCGCCGAAACCTTGGCGCCCCGGGCGGGCTCTGGAGCGCGGGGCGGGGCGGGCCTCGGTGGCGGGATGGGGCGGGGAGCCGTCTGCCCCGAGCTGGCCGCGGTGCAGGGGTGAGTGGGCGCGGTCTGCAGCGCTCCGGCTGGCGCCCTCCTCAGGCTACCTGCCGTCCCCAGCCCTGACCGCTCCTTCCTTCCGCCTCCGCAGCGGCCTTGCAGGCCACTCGCGCCCTCATGGTGGTGTCCCTGGTGTTGGGCTTCCTGGCCATGTTTGTGGCCACCATGGGCATGAAGTGCACGCGCTGCGGGGGAGATGACAAAGTGAAGAAGGCCCGGATAGCCATGACGGGGGGCATCGTTTTCATCGTCGCCGGTGAGCCGCGGGTTCAGGGCGGCACCAAAGGCTCACTCTTGGTTTGGACCCCGTACTAGAATCTTTTTCCCTTTTCTAGGCCTCGCTGCCTTGGTAGCATGCTCCTGGATTGGTCATCAGATTGTCACAGACTTTTACAACCCCTTGACGCCCATGAATGTTAAGTACGTCTTCCGTCTAAGGAGCCACATGTGTGGACTTGGGACAGGGAGGACACCAGGCCCAGTTCTGACTCCCTGACTCTTTTCTTCCCCACAGGTACGAGTTTGGCCCTGCCATCTTTATCGGCTGGGCAGGGTCTGCTCTGGTCCTTCTGGGAGGTGCACTGCTCTCTTGCTCCTGTCCTGGCAGCGAGAGCAAAGCTGCATACCGTGCGCCCCGCTCCTACCCCAAGTCCAATTCCGCCAAGGAGTATGTGTGAGCCTGTGGGCACGGTGTGGGAGCAAGGCCTCCCAGTCACGCCATCTTTGAACACATGTACAGTTCCCTTGGAGGGTGGGCACTGGGGGGGAGGGGCTGGGAGAGGAAGACAGAACTCGGGGTGTGCTTTTTGTACAGTAATAAAATTAAGTTTTGGAGATTAGGTGTCTTTTCAGGCCTCCTTTCTCCACACCTGCACAGGAGTTGGAACCCACACACCTACAGGCAGCGTAAGAGTGTAAGACCCTAGGCTGTGGTCCCTATTTTGTCAGCTACCGCCTTGTCTCAGGTTCTTCCGTGTTCTCCCCACTGACTGTCCTGTGTGTCTGTACAGGTCAGGATAGCTCTGCTTCAGGGACTGAACTCAGGAGGTTGCCCGGTGGGTAGCAAGCATCTTGACCTGCTCACCAGCCCACATTTCCCTGTGTAAGCATTCACCAAGGAGCTTCTTCAGTTAACACACACACATTATACTTTATTAAAAACGGGCCCGGGAAGGACTTCCTCATCTTGTTCCACAGCACAGCTCACCACACGTCTGTCCCAACGGCATGCTGTTCCTTAGCTCACACACAGGGCCTCCACAGGCAAGAGCAGTCAAGGCAGGGTGGGGACAGAGCAGAGTGCGGACGGCAGGACGATTCCTCCCATTTGTCAGATGTCTAGGTCATCATCTGGGTCTTCCTGGTCCACATCATCAAAAGCATCCGGCTCATAGAAGATGTGGCCAGATGTCCGGCCTGGTATAGGGTGCAGCAGAGCTTGCTGTCTGGGAGGAAGAAGTGGTGATGATGAGGGTGAGTGGTAGTCAGGTCTGGACAGCTCCTTCTAGGTGGCAGTCACAGTCTCTCAGGGCTTTATTCCAGAGGAACAAAGTTCCAAGAGGAATCAGAGCTGAAGTAACCACTGTGCCCTGGAATAGGGACTGTCTTGTATGGTTCTGACAAAACCCAAGTCCTTAGTAGCTGGCAGGCAAAGATTTTTCAGTGTTGCTTCACAGCCATCCACCCACAGTGGGCACAGAGCAGAGGCCTCTCCTGAAGGCCGTGAACAAGCCTCCACACACCCACGCACACTGTGGCTTTGTCACCTCCCGCCTCGGCCAGCTCACAGGCCCCGGGCCCACTAGGGGAAGAGCTCCTGTCACTGTGGGAATTCTGCACAGGCCGGTGGGGACCACTCCCTAGACCTGACTCTAAAATAAAGGCGGACTTCAGCCCCTATAAAATGTTGAGGTTAATCAATAACCTGTCATCACCCCACCTTTCTGTGACCCAGATGCTGAGATCCAAGCCCAACCTTACTTTTCAGAGCTGAACTGGAAAGGCAGAGTGAGGCTGTCTCTGGCTTCTCTTTCTTTCTTTGATAAGCGAAGGTTAAAGGTCAAATGAGTCGTGGGATCCACCTGTAGGTAGAAGTGCCGTCGCTGCTCAGTTCTACTTTTCACATCCCAGGGCCCCAACATCTAGAGTTTTCTTTTTTGTTTTTCAAGACAGTTCCTCTGTGTAGCCCTGGCTGTCCTGGAACTCAGGCATCAGCCTGCCTCTGCCTCCTGCGTTCTGGGAGTGAAGGTGTGAGCTCCTCCGGCACAGCCACTATCTCTAGTTTTCTTTGTCCTTTCACCAGCTTGTAAAATCACACCCTTGTTCTGGCCCTGTCACTTTTAGATACCTGGGTTGTGTGAGGATCTGGGCGTAGCTCAGAATGGAGGGGAAGGCCCTCATGGAGATCCAGGCTGAAGTCAGGAAGAATGGAGAACCACCATGACTAGGGGGGAAAAAAGAAAAGAAAATAATCCCCTCATTTGTTTGCTGTAAGACAGTATTCTTAATTGGTTAAGTTACTGGGTTTTTTTGAGACAGGGTCTTTATGTAGCCCTTGCTGCCCTAGAAACTCACTATGTATGCTGTCATAGAACTCAGCAGTCGGCCTGCTTCTGCCTCCCAGGTACTGGGACCAAAGATGTATGCCAGCACGTCTGGATGGTTTATGAGCTCTTGAGTCGAGCAACCCTGAGTTCAAATCCTCTGTATGTCATCCGGGGCTTACGCTTCATCACTTAGGTAGGTGACTTAAGTTTTACCATGCCTGGGTTTGTTTCCCAGTCTGACAAACAGGACAAAACAGAGCTTCAGAGAGAGCTCTGAAGGCTGAATAAGGTAAAGGACAGAGCCACAGGGAAGGGACACTCCCGGGCAGTGTGTGCTGAGCATGTTTAAGGACCTGGGTCTAATTCCCAAGCACACAAAAATAAAACAAATGAGGACAGGCATGATGGCATGACCTTTAACCGCAGTGTGCTCAAAGCTAGTCTAGTCTTTTAAAAAAGTTCCAGGACAGATAGGGCTACACAGTGAGGCCCTGCCTCAAACAAAATGAAACAAAAGAGCATCAACAACACAGAATTAAATCAACTCTCCATTTTGTTTCTTTTCTGAGATAGGCCTTGATGTGTCACAGACTCTAGGTGTCTTTCTGCTTTAACTCCCGATTGTCCTGTCTTTTTCTCCCAAGAGAGCATCAGTTCTTACTGCCTCACGCTGCCTATCTAATTTTCTGCTAATCTGACATGGGCTAGAGTTGTCTGTAAAGAGGAAACCTCAACTGCCAACATGTCTAAGATCAGCTGTACAATATTTTCTTAGTGACTGATGGTGTGGGACGGTGGTGGCGCATGGACTGGTGGTCCTGGGTGCTACAAGGAGGCTGAGTAAGCCAGTAAGCAGCGCCCTCCATGGCCCCTGCATTAGCTCCCAACTCCAAGTCCCTTGCCCTGTTTAAGCTTTCTGTCCGGGCTTCCTTCAATGATGGACTATTATGTGGAAGTGTAAGCCACATAAACCTTTCCTCCTAACTTGCTTTTGGTCATGGCATTGCACAGCCGCAGTAGAAACCCTAAGTAAGACACTGGCCCTTCTTTGATCCTACTCTTCAGTCTTCTCTGTTGTTTCTCCTGACCTGGTAAGTTGCACGCTGCTGGGGCCTTCGGTAGAGGATGGAGGCAGAAGTCCGGCCCATTTTACCACTCAGAGTCACCTCTGTGTGAGCGAGGGTGCTCAGTGCTCCCAGGGGGCCAGGACCATGGAGTTCTTCATGCAGCAGGCCCAGGACACGTACCCGCTCCACCAGGGAGTTGTCGCCTGGGAAGACACACAGGGTAGCATTTAGGTGGTGGCCTTGGAACAAACAGTAAAGAGAAGACAGAAGGCCCACACTCTACCATAATCAGACTTACCTTGGCCAATCTTTCTCACCGCCTCAGCACACTGCTCTGCGCTTCTACTATTCTACACTGTAATTAGCCAATCCAAATCTGATCAGGGGCCCAGTCTTGACTCTGCAGCTTCATGGGTTACCAAGCTGCTTGTGTGCTGTGGATGTCAGGGAGCCTCTTCCCCAGCTTGGCTGTTGAGGAGCAGCACACTTGACTTTTTACGTTTACTTTATGCATGTTTTTGTGCACATGTGTGCATCCCGTGGTGTGCCATGGCATGCTTGCGGACATCAGTCTAATATTTGGAAGCAGTTTCTTCTTCTAGCACGTGGGATCTAGGTGTTGAATCAGATTTGGGAGCAAGCATTAAGACTCACTGAGTCTTGCTGGGTGGCTCAATTTGGTACATTTTGATAATTCATCTTTTTTTTTAATTTTAAAAAGTTGTTTGAGACAAGGCCCACTAGACAGCCTTGGCTGGCCTGGATCAGCTGGTCTTGAACTCGTAAGAGGTGAGGCTGCCTCTGCTGGGATTAACGTGTGCCACCACAGCTAGCCCAATTGAAAACACAAAACAAGACAAATTAAAAAACCAAAACAAACAAATGAAACAAAACAACACGGCTTATTTTTATTGCTGTGGGTGGGTGCCCAGAGGCCAGAAGAGGGTGTTGGTGTTAGAGTCCCTGGTAGAGTAACAGACAGTTGTCAGTGTTGAGAACCAAATTCTAGTTTCTAGAAGAGCAGCGTAAGGGCTGCATATTCCCTGGAACTGGAGCTACAAACAGTTGCGAGTCACTACTTGGGTGCTGGGAATTGAACCCAGGACCTCAAGAACAGCCACTGCTTGTAACTGCTGAGCCTTCTCTGCAGCCTGACAAATCCTTTTCTTAAGGTACAGTGCATGGATCAAAATAATCCCTCTATTTCATATCCCTGTCAGATTGTCTTGTAACGGTTACCCATTTACTTTTCTTTTCAGAAAATGTCTTATATAGCCCAGGCTAGCCTTAAATTTGTCATTTAGTTGAGGATGACCCCTGATCCTCCACCTTTCAAGTGCTGGGATCACAGGTTGTGACCGTTTATGACACTAAGAATGGAGCCGGGGCTTCAAGAAGGCCGGCACCAGCTCAGTCACCTCCAGCCACATTTTCTTCTTGTACGATTCAAAGAAGGCCAGGGCCCAACTCTAAGGTCAGTCTTTATTTCTCTATTATTTAGAACTGTACCTGACAAGGAACTGTCTTGCATTTGTAGAGTGAGTGAACGAGGTGGGTGGGGACAGGCGAGTTGTTAGGCGCGCCTGCCTGGCACACAGGAAAGCCTGGGCTCTAGGCTAGTACCTCACTGCGTGGCGGTACACGCCTCAGGAGGGAATGGCAGGGGGTCAGAAGCTCACGGTCCATCCCATCTCTCTGCCCAGCCAGATCCTGGACATCCTGCACCATGATCTGGCCGGATCATGATAGAAACCCTTAACTGACCAAATGCAGAGAACAAGTGATTGTACTGCCCAGCCCTAACTACATCCACAGCACCTAAGGTTCAGGGGCATTTTGGAGGGGGAACCCTAAGAGTCAGAAGAAAAGGAGGGTTATCCCTGATATTTTATTTCCTAGAAATGTCATAGAAGCTACACCCACTAATTCTCACCAGTATGGATTCATAAACAAGAGCTGAACAAGGGAGACACCAACAGACACAAATGGGGGGAAAGAGATCTCACAGGGGTACAACCCTAGACAAAGCACTACAAGCAACTAAAGAATGCTGAGAGCAGAGAGAGAATCTGCCCGTGAGAAAAACCCCACCTGTCACATTACCCCAAGAGGTTAGCCTTGACATCACACACATAAGGAACATTCTACAAATAAGCAGGTTGTGGTTCTTTATTTAGGAATACATATCTATGCAACAATAAAGAAAAATAATGGATTTGAGGTGGGGGTGTACATGAGAGGGGCTGGTGGTAAAGAAGGGAATGGGAAATGATGTAATTATATTTTAATTTAAATGGGACATGTCATGTATAAAGACGTGTAATCTGTGACAACATAAAGTTTTCATGAAAATGAAGTTGTTTAAGGTCATTCTTGGCTGTATACCCAGTTGAGGCCAGCTTTGATGTTATGGTTGTGAGGGATACATGAAAGCTCATATTAAAGCAGGGCCTGGAGAGACGGATTAGCAGTTAAGAGCACTTGGCTGCTTGTCTGGAGGACCCCAGGCCCACTGCCAGCACCCACATGGCTGGTGGTTCACAACCAACCACCTGTAACTTGAGTCACATGGGACCCAATGCCCTTTTTTGCCTCTCCAGACACCAGGCATCACACGGTGCACATGCGCACATGCAGGCAAAATCACATTAACAATTTTTGTTAAAAGTAACAAAATCCTTCTATGTCTCTTAAACTGGGTATGGTGGTGCCATTCTAACAGTGGGAAGCAGGTGCTCTGTAAGTCCAGGCTACCCTGACTACAGATCCTGTGCAAAATCCAAGAATAACAAAATACACCCCAAGCAGGGCTGGAGAGAGGGCTTTAAGGGTTCACAGGGATCAGATCTGGATCCCAGCACCCAGGTGCATGCGGCAACCCAGCTCCAAGGGGAGAGCTGGGGCTTGCTGGCCTGCAGCCCTGCTGGGGTGGGAAGAGAGAGGATGTGGTCTGATCAAGCAGATCCAGCCCAGACAGAATGCAACTTGGGGGGAGAGGCTGGGAAGTAACAGACTAACTTAGAAAATCAGTTTAAACTGTACCTGCCCAGTTACTGTGCTGAAGCTGTTAAATAAATCAACAGGTCTCTGTCTCAATTATCTGGGAGCTAGCCAGGCTAGTAAAGCTCTCTAGAAGTAAACATTCTACAATACAGCCTAGCTGAGAGCAACAGAGTCCTATATTCAGGAAGAGACTCTGCCTCAAAGGAACTCACAGAGATCCAACTGTCCCTGGTCTTGAGTGCTAGGATTAAAGGTGTGCCTAACCATGACCAGTTACATACACACACACACACTCTTAAAACAAATTTCCAATCCTCCCCAAAAGGAGATGGCAGAACCCATGCCTCTGGTTAGAGTGGAAAGGGGTGGCACTCTCTGACAGAAGCTGCAAAGGCATAACTAACAAAGGGGGACCCTCACCTGGGCGGACACTTCGCTGGCCCAAAGCATGTAGGGTTTGGCAGAGGGTAACACAGGGAACGTGAGACAGCAACCAGCTGAGAGAATCGAGGGCAACCGTGACGGGGCCAGGGCCTGCCCTGCACAGGGCTCTCAAGGCTCCTAGCGGTCCTTCAGGGACAACATCCCCAGATTCTGACCAGTTAAGAGGATCCCTGAAGAGGTCATGGTAAAGCAAGCTACAAAGAGAAAAGAGAAGACACGTTATAGCCTGAACCTCTTCCTAATTTCTGGACCCTGTTTTCTCAATTTTCACAGATACCTTAAATATTAATGAAAGCTAATTACTGAGAGGATTTAGTAGCTGACAGCACAGACTTTGATGTAGCATAAGCTAAGTTTCACATTTGGCTTTGGACCTTGTTCTGGGTCATCTGACTGGGAATTCTATGCTTTCAAGTCCCTTTGACATCTGTTCTAAACTCCTATTCTGGACATTAGAGAGTTGGCTTTGTAATTAAGAGTGTATATTGGGAGCTGGCGAGATGGCTCAGTGGTTAAGAGCACTGTCTGCTCTTCCAAAGGCTCACAACCATCTATAATGTGAACGGATTCCCTCTTCTGGCAGGCGTAAACACAGATAGAACACTCATATACATAAAATAAATAAATCTTAAAAAAAAAAAAGCGTATACTGTTCTTGGGGAGGCCCGGAATTCAGTTCCAACTAGGCTCATAACTGCCTATTACTCTACTTCCACGGGCGATCCGGGTGTAGCCGTGCACGCCTGTAATTCCAACACTCTGGGAGGCAAAAGCAGGCAGATCCCTGTAACTAAGCTACCGCGGTCTGTGAGTCCAGGGCAGCCAGGGCCACACAGAGAGACCCTACCTCAATAAACAAAGAAAGAAATCTTGCTGGGTTGTGGTGGCACAAATCATTGATCCTAGCATATGGGAGGCAGCAGCAGCCTAGTCTATAGATTGAATTCCAGCCAGGGCTGCACAGAGAAATACTGTGTTGAGGAAAAAAAAAATTTTCCCCCCAAACTAGGCATGATGATGAAAGCCTGTAATGTCAGTACTCGAGAGGTAGAGTCAAGTGGATCTCTGAGCTCAAGATCTGCCTGGCATATATATCAGGTTCCAGGCCAGCCAGGGATACATACCGGAATCCTGACTCAAAAACCAAAACCCACACCAGAACAACAAAAACCGCTCTCCTGTAGAGATGCTGTGTACACAAGGCTTCGGCCAGGAAACAAGTCCATCTCATCCCCCAGTGTCTTAGCACAGCCCAGATCTTTGATGCTCCGTATAGATACACTAGTGAGTAAAACCAGACATGGCACAAGCCTTCCTAACTAGTCTCCACACCCAAGCTGCCTTGCTGTGACATTCTCTACATGGCAATCAATGGACTAGTGTTGCGAAGAGGCATGGCGTGACTTACTGTCCTCCGACCGTCCTTGGCATAACATCTAAACTGCTATTGTACTCTGAGACTTTCTTATAGGCAGGCACTGCTTTATCTGCTTGGCTTCCTCAACCGTGTCACACATTTTTCTGCTGCTGACTTTGCCTTGGGGACAAATCTGTCAGGGTCCTGCAGTCAGTGCTGGTCAAGGCTGCACTCTGTGACTAAACTAAGTCAGTGTTCGGGGTAACTCAAAGGGCAGCGTTTGGTTTGTCCCATCAGGCAGGTCAGCGGACACACTGCCTACCTCTCTATTTGTTTCCTCTACAGCCTTTGTTTTAGATGGTCACCACTCCTCATTTCAATCAATTCACAGCTCCCTGTAACTCCAGTTTCAGGGAATCTCATTTTCCTAAAGATCTACCTGCTCCTTTAGTTACTATTATTAGTTTTAGGGGACAGGGTCAAAATTCCTGAACTTCTGAGCTGCCTGCCTAAAGCTCCTGTGCTGGGAACACAGATTATGTATGAGGGCAGTATAGAGCTTGACAGGTGGCCGCAGCGCTGGGGATCAAACCAGGGCTCTGAACAAGCTGAGGAAGCACTCTACAACTAAGTCATGCCTCTAGTGCCCCAAATTTATCATTTTTAAAAAGGATTTTATCTCACTGTTAATTATGTGTGTGCAGATGAGGGTGTGATTATGTGCAGGTGAGTACCGGTGCCCAGGGAAGCTTGGAGAGGACATTACACAGCTGCAAACTGCGAATACTGGTGGCTGTCAGCTAGCCTACGTAGGTGCTGGGAACCAAACTTGGGTCCTCTGCAAGGGCAGTAGGCACTATGCCCGGCATATTTATTATTAGTAGTACTTATCTTTTCTTTTTAAAAAATAGTTTACTTAATTTTATTTTAGGTGCACTGGTGGTTTTAAGTGCATTCATATCTGTGTGAGGGCATCAGATCCCCTGGATCTAGAGTTACAGACAGTTGTGAGCTGCCATGTGGATGCTGGGAATTGAACCATGGTCCTCTGGAAGAGCAGTCAGTGCTCTTAACCAGTGAGCCATCTCTCCAGCCCCTATTAGTTTATTTTCTGGATCAGGATCTTAGTATGTAGACCAGGTTGGCCTTGAACTCCTAAGAGACCTTTCTGCTGTCCCTGCCTCCCTATTGCTGGTAATAAAAGCATGTGCTACACTGACCATCTGGAGGACAGTAGGGACTGAACCTGGTACCTTGAGAACACTGCTCTACCACAGAGCTTTACCACCTCCCTTGCGACTTATTATCACTATGTATTTACTTTGTGTATCTACATGTTACATGAAAAGTTCTCAAGTAAAAAGTTCCCACATGGGAAAAATTATAGAAGCCCTGTCCAGAACTCTAAAGATCGTGTTTAGCGTGTTTATTTATTTTTTTTAATGAAAAAAATCTGCCAGATGTGGTGGTGTACGCCTTGAATCCTAGCACTCGGAGGACAGAGGCACTCAAATCTCTGCGATAGTCCAGCCTGGTCTACAAAGTGAGTTCTAAGACAGCGAATACTACATAGAGAAACCCTGTCTCGAAAATCGAAAACCCAGTTAGAAAGCTAAAGACATTTTTGCTTAAAATACTAACTTTCCACTTGATTCTACACATAATGAAAACAGGATGAGTGGCGCGGCATCTGTCTTCACACTGTACCATTCTCTTCACTTCAGTTTTTGAATTAGAGTCTACTCACTTTTGCACTGTAAACATGTTAGTCATTTAAACGTCTTTTTCTCTTTGGTGCTGGAAAGA
The DNA here is from genome assembly GCA_028658305.1 of Pachyuromys duprasi. NCBI lineage: Eukaryota > Metazoa > Chordata > Mammalia > Rodentia > Muridae > Pachyuromys > Pachyuromys duprasi. The sequence continues at coordinate 54,887,104 of CM053757.1, forward strand.
GGCTCAGTGGTAAGAGCACTTGTGGCTTCTGTCGGGGATCCTGATTTGATTCCCAGTACCAGTTCCTGGGGATTCAATACCCTCTTCTAAATTTCTGTAAGCACCAAGGCATGCCCCCGGTACATAAATATATGTGTAGGCAAAACACTCATAAATAAGCTAAAGTCACTTGTCTTTTCAACATGTAATTATGGCAGCAGTACAAGGGCACAGTCACTTAACTGTTTATGCCTTTATAAGTAAATTTATCTTGTTTTATATTTATCATTTTTTTAGACACAGAGTCTCACTACGTAGCCCTGACTGGCCTAGAACTCTACTATGTAGACCCAGCTGGCATCTGCCTGTATCTGCCTTCTTGGCAAGAATAACAAGTGCGCACTACCACAGAAGCCTTATGTTATTTTTTTATTGAAGAAAATTTATAAACTGGACATGGTGCTTGTAAAAAAAAAAAAAAACAAACCACGGCACATGGTGGGATGAGGCAGGACAGCTGTGAGAGAGGACTGTGGCCTACATAGTGAGTTGCAAGGCAGCCTAAGCTATATAAAGAGATTAAAAAACAAACAAACAAATATCCTTTTCCGAAAAAGAAGTTTTGTCCAAAGATTAATTTAGCCCATTGCCCTTTGGAATTAATATGCTCTTTTTCATTTCAATTCTACTGCCTATTGTAAGTCCTGAGCCTTACAATAAAACACAGAGCAAACCAACTTCAAATACATTTTCAAAAGATAATGGTATCAACTATAGGAGAAACTCAGTAGCTTCTTGGTTGACTATTTATTAACCTGAAAACATTAAAACCAGAATGCTAATGTACATACAGGAAAATACCTACGAGGCTACTGCTTTCTTTTGTTAACTGAGCAAAAGCGGCTTGTTGCTTTTCATCAGTGCCGTGTCCCTTCACCCCAGTCAAGTCAGCCTGCTGGGGCTAACGTCTCTAAAACACAAGTTGCTGGTGGTGTAATTTCTACTGTTCCAAGCCATAGGATCCCCAGTTCTCCACAAAGAGATTCTGCGGTTCCCCCTGTAGAGAGGCCTTTAGCAACTGTAGCCCGAATAAACCCACGCTAATTTCTACTTACCGGCTGTTGGCATCGGACCCCAAACCCTCTCGGAACTCCGCTTCACTCACTTCACAGCCAAGAACGTGGACTCGGTCCCCACTAAGGCAGAGAGGAGGAGAAATGTCGAAGGGCTGGGGTACCGGCTCCCTTCCCGGGAAGGACCGGGAGAAGCTGCGGGGTAACTCACCTGAGTGCAGCTTTCTTGACAAGAGCCTTCAGGAGACTTCGGCCCTCCCACTCCACGGAGTCTGCGGAGAGCCAAGCGGGGGTGAGCCCTCAGGGTTCCAACCGCGACCTCCACCCTAGCCAGGCAGCCTCCCGACCCTCAGCCAGGCTCAGCGCCGGCCCCGCGAGCCCTCGCCGCTCACCTCGGAGGAGCAGCAAGCCGCCGCCGGCCAGCAGCGATTCCAGCATCTCTGCCGCCTCCGGACGCCGTCTGATGTCGTCACGAGCGCGGGGGCGGGGCGCTCCCGAGCCCGCCCAGCGCCGAGGGCCCGCGGAGTCCCGTCCAAGGGGCCTACTTGTAGTTTCCTGGGCGCGGCATTCTCAGGGGGGCTCGCTCGGAGCGGCCGCTCCCGAGCGTCGGTCCGCAGCCGTGGAGATGACATCCGTACTCCGCTCTTGCGGCACGGCCGGGCCGGGGAGGGCCGTTGCAACAGTTGCCGTGGGCTGGGGACCGGGGTCGCGCGAGCGCCGCTCCCCGAGAGGGGCCGGCCCTGGGGGGTGAGTGGCGTCACTCAGCCCCGCCCTCGCCGCGCGAAGGCCCCGCCCCTCGGCGACCCTGCGCGCGTGCGCAACGCTGCTTCCCGGGTCTGAGCGCCCTCCTCCGCTTCCCTTAAGTCGACCCTCCCTCGTTAGAACGAGTGGAGGAAACAGCGGTCCCGGGGAAGTGAGCGCACGTCACTACCGGAAGTAATGTCGGAGGGGAAGAGGAGGAGGGCAGAGAGGAGGAGGGAGCCCTCTGGGCGGTAAAATGGCGCCTGTCAGAGTGGGAAGCCCAGCTGCAGAGGCTGCAGCCCCGCTCCTCAGCGGCTAGGCGGCCCCGACCTCGGGGAGGGGGAGGCCACTCCGGCCCAGCGCTCCGCGCCTCTCGGCTCCCCCTCCCCTCCTGCCCGGCTCCCGCGCTCCGCGGCCCCGAGAGCCGTCGCGGCCCGCCGCGCGCCGCTGCCCCCGCCCGCCCCCTTCCCGGGGCAGACCCCTAGCGCGCCTGCGCAGAGGGCCACCCTTCGCCTTCCCCCTCCCACCTCCCTCCCTCCCTTCTCCCTGGCCCCCTCCCCCACCGCCCCCTCCCCCAATTCTCCATCCCCTTCCCTCCCGGTCTCGGAGGACCCCGTCCGAGTCCGACCTGTTTCGGCCTGCAGCGCACGCGAAGCCGCCGGTGCCGCTTCCCGCTCATGTGGGCCCCCGCGGGCTGCCCACGCCAGTCCCCCAGCTCCAGGTTCCGCTGGGCTTTCCCTTCGCTGGGGGTGGCTTTCTGAGCCGCCCGCTCCGTGCCCGTCTCTGCAGCCTCTCCTGCCGCTCGGGGCCCCCGTTCCCCCTCCCGGCGGCGGGGGGCTGCCCCCGGGGGGCTGGCGGAGCTGGGCCGCGGGGGCCCCGGGGCCGGCGGTGCCGGGGTCATCGGGATGATGCGGACGCAGTGTCTGCTAGGGCTGCGCACGTTCGTGGCCTTCGCCGCCAAGCTCTGGAGCTTCTTTATTTACCTTTTGCGGAGGCAGATCCGCACGGTGAGTTCGTGTGGGTGCTGGCAGTGCCGGGGACCTCTGTCCGCAGTGCTCACGGAATTTTGGATGGTGTTGGGCCTCTCTGGGGCCTAGGAAGGGCGCCTTGGCCGGCGCCTTACCCGCTGGAGACGTAGGACACCTTTTAGCACGGTTCAGACGTTAATAAAAGAACCACGATTTTTAGTGGTTTGGGTTTCTCTTTTAGCCTGACTCGGTGGGACAGGATTTGGCAGCTCCCGAGGGCCTATAATGGTGCTCTCCTTAAGAAAACTGGAGTTGTTGCTAACGAAAGCAAAAGGCGGGGAACACCTGTTTGCTGGTAGCCAGAAGGTTGATGTGGACTCCGGAAAGACCCTCCTGTTGGAGTCAAGTTCCTTTGTCAATGGTGTGGGTGGGTAGGAGGACGTGTATAGCAGCGACAGATAAGGTACTTGGGAAAAAAAGCCTTGGGTGTGAAGGGACTCCTCCAAAAAGACTCTGGAAGTATATAGTTGTGTGTACATGTGTTCGTTGAGATGCAGGGCTGGAAAACGTTGCTTTTATGATGAGCATCTTTAGTTGTAAGATGCAGCACGTTAAAGTTGAGCATCTCTAGACCTGGCGGTTAGAGCCTGTGACTGAAGGTGGACATGTTTCTCCCGAAGACTGTAGCAATTGTGAAGGGGGGCCTGGAGTGTAGAGGCTGTCTGGATGAACCCAAGCGTCTCTGGGTTCTCCCTCTCCCTCAAGCTTTTTTCTATGGTAAAATTTCAGCTAACATCATTTAATGACTATGCCCTCATGTTTTCGTCACCCCTGGGGAAAATCTCTTGAACTCAGATTCGAGGGGAAGTGAGTGGGCTGGGTGTAATCTTAGGCAGCCAAGGCCAAGAGAGAATTCGCAGAAAGACTTCAGTGGTACAGGTAGTGGACTTGACTGAATGGCTTGGACTTAAACTTGTTCTTTAGCAATCTGTTGTTTCTTCCACTTACTGCGTTAGGTGAGGGTTACTCTGGGCTGGGTGCTGTTAAAAGCTCGCTAGTCTCCTAAGATAAGATAAGACCAAGAAAGACCCAGGGTGTGCAAGGCTGCAGTGTGGGCCTAACCCTGTGATTTTCGGTATGTGTTGACATCTCTTCCTTTCTTTCTGACCTTGTCCTGAGAATCCTCCCTCTTCTATTTGGTCTTTTTTTCTTTTCATTGTAGGGCGCAGTGCTTCATGCTAACTAGTAGATTAGTTACTTCCTGAATTGTCCCCCTCTGTACATCACTGACCCCCAGCCTTTGTCCTCTCCTCCCTTCCAGTCGGCTCTCTTCCCCACGCCCTTTCTGGCAGATAGTTGGAGCATTCCCTACATGCCCAGTGCAACCCGAGATAGCAGGGCAGGACACACGAGCCGTTTTAGCCCTCATCACAGGCTAGGCTCAGGGAGAAAAGAAGGGCAGATGCCTTGGGGTTAAAGAAGAGAGGACCTTTTGGTTTTCAAGTAGGGAATGTGTGGCCTAGGACCTAGGGGTAGGTTGAAGAGCATTTGTGTGTTAGAGGAAAAGTGAGGAGGGAACTCCCAGGCTTTGCAGAGAAGCTCTGGGGATAGGAAGTAGCTTCCAGAAAAGCCTTGGAGAATCAGAGCTGGAAGCTTGAGGTAGTGATATCTTTTTCCCTCTTCACCTTTCTGTCATAGTCCTTTCTTCACTCTGACCTTCTCTGTACCCTGTCAGCCTGCAAGTAGGACGTTTTGATGTTCTCTACATTGCCCTGGGTACCAGGCAGGAGGAGCTTCTCAGAGTCACTGCTCCTTGTGACTTGGCTAGTAGAAACACAAGTGGACAGGTGGCTGGTTAAAATAGTCTTGGTGGCCCCTGGCCAGAGGTACTGAGCTGACCTGACAGTCCCTGGGTTCCCTCAGCTACTGTCCCTTCAGTCATCCAAGGACTTCCTTTCCTGAGTCTTATATTGTCTACCCACTTAAGTGTCTGAGGGCGTTGGTTCCCAGTGAGATGCTAAGGGCGACCATTGAAGAACCCTTGAGGTGTAGAGACCCATGTTTCTTCCTCTGTTCAGTGTAGCGGGATAATACCACGTTAAGACACTTTCTCCTTTTAAGTCGTTTTTGCCACAGTCTTTGAGGTACTGGAAAATATTTATGGCTGAGAGGAAATGAATGTTCTCGTGAAGTTTCCATTTTAACAAAGGAGATAAGTCTTAGCTCTGCAGTCCTGGGAATGAAGATATTTAATCCTTGTCTATTTTACCATCCTTTAAACAAGGATAGTAACAGTATTATTAGGATTTTGTTTTCATGGTGCTGAGGAATTGATCCTAGAGTTTCTGGTACATTAGATAAGGGTTCTACCATTGAACATTACCTTTGTCCCTATTATGGTTATATATGAGGTCCTGAATCATACATACAGTGCCTGGCATATGGTAAATGCTCAAGTATTTGCTGTTGTTACAACCAGGAAAGATTTGTTTATAGAGGGTTCTAATTCTCTTTTCTTGCTATTTTTAGGTAATTCAGTATCAAACTGTTCGCTATGATATTCTTCCCTTATCTCCTTTGTCCCGGAATCGACTAGGTGAGTATGCTGGGTGGAAGAGCCCTGGAGGTGGAAAGGGGCTCCCGCTCTGGGCTGCGGGTCACTTGGTGTTTCCTTCCCATTGCGCTCCAGCCCAGGTGAAGAGGAAGATCCTGGTGCTGGATCTAGATGAAACACTTATTCACTCTCACCATGATGGGGTCCTGAGGCCTACAGTGAGGCCTGGAACACCTCCTGATTTCATCCTCAAGGTGTGTGGAGATGAGGATTACAGACATTTCCCAGTCCTAAGGGTCAGGGCTTGGCGAGACCTGGCTCCAGGGTCTGCCAGCAGGAGAAAAGCATGTGGTGGGCATGGGGCAAGGCCAGTGTGGTGTTGCTTAGGGGTGCCCTTACCTCTTCCCTGTTCCTCTACAGGTGGTAATAGACAAACATCCCGTCCGGTTTTTTGTACATAAGAGACCCCACGTGGATTTCTTCTTAGAAGTGGTGAGTGTGCATGAGCTAATGGGGACTCTCTGATGAAAGAATGGTTGTAGGGTTCTAAGTCTTTAGGGGATGTGGAGGAAAAGGTGAGAAATTGGTGTAATACTTGAGGGTTCTCTAGAGGAAGAGAGCCAATAGAATATGTATACATACATTAAAATAGGGTCAGGTTGTCTCAGACCTGAGAAGCTGAGAAACTTGGTAGCTGCTCAGTCCTTGAGGCTGGGTGGCTCAGCAGTGGAGCAGCCCCACAGTGTTTGTCTCGTGTTGGGGAGGCTGACAGTCGTGTGCTTGCTCGGTCCATGAAGCTGCCATCTCCACAGTCCCAGTCTGGTGCTGAAAACCTGGATGGCTCCTGAAGAGCTCCTGGTCCTTGGTTAATGGTGGATGCCTGGAAGTGCTGGTTGTAATATTAGTGAAGGAAGCAGCCACAGGGTAAATGGACACAGTGGAAGAGGGAAGGCCTAATGAGTAAGAGGCAAATAATCATCTTTAGGGTGCCTTCTTACCTGGACTGCTAGCAGAAGGTTCTACTAACACTCAGGGTGGGAGGGGGCTTCCTACCTCAGTGATGGCAGCCAGGGTACTTCTTCAGTTGAGCTCCCTGTTTGGGGGTTCTAACCTGTAGCAAATTGACATTAAAACCAAATACTATAATCCATCCTTTGTCACTTGACAAGTTAACACATCACCATAACCCTGGGTGGGAGATGGCACAGTGGTACCATGTAGGACTTAGAAACACATACCAAGTTTGGCTGCCAGCTTTAGATTCAGCCTCAGTCCCTCCAGACTGTAACTTCTGTGTGCCAACCCGGAGGAAATACTTTCCATAAGATTTCACCTTTGCTTGCTTGCTTATTTATTTATTTTATATACAGTATTCTGCCTCCCTGTACACCTGCACCCCAGGAGGGGCCACCAGATCTCATTATAGATGGTTGTGAGCCACCATGTGGGTGCTGGGAATCAGGACCTCTGGATGAATAGCCAGTGCTCTTAACCTCTGAGCCAGCTCTCCAGCCCAGCTGGTCTCTTTTCAATCAGAGCTGATCTCCAGTTCTAGCTAACCAATATGCATGTGTCCCATCAAAGGACAGATTCCCCTTCCACAGACTTTTGTTATTTGAGACAGAGTCTCTGTGTAGTCCTGGCTGTCCTTGAACTCACTGTGTAGACCAGGCTAGCCTCAAATTCAGAGAACCTCTTGCTTCTGCCTCTGCCCATCCAGTTGGTGGGATTAAAGATAGGTGTGTGTTACCACACCTGGCCTTGGTCCACAGATTTCTTTTTATTAAAGAGTTTGCATTTTTATGTATATGTGAGCGCCTTCGTCTGTCTGTGTACCATGTGCATGCCTACTGTCCATGGAGGCCGGTTACTGGATCACCTAGAACTGGCATTACAGGCAAGTTAGTTGTGAGCTGCCTGATGTGGGTGCTGTGTCCTCAGATTCTTAGTCTAGAATACTACATTAACAGTTCTGGTAGTCTGGGATTTCCTCTGAAAGTGTAAGCCAGGCTTCTGTGCTCTGCAGAGTTCTCAGGATTGTCTTGTAAGCTCTTCCAGAATAACCCATTAAGCAATAAGCTTCAAAGGCTTTTCCAGCTCAAAAGTTCCAAATGCTTCTACAATCCTCCCCAGATCAAGACAGTCAGCAAGATCCCATTCTCTGCTGCCAGTCTCTGTAGGGTTCTCTAGAGGAAGGGAACGGATAGGATGAACGGGTATTGAAAGAACTTATTCAATTTACATTAAAATAGTAATGAGCTGTCTTCCACCTGAGAGGCTGAGAACCTGGAGGCTGCTGTGTCCTTGTGGTTAGAGAGGTGAACAACTTGATAGTTGCTCAGTCCACGGAGGCCAGTGCTGTCCTTGGCCAGTTGCATAAGGAAGTCAGCAGAAAGCAAGCCAGGAAGCGGCATCCCTCTGTGGTCTCCACTAGTTCCTACCCCTAAGGTTCCTGCATGGACTTCCCTCAGTGATGGAGCATGATCTGGGAGTTCTGAGATAAAATAGAACTTTCCTCCCGTGTTGCTTTTAGTCGGTGTTTAATTACAGCAGAGACACTGGGCAAGGGCAGTTTCGTAAAGGAGAGGCTTTAGGGAGGGAAGGGAAGGGAACGGCCTTCAGTAGCTGGGACTGCAGTGACGCCACTGTTCTCTCACAGGCATCCTGCACTTCTCTGTTTGGATCTCTGAATCTTAAGGGTCTTGGTTGCTGCAGACATTGAGGTTGGAAGTTTGCATTTTCGCAGACATTTGATGTTACTTGAAGGCTGGAAGGATGAGGCTGAAAAGAAATGTGTGTAAATGTTGACTTTGTGCAACAGCCTTATTCCTCTCCAATCTCCTTCAGGTAAGCCAGTGGTATGAGCTTGTGGTATTTACAGCAAGCATGGAGATTTATGGCTCCGCTGTGGCAGACAAATTGGACAACAGCAGGAGCATCCTGAAGAGGAGGTACTACAGACAGGTAATGGGCTGGCCACCAGGCGGGAGGCGGGGGTGGGGGGGGTGGGGGAGGTGCGTGTGCGTGTGCGCCACACGGCCCTCTGCTTTCCAGCACTGCACTCTGGAGCTGGGCAGCTACATCAAAGACCTCTCTGTGGTCCACAGTGACCTTTCCAGCATTGTGATCCTGGACAATTCCCCTGGGGCCTACAGGAGCCACCCAGGTACGGGAAAAGGTGGTGAGTCTGCTGGGACAGAACCGTTCTTGGGGTTGGAACCCAGGGCCTCATACTAAATCCTAGACAAGCACTATACCAGTTAGCTATAACTCTAACTCCTTAAGGGGTTGAATGCAAAGAGCTAGGAGGCAAAAGACCTGAACCCTAGTCCCCGAGTTTGGATTCCCTACTGTACTACAGATCTGAATGTAAGTTGTCTATTTCAAATGAGATGCCCACTCTTGCGTGTCCATTTTATAAACGGGATTTCCCTGTCAGTGCACTCCAAGTGAGACACAGCGGCAGGTGGCCAGAACTCTAGCTGCACTGCTGTGAGATCTGCTGATTCGGGTTAACATTTGAGGACAAGAAAGGGTTTTATTTCTCTGGTTGGTGACTTTTGGTGGGTGAAGCATATGGGCTTTTGTTAGTGATATTCAGGAAAAACTCACAGGCTATCTTGATTTCTTCGCCTCTTCTCAACTGTAATTTTACCCACCCAGACAATGCCATCCCCATCAAATCCTGGTTCAGTGACCCCAGTGACACAGCCCTTCTCAATCTTCTCCCAATGCTGGATGCCCTCAGGTAAGGGGAGGGACCTTTAGGTCTGTTTTGGTCCTTTGTTTTGAGACAAATTCTTTTTCTGTAGCGCATGCTGGCTTGGAACTTGCTCTCTATTTTAGCTTCTCAAATGCTGGGATTACAGGTGCGCACCACCTTATCTGGCAACACTTCCGTTGCCAAGGTAAAGAGGAGGCGGGATCCTTAAGTGTTTGGGCCAAGTCTTCTTACTCCAGAGCACATTGTTTTAGTTACTTGTGAACTGCGCCTGTGTGAAGGTGGTGTTGAATTCTGCCCTTGCTGTCCATGGGACTCCACTGTGCTGGTGTTGAGGGACCAGCTGGAAGCTGTCCCACTCATTCACGTCAATTTCCTTCCAGGTTCACTGCTGATGTGCGATCTGTGCTGAGCAGAAACCTTCATCAACACAGGCTCTGGTGACAGCTGCCCCCCCTCCACCTGAGTTGGGGTGGAGGGGTGGGGGAGGGAGAACTCGGATGCCGCCTGTTGCCCTGTCCAATGTGAGGACTGCCTGGGCAGAGTCTGCCCTCCCATCCCTCTGCCCTGGGAGCCCTACACTCTTCCGGAGTCTGGATGGACACATGGGCCAGACTTAAGCAGCCTCACTCTTCATGTTGACACTCCACGGATGTGCCAGACTGGGACAGGCCAAGGCCTTGGAGAACTCACTGTCTGGCGGAGAAGCGGGACTGGCCGGGGTGACAGACATATCCCAGGAGCTCAAAATAAGCCAAGTCAACTTTGTTGTGATTTGATTTTTTAAAAACTCTTGTACAAAACTGATCTAATTCTTCACTCCTGCTCCAAGGGCTGGGCTGCGGGTGGGGGCGGGGAGGCTGGGCCGCTGAGGAAGCCCCAGCCGGGTCCTTCCCTTGATTTCCCTCAGTTTTTCTTTTCCCCTGATACCTGTACTCAGCTCCGTTCTCTTCCTCTTTTAAACCGTGCATTATAACTTTGAAACCAAAGCTGCCCTAGGTCCTTCTCTGACGTTTTTGGAAGTGGAGGGAACTTTGTTCACATCTGCCCTGCCGGTGAAGAGGGCAAGTGCTGTTTGGAGTTGTGGGATTTGGTACCGGGAGAGGCCCTCGGTGAGGGGCTGGGTCCTGACGGTAGCGGAGGAGCAAACTTCAGAGGAGGGTATAGAAGGCTGAACAAGAGCGCTGTGGGTCCCTCAAAGGGCCTACCGCTGGAGAACAGCCGGCTTGGTCTGGGAGGTTGACGTGGACGGGCCAAGGAGGGCGCTGCCCGTGGCTGTTGGCACCTCGGCAGCAAGCTCGGGGCGGAACCCTCTTTTCCTGGCGCCGCCTCTCCGGAGCCGGGCCTACTTCCTGGCACCCGCCACGTGATGCTCCGCCCTTCTCTGAGTCACATGATTTTAACTACAACTCTTCAAGACGTGTTCCTCCGCCCCGCCGTAGTCCCTGTCCTTTGGAGCTCTGCAATTCCTATTGGTCCACGCACCCGCGAACCCTGAGCGTCCTGTGCGCGTCTGGAGACCTCGTTGCTGTCTGTCCTAGGGTGTGTGTGTCAGCAGCTTGGGTACTACTTTGTTTTGGTGTCAACGGCCGCCTTCAGCGTAGCAACACGTTTCGTGAATACCCAGACTTGTAATTTTTTTTTTTTCTGTTTTATCCAACGTAATTTCCGAAAAGAACGGGGGAACCAAGTCTGACGGTCACTTGCCATCCCATTTCGTCCTCAGCTTCATACTGCGGGGCTCCCGGGGGAAAGGGTTTTCAGTAAACTTAAAAGCGCAGCAGTCTTCTCTGCGGTGTCACCCGCGTAACCCACACGCTGGTTCCAAAGCGGTTACGCTGAGGGCGTGAGAGGGCCGGGCTGCGCGGCGCTACGCCGGCGGCGGAGGCCAGCCGGGCTGGTGGCGTAGGGCCGCGGGCGGGGCCGCTCCCGATGGTGGGGGCGGGGTTGTGAATAGGGAAGTGGCGCAAATTCGTGGATCGCTCCGCAGAGTCTGTTCGTCGAAGCCGCCTCCGCCGCCGCCCCCTGTCCCGGCCCCCCCCCCTGGGTTCCCTCAGCCCAGCTCGGTCCAGCCCGGTTCTCGGGAGAATGAAGTTCGTGTACAAAGAGGAGCATCCGTTCGAGAAGCGCCGCTCTGAGGGCGAGAAAATCCGAAAGAAATATCCAGACCGGGTCCCGGTAAGGACAGTAGCCAGGGCCGAGCCTGCTGACGCTGTCGCCACAAGCTAAGCTTGAGTCTGGGACAGCGGAGGTCAGGTTCCAGCCCGCCGTGGGGTCACCAGTCTGAGGCTGTTGTCTCTGCTAAACTGGGGTGAGGAACCTGTAGAAGCAGAGCTGGGACTGAGGTGTGGACACGAGAGAAACTTGGCATTTGCCAGGATGGAGGCCTTTGATGAGCTTCACAACAGGGTGTCCATGGCCGGCCTCCCAGCTAGCTCGATTTAGGGTCGATTTGGGTCCAAAGAAGTTATCACGTTTCTCTGATGAAAATAGTTATTGTGATGCGCCGTTCTGGGATCAATTCTCAGTATTTAGGTAAGCCCGTGAGGCCAGGATCTCTGGACTTAGTGCGGTGTGCATGAGGATGAGGAGAAAGGAGATCGCAGTAGGTGTCCGCACGGGGAATATCGTGCCCTGCGCCCTTCCTCGAGGTCCTGCATTCGTTGTGCCTTCTCATTCTTACCTTCCTTTCGTCAGGTGATTGTGGAAAAAGCTCCCAAAGCTCGGATAGGAGATCTGGACAAAAAGAAATACCTGGTGCCTTCTGATCTTACAGGTGGGAGCTTGACCCGAGAGGCACGCTTCCTTCTGTGGGTGGGCACGCCATGTCTGTGGGAGGAGGCTTCAGCTACCAGCTGTTTTCTGGAGGCACCGATGGCCTCCGTGACGCTCTTGCATCCCGTTTTTGGCAGTTGGTCAATTCTACTTCTTGATCCGGAAGCGAATTCATCTCCGCGCTGAGGATGCCTTGTTTTTCTTTGTTAACAACGTCATTCCGCCCACCAGTGCCACGATGGGGCAGCTGTACCAGGTATATAGTGCCTCGGAAGTAATGGGCTGTTTGGAGAGGGGACGGCTTGAATGCAGGAATGTATAGGTCAGAGGTTCCTGTGGTAGCTGGCATACTATCTTTACCATGTCAGCTTACACCAGGTTGGGATTTTAGCAGCAGTGTGCAGAGAGAAGAGTGTGAGCTCAAAGACTTGTTTTGACAGAGACTCTTTTTTTCCCCAAATCGCTTTCCCTCATCCAGGATGTCAGAGAACAGTTTGAGAGTTTTGTTTTGTTTTCTGAGACAGGGTTTTTCTCTGTGTAGCCCTGGTTCTTTTGGAACTCGTTGGTAGCCCAGGCTGGCCTCAGAGCTCTTCCTGCTTCTGCCTCCTTGAGGGCTGGGATTAAAGGCGTGTAAGGCCCCACCTTGCATGACAGCTGCAGGTGGTGCATAGGAGGCCGAGGCTTGTCTCAGTCAAGCCCAGCTGCTTCTCCACACGATTTTAACCCCATCACTCAGGAGGCAGAGGCTGGGGAATCTCTTGGGAGTCTGGGGCTCTCCTGGCGAGTCAGAGATATGGTGAGACCCTGTCTCAAAAACAAAAACTAAAGAACCAAACACACACACCCAAAGCAAGTAAATAACCACTTGAGAGGCTGAGGCAGTAGTGTCTTAATTTGGAAACCACGGGTTATATAGTGAGTTTGAGGTCAGCATTTCTTAAAGGAGAGAGAGAAAATAAGAATGAGAAACCCACTGAGCTCCTCTGTGTAGTCCTGGAACACTCTCTGTGGACCAGGCTAGCACAGACATTCTCTTGTCCCCACCTCAAGCGATGGGGTTAAAGAGGTGTACCACCACTGCCCAGCTGAATGGCTTGTTTCCCTTTGTACAGTTGCTGTGTAGGTACCTTCTGGGTGGTATAGCCTCAAGTCCATTTTCAGTCAGGTTCTTAACTTACCTTGGTGGGCTTGAAGTTTCAGTCCTTTCCAGTAGATGGAATTACCAGGCCACACTTAAGGAGTCTTGAGGAATGTCTTGGTGGTAAATAGTTTGCGTAACTAAGCATGAGTTGCCTTAACAGCCTTTTTGGCTTTTACTCCAGGAACACCATGAAGAAGACTTCTTTCTATACATTGCCTACAGTGATGAAAGCGTCTACGGTCTGTGAAGCTGCTGTACCTGATGTGGGGGCTCCATTCTACAAAGAGAGGTGGCTCTCCTTCCTTGACATCCGCTTCCTCCCTCAGGCGAAAACACCATCTCCTTTCTTCAGGACCTGCACTTAATGTTTGAGGCTGTCCCTCCAGTCCTCTCACAAGAGGGGCGATGGCAGACACAGCCTCTGCACATCTCTCCCCGTTTACCTCCGTTCCCACTCTGCTTTACACTTCTGATTGTCAGTCTCTGTCACATCTGATTGTTTGGTTTCTATTCCCTTTCTAACTGCCCACTGGGCTCAGAACCCCAA